>JASSKH010000008.1:14130221-14833012 GCA_031763025.1 Macrocystis pyrifera
AAAGAAACGAAAAAAAATGTAAAAGGCTCGTAGCGCCGGCGTCGACACCCACGCGAACATGTACCGCACGAGCCCGCGCGCAGACAAATAAAAATGAAAGCTCTGACCAACAAGGAAGCTTCCAGGACCCGTGGCGTTTAGACCAATCAACACGCGCGAGGAAAACAAACGAAAAAAAAATGTAAAAGGCTCGTAGCGCCGGCGTCGGGGGGGGGGACCCCCACGCGAACAAGTACCGCACGAGCCCGCGCGCAGACAAATAAAATGAAAGCTCTGACCAACAAGGAAGCTTCCAGACCCGTGGCGTTTGAACCAATCAACACGCGCGAGGAAAAAAAAACGAAAAAAAATGTAAAAGGCTCGTAGCGCCGGCGTCGACACCCACGCGAACATGTACCGCACGAGCCCGCGCGCAGACAAATAAAAATGAAAGCTCTGACCAACAAGGAAGCTTCCAGACCCGTGGCGTTTGAACCAATCAAACACGCGCGAGGAAAAAAAACGAAAAAAAATGTAAAAGGATCGTAACGCCGCGTCGACACCCACGCGAACATGTACAGCACGAGCCCGCGCGCAGACAAAATAAAAATGAAAGCTCTGACCAACAAGGAAGCTTCCAGACCCGTGGCGTTTAGACCAATCAACACGCGCGAGGAAAAAAAAACGAAAAAAAAATGTAAAAGGCTCGTAGCGCCGGCGTCGACCCCACGCGAACATGTACCGCACGAGCCCGCGCGCAGACAAATAAAAATGAAAGCTCTGACCAACAAGGAAGCTTCCAGACCGTGGCGTTTGAACCAATCAAACACGCGCGAGGAAAAAAAACGAAAAAAAATGTAAAAGGCTTCGTAGCGCCGGCGTCGACACCCACGCGAACATGTACCGCACGAGCCCGCGCGCAGACAAATAAAAATGAAAGCTCTGACCAACAAGGAAGCTTCCAGACCCGTGGCGTTTGAACCAATCAACACGCGCGAGGAAAAAAAAAACGAAAAAAAATGTAAAAGGCTCGTAGCGCCGGCGTCGACACCCACGCGAACATGTACCGCACGAGCCCGCGCGCAGACAAATAAAAATGAAAGCTCTTGACCAACAAGGAAGCTTCCAGACCCGTGGCTTTTGAACCAATCAACACGCGCGCGGAAAAGAAACGAAAAAAAATGTAAAAGGCTCGTAGCGCCGGCGTCGACACCCACGCGAACATGTACCGCACGAGCCCGCGCGCAGACAAATAAAAATGAAAGCTCTGACCAACAAGGAAGCTTCCAGACCCGTGGCGTTTAGACCAATCAACACGCGCGAGGAAAAAAAAAACGAAAAAAAATGTAAAAGGCTCGTAGCGCCGGCGTCGACCCCACGCGAACATGTACCGCACGAGCCCGCGCGCAGACTAAATAAAAATGAAAGCTCTGACCAACAAGGAAGCTTCCAGACCCGTGGCGTTTGAACCAATCAACACGCGCGAGGAAAAAAAACGAAAAAAAAATGTAAAAGGCTCGTAGCGCCGGCGTCGACACCCACGCGAACATGTACCGCACGAGCCCGCGCGCAGACAAATAAAAATGAAAGCTCTGACCAACAAGGAAGCTTCCAGACCCGTGGCGTTTGAAACCAATCAACACGCGCGAGGAAAAAAAAAACGAAAAAAAATGTAAAAGGCTCGTAGCGCCGGCGTCGACACCCACGCGAACATGTACCGCACGAGCCCGCGCGCAGAAAAATAAAAATGAAAGCTCTGACCAACAAGGAAGCTTCCAGACCGTGGCTTTTGAACCAATCAACACGCGCGAGGAAAAAAAAACGAAAAAAAATGTAAAAGGCTCGTAGCTCCGGCGTCGACACCCACGCGAACATGTACCGCACGAGCCCGCGCGCAGACAAAAAAAATGAAAGCTCTGACCAACAAGGAAGCTTCCAGACCCGTGGCGTTTGAACCAATCAACACGCGCGAGGAAAAAAAACGAAAAAAAAATGTAAAAGGCTCGTAGCTCCGGCGTCGACACCCACGCGAACATGTACCGCACGAGCCCGCGCGCAGACAAATAAAAATGAAAGCTCTGACCAACAAGGAAGCTTCCAGACCCGTGGCTTTTGAACCAATCAACACGCGCGAGGAAAAAAAAACGAAAAAAAAAAATGTTAAAAGGCTCGTAGCTCCGGCGTCGACACCCACGCGAACATGTACCGCACGAGCCCGCGCGCAGACAAATAAAAATTAAAAGCTCTGACCAACAAGGAAGCTTCCAGACCCGTGGCGTTTGAACCAATCAACACGCGCGAGGAAAAAAAACGAAGAAAAATGTAAAAGGATCGTAACGCTGGCGTCGACACCCACGCGAACATGTACAGCACGAGCCCGCGCGCAGACAAATAAAAATGAAAGCTCTGACCAACAAGGAAGCTTCCAGACCCGTGGCTTTTGAACCAATCATCTCGCGCGAGGAAAAAAAACGAAGAAAAATGTAAAAGGCTCGTAGCGCCGGCGTCGACACCCACGCGAACATGTACCGCACGAGCCCGCGCGCAGAAAAATAAAATGAAAGCTCTGACCAACAAGGAAGCTTCCAGACCCGTGGCTTTTGAACCAATCAACACGCGCGAGGAAAAAAAACGAAAAACAAATGTAAAAGGATCGTAACGCCGGCGTCGACACCCACGCGAACATGTACAGCACGAGCCCGCGCGCAGACAAATAAAAATGAAAGCTCTGACCAACAAGGAAGCTTCCAGACCCGTGGCTTTTGAACCAATCAACACGCGCGAGGTAAAAAAAAAAAAACGAAAAAAAATGTAAAAGGCTCGTAGCGCCGGCGTCGACACCCACGCGAACATGTACCGCACGAGCCCGCGCGCAGACAAATAAAAATGAAAGCTCTGACCAACAAGGAAGCTTCCAGACCCGTGGCGTTTGAACCAATCAACACGCGCGACAAAAAAAAAAAAACGAAAAAAAATGTAAAAGGATCGTAACGCCGGCGTCGACACCCACGCGAACATGTACAGCACGAGCCCGCGCGCAGACAAATAAAATGAAAGCTCTGACCAACAAGGAAGCTTCCAGACCGTGGCTTTTGAACCAATCAACACGCGCGAGGAAAAAAAAACGAAAAAAAATGTAAAAGGCTCGTAGCGCCGGCGTCGACACCCACGCGAACATGTACCGCACGAGCCCGCGCGCAGACAAATAAAAATGAAAGCTCTGACCAACAAGGAAGCTTCCAGACCCGTGGCTTTTGAACCAATCAACACGCGCGAGAAAAAAAAAAAAAAACGAAAAAAAATGTAAAAGGCTCGTAGCGCCGGCGTCGACACCCACGCGAACATGTACCGCACGAGCCCGCGCGCAGACAAATAAAAATGAAAGCTCTGACCAACAAGGAAGCTTCCAGACCCGTGGCGTTTGAACCAATCAACACGCGCGAGGAAAAAAAACGAAAAAAATGTAAAAGGCTCGTAACGCCGGCGTCGACACCCACGCGAACATGTACAGCACGAGCCCGCGCGCAGACAAATAAAAATGAAAGCTCTGACCAACAAGGAAGCTTCCAGACCCGTGGCGCTTTTGAACCAATCAACACGCGCGAGGAAAAAAAACGAAAAAAAAAATGTAAAAGGCTCGTAGCGCCGGCGTCGACACCCACGCGAACATGTACCGCACGAGCCCGCGCGCAGACAAATAAAAATGAAAGCTCTGACCAACAAGGAAGCTTCCAGACCCGTGGCGTTTGAACCAATCAACACGCGCGAGGAAAAAAAACGAAAAAAAAAATGTAAAAGGCTCGTAGCGCCGGCGTCGACACCCACGCGAACATGTACCGCACGAGCCCGCGCGCAGACAAATAAAAATGAAAGCTCTGACCAACAAGGAAGCTTCCAGACCCGTGGCTTTTGAACCAATCAACACGCGCGAGGAAAAAAAACGAAAAAAAATGTAAAAGGATCGTAGCGCCGGCGTCGACACCCACGCGAACATGTACCGCACGAGCCCGCGCGCAGACAAATAAAAATGAAAGCTCTGACCAACAAGGAAGCTTCCAGACCCGTGGCGTTTGAACCAATCAACACGCGCGAGGAAAAAAAACGAAAAAAAATGTAAAAGGCTCGTACGCCGGCGTCGACACCCACGCGAACATGTACCGCACGAGCCCGCGCGCAGACAAATAAAAATGAAAGCTCTGACCAACAAGGAAGCTTCCAGACCCGTGGCGTTTGAACCAATCAACACGCGCGAGGAAAAAAAACGAAAAAAAAAATGTAAAAGGATCGTAACGCTGGCGTCGACACCCACGCGAACATGTACAGCACGAGCCCGCGCGCAGACAAATAAAAATGAAAGCTCTGACCAACAAGGAAGCTTCCAGACCCGTGGCGTTTGAACCAATCAACACGCGCGAGGAAAAAAAAACGAAAAAAAATGTAAAAGGATCGTAACGCCGGCGTCGACACCCACGCGAACATGTACAGCACGAGCCCGCGCGCAGACAAATAAAAATGAAAGCTCTGACCAACAAGGAAGCTTCCAGACCCGTGGCGTTTGAACCAATCAACACGCGCGAGGAAAAAAAAAAAAAAAAAAATGTAAAAGGATCGTAACGCTGGCGTCGACACCCACGCGAACATGTACAGCACGAGCCCGCGCGCAGACAAATAAAAATGAAAGCTCTGACCAACAAGGAAGCTTCCAGACCCGTGGCTTTTGAACCAATCAACACGCGCGAGGAAAAAAAACGAAAAAAAAATGTAAAAGGCTCGTAGCTCCGGCGTCGACACCCACGCGAACATGTACCGCACGAGCCCGCGCGCAGACAAATAAAAATGAAAGCTCTGACCAACAAGGAAGCTTCCAGACCCGTGGCGTTTGAACCAATCAACACGCGAGGAGGAAAAAAACGAAAAAAAATGTAAAAGGATCGTAACGCCGGCGTCGACACCCACGCGAACATGTACAGCACGAGCCCGCGCGCAGACAAATAAAAATGAAAGCTCTGACCAACAAGGAAGCTTCCAGACCCGTGGCTTTTGAACCAATCAACACGCGCGAGGAAAAAAAACGAAAAAAAATGTAAAAGGATCGTAACGCCGGCGTCGACACCCACGCGAACATGTACAGCACGAGCCCGCGCGCAGACAAATAAAAATGAAAGCTCTGACCAACAAGGAAGCTTCCAGACCCGTGGCGTTTGAACCAATCAACACGCGCGAGGAAAAAAAACGAAAAAAAATGTAAAAGGATCGTAACGCGGCGTCGACACCCACGCGAACATGTACAGCACGAGCCCGCGCGCAGACAAATAAAAATGAAAGCTCTGACCAACAAGGAAGCTTCCAGACCCGTGGCTTTTGAACCAATCAACACGCGCGAGGAGAAAAAAAAACGAAAAAAAATGTAAAAGGCTCGTAGCGCCGGCGTCGACACCCACGCGAACATGTACGCACGAGCCCGCGCGCAGACAAATAAAAATGAAAGCTCTGACCAACAAGGAAGCTTCCAGACCCGTGGCGTTTGAACCAATCAACACGCGCGAGGAAAAAAAACGAAAAAAAAAATGTAAAAGGCTCGTAGCGCCGGCGTCGACACCCACGCGAACATGTACCGCACGAGCCCGCGCGCAGAAAAATAAAAATGAAAGCTCTGACCAACAAGGAAGCTTCCAGACCCGTGGCTTTTGAACCAATCAACACGCGCGAGGAAAAAAAACGAAAAAAAATGTAAAAGGCTCGTAGCGCCGGCGTCGACACCCACGCGAACATGTACCGCACGAGCCCGCGCGCAGACAAATAAAATGAAAGCTCTGACCAACAAGGAAGCTTCCAGACCCGTGGCGTTTGAACCAATCAACACGCGCGAGGAAAAAAAACGAAAAAAAAATGTAAAAGGATCGTAACGCTGGCGTCGACACCCACGCGAACATGTACAGCACGAGCCCGCGCGCAGACAAATAAAAATGAAAGCTCTGACCAACAAGGAAGCTTCCAGACCCGTGGCGTTTGAACCAATCAACACGCGCGAGGAAAAAAAAAACGAAAAAAAATGTAAAAGCTCGTAGCGCCGGCGTCGACACCCACGCGAACATGTACCGCACGAGCCCGCGCGCAGACAAATAAAAATGAAAGCTCTGACCAACAAGGAAGCTTCCAGACCCGTGGCGTTTGAACCAATCAACACGCGCGAGGAAAAAAAAAACGAAAAAAAAAAATGTAAAAGGCTCGTAGCGCCGGCGTCGACACCCACGCGAACATGTACCGCACGAGCCCGCGCGCAGACAAATAAAAATGAAAGCTCTGACCAACAAGGAAGCTTCCAGACCCGTGGCGTTTGAACCAATCAACACGCGCGAGGAAAAAAAAAAAACGAAAAAAAATGTAAAAGGCTCGTAACGCCGGCGTCGACACCCACGCGAACATGTACCGCACGAGCCCGCGCGCAGACAAATAAAAATGAAAGCTCTGACCAACAAGGAAGCTTCCAGACCCGTGGCGTTTGAACCAATCAACACGCGCGAGGAAAAAAAAAAAACGAAAAAAAATGTAAAAGGATCGTAACGCCGGCGTCGACACCCACGCGAACATGTACAGCACGAGCCCGCGCGCAGACAAATAAAAATGAAAGCTCTGACCAACAAGGAAGCTTCCAGACCCGTGGCGTTTGAACCAATCAACACGCGCGAGGAAAAAAAAAAAAAAAAAAAATGTAAAAGGATCGTAACGCCGGCGTCGACACCCACGCGAACATGTACAGCACGAGCCCGCGCGCAGACAAATAAAAATGAAAGCTCTGACCAACAAGGAAGCTTCCAGACCCGTGGCTTTTGAACCAATCAACACGCGCGAGGAAAAAAAAAAACGAAAAAAAAAATGTAAAAGGCTCGTAGCGCCGGCGTCGACACCCACGCGAACATGTACCGCACGAGCCCGCGCGCAGACAAATAAAAATGAAAGCTCTGACCAACAAGGAAGCTTCCAGACCCGTGGCGTTTGAACCAATCAACACGCGCGAGGAAAAAAAAAACGAAAAAAAATGTAAAAGGATCGTAACGCCTGGCGTCGACACCCACGCGAACATGTACAGCACGAGCCCGCGCGCAGACAAATAAAAATGAAAGCTCTGACCAACAAGGAAGCTTCCAGACCCGTGGCTTTTGAACCAATCAACACGCGCGAGGAAAAAAAAAACGAAAAAAATGTAAAAGGATCGTAACGCTGGCGTCGACACCCACGCGAACATGTACAGCACGAGCCCGCGCGCAGACAAATAAAAATGAAAGCTCTGACCAACAAGGAAGCTTCCAGACCCGTGGCGTTTGAACCAATCAACACGCGCGAGGAAAAAAAAACGAAAAAAAAAAATGTAAAAGGATCGTAACGCCGGCGTCGACACCCACGCGAACATGTACGCACGAGCCCGCGCGCAGACAAATAAAAATGAAAGCTCTGACCAACAAGGAAGCTTCCAGACCCGTGGCTTTTGAACCAATCAACACGCGCGAGGAAAAAAAAACGAAAAAAAAAATGTAAAAGGCTCGTAGCGCCGGCGTCGACACCCACGCGAACATGTACCGCACGAGCCCGCGCGCAGACAAATAAAAATGAAAGCTCTGACCAACAAGGAAGCTTCCAGACCCGTGGCGTTTGAACCAATCAACACGCGCGAGGAAAAAAAAAAACGAAAAAAAAAAATGTAAAAGGCTCGTAGCGCCGGCGTCGACACCCACGCGAACATGTACCGCACGAGCCCGCGCGCAGAAAAATAAAAATGAAAGCTCTGACCAACAAGGAAGCTTCCAGACCCGTGGCTTTTGAACCAATCAACACGCGCGAGGAAAAAAAAAAACGAAAAAAAATGTAAAAGGCTCGTAGCGCCGGCGTCGACACCCACGCGAACATGTACCGCACGAGCCCGCGCGCAGACAAATAAAAATGAAAGCTCTGACCAACAAGGAAGCTTCCAGACCCGTGGCGTTTGAACCAATCAACACGCGCGAGGAAAAAAAAAACGAAAAAAAATGTAAAAGGATCGTAACGCCGGCGTCGACACCCACGCGAACATGTACAGCACGAGCCCGCGCGCAGACAAATAAAAATGAAAGCTCTGACCAACAAGGAAGCTTCCAGACCCGTGGCTTTTGAACCAATCAACACGCGCGAGGAAAAAAAACGAAAAAAAATGTAAAAAGCTCGTAGCGCCGGCGTCGACACCCACGCGAACATGTACCGCACGAGCCCGCGCGCAGACAAATAAAAATGAAAGCTCTGACCAACAAGGAAGCTTCCAGACCCGTGGCTTTTGAACCAATCAACACGCGCGAGGAAAAAAAAAAAAAAACGAAAAAAAATGTAAAAGGCTCGTAGCGCCGGCGTCGACACCCACGCGAACATGTACCGCACGAGCCCGCGCGCAGAAAAATAAAAATGAAAGCTCTGACCAACAAGGAAGCTTCCAGACCCGTGGCGTTTGAACCAATCAACACGCGCGAGGAAAAAAAAAAAACGAAAAAAAATGTAAAAGGATCGTAACGCCGGCGTCGACACCCACGCGAACATGTACCGCACGAGCCCGCGCGCAGACAAATAAAAATGAAAGCTCTGACCAACAAGGAAGCTTCCAGACCCGTGGCGTTTGAACCAATCAACACGCGCGAGGAAAAAAAACGAAAAAAAAATGTAAAAGGATCGTAACGCCGGCGTCGACACCCACGCGAACATGTACAGCACGAGCCCGCGCGCAGACAAATAAAAATGAAAGCTCTGACCAACAAGGAAGCTTCCAGACCCGTGGCTTTTGAACCAATCAACACGCGCGAGGAAAAAAACGAAAAAAATGTAAAAGGCTCGTAACGCCGGCGTCGACACCCACGCGAACATGTACAGCACGAGCCCGCGCGCAGACAAATAAAAATGAAAGCTCTGACCAACAAGGAAGCTTCCAGACCCGTGGCTTTTGAACCAATCAACACGCGCGAGGAAAAAAAAAAACGAAAAAAAATGTAAAAGGCTCGTAGCGCCGGCGTCGACACCCACGCGAACATGTACAGCACGAGCCCGCGCGCAGACAAATAAAAATGAAAGCTCTGACCAACAAGGAAGCTTCCAGACCCGTGGCGTTTGAACCAATCAACACGCGCGAGGAAAAAAAACGAAAAAAAAAATGTAAAAGGATCGTAACGCCGGCGTCGACACCCACGCGAACATGTACAGCACGAGCCCGCGCGCAGACAAATAAAAATGAAAGCTCTGACCAACAAGGAAGCTTCCAGACCCGTGGCTTTTGAACCAATCAACACGCGCGAGGAAAAAAAACGAAAAAAAAATGTAAAAGGCTCGTAGCGCCGGCGTCGACACCCACGCGAACATGTACCGCACGAGCCCGCGCGCAGACAAATAAAAATGAAAGCTCTGACCAACAAGGAAGCTTCCAGACCCGTGGCGTTTGAACCAATCAACACGCGCGAGGAAAAAAAAACGAAAAAAAATGTAAAAGGATCGTAACGCTGGCGTCGACACCCACGCGAACATGTACGCACGAGCCCGCGCGCAGACAAATAAAAATGAAAGCTCTGACCAACAAGGAAGCTTCCAGACCCGTGGCTTTTGAACCAATCAACACGCGCGAGGAAAAAAAACGAAAAAAAATGTAAAAGGATCGTAACGCCGGCGTCGACACCCACGCGAACATGTACCGCACGAGCCCGCGCGCAGACAAATAAAAATGAAAGCTCTGACCAACAAGGAAGCTTCCAGACCCGTGGCGTTTGAACCAATCAACACGCGCGAGGAAAAAAAACGAAAAAAAAAAATGTAAAAGGCTCGTAACGCCGGCGTCGACACCCACGCGAACATGTACAGCACGAGCCCGCGCGCAGACAAATAAAAATGAAAGCTCTGACCAACAAGGAAGCTTCCAGACCCGTGGCTTTTGAACCAATCAACACGCGCGAGGAAAAAAAAAAACGAAAAAAAATGTAAAAGGCTCGTAGCGCCGGCGTCGACACCCACGCGAACATGTACCGCACGAGCCCGCGCGCAGACAAATAAAAATGAAAGCTCTGACCAACAAGGAAGCTTCCAGACCCGTGGCGTTTGAACCAATCAACACGCGCGAGGAAAAAAAACGAAAAAAAAAAATGTAAAAGGCTCGTAGCGCCGGCGTCGACACCCACGCGAACATGTACCGCACGAGCCCGCGCGCAGAAAAATAAAAATGAAAGCTCTGACCAACAAGGAAGCTTCCAGACCCGTGGCTTTTGAACCAATCAACACGCGCGAGGAAAAAAAACGAAAAAAAATGTAAAAGGCTCGTAGCGCCGGCGTCGACACCCACGCGAACATGTACCGCACGAGCCCGCGCGCAGACAAATAAAAATGAAAGCTCTGACCAACAAGGAAGCTTCCAGACCCGTGGCGTTTGAACCAATCAACACGCGCGAGGAAAAAAAACGAAAAAAAATGTAAAAGGATCGTAACGCCGGCGTCGACACCCACGCGAACATGTACAGCACGAGCCCGCGCGCAGACAAATAAAAATGAAAGCTCTGACCAACAAGGAAGCTTCCAGACCCGTGGCTTTTGAACCAATCAACACGCGCGAGGAAAAAAAACGAAAAAAAATGTAAAAGGCTCGTAGCGCCGGCGTCGACACCCACGCGAACATGTACCGCACGAGCCCGCGCGCAGACAAATAAAAATGAAAGCTCTGACCAACAAGGAAGCTTCCAGACCCGTGGCGTTTGAACCAATCAACACGCGCGAGGAAAAAAAAAAAAAAAAAAATGTAAAAGGCTCGTAGCGCCGGCGTCGACACCCACGCGAACATGTACCGCACGAGCCCGCGCGCAGAAAAATAAAAATGAAAGCTCTGACCAACAAGGAAGCTTCCAGACCCGTGGCTTTTGAACCAATCAACACGCGCGAGGAAAAAAAACGAAAAAAAAAAATGTAAAAGGCTCGTAGCGCCGGCGTCGACACCCACGCGAACATGTACCGCACGAGCCCGCGCGCAGACAAATAAAAATGAAAGCTCTGACCAACAAGGAAGCTTCCAGACCCGTGGCGTTTGAACCAATCAACACGCGCGAGGAAAAAAAACGAAAAAAAATGTAAAAGGCTCGTAGCGCCGGCGTCGACACCCACGCGAACATGTACCGCACGAGCCCGCGCGCAGACAAATAAAAATGAAAGCTCTGACCAACAAGGAAGCTTCCAGACCCGTGGCGTTTGAACCAATCAACACGCGCGAGGAAAAAAAAAAAAAAAAAAAAAAAAAATGTAAAAGGATCGTAACGCCGGCGTCGACACCCACGCGAACATGTACAGCACGAGCCCGCGCGCAGACAAATAAAAATGAAAGCTCTGACCAACAAGGAAGCTTCCAGACCCGTGGCTTTTGAACCAATCAACACGCGCGAGGAAAAAAAACGAAAAAAAATGTAAAAGGCTCGTAACGCCGGCGTCGACACCCACGCGAACATGTACAGCACGAGCCCGCGCGCAGACAAATAAAAATGAAAGCTCTGACCAACAAGGAAGCTTCCAGACCCGTGGCGTTTGAACCAATCAACACGCGCGAGGAAAAAAAACGAAAAAAAAAAAAATGTAAAAGGCTCGTAGCGCCGGCGTCGACACCCACGCGAACATGTACCGCACGAGCCCGCGCGCAGACAAATAAAAATGAAAGCTCTGACCAACAAGGAAGCTTCCAGACCCGTGGCGTTTGAACCAATCAACACGCGCGAGAAAAAAAAAAACGAAAAAAAAAAAAATGTAAAAGGCTCGTAACGCCGGCGTCGACACCCACGCGAACATGTACAGCACGAGCCCGCGCGCAGACAAATAAAAATGAAAGCTCTGACCAACAAGGAAGCTTCCAGACCCGTGGCTTTTGAACCAATCAACACGCGCGAGGAAAAAAAACGAAAAAAAATGTAAAAGGATCGTAACGCCGGCGTCGACACCCACGCGAACATGTACAGCACGAGCCCGCGCGCAGACAAATAAAAATGAAAGCTCTGACCAACAAGGAAGCTTCCAGACCCGTGGCTTTTGAACCAATCAACACGCGCGAGGAAAAAAAAAAACGAAAAAAAATGTAAAAGGCTCGTAGCGCCGGCGTCGACACCCACGCGAACATGTACCGCACGAGCCCGCGCGCAGACAAATAAAAATGAAAGCTCTGACCAACAAGGAAGCTTCCAGACCCGTGGCGTTTGAACCAATCAACACGCGCGAGGAAAAAAAAAAAACGAAAAAAAATGTAAAAGGATCGTAACGCCGGCGTCGACACCCACGCGAACATGTACAGCACGAGCCCGCGCGCAGACAAATAAAAATGAAAGCTCTGACCAACAAGGAAGCTTCCAGACCCGTGGCTTTTGAACCAATCAACACGCGCGAGGAAAAAAAAACGAAAAAAAATGTAAAAGGCTCGTAGCGCCGGCGTCGACACCCACGCGAACATGTACCGCACGAGCCCGCGCGCAGACAAATAAAAATGAAAGCTCTGACCAACAAGGAAGCTTCCAGACCCGTGGCGTTTGAACCAATCAACACACGCGCGAGGAAAAAAAAAAAAACGAAAAAAAATGTAAAAGGCTCGTAGCGCCGGCGTCGACACCCACGCGAACATGTACCGCACGAGCCCGCGCGCAGACAAATAAAAATGAAAGCTCTGACCAACAAGGAAGCTTCCAGACCCGTGGCGTTTGAACCAATCAACACGCGCGAGGAAAAAAAAAAAAAACGAAAAAAAATGTAAAAGGCTCGTAACGCCGGCGTCGACACCCACGCGAACATGTACAGCACGAGCCCGCGCGCAGACAAATAAAAATGAAAGCTCTGACCAACAAGGAAGCTTCCAGACCCGTGGCGTTTGAACCAATCAACACGCGCGAGGAAAAAAAAAAACGAAAAAAAATGTAAAAGGCTCGTAGCGCCGGCGTCGACACCCACGCGAACATGTACCGCACGAGCCCGCGCGCAGACAAATAAAAATGAAAGCTCTGACCAACAAGGAAGCTTCCAGACCCGTGGCGTTTGAACCAATCAACACGCGCGAGGAAAAAAAAACGAAAAAAAAAAATGTAAAAGGCTCGTAGCGCCGGCGTCGACACCCACGCGAACATGTACCGCACGAGCCCGCGCGCAGAAAAATAAAAATGAAAGCTCTGACCAACAAGGAAGCTTCCAGACCCGTGGCTTTTGAACCAATCAACACGCGCGAGGAAAAAAAACGAAAAAAAATGTAAAAGGATCGTAGCGCCGGCGTCGACACCCACGCGAACATGTACCGCACGAGCCCGCGCGCAGACAAATAAAAATGAAAGCTCTGACCAACAAGGAAGCTTCCAGACCCGTGGCGTTTGAACCAATCAACACGCGCGAGGAAAAAAAAAACGAAAAAAAAATGTAAAAGGATCGTAACGCCGGCGTCGACACCCACGCGAACATGTACAGCACGAGCCCGCGCGCAGACAAATAAAAATGAAAGCTCTGACCAACAAGGAAGCTTCCAGACCCGTGGCTTTTGAACCAATCAACACGCGCGAGGAAAAAAAACGAAAAAAAAAAATGTAAAAGGCTCGTAGCGCCGGCGTCGACACCCACGCGAACATGTACCGCACGAGCCCGCGCGCAGACAAATAAAAATGAAAGCTCTGACCAACAAGGAAGCTTCCAGACCCGTGGCGTTTGAACCAATCAACACGCGCGAGGAAAAAAAAAAAAAAAAAATGTAAAAGGCTCGTAGCGCCGGCGTCGACACCCACGCGAACATGTACCGCACGAGCCCGCGCGCAGACAAATAAAAATGAAAGCTCTGACCAACAAGGAAGCTTCCAGACCCGTGGCGTTTGAACCAATCAACACGCGCGAGGAAAAAAAAAACGAAAAAAAAAAATGTAAAAGGATCGTAACGCCGGCGTCGACACCCACGCGAACATGTACAGCACGAGCCCGCGCGCAGACAAATAAAAATGAAAGCTCTGACCAACAAGGAAGCTTCCAGACCCGTGGCTTTTGAACCAATCAACACGCGCGAGGAAAAAAAACGAAAAAAAAAAAAAAAATGTAAAAGGCTCGTAGCGCCGGCGTCGACACCCACGCGAACATGTACCGCACGAGCCCGCGCGCAGACAAATAAAAATGAAAGCTCTGACCAACAAGGAAGCTTCCAGACCCGTGGCGTTTGAACCAATCAACACGCGCGAGGAAAAAAAAAAAAAAAAAAATGTAAAAGGCTCGTAGCGCCGGCGTCGACACCCACGCGAACATGTACCGCACGAGCCCGCGCGCAGACAAATAAAAATGAAAGCTCTGACCAACAAGGAAGCTTCCAGACCCGTGGCGTTTGAACCAATCAACACGCGCGAGGAAAAAAAACGAAAAAAAAATGTAAAAGGATCGTAACGCCGGCGTCGACACCCACGCGAACATGTACAGCACGAGCCCGCGCGCAGACAAATAAAAATGAAAGCTCTGACCAACAAGGAAGCTTCCAGACCCGTGGCTTTTGAACCAATCAACACGCGCGAGAAAAAAAAAAAAAAAAAAAAAAAAATGTAAAAGGCTCGTAGCGCCGGCGTCGACACCCACGCGAACATGTACCGCACGAGCCCGCGCGCAGACAAATAAAAATGAAAGCTCTGACCAACAAGGAAGCTTCCAGACCCGTGGCGTTTGAACCAATCAACACGCGCGAGGAAAAAAAACGAAAAAAAAAATGTAAAAGGCTCGTAGCGCCGGCGTCGACACCCACGCGAACATGTACCGCACGAGCCCGCGCGCAGAAAATAAAAATGAAAGCTCTGACCAACAAGGAAGCTTCCAGACCCGTGGCTTTTGAACCAATCAACACGCGCGAGGAAAAAAAACGAAAAAAAATGTAAAAGGCTCGTAGCGCCGGCGTCGACACCCACGCGAACATGTACCGCACGAGCCCGCGCGCAGACAAATAAAAATGAAAGCTCTGACCAACAAGGAAGCTTCCAGACCCGTGGCGTTTGAACCAATCAACACGCGCGAGGAAAAAAAACGAAAAAAAAATGTAAAAGGATCGTAACGCGGCGTCGACACCCACGCGAACATGTACCGCACGAGCCCGCGCGCAGACAAATAAAAATGAAAGCTCTGACCAACAAGGAAGCTTCCAGACCCGTGGCTTTTGAACCAATCAACACGCGCGAGGAAAAAAAAAAAAAAAAAAAAATGTAAAAGGCTCGTAGCGCCGGCGTCGACACCCACGCGAACATGTACCGCACGAGCCCGCGCGCAGACAAATAAAAATGAAAGCTCTGACCAACAAGGAAGCTTCCAGACCCGTGGCGTTTGAACCAATCAACACGCGCGAGGAAAAAAAAAAACGAAAAAAAAATGTAAAAGGCTCGTAGCGCCGGCGTCGACACCCACGCGAACATGTACCGCACGAGCCCGCGCGCAGACAAATAAAAATGAAAGCTCTGACCAACAAGGAAGCTTCCAGACCCGTGGCGTTTGAACCAATCAACACGCGCGAGGAAAAAAAAACGAAAAAAAAAAAATGTAAAAGGATCGTAACGCCGGCGTCGACACCCACGCGAACATGTACAGCACGAGCCCGCGCGCAGACAAATAAAAATGAAAGCTCTGACCAACAAGGAAGCTTCCAGACCCGTGGCGTTTGAACCAATCAACACGCGCGAGGAAAAAAAACGAAAAAAAAAATGTAAAAGGCTCGTAGCGCCGGCGTCGACACCCACGCGAACATGTACCGCACGAGCCCGCGCGCAGACAAATAAAAATGAAAGCTCTGACCAACAAGGAAGCTTCCAGACCCGTGGCGTTTGAACCAATCAACACGCGCGAGGAAAAAAAACGAAAAAAAATGTAAAAGGCTCGTAGCGCCGGCGTCGACACCCACGCGAACATGTACCGCACGAGCCCGCGCGCAGAAAAATAAAAATGAAAGCTCTGACCAACAAGGAAGCTTCCAGACCCGTGGCTTTTGAACCAATCAACACGCGCGAGGAAAAAAAAAAAACGAAAAAAAATGTAAAAGGCTCGTAGCGCCGGCGTCGACACCCACGCGAACATGTACCGCACGAGCCCGCGCGCAGACAAATAAAAATGAAAGCTCTGACCAACAAGGAAGCTTCCAGACCCGTGGCGTTTGAACCAATCAACACGCGCGAGGAAAAAAAAAACGAAAAAAAATGTAAAAGGCTCGTAGCGCCGGCGTCGACACCCACGCGAACATGTACCGCACGAGCCCGCGCGCAGACAAATAAAAATGAAAGCTCTGACCAACAAGGAAGCTTCCAGACCCGTGGCTTTTGAACCAATCAACACGCGCGAGGAAAAAAAACGAAAAAAAAAATGTAAAAGGCTCGTAGCGCCGGCGTCGACACCCACGCGAACATGTACCGCACGAGCCCGCGCGCAGACAAATAAAAATGAAAGCTCTGACCAACAAGGAAGCTTCCAGACCCGTGGCGTTTGAACCAATCAACACGCGCGAGGAAAAAAAAAAAAAAAAAATGTAAAAGGCTCGTAGCGCCGGCGTCGACACCCACGCGAACATGTACCGCACGAGCCCGCGCGCAGACAAATAAAAATGAAAGCTCTGACCAACAAGGAAGCTTCCAGACCCGTGGCGTTTGAACCAATCAACACGCGCGAGGAAAAAAAACGAAAAAAAAATGTAAAAGGCTCGTAACGCCGGCGTCGACACCCACGCGAACATGTACAGCACGAGCCCGCGCGCAGACAAATAAAAATGAAAGCTCTGACCAACAAGGAAGCTTCCAGACCCGTGGCGTTTGAACCAATCAACACGCGCGAGGAAAAAAAACGAAAAAAAAATGTAAAAGGCTCGTAGCGCCGGCGTCGACACCCACGCGAACATGTACCGCACGAGCCCGCGCGCAGACAAATAAAAATGAAAGCTCTGACCAACAAGGAAGCTTCCAGACCCGTGGCTTTTGAACCAATCAACACGCGCGAGGAAAAAAAACGAAAAAAAATGTAAAAGGCTCGTAGCGCCGGCGTCGACACCCACGCGAACATGTACCGCACGAGCCCGCGCGCAGACAAATAAAAATGAAAGCTCTGACCAACAAGGAAGCTTCCAGACCCGTGGCGTTTGAACCAATCAACACGCGCGAGGAAAAAAAAACGAAAAAAAATGTAAAAGGATCGTAACGCCGGCGTCGACACCCACGCGAACATGTACAGCACGAGCCCGCGCGCAGACAAATAAAAAATGAAAGCTCTGACCAACAAGGAAGCTTCCAGACCCGTGGCTTTTGAACCAATCAACACGCGCGAGGAAAAAAAACGAAAAAAAATGTAAAAGGCTCGTAGCGCCGGCGTCGACACCCACGCGAACATGTACCGCACGAGCCCGCGCGCAGACAAATAAAAATGAAAGCTCTGACCAACAAGGAAGCTTCCAGACCCGTGGCGTTTGAACCAATCAACACGCGCGAGGAAAAAAAACGAAAAAAAAATGTAAAAGGCTCGTAGCGCCGGCGTCGACACCCACGCGAACATGTACCGCACGAGCCCGCGCGCAGACAAATAAAAATGAAAGCTCTGACCAACAAGGAAGCTTCCAGACCCGTGGCGTTTGAACCAATCAACACGCGCGAGGAAAAAAAAAAAACGAAAAAAAATGTAAAAGGCTCGTAACGCCGGCGTCGACACCCACGCGAACATGTACCGCACGAGCCCGCGCGCAGACAAATAAAAAATGAAAGCTCTGACCAACAAGGAAGCTTCCAGACCCGTGGCTTTTGAACCAATCAACACGCGCGAGGAAAAAAAAAACGAAAAAAAAAATGTAAAAGGCTCGTAACGCCGGCGTCGACACCCACGCGAACATGTACCGCACGAGCCCGCGCGCAGACAAATAAAAATGAAAGCTCTGACCAACAAGGAAGCTTCCAGACCCGTGGCGTTTGAACCAATCAACACGCGCGAGGAAAAAAAAACGAAAAAAAATGTAAAAGGCTCGTAGCGCCGGCGTCGACACCCACGCGAACATGTACCGCACGAGCCCGCGCGCAGACAAATAAAAATGAAAGCTCTGACCAACAAGGAAGCTTCCAGACCCGTGGCTTTTGAACCAATCAACACGCGCGAGAAAAAAAAAAAACGAAAAAAAATGTAAAAGGCTCGTAGCGCCGGCGTCGACACCCACGCGAACATGTACCGCACGAGCCCGCGCGCAGACAAATAAAAATGAAAGCTCTGACCAACAAGGAAGCTTCCAGACCCGTGGCGTTTGAACCAATCAACACGCGCGAGGAAAAAAAAAAAAAAAAAAAAAAATGTAAAAGGCTCGTAGCGCCGGCGTCGACACCCACGCGAACATGTACCGCACGAGCCCGCGCGCAGACAAATAAAAATGAAAGCTCTGACCAACAAGGAAGCTTCCAGACCCGTGGCGTTTGAACCAATCAACACGCGCGAGGAAAAAAAAAAACGAAAAAAAATGTAAAAGGATCGTAGCGCTCGCGCGGCGTCGACACCCACGCGAACATGTACCGCACGAGCCCGCGCGCAGACAAATAAAAATGAAAGCTCTGACCAACAAGGAAGCTTCCAGACCCGTGGCGTTTGAACCAATCAACACGCGCGAGGAAAAAAAACGAAAAAAAATGTAAAAGGATCGTACGCCGGCGTCGACACCCACGCGAACATGTACCGCACGAGCCCGCGCGCAGACAAATAAAAATGAAAGCTCTGACCAACAAGGAAGCTTCCAGACCCGTGGCGTTTGAACCAATCAACACGCGCGAGGAAAAAAAAACGAAAAAAAAAAAATGTAAAAGGCTCGTACGCCGGCGTCGACACCCACGCGAACATGTACCGCACGAGCCCGCGCGCAGACAAATAAAAATGAAAGCTCTGACCAACAAGGAAGCTTCCAGACCCGTGGCGTTTGAACCAATCAACACGCGCGAGGAAAAAAAACGAAAAAAAAAAAAAATGTAAAAGGCTCGTAGCGCCGGCGTCGACACCCACGCGAACATGTACCGCACGAGCCCGCGCGCAGACAAATAAAAATGAAAGCTCTGACCAACAAGGAAGCTTCCAGACCCGTGGCGTTTGAACCAATCAACACGCGCGAGGAAAAAAAAAAAAAAAAAAAAAATGTAAAAGGATCGTAACGCCGGCGTCGACACCCACGCGAACATGTACCGCACGAGCCCGCGCGCAGACAAATAAAAATGAAAGCTCTGACCAACAAGGAAGCTTCCAGACCCGTGGCGTTTGAACCAATCAACACGCGCGAGGAAAAAAAAAAAAAAACGAAAAAAAAATGTAAAAGGATCGTACGCCGGCGTCGACACCCACGCGAACATGTACAGCACGAGCCCGCGCGCAGACAAATAAAAATGAAAGCTCTGACCAACAAGGAAGCTTCCAGACCCGTGGCGTTTGAACCAATCAACACGCGCGAGGAAAAAAAACGAAAAAAAAAAAAAAATGTAAAAGGCTCGTAGCGCCGGCGTCGACACCCACGCGAACATGTACCGCACGAGCCCGCGCGCAGACAAATAAAAATGAAAGCTCTGACCAACAAGGAAGCTTCCAGACCCGTGGCTTTTGAACCAATCAACACGCGCGAGGAAAAAAAACGAAAAAAAAATGTAAAAGGCTCGTAGCGCCGGCGTCGACACCCACGCGAACATGTACCGCACGAGCCCGCGCGCAGACAAATAAAAATGAAAGCTCTGACCAACAAGGAAGCTTCCAGACCCGTGGCGTTTGAACCAATCAACACGCGCGAGGAAAAAAAAACGAAAAAAAAAAAATGTAAAAGGCTCGTAGCGCCGGCGTCGACACCCACGCGAACATGTACCGCACGAGCCCGCGCGCAGACAAATAAAAATGAAAGCTCTGACCAACAAGGAAGCTTCCAGACCCGTGGCTTTTGAACCAATCAACACGCGCGAGGAAAAAAAACGAAAAAAAATGTAAAAGGCTCGTAGCGCCGGCGTCGACACCCACGCGAACATGTACCGCACGAGCCCGCGCGCAGACAAATAAAAATGAAAGCTCTGACCAACAAGGAAGCTTCCAGACCCGTGGCGTTTGAACCAATCAACACGCGCGAGGAAAAAAAACGAAAACGAAAAAAATGTAAAAGGCTCGTAGCGCCGGCGTCGACACCCACGCGAACATGTACCGCACGAGCCCGCGCGCAGACAAATAAAAATGAAAGCTCTGACCAACAAGGAAGCTTCCAGACCCGTGGCGTTTGAACCAATCAACACGCGCGAGGAAAAAAAAAAAACGAAAAAAAAATGTAAAAGGCTCGTAACGCCGGCGTCGACACCCACGCGAACATGTACCGCACGAGCCCGCGCGCAGACAAATAAAAATGAAAGCTCTGACCAACAAGGAAGCTTCCAGACCCGTGGCTTTTGAACCAATCAACACGCGCGAGGAAAAAAAAAAACGAAAAAAAAATGTAAAAGGATCGTAACGCCGGCGTCGACACCCACGCGAACATGTACAGCACGAGCCCGCGCGCAGACAAATAAAAATGAAAGCTCTGACCAACAAGGAAGCTTCCAGACCCGTGGCGTTTGAACCAATCAACACGCGCGAGGAAAAAAAACGAAAAAAAAAAATGTAAAAGGCTCGTAGCGCCGGCGTCGACACCCACGCGAACATGTACGCACGAGCCCGCGCGCAGACAAATAAAAATGAAAGCTCTGACCAACAAGGAAGCTTCCAGACCCGTGGCTTTTGAACCAATCAACACGCGCGAGGAAAAAAAAACGAAAAAAAAATGTAAAAGGCTCGTAGCGCCGGCGTCGACACCCACGCGAACATGTACCGCACGAGCCCGCGCGCAGACAAATAAAAATGAAAGCTCTGACCAACAAGGAAGCTTCCAGACCCGTGGCGTTTGAACCAATCAACACGCGCGAGGAAAAAAAAAAACGAAAAAAAATGTAAAAGGATCGTAACGCTGGCGTCGACACCCACGCGAACATGTACGCACGAGCCCGCGCGCAGACAAATAAAAATGAAAGCTCTGACCAACAAGGAAGCTTCCAGACCCGTGGCTTTGAACCAATCAACACGCGCGAGGAAAAAAAACGAAAAAAAATGTAAAAGGATCGTAACGCCGGCGTCGACACCCACGCGAACATGTACAGCACGAGCCCGCGCGCAGACAAATAAAAATGAAAGCTCTGACCAACAAGGAAGCTTCCAGACCCGTGGCGTTTGAACCAATCAACACGCGCGAGGAAAAAAAAACGAAAAAAAAATGTAAAAGGCTCGTAGCGCCGGCGTCGACACCCACGCGAACATGTACCGCACGAGCCCGCGCGCAGACAAATAAAAATGAAAGCTCTGACCAACAAGGAAGCTTCCAGACCCGTGGCTTTTGAACCAATCAACACGCGCGAGGAAAAAAAACGAAAAAAAATGTAAAAGGCTCGTAGCGCCGGCGTCGACACCCACGCGAACATGTACCGCACGAGCCCGCGCGCAGACAAATAAAAATGAAAGCTCTGACCAACAAGGAAGCTTCCAGACCCGTGGCGTTTGAACCAATCAACACGCGCGAGGAAAAAAAAAAAAAAAAAAAAATGTAAAAGGCTCGTAGCGCCGGCGTCGACACCCACGCGAACATGTACCGCACGAGCCCGCGCGCAGACAAATAAAAATGAAAGCTCTGACCAACAAGGAAGCTTCCAGACCCGTGGCGTTTGAACCAATCAACACGCGCGAGGAAAAAAAACGAAAAAAAAATGTAAAAGGATCGTAACGCGCCGGCGTCGACACCCACGCGAACATGTACAGCACGAGCCCGCGCGCAGACAAATAAAAATGAAAGCTCTGACCAACAAGGAAGCTTCCAGACCCGTGGCTTTTGAACCAATCAACACGCGCGAGGAAAAAAAACGAAAAAAAATGTAAAAGGATCGTACGCCGGCGTCGACACCCACGCGAACATGTACCGCACGAGCCCGCGCGCAGACAAATAAAAATGAAAGCTCTGACCAACAAGGAAGCTTCCAGACCCGTGGCGTTTGAACCAATCAACACGCGCGAGGAAAAAAAAAAACGAAAAAAAAAAATGTAAAAGGCTCGTAGCGCCGGCGTCGACACCCACGCGAACATGTACCGCACGAGCCCGCGCGCAGAAAATAAAAATGAAAGCTCTGACCAACAAGGAAGCTTCCAGACCCGTGGCTTTTGAACCAATCAACACGCGCGAGGAAAAAAAAACGAAAAAAAATGTAAAAGGCTCGTAGCGCCGGCGTCGACACCCACGCGAACATGTACCGCACGAGCCCGCGCGCAGACAAATAAAAATGAAAGCTCTGACCAACAAGGAAGCTTCCAGACCCGTGGCGTTTGAACCAATCAACACGCGCGAGGAAAAAAAAACGAAAAAAAATGTAAAAGGCTCGTAGCTCCGGCGTCGACACCCACGCGAACATGTACCGCACGAGCCCGCGCGCAGACAAATAAAAATGAAAGCTCTGACCAACAAGGAAGCTTCCAGACCCGTGGCGTTTGAACCAATCAACACGCGCGAGGAAAAAAAAACGAAAAAAAAATGTAAAAGGATCGTAACGCCGGCGTCGACACCCACGCGAACATGTACAGCACGAGCCCGCGCGCAGACAAATAAAAATGAAAGCTCTGACCAACAAGGAAGCTTCCAGACCCGTGGCTTTGAACCAATCAACACGCGCGAGGAAAAAAAAAAAAAACGAAAAAAAATGTAAAAGGCTCGTAACGCCGGCGTCGACACCCACGCGAACATGTACAGCACGAGCCCGCGCGCAGACAAATAAAAATGAAAGCTCTGACCAACAAGGAAGCTTCCAGACCCGTGGCGTTTGAACCAATCAACACGCGCGAGGAAAAAAAAACGAAAAAAAATGTAAAAGGATCGTAGCGCGCGGCGTCGACACCCACGCGAACATGTACAGCACGAGCCCGCGCGCAGACAAATAAAAATGAAAGCTCTGACCAACAAGGAAGCTTCCAGACCCGTGGCTTTTGAACCAATCAACACGCGCGAGGAAAAAAAAACGAAAAAAAAATGTAAAAGGCTCGTAGCTCCGGCGTCGACACCCACGCGAACATGTACCGCACGAGCCCGCGCGCAGACAAATAAAAATGAAAGCTCTGACCAACAAGGAAGCTTCCAGACCCGTGGCGTTTGAACCAATCAACACGCGCGAGGAAAAAAAAAAAACGAAAAAAAATGTAAAAGGATCGTAACGCCGGCGTCGACACCCACGCGAACATGTACAGCACGAGCCCGCGCGCAGACAAATAAAAATGAAAGCTCTGACCAACAAGGAAGCTTCCAGACCCGTGGCTTTTGAACCAATCAACACGCGCGAGGAAAAAAAAAACGAAAAAAAATGTAAAAGGCTCGTAGCTCCGGCGTCGACACCCACGCGAACATGTACCGCACGAGCCCGCGCGCAGACAAATAAAAATGAAAGCTCTGACCAACAAGGAAGCTTCCAGACCCGTGGCGTTTGAACCAATCAACACGCGCGAGGAAAAAAAACGAAAAAAAATGTAAAAGGATCGTAACGCTGGCGTCGACACCCACGCGAACATGTACAGCACGAGCCCGCGCGCAGACAAATAAAAATGAAAGCTCTGACCAACAAGGAAGCTTCCAGACCCGTGGCTTTTGAACCAATCAACACGCGCGAGGAAAAAAAAACGAAAAAAAATGTAAAAGGCTCGTAGCGGCCGGCGTCGACACCCACGCGAACATGTACCGCACGAGCCCGCGCGCAGACAAATAAAAATGAAAGCTCTGACCAACAAGGAAGCTTCCAGACCCGTGGCGTTTGAACCAATCAACACGCGCGAGGAAAAAAAAAAAAAAAAAATGTAAAAGGATCGTAACGCGGCGTCGACACCCACGCGAACATGTACAGCACGAGCCCGCGCGCAGACAAATAAAAATGAAAGCTCTGACCAACAAGGAAGCTTCCAGACCCGTGGCTTTTGAACCAATCAACACGCGCGAGGAAAAAAAACGAAAAAAAAAATGTAAAAGGCTCGTAGCTCCGGCGTCGACACCCACGCGAACATGTACCGCACGAGCCCGCGCGCAGACAAATAAAAATGAAAGCTCTGACCAACAAGGAAGCTTCCAGACCCGTGGCGTTTGAACCAATCAACACGCGCGAGGAAAAAAAAAAACGAAAAAAAAAATGTAAAAGGATCGTAACGCCGGCGTCGACACCCACGCGAACATGTACAGCACGAGCCCGCGCGCAGACAAATAAAAATGAAAGCTCTGACCAACAAGGAAGCTTCCAGACCCGTGGCTTTTGAACCAATCAACACGCGCGAGGAAAAAAAAACGAAAAAAAATGTAAAAGGCTCGTAGCTCCGGCGTCGACACCCACGCGAACATGTACCGCACGAGCCCGCGCGCAGACAAATAAAAATGAAAGCTCTGACCAACAAGGAAGCTTCCAGACCCGTGGCGTTTGAACCAATCAACACGCGCGAGGAAAAAAAAAAGAAAAAAAATGTAAAAGGATCGTAACGCTGGCGTCGACACCCACGCGAACATGTACAGCACGAGCCCGCGCGCAGACAAATAAAAATGAAAGCTCTGACCAACAAGGAAGCTTCCAGACCCGTGGCTTTTGAACCAATCAACACGCGCGAGGAAAAAAAAAACGAAAAAAAAAAAAAAAATGTAAAAGGCTCGTAGCTCCGGCGTCGACACCCACGCGAACATGTACCGCACGAGCCCGCGCGCAGACAAATAAAAATGAAAGCTCTGACCAACAAGGAAGCTTCCAGACCCGTGGCGTTTGAACCAATCAACACGCGCGAGGAAAAAAAAACGAAAAAAAAAATGTAAAAGGATCGTAACGCTGGCGTCGACACCCACGCGAACATGTACAGCACGAGCCCGCGCGCAGACAAATAAAAATGAAAGCTCTGACCAACAAGGAAGCTTCCAGACCCGTGGCGTTTGAACCAATCAACACGCGCGAGGAAAAAAAAACGAAAAAAAAAATGTAAAAGGATCGTAACGCTGGCGTCGACACCCACGCGAACATGTACAGCACGAGCCCGCGCGCAGACAAATAAAAATGAAAGCTCTGACCAACAAGGAAGCTTCCAGACCCGTGGCTTTTGAACCAATCAACACGCGCGAGGAAAAAAAAACGAAAAAAAAAAATGTAAAAGGCTCGTAGCTCCGGCGTCGACACCCACGCGAACATGTACCGCACGAGCCCGCGCGCAGACAAATAAAAATGAAAGCTCTGACCAACAAGGAAGCTTCCAGACCCGTGGCGTTTGAACCAATCAACACGCGCGAGAAAAAAAAAAACGAAAAAAAAAATGTAAAAGGATCGTAACGCTGGCGTCGACACCCACGCGAACATGTACAGCACGAGCCCGCGCGCAGACAAATAAAAATGAAAGCTCTGACCAACAAGGAAGCTTCCAGACCCGTGGCTTTTGAACCAATCAACACGCGCGAGGAAAAAAAACGAAAAAAAAATGTAAAAGGCTCGTAGCTCCGGCGTCGACACCCACGCGAACATGTACCGCACGAGCCCGCGCGCAGACAAATAAAAATGAAAGCTCTGACCAACAAGGAAGCTTCCAGACCCGTGGCGTTTGAACCAATCAACACGCGCGAGGAAAAAAAAAAAAAAACGAAAAAAAATGTAAAAGGCTCGTAGCTCCGGCGTCGACACCCACGCGAACATGTACCGCACGAGCCCGCGCGCAGACAAATAAAAATGAAAGCTCTGACCAACAAGGAAGCTTCCAGACCCGTGGCGTTTGAACCAATCAACACGCGCGAGGAAAAAAAAAAAAAAAAAAAAAAAAATGTAAAAGGATCGTAACGCTGGCGTCGACACCCACGCGAACATGTACAGCACGAGCCCGCGCGCAGACAAATAAAAATGAAAGCTCTGACCAACAAGGAAGCTTCCAGACCCGTGGCGTTTGAACCAATCAACACGCGCGAGGAAAAAAAAAAAACGAAAAAAAATGTAAAAGGATCGTAACGCTGGCGTCGACACCCACGCGAACATGTACAGCACGAGCCCGCGCGCAGACAAATAAAAATGAAAGCTCTGACCAACAAGGAAGCTTCCAGACCCGTGGCTTTTGAACCAATCAACACGCGCGAGGAAAAAAAAACGAAAAAAAAAATGTAAAAGGCTCGTAGCTCCGGCGTCGACACCCACGCGAACATGTACCGCACGAGCCCGCGCGCAGACAAATAAAAATGAAAGCTCTGACCAACAAGGAAGCTTCCAGACCCGTGGCGTTTGAACCAATCAACACGCGCGAGGAAAAAAAAAAACGAAAAAAAAAAATGTAAAAGGATCGTAACGCTGGCGTCGACACCCACGCGAACATGTACAGCACGAGCCCGCGCGCAGACAAATAAAAATGAAAGCTCTGACCAACAAGGAAGCTTCCAGACCCGTGGCTTTTGAACCAATCAACACGCGCGAGGAAAAAAAACGAAAAAAAATGTAAAAGGCTCGTAGCTCCGGCGTCGACACCCACGCGAACATGTACCGCACGAGCCCGCGCGCAGACAAATAAAAATGAAAGCTCTGACCAACAAGGAAGCTTCCAGACCCGTGGCGTTTGAACCAATCAACACGCGCGAGGAAAAAAAACGAAAAAAAATGTAAAAGGCTCGTAGCTCCGGCGTCGACACCCACGCGAACATGTACCGCACGAGCCCGCGCGCAGACAAATAAAAATGAAAGCTCTGACCAACAAGGAAGCTTCCAGACCCGTGGCGTTTGAACCAATCAACACGCGCGAGGAAAAAAAAACGAAAAAAAATGTAAAAGGATCGTAACGCTGGCGTCGACACCCACGCGAACATGTACAGCACGAGCCCGCGCGCAGACAAATAAAAATGAAAGCTCTGACCAACAAGGAAGCTTCCAGACCCGTGGCTTTTGAACCAATCAACACGCGCGAGGAAAAAAAAAAACGAAAAAAAAATGTAAAAGGCTCGTAGCTCCGGCGTCGACACCCACGCGAACATGTACCGCACGAGCCCGCGCGCAGACAAATAAAAATGAAAGCTCTGACCAACAAGGAAGCTTCCAGACCCGTGGCGTTTGAACCAATCAACACGCGCGAGGAAAAAAAAAAAAAAAAATGTAAAAGGATCGTAACGCTGGCGTCGACACCCACGCGAACATGTACAGCACGAGCCCGCGCGCAGACAAATAAAAATGAAAGCTCTGACCAACAAGGAAGCTTCCAGACCCGTGGCTTTTGAACCAATCAACACGCGCGAGGAAAAAAAAAACGAAGAAAAATGTAAAAGGCTCGTAGCTCCGGCGTCGACACCCACGCGAACATGTACCGCACGAGCCCGCGCGCAGACAAATAAAAATGAAAGCTCTGACCAACAAGGAAGCTTCCAGACCCGTGGCGTTTGAACCAATCAACACGCGCGAGGAAAAAAAAACGAAAAAAAAATGTAAAAGGATCGTAACGCTGGCGTCGACACCCACGCGAACATGTACAGCACGAGCCCCCGCGCGCAGACAAATAAAAATGAAAGCTCTGACCAACAAGGAAGCTTCCAGACCCGTGGCTTTTGAACCAATCAACACGCGCGAGGAAAAAAAAAACGAAGAAAAATGTAAAAGGCTCGTAGCTCCGGCGTCGACACCCACGCGAACATGTACCGCACGAGCCCGCGCGCAGACAAATAAAAATGAAAGCTCTGACCAACAAGGAAGCTTCCAGACCCGTGGCGTTTGAACCAATCAACACGCGCGAGGAAAAAAAAAACGAAAAAAAAATGTAAAAGGATCGTAACGCTGGCGTCGACACCCACGCGAACATGTACAGCACGAGCCCGCGCGCAGACAAATAAAAATGAAAGCTCTGACCAACAAGGAAGCTTCCAGACCCGTGGCTTTTGAACCAATCAACACGCGCGAGGAAAAAAAACGAAGAAAAATGTAAAAGGCTCGTAGCTCCGGCGTCGACACCCACGCGAACATGTACCGCACGAGCCCGCGCGCAGACAAATAAAAATGAAAGCTCTGACCAACAAGGAAGCTTCCAGACCCGTGGCGTTTGAACCAATCAACACGCGCGAGGAAAAAAAACGAAAAAAAATGTAAAAGGATCGTAACGCTGGCGTCGACACCCACGCGAACATGTACAGCACGAGCCCGCGCGCAGACAAATAAAAATGAAAGCTCTGACCAACAAGGAAGCTTCCAGACCCGTGGCGTTTGAACCAATCAACACGCGCGAGGAAACAAAACGAAAAAAAATGTAAAAGGCTCGTAGCTCCGGCGTCGACACCCACGCGAACATGTACCGCACGAGCCCGCGAGCGCACAAAAATAAATTAAGGCTCTGACCTGGGCGTAGAAGCTCAACCAAAAATGGCCAAAATCGAAGGCATGAGGTTCGTCGCACGCCGGAAAAAAAAAAAAAAAAAAAACATCGCCCACTCCTACCGGCTGGTAACACCGGTGTTCACGCGAACAAGAACGTCTACCGCACGAGCTCGGGAGTTGAAAAAAAGATGAAGGCTCTGGCCTGGGCCCAGGAACTCATCAAAAAAATTACCAACAACGAAGCTTTGAGGTTCGCCGCCTTCGAAACAATCAGCACGCACGAGGGAAAAAAACCACAACAAAACAACGAAACCCAGCAAAGAAATGATCACCAACGAGGCTATGGATGCATAGCATTACGAACAAAAAAGGACAAACAGGCAGCCACCTCCCTTCCCGGAAGTACAACAGCTCTTCAATGCTCCTTTTCGTCGCCGGCACAAGCAAGACTTCATTTACGTTTCTCACCCCCCCACCCATCGTGTGCCTCCAGGATTTGTCGTTCAGCGTCCGGCGCCTGCCCATCGGTGGCGCGCCCAACCGATGACGGCTGAACCCGACCGCCATTCCGATCGTTTGAAGAGGAGCCCCCCCCCCCGGTAGCGCCTTCGCCGCGGTGACTGTCTCTCGTGGTGACTCGCCGATGTCTGGGGTTGCTGATTCCGTTGCTGACGATCGTGTTGAGTTGCGCTGGGGATAACCCTGACCGGTCCTCTGCAGGCGCACTGCTGCGGAATGGGGCAGTGGTGGGCCTTGCATTGCCATCACCGGCTTGTCCACGGAACAGGGCGCAGTCATTTCTAGCCGGGGCGGCCATACCATGCGTGCCGAAGCCGGGCAGACGATTTTGCACCGGCGCATTGGCTACGCTGGCCTGCCCGTGAAACGCTGGGGCCTGGCGTCCGGACTGTAGCCATGTCAGCGGGCTCACGGCGTCGGGGTTGCGAGCGGCGACCCTGTTGTTGGGGTACTCGTCGTGATCCCACACACTACTGGCCGAGTCGCTGCTCGATTGTGCCGTATGGTCGTCGCGGTGCATGTGCGTGTCGAAGCCGTCAGCCGATGACGCCTCCGGTACACGCACGTCCAGTACGTGAACTTCTTCGTCGCCCTCGCCCGTGGATTTACCTTGACCGCCCAATGAACCGCGGGCGTTCGTGGCCCTGCACGTCTTGACCCGTCCAGCCGTCCAGCCGTCGCCGCTGTTTGAGGTGCTGCCGTGCTTTGTCCGAGTCACTGTAACGTCCTCGTGGATTGCGGGTGGAGTCAACAGCTCGGGAGATGGACTGCGACTTTCACCGGCGCTGATTACGCCTCCATCCGCACGTGGGCCCCGCCCGGCGTCGCGTGAATTTGTACTAGAAGAACCGCCATGTTGATGGGACGACGCCCCCACAGCGACGGCAGCACCTTCGTCCGCAGGACCTACAAGGAGCCTCATGCGTTTTTTGGCGGACACGCTTGACTTCCTCCAGTTCGCCGTCATCCCTAAGAAGCTGCTCCAGCTCTGCGAGCCTCTTGCATTTTCTCTCAACTTCGTCGGAGTTCACATCCCGGCGCGGCTCTGAGACAAGCGCTTCGAGATAGCTCGAGACGCCAGCCATCCGCTTATCGCCTTGCTCCAGCAGCTCCACCTGGCGGGTGTTTCAGGCGTTCTTCCGCTGCTGTTCGTTGACCTCACGCTCACGCTTCTTCCCCTCCATCCTGCTCAAGCCTGTACCTGGAGGAGCCAGCATCTGGAGCCGTGCAAGAGAACTAAATGATGAATCTTGAGCGCTTAGTCCATGTTTCGTGTCCCCACCGTTGGCGCTGACCTTGTCGGGGCCAGAGCTAACGTTCATGGTAAAGTCGTCGTCTGGAGAGGAGCTGAGGGGTCCAAAGAAGAGCCTGGAAAGGAAATACGTAGGGAGCCAGCCCACGGGTATCGGGTTTTCGTCGAAGAAAGCGCTCGTTTTGCTTCGCATCCCCGGTTTCCGCGCCCCCCCTCTTCCTCCGCATTCGGGGTACCGCCCGCGGCATTGTCGTCTCCTTGCGGCGGAGTGGGTGGATCACCAACGGCGTTGATTCCCTCTTCAGGTGGACCCGATGCGCCGTCCACAGCTTCTTTCCCGGTTGGGGCAAACAGCTCCTCCTCCTCCTCCTCAGCGAGCGAGGCTTTCTTGGTTTTTGCGATCCTCTTCCTTCATATTTCTTCTTTCATAGTCTGTTCTTCAACCCAGATCTTCGACACCATGCTACGCAATAGGTCTCCCAACTGGTGGCGTGCCGCTAGAGGGCTTCACCCTGGAGAGCACGAGAAAAAAGGCATGAACGACGGACGTACGCACGTGAAAGGAAGAGGCGGATGGAACGCGCAATCAGTACTCGAGAGTGAAACGATACGGACATAGTTTGGGACGTGATGCGAAACGAGAAGTCGCCCCCGTCGCAAACCAAGTTCATTTCGGCATCAACCCTAGGGTTCGTCTGGGCCGACAGGCAGACATTCAGGGGTTCGTCGGTACACACGACAGACAAATGGTTTTGCATCCGGCAGCATTATGGAGTGCCGAAACGGCAAGCGATGGCGACTCTTGAGGGGCGTTCAAGGGCCTATTCATGTGACGCGTTAGGGGGCGTTTTCTGAGGAAGTTGTTATGTACCCGATGCCTTTCTTTTTTAGATGTTTTCTGACGATGCTATTTATATCTTCGTTCCACATTTTCCCAATAATCAGGCCTCGAATACAGAGGGCCGTGTATACCGAGGGCGACAACAGCGTTACGTTCTAGCAAGTTCTTGCTGTGGGCGACCTGCGCTGCGGGCATCAAGTCCATGTACGACGACGCAATCACCACGTGCGACAACGCAAATTACTCCCAAACTGTAAGGCGGCTTCATGGTCGTACGCTCCGGGAAGCCACTGAGGGATGAATTCCGTCTTACTATTGCTTTTCTTCAGCGAGGTTTAAGGGTAGGCAAAGATGAAAGCAAAGGTTCATGTCCTATAGTGTCTGCGACCACGGAGGTCGCAGCCAACACCCTGGTGGTCGCAATTCAGACGGTACCCGTAGGTTTTCTTGTTGTCCTTGTTTGGTGGGAAAACGTGTCCCCATCAACGTGTAAGAGTGGAATCTTACTTGTTGTAAACGACCTGGTAGGTCTTCAAAACCCTCTTCTGGTCCTCGTATTTCAGGTAACAACTGCCTTTCTTCCGCTCGAATAAGCCGCATGAGGTATCTGCAAACGGGCGAAACGATGAAACCGGACAGCAGAGCAACAAGAGGAGGCAACGAACGGGCACTCGTACTTAAACACAGCAGTATGCAAGAATTAAACGTGCGCCATGAACAGCCACAACATCGTGGCGGCCAACTCATACAGGGGCGGATGGTTGGCTGACATACTTGTGATGACGCGTCCGAAACGTATACTACCTGTGTTCTGACGGAGAGAGAGCGTGAGGGATAGAGTGAGACTGACCAGTGAGCCAACTTTATTTCCGCTGCTGTGCCTTGTGTGTCACGATACTTGGACTTCGTATCCTGTTGTTACAGCAGTAGTACTCGTACGAGTCGTTTCGACTATTAACATGAACATTTATAGCATTACGTTTACTGGTACAAGAACCGCAGGTGCTACAAGTATACCAGGTATAACAACACTGCGAGGCAATGCAATTCAAATACAAATATAAAAAGACCAGTGACCCAATTTCATTCCTGCTGCTGTGCCTTGTGTGTCACGGTCACGATACTTGTACATACTTGTACTTTGTACAAGTGAGTACTCGTACGAGTCCTTTGGATTAATAATATTAACATTAATATCACTAGCACAACGCACCAGCATTGCTTTTGCTGGTACAAGAATCAAGGTGCTACAAGTATACCAGGTATAACAAGACTACGAGGCAATGTACTCGCAGTACTCGTACTCTTTTTGACAGCGCTGTCCCGCAATATAATGAGTCTTTGTATATTAATATGTAATCCGAACATATTATTAATTTAGGGACAATTTGTATCATCAGTTTGGCGCTGCTGTACACCGGTTTCATCGCAACCAAGATCTTACCAGACAACCTCGTTCGCCCCATCATGGACACATTCAAGTCTTGGGGGAGCTTGATTCCATCCAAGTTCTCGAGGAAATTCAGAAATCCCGGAGCTGCTGTGCGCTCCGTGGTCTCGGCCGCGAGGCGGACAACCTCCGCCCGCTTCATGGTGTCTTTCGACCGGACGGCCATCCCCGCATAGTACGTTGGCGGCCCCTGCAGAATGGTGAGCTGCTTCTTGTCGATCCTCTTGGCGTCCATTGTCTTCCAGACCTCACCCAAACACCAACGGAGCGCGGGTCCATCATCCAGGCTGAGGGGTGATACGTCGTGCATCGTTACGTGTCTGGCTGACTCCTAGTTTGCCTGATTGTTAGCGTCCTGTGGACGTGATGTGGTGTGTGTCATTTCCCGCTCGGATTCAAGTTTTACCGCCACCCTGCTCGAATAACGCTGCCTTCATTCCACGAAATCCTCGCCGAAAAAAAAAAAGAAATCACGTACACGATAAGGGCCATTCCTAAGCAGAATATTCTCGGAAGAATGAGAGAATGTGAGTTTCGTACGTACGTAAGAAGTTCAAGCCAATCAGATGAGTGCAGTGATTCATGGTAGCATGAATCGTAGCCCTTGGTAAACACACCTTGTCTGCTACGTAGCCGCAACCTACACGTATCAGCGAAGTGAAGCAGAGGCAGAGCTACAGGTCCAAGGTGTGAGACTAGTTTGAGTCCGACGAGAGCAAGTCGCCGGAGGCCACGGCCAATGCGGCTACTATTGCGCGCGAGGCGCAGGCTGCGAGGTTTGCTGCGCAAACAGAAGCTGAGGCGAATGCTCATGCTGCTGTAGCTGCTGTGCAAGTGGAGGTAGACGCACGCCGTGCTGGGATAACCGAGGCCGAGACTCGCCAGGCCGCAGAAGAAGCTGCGTCCGTTCGCCAGGCCAACGCTGCGGCTGCTGTTGCCACCACTGCGGCTTCGGCTGGTCCTTCATCTATGCCGGCAGCCTCGGGGGGAGCAGTATCGACGGCTGACGTTCTGCATTGGCAGAACCAGGTGGCATCCGAGTTTTCCCGAATAGACACGGATATACTAGGCGTCAAATCTACACTGGACAACGTGCTCCTGTCTGTGGCTGGCCTTCGGGACGCCGTCACCAGCAGCGTATCCAAGATCGCCAACAACGAAGTGCTCCGCCAGCAGTTTGTTGACAATTTGTCCGACCGTGAGCCTTCTGTGCGGGACAGCGGAGATGCGAGGGAGCGCCATGTACAGAAATCGCAGCTCACCGACGACACGGCCATGTGGAAAAACATGTCATCTCGCAAACACTGGCTGTTTCGGGGACGCTTGCCCCCGAACCTCGGCGAGTCGGCCGCGGATATCCAGTCGTTAGTGGGGGAGAGCGTCGATGTTCCGGCGGCGGTGGCGGCTCAGCTTCGAGCCGTCAGCAATTTTGACGTGGCCTTGTATGGGCCACGTGCTGATCGCCCGGTTGACCACCTGGTGATGGTCGCGGACCGCCTGGATCTCTTGCGCCAGGCTCTTATGGCGGTTCTTACAGTTGGACTCTCGGCAGATGTCGCCGACGACCGCGCGTGCCTGGACCGGCTGGCACCCGTCAACGCCTCCTTTACATCCGCGGCTGCTGGTCTTCGCCGTCACACTCTCAGCAACATCTTTTTGCTTTCCGGCTCCGCGGCGAGGGCTGTTATGAGCGAAATCGTGAACGACGACTTACGTCTTTGGGTGAACAACCTGATGAGGTTCGCCCAGCAAGTTCGTCCGTTGACCGTTCCCCCTCAGTCTGACGCGGTGTTTGACGCGCCGCCTGTCCCTGCCTTCAGTCGCACGCCCTCCTTTTGCTCGTCCGGAGGCGACGTTCTGAGGCTTGTCGAAGGTCTCCAAGGTCCAAGCGACAGTCGGGATGGGGCATACAAGCGGAGCCAAAGCCTCGCCCCCGCCAGGATGGGTCCGCCCAGAAAGAAGAACGCCCCGTTGTGCAGGATGTTTTCGTCCACGGGCCGATGTCGGTTCTCCGATTGGAAATTCGTGCACGCTAATACCCCGTCCGACGCCTCGTCTCCTACGGCGCTCCTCGATGGTGGATCGGCGGCACCGGCGGGGGTAATGCGAGGTGGCGCGGAGGCACAGGCTGGTGGGTCGCGGGCTATGGTGCTCCGCCCAGGTGGAGGTCGCGGGGGGGCCGGGGCAGGTGGCGGTTCTGGTTCGGGATGAAGACAAGGGCCCTTCCTGTCGGTTGGGCCAACACTGGGGGGGGCGGCGGCGGCGCGGGTAGGTGGCGGAGCGGCGACGGCGCTTGTCGCCAGCGGTGGAGCTGGGACTCGGCTGGCAACCCACGATGGAGGGGGGGGTTGCGTGGGCGCGCTTTAGGCGCTCTGGCTGGCGACGGCGGTGTCGGGCGAGATCGCGTCGCTGTGACTCCGGGTTCGGTTCCCTTCTCAAAGCAAGGTACGGATATGGGCGTGCGTGCGAGTTATTCGCCCGGTGACACGGTGTGTGTGCAGGGTGATGGATCCGTTGACCCGGTGTGCGTGCAGGGTGCGGTCAGTGACGTGCGTTTGGATGCGATCACAGATGAGGTAGATGCGTGGATTGCCGCTCGGGAGGTAGTGGCGCAGGCAGTATCTGGGCGAGGCTCAGCGAGCCTCGATCAGGTCGCTTCGCTCTGCTCCTCACTCTTGCGACAGTGTCAAGGCAGTGTTCCTCTTTTCCTGTCCACCATCGGCAGCTCATTGTTCGCGTCATATATTAACGTTGCCGTCGTACAGCACTGGTTTGGTGCAGATCAAGAAATTCCCCCGTATTTCTTTGTTGCTTCGTGTGCTGGCGCCAGGCGCGCCTGTTTGCGTCGTACGGGGGGGGGATTTGACCACAGAACTCGCGTATGGTAATCACCCGGGCGTTGCCATGCATACTGTGGCTATCCATGATTAGATATGCGCAGACGTTGTGCACGGCCGAGCGGTGGTGTTTGAATTGCGATTTGCAGACGAGATGCAGGGTCTTCGTATTTCACCGCTCAGCGTGGTTCTCGAACCCAAGTTAAGGATTATTCACAATCTCACGTTTGCGCGCGGGGATGGTCGAACCAGTGTTAACGGTGACACTGACTTTGACTCCGCGCCATCGTGCGAGCTCGGACACGTGCTTCGTGGTGTGCTTTTACGGGTGCTGTTTTTGCGACAGACGCAACGTATTCGCGCTCGGATCCTGCTGTGTCGTGTGGACGTTAAAGACGCTTTTCGACAGGTTTTGGTTGATCCGGCAGGCGCATCGACCTTTGGATACGTTTTCGGCAATCGCGTTGCCATGGATTTGCGCTTGCAGTTTGGTTGGCGTAATAGTCCTGGGTTTTGGGGGTTGATGGCCTCTGCGCTCGAGCATGCTCACACCCACACTACGTGTCAAGGCGCAGATGTTTCCCAACAAGGGGCTGCCGCCGTTTCGCACGTTGAACTCTCCCCGCCGCGGGGAGTTCAGGTTGTTGCTATTCCGCGTGATTGCTATTCCGCGTGATTGCTATTCAGCGTGATTTTGGGCCCGTTCCTGGCGCAGGAGGCCTCACCGGAAGCATTTGTTTTGTGAGGTACTACGTTGACGATGACATTCTCGTCGAGTTGGAATGGTGGCCGGACGGCCGCCGTTGCTTGCGTGCTGTCCAGTCGCTGGCGTCGGACCATTTTCGCTTGTTGGGCGAACGTGGTGTTTCCGATCCACGCAACTCCTGTCAGCCAAGAAAATAACTAGCTGGGACACGCAACTCGAAGTCTTGGGATGGATCATTGATATTGAAGCGCTTACTGTTACGTTGCCGTCGCATAAGCGCCTCAAGCTGCACAATATCCTCGCGGAGTGGCCCTCGTCTCGTGCGTCCGCTTCAGCGAAGCAGGTGTCACAGTTAGTTGGCTTTCTCATGCATGTGTCCTTTGCTGTTCGTCCGCGGCGCTTTTTCGTTAACCGCTTGTCGGCTTCGGTTGGTATGCCGCGCATTGCCGCCGGAGCTGATTTTGATTGTCGTCTGGCAAACCCCGGGCGGCGTCTCGCCCTGGGACCCGAGTTCCACGGTGACCTCGAGTTTTGGAGGTGATTCGTTGAACAAGGGTTGGACGCGCGCGGCGGAACCTTGTCGGCTCCGATATATCATTTGCTTGAGCGCTCCCCTAGACGTACTCTGTTTTCGGACGCATCTAAAACCGCTGTCGGGGGGTTTTGTCTTGAAACTGTTGTGTACTGGCGATACGAGCTTGACGCAGGGGAGCGGGCTCGATTTTGTGGATCGAGCAAGTCCGTTGCAGATGAGAACGACATATCAATTAATGTCCTCGAACTGCTGGGCATGGTGGTTTCTGCATGGGTTCTCGTCTCTGCTTGTGCTGAAAGTCCGTTCGAAATGGGGGATTGTGTGTTATTGCGGGGGCGACAACGAGGCAGCCGTAGAGAGGGTGCGCCGTTGTCGCGGGGGCAAGGAGCCGAGATCTGGCGCATTAATGCACCTTCTTGGGGTGCTCGAACTGTCCTCTGGTTGGCACTTTGACGCAAAACACGTACGGGGCATTTTTAACGTGGCCGCTGATGGTATCTCACGGTGGGACTGTGCTTCCGTCTTCGCTAATCTGCGTGCTGTTCGACCCGATATTCCGTGGCAGGAGCAGGAGCTGGGAGATGCGGGTACATACCTCTGTACTTCGGTGTTGGCCTTGAACTCATGCGAAATGCCATTGCGACCTCGTCTGAACGCACTTATCAGGGGCATTTTGGCGCGTGGGTAGACTTTCGGGTACGGTGTGGCATGTCTGTATTCCTAGACCGGTGCGGAGACAGCATGACCAACGTGTGGCGTTTGTTCGAGTACGTCGCGTACGCTTTTGCCACCAAGAAATTGCGGTCGGCAACCATCGAGAGTCATTTGTAAGCGATCAAGTTTTTTCATCGTATTTCACGAGGGTTCGAGCTGGACACTACTCATCCGGTTTTGGTTAACGCACTCAAAGGCGCCGCTCGTTATCATGCCGACGCTGGTAACCAAGCAACCGTTCGTAGGCCGGTTTCGTGGGACATGTTGATCGCGGGCGTGAAATTGATATCTACGTGGCAGACAGGGGGTCGCGTCTTGTGGCTTGCCCTCTGCGCTTCATTTTGTTTTTATGACTCGCGCCTCAGAAATGTTTGCTGAAACTCGGTCGCGTGTGCATGAGACGTATTGTTTGCGACGGGCCGACGTAGCCTTTTTTCGCGAAAAATTACAGCTCACAGTCGCGCAGTGGTCCACCGCAGACCGCGTTGAGGTTCGGTTCCGTGGGTCGAAAGGGGACCAACTGCGAAAAGGGGCGCTTCTAACGCGCGTACGTTGCGGTCCGTCGTTGCGCGTGGGCGAAGGTGGCGGTGCTGTCGATCTCATGATCGAATTGATGTCCTGTTATCTGTTTCTTCCCTCGTCGGCCCCCCTTGCCGCTTTCGGCGTTGGTAATGGCAGATGGTCAATGTGGACACAGCAGCAAGCGACGACAGCTTTGCGGAAAGTGGTTGCGTTGGCGGGCATGCGTGCGGAAGAGTACGCTTTGCACTCTCTGAGGATTGGGGGCGCAACACATTTGTCGACGGGGGGGGCGACACCAGAGGTGTTGCAGCGTGAGGGCCGATGGGCGTCCGATACGTACAAGGCGTACGTTCGCAGTCATGGAAAGGATGCCAGTTGGGTAGCAGACGTTATGGCCCAGGAAGGACTTAGCGGTGGGATCCAGCCGGGCCAGGGCACTGAGTGGGGCCGAGTTAATTCACTCTTAGAGGAGAATAGGCAGAAGTAAATAATGGTGAAGTGTGTTATCACATGCGTTCCTTATGATATTGCAAGTGGGAGGAGAAGGGGTAGTAAGAACACATCAGTAAATAGGGTCAATTCCCATGTGTGATGGAGGCTGGCGTCGAGAGTTCTGCGTCGCCAGTTGGGTTGGGAGTTGACGCGAGTATACGGATGTGAGCGCGGGGTTGCCGTTGGGGCAGCCCCGGGGGGGTCACCCCTTCTCCATCCCCCCTTTCCGGGCGGAGGGTTGCGCATTAATATAATACAACTTCGAAAGCAAAGTGCAAAACAGAATATTCTCGGAAGAATGGGAGAATGTGAGTTTTTGTACGTACGTAAGAAGTTCAAGCCAATCAGATGACAGCGGTGATTCATGGTAGCATGAATCGTAGCCCTTGGTAAACACACCTTTTCTGGTACGTAGCCGCAAACTACACGTATCAGCGCAGTGAAGCAGAGACAGAGCTACAGGTCCAAGGTGTGAGACTAGTTTGAGTTCTCACCCACCCGCCCGTGCTTTTGAGGGAGTCAGTGGGGGGGAGTTCAATAGTCGCCGTAACGTTTGTGTTTGTTGCTGTACGTTATACGTACCGGTAATTTCGCTGATGGTGCGACCGGGTGTCGTAGATTGCGCGAGTGGCGGCGTGGGCTAGCCGCCTTATTTGGCGTTTGGTATGGTTCGATGCAAGTGGGGTTTCTTTATATCATACTATTATAGTTGATAAAAGTAAACGTGGCGTTGACGTGGTGTTGCATCGGCTCGGATTTTGCGCGCAACCTGAAAGTATCGGAGAAGGGGTTTATCCGTATATTAACACTGAAGTGCATTGTGAGTTTAAATGTACTTGTGTTATTGTATATGCCTGGTACAAGTGCGTGTCGATTTTCTCACGTGTGAGGTTATCTTGTACTTGGTGTGGTTTCTCGAGTTATTTGTCAGAAACGACTTTTCTGATAGCGGTTTGATAGGCTGGCGTCGTGAGTTCTGTGTCGCCAGTTGGGTTGGGAGTTGACTCGAGTATACGGATGTGAGCACGGGGTTGCCGTTGGGGCAGCCCGGGGGGGTCGCCCCTTCTCCAACCCCCCTTTCCGGGCGGGGGGTTGCGCATTAAAATAATACAACTTCGAAAGCAAAGTGCAAACCAACAAAAAAAAACACGAATCGTGATATTTTTGTCGTGAATCGTGATTTTTTTGTCGTGATTCACGGCAAAAAAAGCACGATTCATGACACCAATTTTTTTAGCTTCTCCCTAAAAAAATCAAAATCACGATTCGTGACTTTTTGACGTGCCTCGAAATACGCCTGATCAAGGCACTACAAGCCCCACGTGGGGCCCAGTCCGGACTCCACCCGGGCATCACAGACTCTGCGTCCTTTGCCGACAGCGACCTAAATCAATATACTACGGACGGTGAGCGGCTGCCCGAAGAAAACGCGAGGCACGGGCTATAGGCAGGCCCGAAACTTGGAAGAGGGTGGAGGAGGGACAGCGCGAAGAGGAGCGGTGCCAGCGGGATGAGGAACGTCGCGAGAGAAGGCAGAAGCGTCGCAAGAGGTGGCAGGAGCGCGACCAGCGTGAAGAGCGCGAAGAGGAGGCAGAGCGCGAAGAAGAGAGAGATCGTGAAGAAGCCCAGCGGCGGCAGGTTGACATGCTGCTACTACTGCAAGATCAGCAGGAAGAGGAAGCCGTGTCCGCCACGATGGCCTGGGTAACAGCCGATCGGGAGGTAACGCCGGAGTTGAGAGCTGGAGCGATGAACCGCAAGCGTCTTGACTGGGACGATCACGCGGAGACTTCGACGGCAGAGAACAGCTTCCGGAGGAAGTACCGCATGGATGAGCCGGCGTTCAACAAGCTGGTTGAGATTCTTCGCCCTGTCATCGAGCGCGATGAGAAGTTCGCACGTGAGTGTGGTCGAAGTTGTGTACCTCGGCACACTTTTTTTTAAAAAACATGGAAAAATAGAGTACAAGCACACGAGTACGTACGTGTACAGGTTTCATGCGTTGGACGGGTAGGACTGACCTACACTGCTGTGCTGCTGTAAGTATGTACATTGCACAACAATACTTGTATGTGGTACGTACTCGTACACAAACTGCTCATGCGAGTGTATCGGTCCATACAGCAGTGGTGGTACGCGCCCGCGAACTGATTTGCTTGCTCTGGTGCCTCCGGTATACCAGGTGCTAGTACTCGTGTGTCACATACCTGGTACCTGGTGTACCAGTCTCATGTTGCAGTACCTGGTATCTGGTGTACCGGTTTCATTTCGCGGTGCATGTTACGAAGTGCCGATCTTTTAACAACTTCTTCGCAAATTGTCGACACTTCGCATCTCTCACAAGAAGTAACCAGCGCAATGGGTCGCATGAACGCGCTCTGATATCATTGGTGGAAGATTCCTCCGTATATGCAGTACTGTTGTAGTTGTGATTTGCGCAGCGCATGCAGTGGGCACCCGGTGTTGAGAAACGTCCATTTGGTGTCCAGGCTCAACGCCTCCTTTTTTGCGACCTTGACCTAACTCTATTGTATTGGATTCAGAGTTGGTCCAACTGCTGACCTGTGCTTCTTCATTTTCTTAATGTTCGTGCCGATGTGAGCCTTTTCCCCTTAACATAATGTTGCTCAACCGCGGGCGCGCACTGCACGCTATAGCTCCCCCTTCATACCCTGCATACGAGCAGTAATTGCGCCCTGGTAGCTTTCGACTTGCATGTACGTTTGCGAGTAACCCTTTTGGCAATTAGAACCGTGAACTGTATTGAACATGGATGAGTAAAAAGCGTGGCGGGAGGCCCCGATCGGGCGCACCTCAGGACATGGGTCTTCCGTACTTTCACTGCACACACAAGAGCATCCTGTCACCGACATTTACACGTCTGTCGTGTATGCTCTCGGCTTCACAGGCGTGAGGATCAAATCGGGAGTTATCAGCGTCGAGGGTCGCGTGGCCATCGCTGTGCGTTTTTGCGCCGGGGCTTCCTACTTGGATCTGCAGGACCTTCATGTTGTGTCTCGCACGGCGTGCTATGAGTGCTTCCATCAAGTTGTGGACGCCATCATCAAATGCAGCTCGAAGATTGGGGCCATGAAGTTTCCCAAAACACCAGATGAGCTTGCGAAACTCGCCACAGAATTCCAGGCTAGCCCATTCGCACGCTCCGTCTCTTGGTGCTCCGAGTATTTTTTTTCATCCTTTTTAGTCCGGTGTACTCGCATGCGCTAAATAGCGGGGCCGCGCTTTGCCACATGAAATCCTGCCCGTAGGCATGACAACTACTGCCAAAGCTGTGATTGAGCATGTGAGTGCAGTCCATGTTGCCAGCATAGTTGAGGTTATACGTATCATGTCACTGGTATGTAACAGGTATCATGTAGGGGTGTCTCCGGAAAAAAAACACGTATTATTCGCCGGCAAACCGTAAGAACGTTTTCCGGGGCGTTCGAAACATCCTGTCGTGTAAGTTTCAATTCAGTTTTTCGTGAACCTTCAGCGTTGTAATGCAAAGCGGAAAGAGCATTTCCTTGGCATGGAGAGGGTGGGCAAGTTTGTTGCAATACTCGTCCAGCATCCTACGAGGAATGGTCATTACAGCAGCCGCGGTCGCTTATATCGTGCGCATGGTGGTCTAATTAGAGTTGGACTGGCTAGGAGGCAGTGACCCCTGCCTCGGCTTGTGAAACTATCGCCTAATCATCGCGTGTCATCACCCAAAGCGAAACATTATGAGTGATTTGCCTCAGCGATGCACGGCGAGTTACCTCGCGCGGCTGCGTTGGTACATCGTCTCTGTTGACTACACGAAGCGAGCTCACAAACCCACTATTCTGTTTTCGGTCGCCCATGCCCTGTTAATGGCCTTGGGAATATAGCTCGGATCTGTCTTGTGCGTAAGCGCTGCTGTACGGTTGATTCACGTACGAACGAATTTTATGTACTGCTGTATGATACGTACCTATATATCGATGAGAACGCAAGCCGTGTCATGGCGTACACGATTGGCCATGGTTTCTTTTTGGCACCGTGTACTGGTACGTGTTTCTGTGGTTGTTTGCTTGACCTCGGGTAAGCTTCGGCTCTGCACGTCCGCAAATTTAGGCCATTACTGTCCGCGACGCTGCATAACCTCTTTTTTTTTTTTTTTTTTTTTTTGGTCTTGTACCGCCGCATATCTTCTATATGTCGTAATACATTTTCTGTTGCCACCCTATTCCAGGAAAAGAGCGATGGCGGCGCAATTTCTAGTTGCATCGGTTGCTTGGACGGTCTCAACGTCAAGACAGAGGCACCTTCAATCCACGACGTCTTGAACGTCATCCGGTACTTCTCCGGGTCGAAGGGCTGTTATAGCCCGAACGTTCAGGCTATCGCTACGGCGAAGTACAGATTCCTCTGCATGTCGTGCACAGCGCCGGGTTCGAGTCACGATTGGACGGCATACACGGACTGTTAGATGTCGCAAGCTGTCGACAAGTTGCCTGACGGCTACTACATCCTGGGGGATGCGGCCTACCCCCTCAGCGATCACCTCTTGACACCGTATCCCGGCAAAGGCCTTCCCTCCAAGTACGACTCGTTCAACTTCCATCTGAGCCAGCTTCGAGTAAAGGTGGAGCAGTCGTTCGGCATCCTCGTGCAGAGGTGGGGCATTCTGTGGAGGCCGCTCCGGATTGCCTTCGACAAACGCCCCAAGCTCATTCGCGCGTTGTTCCACTTACACAACTTTTGCATCGACGAGGCATCCCCTCTCCGAGTGAGAAGGACGACGTGCGATCATTGCGCCCGAGGTCCGACGCCGAAGGTGTCCTCCCGACTGCATTCCACACCGCAAAGCCAAAGCGTCTCAGGCGAAATGGCGAGGTAAAACCCGGAGGAGCATTATGCTTTAACTGCAGCGAGGTCGGCAGGGCCGCCCTCAGCGTAACAAGCAACGAAACATGGTGCGGTCAGCGCTGCACGGTGTCTTTTTCGAGGCTCTTGTATACTGGCCCTCATGTTTCTCGCGCGAGCGCCATTCGACCTCTCTCGGTGACGTCACCGCTCAAGTGGGCGAACGGGGGGCATCGAATGGCACCCGTCCGGGGACGACACAGTTGCTTGAATCCCCGGAGGGTCAGGAGGGAAGGGGGCGGGCGGGGGGCGGGGGGCGTGCTCACTTGTTGCTTGCCTTAGGCATTCCACCATTGAACACGCATCCCTTTCCAGATGGAGCAGGGTGAAGGGGGGGGGGGGTATTATAGGAAAAACCAATTACCCCGTTTGATGTTTTTTGGGTCCCTAGTGTTGGGCTTCCGTTGGTACAACATGCGCTTTGGTTGGGGTGCGTCCTAGGGCCCTCCTCTCCATGGGACTTGTGACTTGTCCTGTTCTTTGTTGTACGCACGTATTGTGGGTGCTGTACGGCATCACGTACGCACATGCAGCATAGCCTACAGCCCGCACGTTCGCATCACGGGAGGGGGGGGGGGCGTAATATTTTGGGGCCGTACAGGAATGCCTGGTGGGTGGGTGGGTGGGTGCGGTGAATAAGTAGGTCGGCGGTGAGTGGGTGGGTTGCTTGTTGGGTGGCCCTATTGATTTCCGCAGTATATATCAGGTGTCAGTTTTCGTCGTAGTCCACCCGTCATGAAGCGTCGTTGCCTTTTGGCATTTTTTGCGTCGTCCGTGGCCCACCGGGTGGACACGGGACTGCTCGTTCTGTTTTTGTTCTCTTTGTCTCTGGGCCTCCTTTCGTCCTTATTGAATGTTGCATTTTTTTGTGTTCCCTTCTGTCGGTCCCCCCAGATTGATGCAGGACTGTTCATACCATCACACTGCAATCTTGTGGCCCTGGGACTCGCGCCGAGCGCATTTCGTTCGTAATTTTGTCGTGCCTTACTTTTCGTTAATTCTTTTTTTTTCTCGTTGCCTTGTTCGTGCTACCGTGTTTCTTCGTTTTTTTTATTTCTTGTAGCCTTTGGTTTGGGCGTCGCCTAGTATGCTGTACCACAGTTCGTTTGGGCCGTTCACTTGCGTACTGGTTTAGCGGTTATCGTGCTTACTGTTACTGTTTGTTTCTTCCGTTGAGGCTTTTTTTTTCCGCCTGCTTTTTGGCCACGGACTAGAAATGCTGAGGGAAATAATCTAACACTTTCGGACCATCAGTACCAAGAGAGGTACAGTATGATAATAGAAATATTATTTTCTTTTCACGTCTCTACGGGATTGGGCTCTCGACTCGGGCTTTTGATACGGGCACGCCGAAGCACATATGTAGTCCGTCACGAGTATGCCGATGTTTCGAAGGATGCCGCTTTTCTCCCTTAAAAACCAAGATGCCTCTCTCCTTTTCATTCGGCCTTGTGTGCGGTAGACGTGCAGAAAATAAACGGGAGCCTCGAAAAGACTAGTTCCAGTATAATGATTGTATCAATTATGTTGGCGTCGAATATGACTTGATAGTGGCCGTCCGCAGTCGGTTCTTTGAATATGTGCGCGAAACGTTTCACAGACATGCTTTCGAAAACGTGCCGCCGGTTCATGGAGCCGAAGCACCTTGCGTGTTACTGGGTTTTTTTAATGCCTGTGGATGTTCGGGCCAAACTTTAGCCGCTAACGGTAGCCTTTGTCCCTACAAAAAACATGGACTGGGTCACCGCCTGCTACTGATCGTTAGGGCCGGTAACACACCAAATGGGCGACAGTGAAGTAGCTATTGGATGCGGAAGTCATACATTAAGCCATCTGGGGCTTTGAGCTTGAACCAGCCTTATGAAATCGATAAAAAGTTGTAACGTAGCTTATATTCCGGGACCCCCATCCCCCCCCACATCCCGACTACGGCCATGCATGAGATCGAGTACATCTCTTCTATCGGGTACACCCCCCCCACATCCCCTCTTCTCCCCACCGCAAGTCTCACCGCACAGGTAATAAAACAAGAACATGCACCCCGTGTAGGGACGTCAACACGAAAATATAACATGCTCGCACCGACGAACGATGCATTTATCGTCGCCCCACCCCTCGTCATCGAAAAGCAACACACTGGATTGCACCCCGCGTTCAACAAGCAAGCGTTACCGAGCAACCAACGCCACCCCGATTACGCGACTGACGTTTTCTCTTCCCCGGCACCACCAAAAATAGAGAGCATCCCCACTCCCCCTACGGTAAGGCTCGTCGAAAAAATGAATAAATGCGCATGAGCCGTCTGTAACCAAAAACACTACTATAATAACATAGTAAGGCGCCAACATAATGCACACAACGGACTGGCGCCGCATTTGCCATCACGCCAGTCAACCACCAAGACTTAAAAATTGTATCCCGAGCAAACACGCCCAACTCACTCCGAGACTATTTGTACAGGAAGTAGGCACCGTCGTCCGGTGCTTCACTACATAGGCGCGACCCAAAATCTAAATGCGACAACAGCCTCCCCGGCGTTTTTTCCAGCACACCCCCCTTTGCCAGCAAACTCTGGACGAAAAAAGAAAAAATGCCGTCCCCTGCGCGCACAGTGCGTGTAGAAACACCGACGTGCTGGCCGCGTACAAAAGGCAGCAGCTGCAAACCCAACTCGCCCTACAAGACCAAACCGCTGCCCATCAACCGACACAAACGCAACGATGGCTGTCACAATTTTAGAGAAACAAAAAAGGTGTCCCGCACCCCTTGCCCCCAAGCCTCGTGGTATTGAATACAAAACAGAAACGCTTAAATGCAATTATTAATAGCACAAAACACTCAACGTCAACGCATCCTTCGGAACATACCCTCCCATCCCCCTGGCGCCGAGGCTGGTCGTGTAGACCAAATCATAGGCATGCAGCCTGTACCACACCAAATAACGACGAACCATCAACAGACTGAGACGCTGCGCTTGCCACAAGTCCAAGGAAGGACAGAACCGGTTCCCCGTACGCATGCACGCGTCGCACACCAACATTTCTGCATCGTCGGGCTATTGGTATTCGTAATAAGCATGAAAAAAGTCAATACCACACCGTTCGGCAACTGAAGCCGCGCAAGCGCCACCTACAAAACAATTTATACAGCGTATGCCAAAACAGCAATAGCAGAAACAACTCGCCGGCCCATGCACGGGCTAACGCCAAATTGGTCGTCACACAAAAGGGAGACAAAATCCTTCTGCCGCCCCCTTCGCCCCCCCCCCAAAAAAAAACAAAAACGCTGCGTGCTGCCTATGTTTCAAGATAACAACGAGGAAACACTCGAGGCTCATGCAGCTTGCAAAGCATACCCTCCCACCCCCCTGGCGCCAAGGCTTGTCGTGCGGGCAAAATATAGACATGCTCCTGTACCAAACGAAACCGCGACAATCCATTAACGGACTGAGACGCGGCGCATGTCATCACTCCTAGCAAGAAGAGACCCGTTTCCCCTCGAACAAGGACTCCTCGCACACAAAAATAACTACAACGACGCGCTATCGGTATTCGAAGTTACGCGAAAAACAAAGCAAAACATGCCACACCATTCGCCGAATGACGTCGCATTTGCCAACACGCTTTGGGAATACCAACACAATTGAGGAATATAAACAAACAACCTCGCCTCCCTTACCCTTCGTACAGAAAATCGGATAAAAAATACTGGAAGACTGCCCTCACCCGTCATGTACTTTTCTCGTAGCAAGCGCGCCGCCGACACCCTGCCACATCAGCCCACTTGACAAGCAATAAGGAATGTGCCAGTAGCCATGGTGAGCCAACGCATACCACAGGTTGTATTTGACGAGTACACAGCGTGCCTAAACCAAGTATGAGGATGACAACCATCCACCGTCATTCAGCCCGGCGAAGGCCCTCGCGCACCGTCGTTAGGTCCCGTTCGAGCGTGTCGACGTAGACTTCGTCAGGTTCAGCTGCTGCCCTCTCTGTCTGGAGGTCTGCCCGTAGACGCGTGTTTTCGTCTCTTGCCCCTAGTCTTTCCTCGGCCCGAAGCTTTCGGGTTTCGATCGCCTGCATGCTCTTTTCCTCCTCAACTTTCGCGAATCGCGCTTTCTGGAGGTCGATGTCCGCCTGCTGTTTTTCGCGAGCAAGCTCGCTGTCGATAACAGGCGCGGCGCCTACCGCCGCAATCGGATTCGACAAAACCTTCGCCAGCTCGCGACGCATGTTCGGCAGGACATCGTTGAACGCTTCCTTGGCCTGTTGCTTTCGGCGTTTGCTTGCTTGTTTAGCTCTCACTTTCGCTTTATGTTTCTGCGCCTCCAACCTCGACGTCGTGCTCCCTCCACCAGCAGTAGGTTTGTCATCTCCGCTCAACTCGTCCTCTCCGCCGGAGTCAGACAGTCCTGCTTCCTGGGCGGTCTCCTCCGGGATGGACGTCTGGTACAGCTCCCGTAGCTCGGTGTACCGCTCGCCGGCTTCGTACAGGTAGAGGACGTCCGTATCGCCTGATTTGTGCAAGCGCACGCGCGTGCACGGGTACGTGGGGCGGGGCGGGGGGGGGGGGGGGGGGGGGGTCCTCATTATCATGCATGGCCGTAGTCGTATGACCATCGACCCTCGCATCCCTACAATGGTGCGGTTTGTCCCATTCAGTTGCCCGCGGTCGCGCGACCGTACAACGCCACGCGAAAGGAGGCGCGCCGCAACCAAAGTCCGCCAGCGGCGAGTGTCGAAAGATGCCCTTTAAAATTATCACTTCCTTTCTTTGGGGGTCACCGTCAGAGACCTCGACTCTGCAGGTCAGAAGCGTGGGGTAATGTCCTCCCATTTCTGTTTGTCTACGTATTTTTCTATGTATATATCTCTATATGTATGTATTGTTATCTACGGATGTACTCGTCTTTTTTTGTCGGGAGGGGGTAAGTGGGTGGGGTGGCCGGTAGGTGGCGGGTTGTGGATGCGTGGTCTTTGGGTGGGTCATACCAACAAATCTGTTTGCATGAATTGGCAGTAGGACCCAGCAGCATCGAGCATGCGCCAGCAGCAAACTCCAGCAGCGAGGAGCACTCGACACGGAGTGAAAAAGTCTATATTCGACATAAAATGCAAGAGCAACCAACAACCATCTTTTTCGTATTTGTGTCTTGGCAGAGTGCCACAAACAATAGCAGAGGCACCAACATGCTACACGCCGAGTGCATATGCAGACTAGACCAAGAGTACATATTAAGACTCGACACACTGTAATCAACATCATTTGGTTAATAGCAATATACCAGCAAAAACGGACATCAGCATTGATCCCAAATAACGGCTCAGGTGGACTTCAAGCATCTGCAAGCAGCAGGCCGCAACGAGCAGCAGCACTACTGCTGTAACCAACAACAGGAAGCAGACTTCGCCTTGCGCAGGTCGGACGTGTCGCGACTCGAAACACAAAAAGCTACGAAAACATTTTCTTCAAAAATGAAACAAAATCCGAGGGCTGACACAGTGAGTCAACACAAGCCAACAAAACCAAAAACCGTGAACGGGATGCACAGCAATAAGAAGTATCACAAAACTGGCACCATTGCGCTGTGAAAAGCAGGCGCGTTACACAGCGTAAAAAAACACCAAGCGACAGGCCGAGAGTACACACCGTGACTCCTTATACAACGAACGGTAAGAAAAAAACATGTGAATGGGCTACGGTTTATCGTTAAAACAGCAGCAGCAGCTGACTTGACCGAGAGTAGATAGCGCAACTCAGCACATACCAGGTAACGAAGTACAGCAATTAATAAGGCAGACCATTTTCAGCAGTAAGGAGGAACAATGTCACATACAATATGCAACACTACAACAGCAAGCAACAGCAAGCAGATTGGAGTCCAGCCGAAGCCGTAAGCAGTAAACTGTTACCTCTGCATGAACATGTAATTACAGGGGGCAATACACGCAGGCCAATTGCCAGCCCCCGAATCCCACGGCAAGCAGTTATCACCTGAGCAGAAGTTCCAGAAGGGCCCGCCCATCCCTGACTGCTTGCAATTAGTCGTAGCTGTGCCCAACTTCTTGCGATTGATGTTGTACATATCCTTAAGTTTGCTAGGCGTCATGTTCGACTGATAGCATTTTCCAGGCCTAAGGTGGTGGAAGTGGTCGTCGTCAGATATCTTGAAGCCAGCCTAACGCAGAAGACGGAGCGTTTCGGAAGACAGAGCATGCACAAGTTTGTTTATATTTCTCTCGTTCACGGAAAATTATCAGAAACGTCAACAAAATGCGATGAAACCTACTATCGTCTGGGATCATGTTCTATGATACTGCAACGCTCGTCCATCCGATCGAATAGTCTCAAGTAGCCGTGCGCGCGAAGTACACCCGCTTGCCCTTGCCGCCGCAGGTGCATCGACTTCAACAGGGCCGTACCTATGATCACCTTCGCGAGCGACGAAGCTGTCCACGACACGCAAGTTGCTGTTTATTTCATGTTCATTCCGGCCATGTTTTTTGTGGTCTCCGTCAATTCCGTACAAAACGATCGCGTGATGCACAGCGCTTTCCACGGCCGGCAGTAGGCTGGGAATGACTGTGGAGTTTTCCCTGGTTTATCCTATACTGTGGCGAGGCTAGGTACGCGTAAAACCCCGACGTGCACCGTCCCGACATTGTAGGGATGCGAGTGCCAGGGTGTGGAGTACCCCTCCCCCCCCCCCCCCCCCCCCGCCATACCAATACGACCATGCAAGACACGAGTACCCCCCTCCCGCCCCACACCCCACCCAATCCACTCTTGCGTTACGCCTCCCACCTTTGCCTTAGGGTCGATGAAAGCTGCCGTCAAGTCATCCCACACACTTCGCTTTGCGCCAACGGCACCATTGTCGAGCTCGGTTCGCGACGCCTGTGCTTCGGACTCGATCATCCGTGACCTGAACTCGTCACCCACCATGCTGTTGACGAGACGCGGTAAGCATTTAGGCGTTATGCGGGTCCCCTGTGGGGCGTCATCATCGGCCAGGCTGTCGCGGTGACCGCGGCTCTCCTCCAAAGCATCCAACAGCCTCCCCACACCGTACGACTTGCCGTTGAACTCGATGCTCTCTGCCCTTTTCTTCTTCCCACTTGTGTCCAAGAACCTCCGGAATGCCAACAGAACTCCGATCGGGATGGCAGAGCTGGATTCCTCGCCCGTTTTTTTCCTGCCCGAACATACGAAACACAGCAGTGGGCACGTCAATCGTTGTGAAATGCGTCCCACACTATAAACAAATGTCACCCTAAACAACACGGTAGGCATCGTGCCGTACAACAAAGCTACGCCAACGCTCGTGTCGAGAGTGACCCGGTTTGGAAGAGGTGTCCTTAACATAGTAAATACGTGCCGTGCGATGCGTAGGTCAGTGGAGGTGAGGCAGGTATCCCAAAAGGACTTCTCATGCACCTGGTACACAAATATATTTTACAACGTTTCCGGGGCTGGAATGAGGTTACAGCTGTGGACCCCTCCCCGGTCTACTTGATACACTGTCTGCGTATGTGATTGTCGATGTCCCTTCATTTGTAGGCACATATTATACGTATGACACGATGCTGACGACAAGGACGTCATACGAGTACGTATGCAGTTTATGGTGGAAATCATACATGTTGCTACCCGTACTCCTTGCTGCAGAATACGTACTGGTACAAGTATTTACGTGCATATGTATCGACCGATACAGGTAGAGCAGTACTCGGAATTCGTGGATGCTCACCTTTAGCGGGAGAAAGGCCTCCGCCAAAATCCCCAGTATACGGAGACGACCGCCCTGCCTTCACATCCCCTCGCTCGAGTAGCTTACTTATCGCATCCTTGTCGCTGCACCTCTGCTGTCCCTTGACGCCCCGTTCTTGGCACACCTTCCGCAACACCGCCAAGGACCATAGGATGTATCGCTTTTCTTTGGGGGGCTTGCGTCGGGCTATTGGCGGAGATCCTTCCCTTTTCTTCGTCATGGCGGCTGCAGGGGAATTCTGTTCAGGGCGCCCCTTCCCTTTTCCCGGCGCTTTCGCTTGTGGGCGAAATTCCTCTCCCGTCATTTCCTCTTGACTCTGCTCGTCAGCATCCCCACAGTCATCAGACTCGCTGCCTTGCTTGTCGCCACCTGAGGTGCTCCGACGGTAACATGCAGTGTCCGAGACGCTCAGAACAGAAGCAGTGTCACCTCCCACGTTGAGTGCGTCCTCATCCCCAGATGTCGGCGGCGTAGACACTGCGCCGAGGCCTCCCGCTCCATTTTGGCGCTCGTCCAAAAGAGCGCCCGTTAAGTCTAAGCCTTGACGTGCCGGAGACAGCGGTTCTGCCTCTGTACTTGTCGCAGGTGACTCTTGTCTTCCAGCGGCAGCAGCCATGCCTAACCCAGCCGCAGCCCCGGGTTGTCCTGCATGGCGTAGCCGGGCTGGAGGGACAGCTGGCCTCGCAGATCTTCTCGCCGGGACCATATTAGCTTCCATGCCACATGTGTGTCAGCGCCTAGCTTAGGTATTCGAGTGACAGCAGTGCCAAGTGTTGTCAATCTCGGCAGATCGCCCTCCACATGCTCTCCTCTACGTTCAAATCCAAGGTACTCAAAAGGTAGGGTTTACACGAAAACTCGGGGGCGTTTCCTGTGAAAACCTCCTGAAACGTGATTTATGGTCTTTTTTCGTTAGAACTGAAATATTACCAGTCGTGATCTTTTGTCATGCCGAAATGTCGCGAATCGTGATTTTGTTTTGTTCGTTAGGAACGGCCCTAAGACTGCACTTGGCGCACCGATCTGGTGTGGCTTTTTGCCGCAGGAAAATCCGACTTCCTGCCTTTTACAATCACTCAAAAAATATTGCATAAGATCTGGCCTGTGAGTAGTGTGTAGACATAATCATACTCGGCATTGGGATGGGTGCCATACAGCAACCCAAACCCCGGTCGAATCGACGTAGAATCCGTAGAGAACGATCTGGCGAAAAATCGCCCCTTTTCAGTCACTTTTTCGGGACCTGTACCACGACAATCAATTTCTTGATGGAGAATAATTTGATAAGAAACTAAGAAAGCACGTCAGCTGTGAGTTCAACCGATCGGCAGATCGGTCGATACTCAACTTTTCAAGCTGCGTCAACCGCGCGCGTTTCCCATTATTTCCCTCGCGATTGACTACTGGGCCAGAGACTCCCCTGGATGCCACCAGGGTCGACGAGACGATAATACTTACAGCTGGTTCAATTTGGGGAATAATTATAAAACACCGGAACGAACCTCGGCCAAGGGCAAATGGAAAAAAAATGTCCAAGCGAATCGGGAGGCATATCTGCAGTGTACGGGTCGTACTGTCCACGAGGCGTTGGCGATCGTGCGCCGAGCGAATGCTGTTGTCCGCCGTGGCATCGCGAGGGCGGAGGACAGCCGCGACTCGATGGCTGTGGATGGGAATATCTTGCACCGCTGCAGCACCAGCACCAGCACCCGGGTCAGTACCGCCAGCAGCCGCATCAGGATCAGCAGATCCACTTCCAACCAGGCCCGGTAGGGGCTGCACTTGCGGGTTGTCGGCCATCGAGGCAGGGGGTGCACCAGTAATTCCCCCTTGCGCCTACGCGCCTGTTTGTGCGCTGCTGCTCAAGCACTCGTCGTGGTGTTTTTTGTTGTGTGCTGCTCCGCCCTTTTGGAGCGACACGCTGCAGCTCCTCTCGTACCATACATGACATACCCTGTTATCTGGTGCGTGGTACAAGGCACTTCGTTCCACGGGCGACCTACGCCGCTCGCTACGCTCGCTCAGGAAGGAAACATCAAATTATGCGAATCGGACAGAGGTCCAAGATTGATTATTGTTTTTTTTATGGCCCCTGTAGTTAGCTGCAAAATGGCGACTTGATATTGCCAAGAGTCCCGCCGCTATGCTTCAGGAGAAAACAGCTCAGACGCCACATATGCTTCGCGTCGCGGGCGGTTTTCCGCTACGCTCGCTCACACGTCGTACCTACGTACATACGCCAGGTAGGGTACTTATTTTCTTCTTTCGATATGCTCTGTGTCTGTGTACTCGTCGTATGTACGAAAGATAACGCACAGAACGGCACAGCAACACAGCAAAAACAATGAAAATGAAACCGAAAAATTCTCAAAGAAAAAAATCCCCGTCCCCTTTCGTGTAATAATTTACTACTTGAGTGGAACACCTTACACCAGTCAAAAAAAAGCAAGCTTATCACAGTGACTGAGAATCGTGGCGTGACGGGACGGGACAGATTTGACTCGTATGCGGGAAAAAGAAAAGAAAACGGGATGGGACGGGACGGTAAAATGAGGACATGAAAAGTTGGCGGGACAGGACGGGACTGGACAGCGGATGCCAAATTTCTCGACGGGACGGCCCTGTAAAATTCAACGGGACTGATTTTCACGACGGGACGGGACGGTAAATATTTTTCGCCTCGGCGGGACGGGACGGTTTTTTTTTTTTTCCTCGGCGGGACGGGACGGTAAATGTTTTTTTTCCTCGGCGGGACGGGACGGTAAGTATTTTTTCCCACGGCGGGACGGGACGGTAGTTTTTTTTTTATCTTCGACGGGACGGGACGGTAAATATATTTGTCTTCTTTCCGCCGCAAGGTCGGCGCAGTTGTACGTGAAAAAATTCCCGCACACTGACTGCTGGTTCCGCGAAGGGAGCCTTTCCGACGCAGACGTTTTCTTCTCAAACCACGCAGCCCAAGCCCCGAGAAGTGCTGCCATTACACGGGCGACGTCTTCTGATTTCTTCCACCCCTGCCCCAAGCACTGTTGTTGCGTTGCCAGCTCATGGTGGCTGTTCTGATGGTTTTGTGCTTGCGCTGTGATACTGTGGTGGTTGTGGAGGTGGAGGTGGTGGCGGCGGCGGTGGTGATTCTAGTGCCGCCGCTGGTCGATCGACCCCGCCCGTGAGATAGGCATCCATGGCGTCCGTGCCGGTCACACCAGATGTTAGGAGACGGCATTTTCCCCACTTTGACAGAAAGCAACTTTGCATTAACATTATTTGACTGACACCAAGCTCCTAGGTTTTCATGTGTAACACTCGGCCCTACATCCTTGACAGCGCACGTTTTGCGTCCCGCTTGATGACATGTCTCCTGAAATTTGTTTGGGCCACACCAGTACTGGTGTGACCGTGAGTTGAGTGGTCTTTGTGTGGTTTGTGTGTGGTGGCGATCCTGTGGCAGGTGTTGTGTTATGATACTGCCTTCAGTTGCGAGTGGAAATATGAGGGTATGAAGATTGTAAATAAAAATGAAAAGAAAAAAAACAACACCAGGTATGCAGTTGATATAATTTCATTCTTTTTCGTAGATGGTAATATTAAATTTTGTACTTACAAATCATCAACCAGCTGCTGATCAACACCATCACGGTCTTTCCTGCTAAAAAAAAGAAGTAAATGTGGTGCGCTTTAATTTCATACCACTGACCAGCTATTATATAAGATGACGATAAAAATACGTCATGGGTGAGTTCGACTAACTAACAGTTGAAGAGTTGATATTGTACCCATGCTGCAAGCTGGGTAATACGTCTACCACTGCTGTTCTATACGTATTTCATTTATAGATGGGAGTTATGCCCAATTTTATTGTAACACATGTATTTATATAGGAATTACTAATGAAGTTTGGTACAACTTATTTCGTAATTCGTGGTGGAAATGGATGGGAACCGACGACCACGAATGAATGTTTCTTGTAGGGCAAGAGGCAAGTTATGTCCGCCAGAGGCGGTGTCACGACGGGACGGAACGAAAATTTCCTACGGGAGAGATTTTATCAGCGGGACGGGACGGTAATTTTTCGGTGTCACGGCGAGACGGGACGGTAGTTGTCGGTGTCACGGCGGGACGGGACGGTACTTGTTCGGTGCCACGGCGGGACGGGACGGTAATTCTTCATTGTCACGGCGGGACGGGACGGTAATTTCCAACGGGAGAGATTATTTAGGCGGGACATGACGGTAGGTGACGACGGTCTTGTCTGCGGGACGGGACGGCGGGACCATTTTGACGGCGGTTTTACCGTCCCGTCCCGCCGTTACCGCCGTTACCGTCCCGCCGAAATTACCGTGAGAAGTCCACGAGAGTACGCTCTCAAGGTACTCCAGTGGCCACCTGTGTCTCTCTCAGTCTCGTACGCCGCCCGCCCCTCTCGCGACCATCTCGCCACCGATTCAGTCCGGGTAAAGCTTCCCTCCCTCTCTTCCACAGTGAGCCCCGTCGCCCGCCTCGCGTGAAGCCCGATGCTCACCGTGGACCTCGACGCAAGCTCGACAATGTTGGTGCTCATTCGGGGTACCTCCCTCTTGTGACTCTCAGCCCGATCGCAAAAATAAGCACCTCTTGAAAATTATCTTACAAACTCGAATGCACCTTAAATACTCGTACGTACTCTATCCAAAATCACAAATGGAGGCCAGACAGAGCCTATTGATGCATCCCTCGTGTCTCGAGGCACACGCGACGCTTAGGCACGAAAGCGGCGACCGCGCTCCTTGCAACTCCCCCTCTACCCGCCAGCATCCGCGGACACCCGCGACGGTGCCGGGTTCGCCCGCGCAACCGTGCTCGGAGTACACACACGCACACGAAAAGAAAGAAGAAAAAGGAAAGAAGGACTGAAAGTACGACGGGAAATGGAGAAAACAAAGACTCGCTGGAACGGTCCGGCAAGTAATAAACGGAGGCGATTCCCAAGTGGGAGCTCTGAGAGGCCAGGGATATACCACCTGAGCACGTTCAGAGGTTGAGATATCTATACGTATATCTATATGATACCACCTAAAGAGTTTCTTTGTGACGTGTCCGTTCTTGCCACGCGCTGATTGGTTAATTTCTTAAAGATTCATTTTTCCCAGATAACTACCGCGGACATTTTTTGTGACTTTTTTACGTCTAAAAATATTTCAGTCCCACCCCTAGTAACCTTGTAGTCACGATGACTGTTTTCATGAGCCCCTTAGCCGACTTCGAGAGAATTCCTGCGTCATCGGTGTACCACGTGCCCCTTACAGCCCTTGGCACGCACGCCAACGCCTCCTTCTCCTCTGTTCCGACTACTCCAGCGTCACCGAGTTGAACCAAACTCATTACGATGGCTTCGTCTTGGCTGAAGCGTACTAATAACAGTAAGACGTGTAGCGCAGCAGCGAAGAAAACGTTGAACAGTAGCGGTGATAGTACGTACTTAGCTTTGCCGCAGCCCCTGCGTGACATCAAACCATTCCGAGTGCTCACCGTCGTCCGCACGTGCGCGACCCCACATGCCATCATAGTGGAACTTACCGATAATTCTCAGCAATTTGTTGGCACGGCAAAGCGTGCGAGTACCTCACATAGCAGCTCTCGGTCTACAGAATCGTACGCTTTCTGTAGATCGATGAAGCACACGTACAGGGTTGTCCTCTGTCGTCCGAGCTCCTGTAACCGGCGCACGACGAACAACATGTCAATTGTCGATTGTGCGGGACGGAGGCCGCTCTGTTCCTCCGGGAGTAATTCCTCGATCTCGCAGTAGTCACTGAGGCCGAACGCGACGATTTTCAACAATACTTTGCCGGCGTGGGCGACAAGCGAAATCCCTCTGTATAGCTGTTGCAATCAGTTCGGTTCTTCGTTTCGTGAAGGACCTTGATGATATGATCGCGAATTTCCATTTCTGGGGGACTTCTCCCGTGACCCAAACATTGACAAGGATGTTGGGAAAGCACTGGGCGAATGCGGGGTGGTCGATCTTCAGGAGTTCGGCCGGAGGAACATCTGGCCCGACTGCTTTCCAATTTGACATCCCCGTAAGTGCTTCCGTCATCTCATCCAGGGGTGGTGCATCTCTGAGCGAGAGTTATTGAAGCGTTAGCGGTGGTAACAGGTCGATGATCGTGGCATCGAGTTCAGGCGATTTCGCGTTCAAGAGTTTGTGGTAAAACCCCGCCCGTCGTTCACTAACTCGCACCTTATCCGGCAACAGCGTACCATCCTCGTCCCTGATGAACGGCTCGTTCCCCGGTTTAGTTCTTGCCAATCCTACCTTACTCTTAAGTTGCTTGTAAAAGCCTCTCAGGTCGTTGCTCACTAGGAGTCGTTCGGTTTCCGCGAGGTACGCTTCGAAATGCGCATGCAGTCCTGCGGGAATCACCTTCTGCTCGTTCGCACAAGTAGGTCTCAGTGTAGTCGAACAGTCTGGTCATTTTCAAGTAGGTGGGTACAATAGTCGCGTACCTCTTGGGGGATGAGTTGCCAATATCAGGTATACCCGGCGCAAATATGGCCATCGTCGGGTGGTGGCCAACGTTGGCCAATGAGATGGCGTTCTGGGGGCATCGCGGTCACTGAGATAGAAATATGTATGGTTTTGGCCACAAAGTCATCGGGCGTGTTCGATTGGGCCACTTGTCAAAACTCAACCTGTCCTGCCTCCTCGCAGAGTTAGTAACGCCACAGCAGTGCAGTATTTCTTCCAGCGACAGCACACAAGAAGCCGAGCACGAAAATCTTCGCGATTGCGAGCCAAAAGCGAGGAGGTAGAACACGCATTAACAGACAGACATCAGCAGAGGCAAAACTGGCGAAGAGGTGAGAGTGCATTTTCAGGTCGTGTCCATCTCGCCCAGCGACAAGGTACGGAGTAGGATCAAGTTGCTTGGTTTGTGCTGCCGGATTGCATCTTCGGAGGGATGGGGGGTGAGATGAGCGCGGCAATAGCGGAGAGGAGTTTCGCCTTGGGTACAATTGCCGGAAACTTGGAGTCACCCACCCGTGGTTTGTTTGCAGCAGCAATGCTGTTGCTTGAAAGTTATATGCAAGATTCGTCACGAGTACCAGTCTCTGTCCCCGCGACGCAGGCAGTTGTTCTACTAGTTTACAAGGCCTCGCACCAAGCGCGTATGGAGCTATAACTACAAAGCGCGCGCCTGTCCTAAGGGCACGCCCGTCGTCGGGACCCCCCTCCTCATTTTTCAGATGTTTTTGTAAGGCTGTTAGGCGAAGGATACAGTCCCATCGAGTTCGTTATTGCGACAGCGAATGTGACTGAGTCTTGGCTTCTCCGAAGGGTACTACAGCAGAGTAGTACAACATGTGATACTTCAAACGCAGTACCCAAGTCAAGGGACACATGATGCGTTATCGTAAGAAATCGAGGTTCTGTGGTACAGTAGAGTTGAAAACTACCACGCGAGCCAAGCGATTAACCCAATGTACATCGTATACTACCTCCGTGTGGGTTGTGTCTCCCTTGACCCACCAGCTATACATTCTCTGTAGGACTGCTCGTTGGATATTGGTTGTTAGGTATTTTTTTCTGCTCTTGTCTTGTCTGCCTGCCTTTCGTTCAGTCGTGTTATGGCGTCCGTGTTTCGATCCACTAGCTGGACATATTTTTAGGGCTGATCGTACTTTTACTACCAAACAGCAATCTGGTCCTCTTAACTCGGCATGCACCCTGGGCGCATGTTTGTATCGTAAATTTGGGCAATTGCCAAAATCAGGTATACCCGATCCGTTTGAGCCAAAATCGGGTACATTCTAAACCAAGTAAAAATCGCCCGCCACGAGCCGTGTGATGTCCATCACAATCCGGTAAAAAAATAATGCGCTTAAAGCATAACGCGTGCCACATGGCCTCCAAAATCTGAATTGTTTTGTTTTCGTCAAGGTGTAAGGACCACCGGCTCCACTTGGACCTGCAAAGAGTCACTATTAATACGCTTTGTTTGTTTCGCCACGGCGGGAGCGCCAAGCGCCCCCAAGAGTATTTACTCTGCCCCCCCTCCCCCCGTTGACAGATTTAAAGCTTCCAGACCGTCCTCGCGGAACCGCCTGCTCGGCACGAAATTATCTTGCCGTACCAAACATGAGACCACCTCAACGCGGGGTGGTGCAGACGAAACGCCGAGTGTCCATAGTGCCGTAAAGACTGCTGTGAACATAGAAAACAACAACGTACACACAACCACTAACTGAAGCACATCCCACATCCCAAAGGAGAAAATGTGAAATCAGCGTACGCATGTATGCATGTATATACGTACTTTACGTATGGCGTACGAGTACAGAGTTTATAAGTCAATACATAAGAATTTTAACCGAGGGAGGGCAGACGCATACGGAGAGAAATTATATTGTACGTATGTCCTCTCTGATTGGTTCAAAGTTGGCCAAAATCAGTTGACAGCTAGACAGAGTAGAAAAAATCTGGTGTACGTTGGCCTTTTCGTGCCAAAATCAGTTACAATGTCAGGTTGGCAAATAGCAGGGCTCCTGGTGTGTGTTTTGTACTTGAATTCAGTATTTAACTGTTTTTGGCACGAAATTGGGCAGTTATACCTGATTTTGGCCAAACCCTTTATATTTCGTATTTGGTTTTCCTTCCTTTCTCGTTTGGTTTTTCACCCTCCGTCACGCTTTTCGTTTTTTATTCCCGCTTCGGGCGTGTATATCTTCATGGTGTGTGTTTTAGCTGTAAGCGATACGGGATGATGGTATAACACGGCTCGTTAGTACCGTTTCTGTCACGTGTAGTACTGCCGTGCGCACTGCAGGGTGCTTCGCACCTATCTGTTTTCTCACGTCGAGGTGCTACAGCCTGGTTTGCGAAATTAGGCAGGATCTCCGAGAAGTGAGCGGATATGTGAGAACGTCATCAATCAGCATCACTCGCCTGCCTACCCACGATAGGGGCAGGTAGAATCGCCAACAACTTCATGGCTACTGGATGTACCGCTAGGTTGCAGCTGTACATGGTCGAGTGGTCACATGCCTACTTTGATTTAGCACACTGTGTCCCTGGTGGCTTCGTAGGTGATCCGCGTGCCCACTAAGGCCAAATTCCTTGGTTCGAGTATTACCCAGTGCATACGTATATATCTATTTGGAAGGACTATTTGTTGCATAAATATTGACTATTAATGGCGGAAACCGCGAGAGCAAGAGTTATGTCCCTCTTACACTGATACTTCGTTATTTCCCAACCCTTTCCCCTACGACCGAATATGCGTGATTTAATTTCATGTGTGCGCCTTCTCGTTTTTTTCAGGTGGGACATGCGGTGCCTCCCAGACGAATTGTGTTTTGTTATAGTTCTTCGTATCTTCCTAGGGCTGTAGCACCTGTGTCCCCGTGAGAACAATAACACCAAACCAACGTTCACATAACTTGTACTCGTCGCTCTCAAGGATTCAAGAACCGTCACGGACACTGGTTATACTGGATGTCGACAGGTAGAAATAGCGTATTTTTTCGGGAACACACACAACAACAGCCATGCCGCCTACCTGGTGCGTCTACCTGGTACATGAGAACCGTTCTGCATTACTATTTTACTCATACCGGTACCTTGGGTTGCTGTTTTCTTCATATTAGACAGTTCTTTCTATCCGTCGACATCCAGCACAACCAGTGTCCGTGCGGATTCTCAATCTCGGAGAGATACAAGTTCTGTGGTCACAAGGCTACGCCACAGAGATGCCACGTTACCACGTATGCAATGCACTGCCATGTCATCATACTGCATATATATAATGCGCAGGTGTAGATATATACGTGTGATATCATATCTTACCACGTCGGCGGAAGGCCTTGCAAGAATGATGACAGTCATCGTGACTGTCTTCAAGCAGTAGGTCTCACGGTATCCGAGAAGACAGAGACGATGCTCCTACGAATATCGGATCAGACGTTTATCACCTCACCGCTCGCGATCGAAGCTGCAGGCCAAAAGTATAAACAGACGACCCAGTTTCTATACCTAGGAGGCCTTATCCACGAGAACGCTGACCTCTCCTTCGAAATCGAGCGACGAATCCGTCTGATGCGGGCATGCCTCAAACGGTATGGTCCGGAACTGTACGATAGGACGAACGCACCGCTTAGTCTGAAAGTCCGGATGCTGAAGGCCGAGGTGATTGAGACATTTTGGTACGGTTGCGTGACGTGGACCCTCAATGCGGACCACTTCGCCAAGCTTCGATCAGCCCACCACGAAGTCCTTCTGCGTGTCATTGGCTTCCAGCGCCGACTACGCACCTACCACACCACCCTCTCGTATGCGAAGGCGCTCAGGATAACACGATGCGAAAGTATCGAAACGACCATCCGTAAACGGCTACTCTTCTTTGCGGGGGCTCTGGTGGGGCAACACGAGGGGCGATTGCCCAGTCGGTTGATGTTCGGGACGATCGCTGGTGGTGGGAGCCCGAAACCAGGCGGGCAGCCCAAGACTTGGCCTAGGGCCATTGCTGAGGACCTTAGAGTGTTCAAAGCCACCGAGGGATCAACGGAAGTCCCGCCCTTAGTCTTTGGAGTTGGGACCGCACTGTGGCCCACTGCAGCAAAACAGACGGGAAAGTGGTACCGGGGAAGCCTCGAAGCAGCTGAACAATTCGCGGGCAGGTGGCACGAGGCTGAGGCAAAGCTGAGTAGACAGCGCTGTGCATCCGCTGCAGGTAGTGTTAGATGGGATGGGGGGAGGGGTAACAGCAGGAGGGGTAGAAGGAACACCGTACAAGTGTATGGGGGCAGGGGGGGGAACCGGAGGAGTAGAAGTGAAACCGCGGTGGAAGAGAGTAGCAGAGAGACCGCAGACAGGGTAGCAAGGTGCAAGGCCGACTAATACGTTGGACTTTTCTTTGCTACTCCTACCGCCAACTGCTGCGACCGTTCGGTATGTATCGACTTGGTGCTTTAATTTGTTTTCTTAATTTTTCCTATAGTTTCCCCTTATTATCCTTCTGAAAGAAGTACTACATACGAAGTGGGTGGGTGACGAGCGTATTTTGTTTGGCCCACTCGTTCTCTCCCTTTTTACTTAGTTAAGTATTCACCGGGATGCATAGTCCCCTTTTTCCTTCTCGTTTCTTCCCCCTTGCACGTCCCTTTTGGCTCATGCTCGGGGTAAGTATGTGTCTTGAGCTTTGGCTTCCCATTTTATTCTTATATTTGGGATTCTTCTCCTTTTCTTTCTCTTTTTCGGTTGCTTCTCTTTCTTTATGGTGTATTTTGGTTGCTGGCGCATGTATGCATGTTGTGTCGGCCGCACCTAGTGCGAAGGCATGGTATTGCGTAGGCTATTAATGCATTACGGTGTGTTATCTCTGTGTCGTGGTCTGTGACCACAGACCTCGTATCTTTCTAGGGTCGAGAATCAGCACGGACACTGGGCTTGCTGGATGTCGACGAGTAGAAGAACGGTTGAATGTGAAGAACACACACACAAACAACAACAACAACAACAAACACATACTGGTGAAACGAAAACGTACCTGGCACCAGTACCAGGAGTGTCATACGTATCGGTGCTTTACGTATGAGGTATGCTGTCGGTACAAGCTGAAACCAAGAATTAGAACACACACCCTTGCCATCCAAACACTCTTCATCAGTACCCAGCAACCTGCTCTCCATTTAACCGCCAACCCAAGACATGTATGTCTAATATCATCGGCGTCCCCGGTGGCTTGGTGGGTGGTCCGCGAGCCTGTCAAGATCAATTTCGTGAGTTCGAGCCTCACCGAGTGCATGCTCGTAGGGACTTTCTCTTGCATAAAATTGATTAGCGGAAAGCGCGAGAGCGTGAGTTAGCTGTACAATCGATGAAAATCGACGAGCAGTCGGAATGCTGAACCCTATGCGCGATAAAAACTAAAGGCACGTACCGGGGGGGAGAAGGGACAACACCTGTGACCACGGCTTGTCCAGAAGATCGTCCAGGGTATAAAACCTCCTACGAGTGGGCTGGAAAGTAAAAGTGATGAAAAAAAAAAAAAAAAAAAAAATACTGTCCTGACTTGAGGCATGCAAACTGAACTTTGCCACGTCATATTAATATTACCGGGGTCCATAGTAAATAGGACCAAATATTGTTAGTAAAAATAGCAAAATATAAAGGTTTTTGTTTGCGCCGTACGTCCTATTTACCATGTTCCACCGAAATAGTATACATCGTCAACTAGTCACCCCCATGTATTTCCTTAAAAACGGGTACAGTTCGTGCTTTTGGATTCTGGATTGAAAGGTTTGGTGTTCTTCTCACTCACGAAACCCTTCTGCATACCCGTCGACATCCAGCACACCCAGTCTCCGTGTCGAGTATAGCAATCGCATGACACGACTGGTCCCAATGTAGTGCCGATTTTTGCGCCATCCAACAACACCGGCAGCCGGTACTATTTCGCTTCACTGCCAAACCCCCAGTTAATTGATACAATCCGGGCAAAGAGCTTTGAACCCAACAAAACAAAGCCGGCCGCCGGCACTACGTCACCGGCACTATAGAGGGATGACTACTGTATGTAATATATCTTGAAGGAAAATGCATGATTTGTGATCACAAAACCTATACAAGGTATACGGAGATAGTACAGCAGTGTTTGCCAGTTAGGGGATCCCCCAAGTTATGGGCTTCCTTAGGGTTTACGGGGTCCCCAATTGCTTTAGAAGATCCTCCCTCGTGTTAGGGGATCCGGAGGTACTCCACACGGGCAGCTCGTTGGGGGACCTCCAGCTTTCTATCCCGCCATGACTTGCGTCCCCCAACTCGCAACTACTAATGTGTTTAATACATGATCACATTATATTTTGAGGATCAAGTTTGGGATCCAGCCCTTCTAATAATTAGAGGGTCCTATTTGCCCTGCGACATCCCCAACGGGCTCAGGGAATAGTCTTTCGCGTAAAAAACTGCAAAAAACATTATATCCAGCATCACATGTGGGTGATATTCAATATCACTCGGAGGGTGTTGAGATTCGTTAGGCCTCATTCGAATTTCAAAAGAAGACTTGACCGGATGAAGTTGAAACGAAACGCCTAATCGCATAGTATTCGTACATGTCGGGGGTCCCACAAGGTGTCTGAGGATCCTGTAAGGCATCTGGGGATCTCGCAAGGCATCTGCGGACCCCCTGAGCCCGTCGGGAATCCCCAAAGCATGTAGAGATTCCCGAGGGCGAGAGGCGATCTCGTACACCAGTGAGGGATCCTCTAAGGCAAATGGAGATCCAGTAACCGCAACGAGACCTCTTAATGTTTATTAGGGGGGTTCTTGTGACTCACAACAGCAATACACTGCTGTTGCTGTGATGTAGTCAGCGGAGTAAACACTTTTTTTCCTCTGGTGATCTCGATTTTGTAGAATGCTTGTATCGTGTCCGTCGTATCCAGTATAATGACATAGCATTGCGTTGTCTGCTCTCCTCAGAGCCCGTATTAATGAAGCGAAATATTTTTTATGATACTCCGCCGGTGAGTGTGGATTTCGTTTGGGTCGATTAGCATCTGATCGGTCGACAAGTGAGTCACCAACCAGGCGTTTTAAACGTTTGAACAAAAAAAAAACGAAAAATATCCAACTCGACAATAAGTATTTTAGGATTTCTTTTTTTATTCCATTTGGGCTCGACGCATGTGCAGTTGCTCTGTGCACTAAACACTGAGAAGGATGCGCATGCGGGTCTTAATTGTCAAGGCGGGTCTCTCGGCGCCTCAACGATGTTTTGGAAAAATGTCACCAAAACACGCGATGGAGCCGCGTGACTGACCCTGCCGACGTGCAGCCCCCCAATGTGTTGGGGTTCGATTTAGGGCTACGGTTATGGTTACGGTTTGGGTCAGGCCAAGGATCGTGTTGGTCTGGGTCCACGTGCAAGATTGACATTGCCAACAAGGGTGCACCATTTGTTTTGCAGCGTGCAGCTGCGCACAGCGCACGCGTTGAATTTGGGGAGTTTGTCGAACTCGACGTGACATGTTCCAGAAACCGAAGCATGACACGCAAACTTCAGCCGTGTCGTCGACTGCTGCACAGGTGAGATGCACAATTCCCCAAAGACACGGCTAACGGCGCAGCCGCAGGGTGAGGTCCGACGGCCCCTCAAACAGAGTGTTAGATCATCCGCAATGCCTCAAACATTTACAAGGCCCTCGCAAACCCAGTTATTTGTCCCTCTTTACCTCCCGAATCACACGAGCACCGACCAGGCCGACCAGGTCACGTCTTCGTCGAGAAGATCGATCGCTGTAATATTCCCCGTCGCTGCTTCCGGGGTGGGGCTTCGGGTCTGCGCCATCCATCTAGGACATCTTTACGGCGATAGTCTCTTCAACAGCGCCGGCAGAAACAGTCGGCCTCTGACCGTGGGCCCTCGCGGCGGACACGGGCCGCCGTTGGCCATGTTTATTGCCCACGGGTTTACGTTGATCCTTGCGGGTCATTTGATTTTTTCACCTAAATACGCTGTTAATAGTCCACGATAGTATCCTAATAAGTCATAAAGTATGGGCGCGCCAACAAGAAACAACTAATCCAGGCAAGCCTGATATTTTTAACTGGGGCGCCATCTTTAGACAACATTGAACACGGACTATCTTGTATAAGGTTTTGCAGGGTTCACTTAAGAGCAGTCTTTCTTAACCCAATTTTCACTGCGTTTTCCGAATTCACTACTGAGCCATTTCTCTTAACCCAATTTTCTTAGCGTTCTCCGAACAGTCAGCATTGTGTTCTTATCGGGGACTTTTTTTTTGTCGGGCCTATACTGTATTTTCACGATAGTCTATTCAAATCAAATCATTTCTTTTTTCCGACTTAAGACGGGCCCTTACTGCATAACAATGCAATATCTCTGGCGTAGTTTTGTGACGAAATGACTTATATTAATAGCTCTCTTTTATCGAACAATCGGCACGCACACTGGTCGTGTTGGATGTCCACGGGTAGAAAGAACGGCGTAATGTGACGAACACACACGTTTGACCCAAAGTGAGCCCGGAAACACGATATTCGATGTTCCCAACTGCGATACTCTAGCGGACACAGCTCCTAGTAGATTGATCCTGACCCTTTCAACCCACGCTTTTGCATATGGATGGACTCCCTACCACGTAGCGAGCTCGACCACAGTAGTATCACGAACGCTTTTAATAGCTTTCGAGCAGAAAACTATTCAGTTCTGCTCTGGGTGCAACCTGGTACTCGGCCGAGCCTCTATTTGATACGTGACGTCCAACAAGCTGCAGTCTCCACTTCTGCTTACGCTTGTTGCCTCTCTCTGGAATCCAAGCAAAACATGCTCCGCCGTCTATAAAAGGTATCGCTCCGGCGGACTAGTGGTGTGCTACTACGGTAGAATCGTGCAATTATGGAGTGTAAAATCCATCAGCTCAAATCCCACCACGGTGGTAACTCATATATTTTTGAAAGTAAGAAAACACATAATGAGAATTAGCCAAAAATAGGCATACCTACGCCTTTTGGGCCATTAACAGGTACACTGCGCATTTTTCATTTTTTTTCATCACTTATATTTTCCAGCCTAACTCGTAGGAGGTTTTACCCTCAGCGAGCTTCTGAACAAGCCGTGGTCACAGGTGTCGTCCCTTCTCCCCCCCGGTGCGTATCTTTATTTTTAGTCGTGCATAGTGTCCAGCATTCCCACTGCTCGTCGATTTTCATCGAATGTAGGTAACCCACGCTCTCGCGCTTTCCGCTTATCATTTTTTTATGGAAGAAAAAGTCTCTACGAGCATGCACTCGGTGAGACTCAAACCCACGAAATTGATCTTGATAGGCACGCGGACCACCTACCAAGCCACCGGGGACGCCGGCATTGCGCCCCGATTGGATCTTCCTGGCGCTGCCTAATCTTTGGCCTGCGCTCCATCGTACACAAGGACAATATAGTGCCTCAAAATGTCAACGTACACCTGTTCAGCTATCAACTTATGTATCGTTTACAATTAATAATAGTTTTGGCTTCACTTGTACATACATATGAACGGCTCGAACGATCACCTTTTCGCTACTGAGAAATAGACAGTCGGCCACGCCAGAACCAGACGCCTCGACTGTCAACGAGCTGACCTTGCCTGTCAACAAAACGCCCGGGTTTGCTGTGGAATGGTGGTCCGCGGCGGCGCCAACGGTCGTGTAACTCAGATGTAAGCTGATACTCTGTAGACGTACATATTTCGAAAGTTATAATGCTCTTCACGTACATATTCATCCATGCATATACTGACCTGCGTATGTGCATTGACATTTTATTGGACGCACAACGTCCATGTATACTCTACGTCGTTACTGGGCTGTGTTTCTCTGCACCGCGATCATGTAGTCACACGATACATATGCTGTCATTAAACGCATGTGGCCCAAACGGAAAATATCAGAAGCGTGACCGCCGGTCTCCATCGGTAAGCCGTGTGCTCCGAACTCTCGCGTCCTACTGGCAATAGTACAGCACGCCACGCAGAGCGTACCTTGCCAACTCGCCGGAGACACAGGCCGAAACAACCAGAACCAAAGCACATGAAGGACACACGTGCCATTTATCCGAAAAGAGTGGAGGAAACATACGTGGCTGTGTATTGTTGACACGAGGTGAACGTTACCGCATAAATCACGAATCGAAAGTCACCGCTCAACCTAACCGCCACAGATTTGATGGTATGGGTGAACGATGAGTGCACGTATTAAATAGTGATACGTCAGGGTTAGCGTGAGCTGCTGCATATTATGATGAGTGTGTGTGGTGGCAGATATAAATTGCGTCAATCGATAATATAGTGTAATTTACATACTTTACAGACTCTTCTGGTATTTTTCTCTTTAGATACGAATCACACCCTGGACAATAGATAGTAGTCCAATAGTCTATTAATAGCTTCCTATTGCAATTGACTGTCTGTTGTGGTCCGTAATCCCAGTTAATTGAAAGGCGTCGAGCTCTATTATCCAGACAATTTCTATTAACAGTTAAGTGACCCCTAGCTGACCCCATTGTCCAGACAATTTCACTTTATAGGTACTGTAGTCTCCGTAATCAATGGTCCGGACAATTCCAATTAATGGACCTTCTCCTAAATAAGTTGTCCGGCCAATTCTAATTCACAGACTGTCTCCTGAGTCAATTGTCCCGTCAATTCCAATTGATAGTCGGCCCCCCGAAATATTTGTCCGGACAATTTCAATTAGTAGACTGACGCCAAAAGTATTTGTCCCGACAACTCCGATTAATAGGCAGTCTCCCAGATCAATTGGCCCGTAAATTCCAATTTATACACAGTCTCCAAAGTCAATTGTCTGGACAATTTCAGTTAGCAGACTGCTTTCTAAATCAATTGTCCGGGCAATTCCAACTAATAGACGGTATACAAAATCAATTAACCTGACAATTTCGACTACTACGAAATCTCCAAAACTTCTTCAGACCATGCCATCATTGGTGGGCAGTCTCCTAAATTAACTGCCTGTACATTCCAAAACAACAGTGCATACGGACTACTTTGTTTCGGGATTTTTTTTTTATGATTTACATCTGAGCACATGGGCTATGCGGGTATCAAACCTCCCTACCTCCCTACCTGCGGGCATAACATACAAAGCTAACGTTGAGGTGTCCCGCCCTTTTCTGCTTATGCCTTCGACAACAGACCTATCAATAGGCTATTATTGCCCCTTCAACAGAGTCACCATGTTGTCTATTAATTGGAATTGTCCGGGCAAGTGATGTCATAGACTGTCTAGCAATTGAAATTGTTTAGACAATTGATCTTGGATGCTGTCTAACAATTGGATCTATTCGGACAATTGATATCGGGCACGGTTTAACAATTGGAATTGTCCGGACAAATGATTTTGGAGACTCTATCAATTGAAGTTGCCCTGACAATTGATTTTAGAGACTGTCCATTAATTAGAACTGTCTGAACAATTGATGTTTGGTGCTTTTCAGTAATTGGAATTGTCCAGACAAATGAGCTCGGAGACTGCCAATTGAAATTGTGCTGGCAAATGATTTCACAGGCTGTCTATAAATTGGAATTGCTTGAACTATTGATTTCGGGTGATTTATGTGAATTGGACTTGTCGGGGCAACTCCTTTGAGATACCGTCTATTAATTGGAATGGTGCAGACAATGGGATTCGGAAGCGATCTACTATTTGGAATTGTCGTGACTATCGAGTTCAAGAGGGCTCTGTTATTTGAAAGCTGACACCTACTTGTAGAACTACGTTTGATTTGGTCAGCACACAACAGTACCACCATGCTAGTATTGCCGCTACAACAGGATCGGGAACTGCCCCCTCAAAACACAATCATTTGCAAGGTCATGACATTTATCGAGCAATTGATTTCTTGCGCGGCATCTGAAATGAGTTGTGCGGACAGTTCCAACTACTTTCCAGTCGCCGAAGTCTGTTTGGACAATTCGATTTAATTGACAGCACCCGATTGTGCGGACAATTTCATTTGATAAGCAGCAGCCGAAATCAAAAGTTCAGACGAATCCAATTAATAGACAGCTACCGAAATCAATTGTCCGAACAATTTCAGTTAGTGGACAACACCCGAAATCAATTGCCTGGACAATTCCAATTATTGGATAGCTCCCAAAATCAATTGTGCGGACAATTCCAATTATTTGATAGCACCCGAAATCAATTTGATGGATAATTCCAATTAATAGGCAGTCTCCGCAACCAATTGTTTGGACAATTCCGATTCATAGACAATACTCGAAACCTCTTGCTCACACAATTCCAACTACAGTAGTACATGGTATTCGAAACCAATTGCCTGGACAATTCAAATTCATAGACAATCGCCGAAAACAATTGCCCTGCCATTTTCAATTAATGGGCAATCGCCGAAATCAATTGTATTGACAATTTCAATTAATAGACAGTCACCAAAAACAATTGTCAAGCCAAATCCAATTATCACACATCCTCCTGAATCGTTTGTAGACACAATAGACTATTGAAATAGTAATTGTCTAGCGTGTGTTTTGGGGTTATAGACAAGCGTGCCACTTTAAACTATTCATAGCTCCGTTAAGAAATAGGACACCATAAGAACACGGTACAAGGTGAGCTTCTCGAATTAATATAAGCATCTGGACCAGGTGTGGCCGACTGTCTATATTTCTATATTTCAGTATCGAAAAAGTGATCGTTCGGGTCTTGTAGAGGTACAATTGAAGCAAAACGTAGGTGGTACGAAGGAAGTTGAGTAGCTGATGAGAGGTGTACCTTGGCCTCTCGAGCCATTCGGAGGTACGATGAAGCGCAGGCCAAATAGCAGGCGGCGCCAGGCAGCTTTTTCCGAGGCACAATGCGTAGTGTACCTATTAATGGCCCAAAAGGCGTAGTTTGCCTATTTATGGCTAATGCCCGCGTATATACCTGTTGAGGTCCTCGTTCGTGGCTGGCGGCTAGTCATGGCCTTATGTGCCGGTATTACAGCGAGAATGCTCCACTCGTGGTAGTGTGATGCGGTGAACGCTCTAGGGTAGTGGTAATGGTAGTGGTAAGGGACCCAGGTGGTTCTGGCAGCTGGAAAGCAGTGCTTCGCTTCTTCTGATTTAGATCTTCTTATTGATGGCGAGAGCTGAGGAGGTGCTCTGGAACATTCCTAAAATACCGATACTCTCGACTAACGGGACATCCGCCGGGTAAATCCATTCTTTGGATTATTCTCGTATTCGTGAGACTATAAGACTGCAACGTATTATCTATATCTATAGCCCATGAGTGCTTTACTCATATCACATTAGCCCACCCTGAATAGTCGTATATGCAGACCACAAGATGGTCGGAGGGTGATGACGAAGTTCATCCCAAACGGCCAGGAAAAAGGTGGTCGAAGATGCGGCTATTCGAAACAAAAGAAATGAGGCTATGGATTCCCCCACACCTCGTAATAAAACCCAAACACTACGACGTCAGATGTGATGCGGTGACCGCTCTAGGATAGTGGTAAGGGTAGTGGTAAGGGACGCAGGTGGTTCTGGCAGCTGGAAAGCAGTGCTTCGCTTCTTCTGATTTAGATCTTCTTATTGATGGCGAGAGCTGAGGAGGTGCTCTGGTAGAGAAGTGAGAGGTAGGGGGGCGGGACTCGACGCCCAGATATACTCGTCCCACCCCACGCCACAAGCTCTCCTAAATTCCTCTTATCTGATGTACTCCAACAGAACTTTCCTATGGCTACCGATCGTTCTTCTGCTAATATAAGAACTTCTCACTTCGTAGTTCTATCTGCGTCAAGGAACATTACTCTCGTCTAACGGGCTATCCGCCCTAGGGAACATTCCTAAAATAACGATACTCTCGACTAACGGGATATCCGCCGGGTTAATCCATTCTTTGGATTATTCTCGTATTCGTGAGACTATAAAACTGCAACGTATTATCTATATCTATAGCCCATGAGTGCTCTACTCATATCACAGTAGACAGTGCGTACGAGTCTGCGGTTCATCGGTTTCGTCTTTCAAGTTTTTGCCAGCGCCCAACGAGCGTGGCATTTTCGTGCCCGTCGCTGACGAACGTGCGTATTTTATTCCCCGTACCTTCTATACGTGACTTTTATTTGTCTTGTATACGTATCCCTGCTCGACAGGGCGCATGACAATATGGGGGATTCCAGTGTGCCAACCGTTATATATCCATTTGGACTGCACATTTCCACGCGCGGCGACTTTTGTGGGGTTGATTGGTTGGTTTCACCTACACGTATTTTCATTTTTGAAGCCCTTGGACGGCCCTTCCGACTGCTGTCGTTCGAAGATCCTCTTCCCACCGGGTATTTACGAGCACAGGAGGAGCGGTGTGCAACCTTCCCGAACATCAGTGTTGGGAATTTTTCTCCGAAAACAGTGGCGAACAATTATTGAATAAAACTTCCCGAAAAAAGGCAATCTTGATCTTTTCGGCAATCTTGGCAAAAAGAGGCAATCTCGATCTCGATCTCAATCTTGATCTTCATTCAGCGCGCCTAATTTCAAGATGTATTGATGTTTCGAACTCGTGGTTCCTTAATATTCTACGACATGTATGCTGCTGTAAGCTCAAAATGCATCAGTTAACAATTCAGCAACAATATACACCACTACTACTGTAGTTTTTTTTTTTTTTTTATCCTCCGGCGGATTGGTAAAAATAAAGCTTAAGCTCACCACACTTCCACGTTCCCAATTTCGTGTCGTGTGTGAATTTAGCCCAGTTGGTCACGTTGACCCGACCTGACCCCCGAGAGGAGCAGGTGCGGTGGAGATAGCTACCCGGGAGAGTCATCTCTCCCGGGTAGTGTGGGACATGCTCGCGCTCACCCACTAACAAAAACCAAGGCTATGAGGCCTTCCCGCCGGACTCCGACCAGTTACGGTCCACCCTACCCGTTGGGGCGTTGGTAGGAGTGCACGAGTCGCAGTATGCGACCTCATTATGTCACGGAAAGGATTACAGCAGGGTGTAGCATTTCATCTGAACAGGCATTACACTTTAAAGTGTTACAGCAAAAGGTAGTGCTGAAGAATTAGTATGAATAGGCACCCCTCAGGAGCCCAAGAGCCGCAAGGCTCACACGTACCGGATCACCCACGGCGCAGCGTTTTGCATAATATCTGGTTCATATTATTCGTTATTCATTTGCTGCTGGTACCCCATCCGGCTTCGTATTGTATAGTGGCTTCTCACTATCCCACTGTACTCCCGACACTCCAAACGCATAAAACAGAACAAGCGAAATCGTTACTGCAAGGGTGCATATAGTCATATATCAATACATCTGTCCGAGCGTGCCTGGGCACAGCTGTTTTGTGTGGGTGTAGAGCAGGAGAGATAGTCGGCAAATCTTTGATGCGTTTTCAAGTGGTTTTCAGTGATATTGTAAGGCGATTTTTTACGCGGGATCCACAAGATTGAGATTGAAAGGTTGAATCAACCAGTCTCCGAGTCTCAATCTTGATTGCAAGATCGGTCGTCAAAACCGACAGTTCAATATCGAGCTTTTCCAAAAGATTGCACCCTTTTCAGGGCAATTCAATCTCAATCCCCTACACTGCCGAACATGGCTTATCCGCCTTCGACATGCCAACCACTATGTGCGATTGATTTGAATCTACCTCGCCCAGCCTGCCTTGGTCACTGTCTTCTGCGGCGAACCACTGTATGCAATTTGAATATTCCTGACCTGGAAGGGTTGTTAATTCTCTTCTGCGGCGTGTTTAGTGTAAGGCAGTATGGACCTAGGGACCGACTACTTACAGCACAGTAAGTGTTAGCAGGCTGGCACTCTAGGCTCTGTTCTGGTCACCCACACGAGGTGCTTGACGATGGTAGCTCTTATGGATCTAGTACGGGGGTCCATACTTAACGGGACCAAACTTTGTTAGTAAAAATTGGCAAATATATAGGTTTTTATGTACACCATAGGTCCTGTTAACTATGGACCCCCGTAATAGTTGATGCTTTCCTCGTCAGATGTTTTCTGGACGGAGGGGCGAGGCGCTCCCCAGAAAGGCAGGCGATAACGCCTGCCATGTATGACAAGCGGATGATTGCTATTATACCTGATAACACTACTAGAATCCGCAATATCGCGTTGGAGAGATCGTGAGGTCCTCCTGTGGCTGGGTATGTATTCGGCGTGAGTACAAAAAAAACTTTGATACTGCCGGTGTGTGCTTGAGTAGTGAGTGAGGCTTGCCGCTGGTATATACCGCCGTGATGATATATCAGCCACATGCAACAATATATGTACCGTGCCGTATCGTACGTACGTACTGCTTCTGTGACATGTACAATGCATCGATTCGTTTGTACGTGGGATGTCGACGGGTAGAAAGAACGGTTAAAGGCGAAGAAAACAACAACAGGAACAATTTCCTGTTGGTTGGCATAGCGCTGTACAGCAGTACGGCTTGGTCTGTGATCATGATGTGGGGGTGCGGGTGCGATTAGCGCCCAATTCGGGGTATTTCGGAGTAGTGTCGGGGGTTTGTCTGGAACAATTTGGGGAAATATTGGTCGAAAATGTCCCAGTTTTCTTGAACAAGACTAAAAGAAAACTACGCGGCAGTCGACGTAGATCGCGACAGCACTGTCACGGCCATCCATTGTTGTTTCACGTTACTGTTACTGAATATTCGTAAGATATGCACTGAAAGTGTACGGACAATTTGTTTTGCATGGACACACTACCGGCATGGCAAGAGGCCAACATGGCTTGATTATAGTGCTTATAAAGATCCTATTGGTCAGCATCATCAACGTTAGATCAAAAAAGGAATTCCCTCTTGCTCTTGTGCTTATCAACCCTCAGCAACACCATAGCATTCATAACTTGAATCTCTCTAAGCATCGAAGGATCGGCGCGGACACTGGTTGTTCTGGATGTCGACGGGTAGAAAGAACGGTTTCAGTGTGAATAACACATGCACAGACATAGCTGCTGCAATATTGAGGACACGGCAGCAGGCTACCGTATCAGGCTGCTCCTGGCGCTCATCTCCCACTCTACCAACCTCAGACCTTCTCACACAGGTCAACCTCATCGCGCACGGGCGCGGGGGGGGTGTGTGTGCTCATTTTCGTGCATGGCCATAGTCGTATGACCATAGACCCTCGCATCCTTACAGCGCCGTGAGGTGTTGGGCGACTCGCACGAAGGTGTGAGCTGCATCCTACTATGAACTGCTTGACAGGCGGGTTATCTTGCATATTGATGACAGCATTGTGTATGAGTTGATTTTGTTTCTGGTGTGGCCGCTTCCAGAGACAGCAATGGGTTTACTCTGTAACTGACTCGTGGGTACCTCACGATATATTCACAGTACGTGCAACGATGATCCCCCGTGTGCGGAGGGATGTTCCTCCCCGCGCGAAAATGGTCTAGCTCGACCGCCAGCAGTGGTAACACCAAAACAAAAAAAGGTACCCTGGATGTCTAGCTCACACAGTACAGAGGCGTGTTTGACAGCGTCGTTAACCGATGCCAACCCAACATATATACCAGGTATGTAGTAAGGGCGGGGGTGGGGGAGTTATTTTTATCATGAATGGCCGGGGTCGTATGACCACAGACCCTCGCATACCTACAACGCCATGCCGAGACGGAGTTCTACAATGCCGGGACGGAGCTCGTGGCGTTTTCACCGACTAGGAGGACATTGCTTGCGCCATGGGCAAGGGCGGGGGGGGTTCTTGGGCTTAAGCGGGGGGGGGGGGGATGTACAGCAGTCATCCTAAACGCACTGTTGAAACTCCAGGGGCCCGCAGGCTGTGGAATGTCATACACAAAACCTCTCTCTTTCATCAGGAAGGGCCGAAAGAACGTTTTTCGTATGTTTTTGATTTATTTTACTCTCATTTGTGTGGCAGTACTGAGGTACTGAACAGGCGTACGTACTCATCTTCATTAATACCTGGTAACTGGTATCATATACCAGGTACCGGTATATACCTGTACGATGAAGCTCATGCTGCACATTGTCGGATGGCAAGCATAATACAGTAGGTAGCCCAGGATAGCAACACCCGGTAAAGCGATATGCCCTGAACAGTGACTCCAAAATCGCTTGGCACCAATGCGCCCCGTCATAACCACAGTGTGTCGCTATATCGGGTCTATGCCCACGGTACTTGCGGATCCCCCAGCCTCTGTCTGCCTGCGGTAGACTCGCTCAAACACACAAACACCCAAACATATATCACGTGCTGCCACACACTACCTGCTTACACACCACAACACTTCCAACGATGAAAAGCTTGACGATGCCGGAGAGGTTGAGAAGGCAGGGAGTGAGAACTTCACTGCGCCGCCGCCCTACTCGGACGTTTCGTTGGTTTTTAGCACACTAAAACCTACGGAGTTATCGGCTGGTAAAACCGAGGCAGAGCATTTTATTTTCAAAGCTAATATGTCGTTCCTCGCAGCCCACGCCGCGAAGCCAGCGAGACGGGCAGATTTCTGAGCGTTTGGTGAAGAGGACGCTGTAGGTACTGCAGTAAAGCGCAACCGTAAGCTGTACCATCGGAGTTTTAGTTTTGGCTCTGCGTGTGCTTGGATGCTTTGAATCGCTACCGCAGCAATCACCCGATATAGCGTCAGTATGTCGCTATTGAAGCATAGCGACATTGGTCGCCTTTGAAGGATAGCGACACGTCCTTGAATAGCGACATAATTGGCCCTTGTCACTGCCTGTCGCTGTGGCGGGCTACCTACTCTAATAATATATTTATTCTACATGATCTTAGTACGAGTGTTGTGTTTAAACCCGATACTACCTGATGAAAGCAAGTCATCTAAGTACCAAGCTTAAAATAATTGCGACCGAGATAGTAGGGGGCTCGTGCTATGCAGCGTCCGCAACACACATGGTACCGATATGTCACACACCCAGCCACGGTTCGCAGAGTTTTACTGTTTTATCGTCGGGATCGAATACGCCTCATCGGTACGCACACCAGTGTAATATATTATATATAAAAAAAGAACGCTGTAGGTACTGCAGTAAAGCGCAACCGTAAGCTGTACCATCAGTCTTTTAATTTGGCTCTGCAGGTGCTTGGATGCTTTGGATTGCTACCGCAGCAATCACCCGATGTAGCGTCATTATTTCGCTATTGAAGCATAGCGACATTGGTCGCCATTGAGGGATAGCGACACGTCATTGAATAGCGACATAATTGGCCCTTGTCACTACCAGTCGCTGTATCGGGCTACCTACTGTAATAATATGTTTATTCTACATGATCTTAGTACGAGTGTTCTGTTTTTACCCGATACTACCTGATGAAAGCAAGTCATCTAAGTACCAAGCTCAAAACAATTGCGACCGAGGTAGTAGGGGGCTCGTGCTGTGCAGCGTCCGCGTTACACACGGCGCCGATATGTCCCACACCCAGCAACGGTTCGCAGTGTTTTTTTTTGGTCGTCGGGATCGAATACGCCTCATCGGTACGCACATCAGAGTTATATATTTATTAAAAAAGACGTCAGCAGACCGCATCTTGGCAGTGCACTATAAAGTGCGTGTGTTCTCCACTTTGTACCGTTATTTCCGCCCGTTGACATCCAGCACTGTGTCTACCGATTTTTCAATATTAAGAGACATACAAGCTCTGTCGTAGAAAAACTACGCCAAAGATATACTGCATTGTTTCGTATGCAGAACGCTGACAACAGAATGCTACAGAATGACATGTCATCATACTAGATCCGACACACACGACGTACACACTTTATTAAAGAGAGACGGCAAAGGGTATAAAAAAACAACAAAAATACAGAAAAGGAAGAAAAATATCAGAGAGAAATTGGAAAAGGAGGAAAGGGATAATCTGTCGTTACTTCCTATCAGGAGGTGTGCCAGACGCTCGAAAAGAACGAGCCAAACAAGCAACATCACTACGTAGTATGTACAAAATAGAGTGAAGATTAAGAACCGACGGAAATAACAGGCACACCGGAGCACAAAGCAACATCCAGATAGCCTCAGTAGTTTGTGGTACAAGTAGCATAGCCAAGGTTTCCCTACTAGTCGGTCTGGTACATTGCTACCCTGTCCGTCGGTCTCCGTCCTGCGTTCGACAACTATGCCCCACCCCCGGAGAGGATGCCATATACAATACCAGGTACTAAACTAGCAAACAGGATCGTCATCCGCCCCCGCCACACGACTCCTGTTGTAAGTGTAAGAATAACAAAATAGGACGAATTAAAAGGAAAATCACGGACGGTGAAGAGCAAGAACAAAGAGAAAATACAAATATAGACAGCGTTCTAACCAGCTACAGTTGTTGGCGGCACCAGTAGCATAGACATGTTCTACTTACCCATCGGCCTTGTGCGTTGCAACCCTGTCTGCCATCTACATCCTTATTTCGCCCGCGGTAGTTTCGCTGTGTGTTCCTCTTTTTGCCCCCTCTCCACGTTTTCCTCGTTCGGGTTGTGTTCTACTCCTCTTGTTGCCCCCGCTGTTCCTACTATCATGGGCACCGGCTACGATGGATGCCCGGCGCTGCTTATTCTGCGGCGCCTCGTCTACGTACCATCTCACCATGAACCGTTCGGCTGCTTCAAAGACCCCTGGTACCACGGTCCTGCCATATTCGCTGCAGTGGGATACAGCGCGGTCTCAGCTCCAAACACCAAGGGCGAACGTTCCGTGGACCCTATGGTGGCTGCGAACACTCTATGTCCTTCGACTATGTATCAATGCCAAGTGTTCACCTCTCCGCGAGGTCTCGGGTTCTCTTCGCCTGCCATCGTCCAGAACCTTACCTGACTAGTTAATCGCCCATTGCTTTGCCGTGTCACGGTCCCCGCGAATTACAGCCGCCGTTTACGGATGGTCGTTTCCATGCTCTCGCAACGTGTCATCTTGAGGGCCTTAACGTAGGACAGGGTGGCGTGGTCGTACCTAGTCAGCGTTGGAAGCCAATGACTCGCAAGAGGACTTGGTGGTGAGCCGTTCCAGGCTTGGCGAAGTGTTTCGCTCCTAATACGGAGGTCCATAGTTAACAGGACCTATGGTATACATAAAAAACTATATATTTACGTATTTTTACTAACAAAATTTGGTCCCATTAACTATGGACCCCCGTAATAGCGTTCACGTCGCATGCCCGTACAGCTGGATCTCAGTCACCTCGGCCTTCAGTATGTGGAGTTTCGGTCTATGCGGGGCGCTGGGCCTATCATACAACTCCTGGCTCAACCGTTGGAGGCATGCCCACATGAGACGGATCCGTCGGTCAACTTCGAGCGAGACGTCAGCGTTTTCACGGACAGTTCCTCCTAGGTATACGAACTGCGGCGTCTTTCTATAACTCTGGCCTGCTGTTTCGATGACGAGCGGTGAGGCGAGGATTGTTTGATCTGGTGATCATAGAAACACTGTAGCTGTCTTTGGTTTCGATACCGTGAGGCATAGGTGCTTCCGAGACAGTCATATCGGCTGCCATGAGTTTCACGAGCCCTCCGGCGGACTTCGAGACCATTCCTGAGTCATCGGCCTCCAACATACAGGCCTTCGCACGCACCCCAACGGCTCTTGCTCTTCTGTTCCGACTACTGCAGCATTACTGAGTTGAACCAAATCCCTGACGATGACTTCCTCTCCGCTGAAACGTACCAATACGACGTGTAACACAGCAGCGAAAGAGGCGTTGTATAGTAACGGCGATTGCACGCCGCCTTGCCGCAGACCCTGCGTGACCTTAAACAACAATTAGTGCTCGCCGTCATCCGAATGCACGCGATCCCGCATGCCATCGTGGAAATTGCGGATATTTGTAAGCAGCTGGATTGGTACGCCAGACCGTGTGAGTACCTCCCACGGCAGATGTCGGTCGACAGAGTCGTACGCTTCCTGCAGATTGATGAAACACACGTAAAGGGGGAATACTTTCTGTCGTCTGACCTATCGCAGCTGGCGGACGACAAACAGTATATGAATCGTTTATCGTGCGGGGCGGACGACGCGCCGTTCCTCCGGGTGCAATACCCGTTTCGGGTAGATGCTAAGGCAGCACGTGACAGACGATTTTCAACTACACTTTGCCTGCGTAGACAACAAGCGAGATTCCGCTGTAGTTGTTGCAATCAGTTCGGTCCTTGTCTTTGTGAAGGATCTTGATGATTGCACCATTCCGTTGTTGAGGGACTTCTCCAATTACTCAAAACTTTGACATGGATGTTGTGAAATCACTTGGCGAATGCGGGGTGGTCGACGTCAGGGAGTTCGACCGGAACGCCCGCTGGCCCAATAAATTTGTAATTTCTCGTGCGCCTGAGTGTTTCCGTCGTCTCGTACATAGATGATTCTTATCCGAGCGACAATCTAGGCGGTCGCGGTGGCAAGAGGTCGATGATGGTGGGATCGAGATTCAGCGATGTCGTGTTCAAGAGTTTGTGTACAACCCCGCCCATGGTTCTCGATTTCGTACGTACTCTGGTAACGTCGTGCTATCCTCGTCGCTTAAAGATGTTCGCTCCTCGCTTTGGTCCTTTCCCACCCAACAGTACGTTTGAGGTGCTTGCAAAACCCTTCTGGTCGTTGTTCGCTAGTCGTCGTGCGGTTTCAGCGATGTGCTCTTCGAAGTACGCATGCAGTCCTGCGGCAATCACCTCCTGCACGTTCGCACACGCAGATCTCACGTCTTCCACACGATTCTATCGCGGGTGTAGGCGAGCAAGAAATTCGTGCATCTTCTCTCGCTGTCCGCGCAAAATATTAATGGGGGCCACGGTTTCTGCAGACTCACACCATCCATGTCTGTGGTGGCTACGTGGAGGGGTGGTACCTCTTTCCGACGGCATCAACAATACAACCAGTTGTACGTCAGATATAGTTCTTACAACTGCCACGACTCGGAATGCCCGCATCGTGCAAGTGACTGAAGGGAGTGAAGTCCTCACAGACGAGTCCGTTGGTAGGCAGCTTGTCGTATTTCTCCACCTCCTTCCCCAGATATTACGCCACAAAAAGATCGGGGCGTCGCTCACCTCGTCGTTGTCCTGCCGATGTTGCCATCGCGTTTCGTACGCATTGGTTTGTGACGGTAAGTCCTTCGTCTCACATTTTCGATTTTATTTAGTCGTGATAGCCACGCATTTTGTATATTAGCTTAATACAAGTCTTACATGTAATGATATTAGAATAGTGTATTTGTAGGTGCACACAAAAACGAAACAACTAAACGTGGCTTGAAAGAGAGGTCAGAAAATAGGACACACAAAGTAGAGCCAAAGGTCATCTCTACCCTCGTAGTCTGATTGGAGGAAACCACGTGAAAGGTTCTTCTGGTCAGAAAGTGGAGTAGTACTAAAGCAGACCAACCCACTTCCCCACGGGACCACAATACTGCACCGGTTACATGGCCAAAGCGAAAATGAACCTAGGACATTTGAATCATAATATTACCTTCCCACGGGCTCCATCACGATGCTCTCAGGAGGGCGATACTCCGGGATAGCAGTCCCACCGTCGGCTTGAGATCGACGGCTCCTGGCCTAGTCCCTCATCCCTAATCCCAACCCAACATGTACATTACGGACAAACATCGGTATTGCATGTTTGATTTTACACGTAACACTACTGTACTCAAATACTATGTTTCATAATAAACTCACCTTCATGTTCTAAGGTCACTCTTGTCCTCTAGCGTCTCCTGGTCCCCGGGTTTCCGGTTGCTCTACGAGTAATCTCTAGATGTTCTATCGGGGCAGACAAACCGAATCTTTACCTGCACACGCTGTGTTTGGTCCGTGCCTACAGGAAAGCGACCTGGATCGCAAAAACCGCCAGTACAGAAGCTTGTGATTTTTTCGAGACTGTTTGCCCGCAGGTTCTCAAAAGAGGCTGTTGATTGATCTCTAAAGGTGTAGGCGCAGCTGGCACGGGAATTCGTGGTTGACTCCAGACAGTAATACGGAACTCCTCTTATATTGTATCCGAGCTGTCGAGTTGACTCGCCTCACATGCAGCGTAGGGTTGCACCTGACGAGTGGCATTGGTGGGCACACATTACCCCGATATCCCAATACCCTACTGCCGGAATCCCTTTCCAGCTTGGAACTCCTCAATCTATCACGGATCTCATATGTCGTGTTTCTTGAGTACAATCAACATCTCCCCTACGCAATATCTACACGACCATACTAATATCCCCCCTGCTATTGTGCATAATCAGTATTCCCCTTAGCTCTGTACATGAAATTGTACGACATCGCAGGGCTGACATGTCTCAATAAAAATATCAACAAGAATTAAACTCAGAAAGTATAAAATCCAATCTGTAGCTCAAAATTTTATTTCTTGAATCAACACTAAAATCCTCAAATCAGTATTCAAATGCTCAAATCCCCAGCCTCTGTTGCAAACACACAAAACTCTCGAAATCCAATGCCAGGTAAAACGGCATTCTTTTCGGATTCAGTCAGGTAAAGCGGCATTTTCCGCGGAATTGGTCCGAATATATTCAGTGGAATCTCGTCGATTTAGTACAGTGATCTCCTAGGCCCTCCCCTCGCCAAACGCTACTGGTTTATACAGGCACACTATCATAATCATTCGTAATGTCTACAAGCGCGCACGCTCGAATTCGGCGAGACTCCAACCCCCGACCCACCCTAGGGAATTATATAGCACTACCTGCTAGACCACTCAGTCAGTACTGACTTTGAACAAAAGCACAAATTTTCAAGAACCAAAAAAAATCAAACTCTCAATTTCCGAAATACTACCCTAACCTTCCAAATCAGGAAACATTTCATATGGACGGCACACGCCCCCAGGCGCTTTATAGTCTCTCTTTAGTCTCGCCAAAACCGCTCCCTCAATTATTTAGGAAATTAATGCAAAGCATGGAAAAAATATCACAGTAGCCGTACTCATCAAAAATAAAAATTAAGCCAAGAAATTAAATGCCAGCGATCGCGAGAAACCCCGTCCCCCCGGACAAGAGTCTCCCCTTATCCCCTACTCCCGCCATTGATACACAGATCGCGACGGTAATGCGAGATAGCATACATTCCTCCACTTGAATTTTATTTGATATTGAAACTACTCGAAAACTCCAATAACTCTCGCGGACTCCAAATCGACCAGAAAAACAATTCCAAAATACAAGCAATGAAAATATTCATCCAGATTCGAAGGCAACCACATTTCAGTAAGAATCACCCCGATGCCCCGAACACTACTGCTGTTGCCTCCGCCGCGGCTGCCTCCCCGCTCGGGTCATCCAGCTGTTCCTCCTGGGTGAACTCAAACGTCGCCTCCGCAGCATTGACCCGGCATACAGAAGGGATGGGACGTGCATTCGAGAGATTAGGTCTGCATTGGGTGTTTCGCTCTTTTCACGCATGCACTGTTTGGAAACTCCTCTTTGGTATAGTTAACTTCCCAAATGCTACTGCAAATACACAGCTACTTGTCAACGAGAGTATCTGGTCCCACATTAAACCCATGTATTCCTCGACCACTATATGTGCTGTAGTACATACTTGATCAACATATACGGCAGTGCCAAGTAAACCGTTTTCGTCTCAGCTCACACACAGCAGTACCATACTACTTCTGCTGCTGCTGTACTCGTATAGTATATTACTCCGTCCGCAAATATCTTGCCTTTAGCACGTAACAGGTGGCGCGGGTCGTGCTACACACCAACCTAACAACTCGAAAACGAGATGCCCGCATACAAGGATGTAAATATGTGAAAAGCCGCAAACAGACGAGTTGCTGTAGTTGGGCACAAGGGTTCATCACATACACCTCTTCCTGCTGTACTCGTGTCGATGTTCAACCAGAGCCCTCGACCAGTCAACCATAAAACAGACGGACGTTATAGTCCTACAGCAGTGCGTCTACAGAAAAACTTCAGTGAGGGAAGCTATACCATACGTATACCTCTGTGCATCTCATTGAATTTCCAGTTCGTATTCCCAAATAAATCTGAATCTCCAATGTTCGCAGATTCTCTACCGCTCTTAAACACAATGATTCTAAAAACGGTAGGCACCACAGCAGTAAATCAACAAAGTCAAACGTGCCTGGTGCGGACGTAAGTCCTTGCCGGTGGCGCCTCGACCCCTTCTCTTTCCTCCTCTCTCTTGGGGCAATGCATCCCGAACAGATGATGATGCAGACTCCTCCCTGAGCCTATCTTCGCTCTCTCCCTCGACTCCTTCCTCGGGGGCAACGTCCCCCCCATCAACCACCTGCAGGCGTGGTGCTTCAGCAGTCCAGGCGGATTCTGCCAGAACATTTTCAGCGTCGCTCCCGCGGTCTCCACCTTCCCTCCCGGCTCCTGCCGGCCAAACTCTCTTTTTCATACATTAATACACGTTCTACATTTACGTCGCAGCGCGCAGCGAACCCACAGATTCAGGCAGATGCCTGGCTATCCCAAGGTATTGCAGCAGCGACGGTTACGCGGCGGTCGACACGACGGCGGCGGTAACGGTGCCTACTGCATGCGCTTCATCGTCGCAACAAAAGTGCAGCAATCCTCTGACTGCTGACATTGCTGACGGTGCTGCTGGAGCTGCTGCTGTCCCTGCAACTACTACTCTCCAGCGCCTTCGCCACCAGTGCCAAGCGGTTCTACCAGGTTCGGCTCAAACTTGGCCCCGCTGGGATCGCTGCTGCTCTCCTGGTGCGGCATCTCCTGACCCTTCTCACACACACGTCCTCTCCTCCAGGACCTCGATCTCATCATCAAAATACACACACGCTGGCTCCCTCACGAAGCACATCATCTAAAAAGAATAGACAAGCTGGAAGCAGGTTCCCACCTCTCTAGGTTGGCCTTGGCTACGCTTGCCAATAGAAGATCGCCGGACTTCCACTAGTGTGTTGATTGATCTCTAAAGGTATAGGCGCAGCTGGCACGGGAATGCGTGGTTGACTCCAGACAGTAATACGGAACTCCTCTTATATTTTATCCGAGCTGTCGAGTTGACTCGCCTCACATGCAGCGTAGGGTTGAACCTGACGAGTGGCATTGGTGGGCACACATTACCCCGATATCCCAATACCCTACTGCCGGAATCCCTTTCCAGCTTGGAACTCCCCAATCTATCATGGATCTCATATGTCGTGTTTCTTGAGTACAATCAACAGAGGCCCACACCTCGACTTGAAGGTGTTGAAGTGGGTGAAATTCGTCGGAATTTGGGGTGCACAAAATGAGACAAAGAACAACCGTCCGTCAACTCATCGTTCGTTCTCACTTGCGACAGCTGCAGCGCTTCATATAAAACAAAAGCCCGCGAACTCTAAGGATGCTCCTGATGGGGTGTGTGAGAGCGCCGGGCAAGCCAGACTACGGTCGCAGGCAGCCAGAAACGGTTGACGAGGTATGTTCGCGTACTCGATTTTCCGAGTGACAATCACAGAAGTATCTTAAAAATCGCAAATAACAAATATTTCACGCGGGGGAGCATGGTACAATGGCTACATCACCGATGACGTGATGACCTTCACGAACCGGTTGCTGTTTTCCAGGCGGGTGACGTATGATCTATTTTCTAGTTGTCGCATGTGCTGCGGGTAACATAACAACGTTCCAATGATAGCTAGAACGTTATTGGACCCACACATGGGCAGAATAGGACCAAACGGCTCTGGATTCCTGGATGTTTGCCTCAAATGTTCTGAAACATGTATTTATGGATTTGATATATTTACGGATTCGGCTGGAAACCCCCAACATCAAATGCACGTCATAGCTCTTTACGCCCTTGTTTCGCGCTGACTGACGCATTCTCGACGGTACTGGCGTCCCCTTAAAAAACTAGCTGTAGTAAAGCCTATATAATGGGATATGAATAAGGTGACGAAACGGGATGAGGCCGTCCTATTTGGCAGTCACGATTGAAACTCCGATTAAGGCGATTATCGCCTTGTGTAACGTCCAGGCCATATACGATATCATTAGGCTAATTTACGGATAGAAGGCGTTAGCTACGGCCCATTCGTGTTCTCCTATCAGTACATAATCTGGCTCTGCCCCTGCTCCGTCTGAGACAAGTACGACGTCCGTGCTGTCGCCGATGGCAGCACGAACTCACGGCACGCCCACAATCGTACCACGAGTATGTGTGCATTGGCCCCCGGCCGCTAAGAAACATTGTCATCAATCAATGAAGCTCACACGGGCACGAACACCGACGCGATTGCAATGATAAACGCTGTTCAACAGCGAGATCCGCTCTGAACCCTATTAAACCTGTACACTATAGTCAGGTCAGAACAAGAAGAAAAATTGGACATAAGAGCCTGCACAATATATCGACGTCTAGTATAACCGGACTCCCACTGTAGTCGATACAGGCACGATACCACGAGGGCGTGTAGGGTCGGTAGAACTTTGGCTTTCACTGACTTTCCGCCGCGCTTCAATCGCCCGGAGACTCCCCGAGAGCACGGCGGGAGTGTGCGTCAATGCCAATGTCGCCTTCTGTATACAGAAGGCCAGAATGCCGTTCAACACAGCGCACGACTCTAAGCTAGTACGGTCAGCCGACACGAAGTAGTTCGGATGGTGGGGGGGTGGGCACATTGGAGGAATACTAGTATTGTACGATAACATAGTGTTACTGGCGCTTCTGGTCTCCATCGGTGGCCGTGTGAATTGTCCTCTTCTCTCGGACGCACAGAGCGGTACATTGTAAGCAGGATTGGCCGCATGTAGTTCTAACAATACAATACCTGGTACTCCGGAACATACAAGTCGTGCAGTTGTGTATTCCGTTTATCTGTCTGGTTTGTTGTGGAATCGTGTGCGTTCGACACAACACGTGTTCATTGCATTGGATTGAGCAATGGTACCGTTGAAAATCATGCACTGTCTAATCCGGGCACGAGTGCCCCCCTCCGTGCAGCAATTTGCATCATCTCGTGGGTCAGTAGCACAATGTACCATAGAGCAAAACTATATAATCCCTGGTCAAGACGGTACCCACCACTTCAGTTCATCTTTATATCTCAAAGATCAGTAACTGCCATATGGCATATATATGTGACCACTCGAGGTGAGACGGTCATGTTTTCTTCGGACGGGGTCGCCACGTAGGCCCTATTACGCTGTAGTAGACACAATTTCAATTTTCCCTCAAATCGGGTATAAAAAACCTTATCAAAGGACAAAAAAGCTGTATGTGCTCAGCTGACCTTAAGTAATTTCGGATAAACATTCTGGGAAACTCGTGGGCCGGGTGGTACGCCGCTCGACCTTGCCATGAGGCGCGGAAGCAAGAGAAGATATGGTATTTCGGAGTCTCAATTAAAGTCCCTCTCTGTGCAGCACCGTCTATCATCTAGCGGGCCAGTAGCACAATTTACCATACAGCAAAACAGTACAGCACTAGTCCTTGACCAAGCCGGTACCCACCACATTCAGAGAATCTAAATAATTCAAATGGTCCGTAACTGCCATATAACATATAAAGGTGACCACTCGAGGTGAGGCGGTCATATTTTCTTGGGACGGGGTCGCTCCACGTAGGCCCCGTTATGCTGTACTACGCACTATAACTATACAAAAGATCCCCGAACCAGGTGTTTAAAACCGTATCAACGGTAAAGAAAAATGTATCTGCTCCGCTCACCTTAACACACCTCTGTCAAAAAAACGGGGAAACTCGTGGGCCGGATGGTGCACCACTCGACTTTGCCATGAGGCGCGGGAGCAAGACAAGAGATGGTATTGCGAAGTCTCAGTTGAAGTTGTAGCAGCGTACACATGTTCTAGAATAACTGGTGGAGTGCTGAGGTCAAGGGGGCTCTCATCTATCTTCCTCGTGACCCTGGAAAACCGTCCAAAAGACAATTATGCAACCCATTCGTGAGAACACACATATTCCCGTAGGACAATTTGCAGCTACAAATATCACATCAAGCAGCCAATCACAATGCATCCGACATTTGTGCATGTATGAACAACTGTTGTGTCTTAGTAGACTCCCCTTAGGCGGCATACTGTCATGATTATACTGTCAATACCGTACTACTGTAGGTCTGTAATAATCCAACAGATAAGTCCTGTCGTCGTGGCACTGCAGATAGTGCCATAAATTCAGACACAGAAACTCACAACCCGTGAACCAGCTGCCTCCGTGATTAAAAAACACAAAAATCATCCAGAATCCAAACCCTCATGTTCAACGCAAACTTCCCAACAATACTGTACATACATAAGCATTCTTCCCAATCCTCAACTGCCGTACTACAGACCTCTGTCCGCGATATTCAAAGGGTAACCAGTTGAAAACCTACTATGCACGCACAAGCACCTCCCGGCTGTTTACAAATCGCCCTTCGAAGTCCAAAAACTCTAAAAAATCCAAACATATATTACCCTTTCAAGTTTGTATACATAATAGAATCCCAAATATCCTACTCCTCCACGTCACTATACTCTATTTAATCCTAAATATCTTACTCCTCCAAGTTAGTTTAATACCACCCAAGTCTCTCGACGGTATTTTATAGCTTACCAAAGCTATTATAAACCAACATATATATACCCATTGCATACCTTTGAAAATGAAAGGAGTAATATACATTGCATTGGTACGTGTTAAGATCAAGCCGGCGGGACACATTGTATCCCTGGACAGGCTTTGCCTAATATATCTGTGCTCGTTCGTGCTCACGTGTCTTGGTTGCTTAAGAGATAGAAGAAGCGCAATTTTATTCACTTCGTGCACGCGGAGACTGAGACCAGCTCGTGCCCGTCAGGGAAGACCATGATTTTTGGTCTACGATACGCCTTCCAAGTATTACGAACTCGATCCCAGTGCCGGAACCCAAGTATTTACAGCGTGTTCAACCTTACCAGGCAGAATCATAACACCAGCCCGATCTGACGACCCGTTTAAGTAGAATATTGGGAAATTCATGGAAACCCCTATTCCATGTACTAGAACATGAGTCGAATGTGCGACTCTTCAAAACCCACTCCTACGCCTCTGAGCCGCAAGACAACGACGACGTCAAAATTATCGAAAACCAAGCCCAACCTAGCTACAAACAAAACGAACCAGAAACACACCTAGCAGATAAACCACCCCCCAACGTTCAGATAAACGACAATAACAAAATATCGTGTGCAGTCGAGAAACCAAACTCAGTTACCCACGGCGGCGATTTGAGATTCATCTACGTTACGCTGGACGCCCGCGAGCCAAACGAATATGCAGACACCAAGAACCTCGTGCATCTCTCGTCGGGGGTCGTGTAGCGCGCCTGAGAAAGAGAAAGCTTGATCGGTGCCGGGTCGACTAAAACTCGAACCAGATATATACCATCCGTTGGCGTAGTTGCGATGGTTTTCCTGAGCTATGACAGATCGTCGTCACCTTTGTACCAAAATACCAAACGTGGACCCCGTTGGGAAGCAGTGTTGCTGTATCAGCGGACCCAATCGGTGTGCGATACACAGCCATATCCGGGTAGCAAGAAACCGCTCGACGTTGCTCCGAGAAAACTCCCGTTGCGCCCCGCCGGTTCTCATTTGGCGGTATAGGCGGTTGGTTTGGCGGTGTTGGTTCGGGGTGCCGGCCCAGTGACGCAACGTTTCGTGGCGAGAAAGCTGAAGGTCTATTTTCCGTTCCCATGATGGACGGGATAATCCTGTCCAGTGCGTCTCGTACATCACCGCGATGACGCCACCTCCACCTATAACTGATTTGGTGTCGAATAGTCATTTTTAGTTCGAGTCGTTGATAAAGGGTCGAAACGTCGTCCAGGGTGACGTGGTACGGGGGGGATTTCCCTAACAAGTGGTTGAGCACGTACTGCGATAGCCCCGACGGCAAAAACTGCGGCGCATGTCGCCACGGTCGTGGGGGTTGGCACAGGGCTTGCAGCGTTGAACTGAGACGCTATATCGGGAAGAAGATCTTAATACAGGAGCTTTGCGTCGAGCGGAGATCCGTCCGGGGTGTCCGCTGAGGAGCAGGGGCAACTGCAAGGACTTTGTAGGGGCTCGTCCAGTGGAGTTAACGTTTGGCTTTGAGCACATTTGCGTCCGTATCGGGTTTCGCGCCCTGGCGGATGGTGGCCGCCGTATTATAAACCCACGCCCAGCCATCAGCGTCAAATTTAGGTACTAGACGCGTGTGCGAAGCGTCGGCGAGGGCGGAGTTGCCGTGGTTCACGCGAGCAACAGTGAGGACGTGGTGTTCTCGAGCGAGATCGTACTCGCGCTGCTGGCGGTCCGTCGCCAAGTCGCAGTAGGCAAGCTGGTCGCGCGCCAAGATCTGGTGGCCGGCGACTCCAGCATGATTGAAAATCAAGAGGGGGAGGCGTGACAGCCGACCCATCTGTACCTCATTGGGAGCCAAACCCGTGGCGGCGCTGACGGGATTGTTGTATACAAATTCGACGTGAGGGGGTTGTTTATCACAGTTGTTTTGGAGATCGTCGACGGCCATTGCCAGCATCTGGGGCATCGTGTGGTATACACGTTACACCTCACCGTTGTCGTTTGGGTGGAAGAAGCTGGTGGCTATTTTTCGAACCCCAACAAGCTAATATGCGGCGTGCGAAACTGAAGGCCGTTGTCCGAGAGGATGCTTCGCGGACACCCCCGCAGGGGGACATGACGGTTGATGAGAACGATAGCCGTGCCCTCGGCGGTGCACTCTACCCCTGTGACGGCGTACGTGTGGGCTCGGCGGCTTAAACGATCAGTGAAAAGCAAAATGTAAATTTTTGCTCGAGGCGTCACCGGGAGAGTCGAAACAGTCGATGCTGACGGCGATGATGGTGGGCTACCGGATCGTCCTGCCGACGTTGCCATTTTTTATGATGAAGCCGGCGTCACACTTTGTATCACTGGACAGGTCTGTACTCGTTGGTGCATACGTACTTTGGTTGCTTAGAGACAGAAGAAGAGCGGCTGTGTTCCTAGAGACCAAGCTCATGCCCTATGAAAAATCTGGGTTTCCACCAAATACACGCCTTCCAAGTATTACCAATACGATTACAGTTCCTGAACCCAAGTAATTACAGGACGTTCAACCTTATTCACAACAGTATCACAACATGCGCGCACAAACGGTAGTACCAATCTTATAACTCCTCCCTATCTGTACGAATGTGAGAGTACATTGTGCAGTAACATTAGCAACAGTATAAACCAAACCCTGCATGACCGTGGTCGACGGGAGGGTACAAATCAATCCTGTTTCTTCCAACTAGATCGCCCGACTATATATTCTTCGGCTTGCAACGGAAAACTAAGTGCTCCAACACGCAAACAAATATCCATCATCCATCATTTTATTTCTTCGCGACGGGTCGCAGGGAGGGGGACAAAACATGTCCCAATAAACGAACACAGAAATCAAGCGCCGCTCAACTCACTCAAAAACATGGAAAGCCCAAGCTAACTATTACATGGTTGCACGCCGTACAAAAACGCCCGCACGGGAAGGGGGGGGGGGTATACAGTCTAGGTACGATACTTCGTAAGGAAAATCGATACAAATTCATGGGTCACGACTCCAAGCACGAACGTACGCGTGCATCACCCCCCCACCCGCTTGTTCCGAATTTGAAGCGGATGCCTTAGCCGCGACGTTCGTTCTCCAATCTTATCTCCGGCCGCAGCTATGGCCATCTTGGCCGCCTGGGTGATAGTATTGTCGATCCCGAAGGATTGAACTCAACGAAAGTATGCGGCAGATTCCGTAGGGACACGTGGGAGCACCATACCCTCGTCTTTGCTGATCCAGTCTAACGATGGAAAGATGTCTGTTAATTTCGAGTACATCGGATACACCAATAGTTAGTATGTAAAATAAGAGTATTAATATTCTATAACTGGTACCTGGTACGTAGTATATACTGCTGCTGTCCTTCCTCCCTACTCGAATCAGCGTGCAAGGTCTCGCTCACAGTTTCTACCTACGTCAATAGCAGTACGATAAAAGTGCAAATATCGGCCGTTGTTTGTATCCTGTAGGCGGTGGGGGGTGGGGCGAAAATTGAAGAAATCTGATCAATTTCCCCACCATGGGCCACCCTTTACGTTCAAAATAAAAAATATTGAAGGGGGCGGGAGGGGACGGAGACGGTGATTTTCCCAAACACACAGAAGAAAATGCAGATCACCTCTGGTGGCTGGGCAAGATCGCTCACCGATCACCCCTGGTCACCGCTCTTCGACAACACCTCGGAACCTTCACCAGGCGGCTCCTACATCTACCCGAACCTTTACGGGCGCCTCCTACATCGTTTGTACAACAAAAAATGTTGTACGTAATTTCCACAGGAAAAAGCTACTCTTAAATGACTGGACTTCACTATACACATATGTGATTCTTGATACTCAAGCAGAGATGCTGAAGTTCACTACTTGCCATCCATTTGATCTACGCGTGGTAGATACCGTCCTAGGAGGTGCACAAACGGAGACGCTGAAGTTCACAATTCGAGTCCATTTGCCATCACAGAAACCCCGCCCTAAAAGCAAACAATCATGGTCTACATATACACATTGTACAGTACTGTACCAGCATATTAGCCATGTACGCAAACCATGATGCTGATATTCACACCTGCCCATCACCAACACAAAAAATTATGCAACCATCCTACAAGACAGAACGGGAAAATGCTTGTACGCGGTACAATCGATGCAGTAGCTGATAACTAACAGCGAGACCTAGAATGACTGGAGTTGCTCGTATACCATTCAGCAATTTCAACCATAAATACTCCGAAGATAAAAATCAAATGAGAGAAAAATGAAGGATACATACCTTACTCCAACTTGTAGGCGGTGACCTTGTCCTTCTCGCGTACCCGCGTCGTCCTCGGCCAGGTAAGATGTCGACGTCCCGGCTCCGTCCCCAAGACCACGAAGCTGGTGAAAATTTCCTTCCTGCGTTCACTCCAAATTCACGTTCACTAACTACCTGCTAATCCGGTGTCCTTTTTTGAGCATCATTGACCACCTGCTTTGGCTGCTGTGATGACAAAACCGCGGATTACTTGATCGGCGGAGTCACAATCAAGGATTTAGGTCTTGATGGTGGGGAATTGCTCTCCTGGTCTGTTACCCCTCTCCCACCTGCTCTAACTTCTACTAGTTGAGCGTAACTGACGTCGGCCATGTCTCGTTGAGTGGCATGTTGTTGCCGATGCTCCTGGTGGTGATAATCTCGCTGGTAGTAACACTGCTGTTGCTGGAGTTAATAGATCTGGGTGTACTGATGCTGTGGTTGGTGAACTTGGGAATTAGAATGGTGCTGCTGTTGCCGCTGCTGCTGCTGGTGGTACTGTTGATAACGCTACTCCTGCTTGCGTCGTTCAGCTATACGCTCGAGATTTTTCTATTCATCGGCACTCCAGTACCCTAAACCGAGGTCGGCCCGTTCTTTGTCGGTCTACCCATCGCGTTTATTGCGTCACCAGTAAACACAAGACCCATTGTTTCCAACATCTCACCGGGTTCCCGTGAGCACGGGTTCAGTAGCAGTCCATCCTTGCGCTCACCGTCTCGCACGAGCCGCCGTGACTTATTTGTCTATGCTAGCGCTAGCGCGAGGGGACAAGAGATAAATGGATTTGCGAAGTATCAATTAATGTGGTGATGAGAGTGCACATGTTGTTGGAAACACTGGTAGAGTACTGAGGTCCAAAGGCCTCTGGACCTCTTTCCCGTGAACCTGGAAAATCATCCCAATACAAATTATATGCAACCCATTCGGGAAAACAAAAAGCCCACCACATGTTCCCGTAGGATTTGCAGCTACTTAAATCACACCAGTCTGGCCATCAAAATGCATCAGATTTGAGCGAATATGAACAACTGCTATTTTATGCAGAACCACTTCACGCCTATTAATATATATTACCGCTCCCACAGACACACAGGCGAGGCCTCTCCGCTCGCTGTTACAGCGCCATTGATATTTCTAAGATATTCCGTACCATTCCATGACCGTAACTCCATTGGTATAACCTTCAAATATAGCAAACTATTCACCTCGGTGGCATTTTTTATGTCCTTCCTACTATAGTCGTAACTAACATCCGTAGTGTCACAGCAGCAGGCTCTCGTTGTTTTTTTTACGAGAAGACCGCAGCCCCATCTACCCTTGTCGACCGGCATCGAATTCCGCCTACACACGTTACAATCTCTCAGCAGTTGATTGGTTTTGTATATTTATATTTATTTAATGAATCTAATCCCACGTATCCGCCTGTTTAGGATTCAAGGGGACCCACCCTAGATCACCGGCACAACGGCTAATTCGTAACCGCTCCGACCGACATGCTTCGCTGGAGCGTTCAATATGTGTGTGTTCCTTACATTAGTCCGTCATTCCTGTATCTCGACATCCAGCACACCCTGTGCCCGTCGTCATATTTTACATGAAGGAGATACTAGCCCTTAGGTCACAAACCTTCGACACCGATTCACGGTAAAGCAGTAACTAGGAAGCAAATGCAATTCCACGATCACGTATTGGATACGACGGGCACAGCGTGAGCACGCTATCAAAACTTATTATAGATATACAGCAGTTACGTTGAAAGAGATGAAAACGAGAAAAACATCAAAATTTAAATACGTCAAGCACAATAGGTATAACTACGCTTACATATCATACTGATACCTGCGATACATCGCCTGATCAAAACCAACGTTTAACTGTTAATATTTGATAGTGCAGCTGCCCAAAGACTACTATGTATCATGTTTAATATTGCAGGGATACTACTACAGACACCAATTATGCCGCAGTGGGTTATGGAATGAACCGCTCGTGCACAATAGTATAGACTCAATATATTAGCACCCCCACGGAGTATACGCTTATACATTGCTATTAATAGCGTTCATACTTTTAATACAAAACCCTGTACAAATACGTGCTCAAGCAGTATATTTGATTCGAGCGTTTACTTTCAAGTCATAGCCCACCACCAGTATACTCTAGAGCAGGGCAGTCGTTACCCTGCTGTTCCCTAGGCGTTGCCATTTGCCTGGTAGTATGTTCAAAACTTTTGAGTAGCGTTATGCTGTTGTATTGAATATACCTGGTTCATGATACTCATCGAACAAGGACACCACGGTCGCCTCTATCTAAGTAATATAGTAAATAAATCAGCCTAACACACGGAAAGAAACATCACGAGCCGATCGAAAGGAGCTGTGATAGGGTATAGGAGGAATCACAGCACAGGTCACAACCACAAGGGTAGAAAACCCCTGCATCAAATCAATGATAAGCGGTTTGTTCCAACTCCCCGCGAGCCCCCGGGCCACCAAGGCTAACCAACCCAACCTCAATCAAGTCCGACCTAAGATGCTGAGGCACGTTTTCTACACCAACCTCAATGCTGCCGCAGAGAGGCAGGTTGCGCAGAGAGGCAGGTTGGGCCAAACGGATCGGATTAGGAACGCGCTGTATCTAAACAACGCCGCGCCGTTTTCCCTACCATTTGTTGGAGGTGTAGGCACGGTGCTTCGTCGCGAAAGGGATGCTTGATCAGTGGTCAAATGACTACGGCAAGCAACAAATGAGTACGACCCCCCCCCCCCCCCCCCCCCCCCAGACTGGAGGGCCCTTGGCGGTCGGGGTTCTAGCCGCGTTTGCGAGAGACTCTGCTCCCCGAATTGAGCCACCACCGTTCATGCCAGCCGGTGAAGTCGTCGGCTTCGCGCTCCCGACCAAAACCGAAATCGCGCTCGCGGCCGAAACCGCGCTTGCAGCCGAAACCACCCTCACGGGTGAGCCTGCGCTTGTGGGCAACCCCACCGTGCTGTACGCCCTGTATCGCACTTGCGCTCTGGTACACGGGTGACGTGCGCACGCCCGATCCGTTCTGTTGGAAGAACACAACAGCGGAGAGGACGAGATGCGCCCTCTGTCCATATAAGCTCTATTCGAAGGAGCACTCTGTCTCATCCCGACAGGTCAAAGACATCTGAGCGGTCGCACTTGTAGCAATCCAACGGGGTGGTGGTGTCCATTATGGTAGGACGCCGGCAAACCTCCGCATTCTAGTAAGACGTACGCCGGTCAACCACGCCCAAGCAATGGTCACACGCCAAGACAGGAGCTGCGTCGTCGATGAGAGACCAGAGTATCAGTTTGCGACGACTCCTGCAAGACCCGCAATAGCAAATATATTAGGCCAGGAGACGGGCAGTCAAGCGGAAACTATCCGAATCCTGCGAGGGTTTACAAATATATATTGAGACGAATTCCATTACAGTACAGAAGGACCCATCGGAACGTTGGTGGATTAGTGGCGGATTGGGTGTGTGGTTTGGTTTGAGTGGGTAGATGGGTTTGGTTCTTGCGAAATAGCGATCCAGTTTAGGCTTGTCGTCTCCAAAATCAACCCGAAGTATGAGTGAGTATCAGAACGTCGGTAATGTGGGTATAAACATATGCTGGACCCGCTCGCGTGTCTGCTGTCGTACCGCTAGTACAGAAGTATGCATCCGAACGTCGATGGGTCAGTGGGTGGACTAGTTCAAGACCAAGTGGTCTGAGGGTGTTCATGGCTTGGGTGTGTAGGTGGGTTGATTCTTCGCCACAGCGTTCAGGACGAGACGGTGGTCAGCAAACATAACACAAAGCGTGGGTAAGCATCGGAACGTCAGTGGTGTGGGTGTGTACGTATACCGACCCCGCTGGCTCCGCAGCGGTCGTAACACTAGTACAGCAGTTAGCATCGGAACGTCGGTAGGTTAGTGGGCGAATTAATTAAAACTATATTGGCTATTACACCTTCGTCTGCTTATCATGGCAAGATACCGAATATGCGAGACTAACGTAAAAAGCAATATGAGTGGTTTGGGTGGAGAGGCAGGTTGTGTTTTCGCCACATGGAGCAGCAGCTTGTGCGGGTGGTCAACAAAAACAATCCTAAGCACGGGTGACGATAATACGCGGCGTGTGACACACCTTCTCCAAGCAGCAGCGATTGAGGCACACGACATCAATGCCAGCCCCAGGGGGCTCTGGGCACACGCACACACGAAACACTTTCGTGCTGGTGCGATGTAAGTCGTCAGTTTTCAAACCGAGTTTGGATTGTGAGTTCTGCCGAACCAAAGCCAACTCTACTAGAACTGGTAGGCAGATCAGCGTCCGGGCCTTGTCCCTACGACATGATTCAAGTGGTGTTGCCAGGCCTATCTTCCTCCTGATGAAGGGATGGAGAGGCAGGAGATCTGCTCTAGATGTCGTTCAGTAGCAACAGTGGTGGCGCCTGTCATAACGATTTATGTTTTTTCACTTCTACCTAGGAAACCCAAGTCGACGAGTACTCGTAGGCAGAATATGCCTGTCCACAGCGACGTTTGGGACGTGTCCCCAAACCGTGATGCAGGTGGTCTTACCAGGATTATCTTCATAACGATTTATGTTTTTTCACTTCTACCTAGGAAACCCAAGTCGACGAGTATTCGTAGGCAGAATATGCCTGTCCACAGCTACGTTTTGGGCCGTGTCCCAAAAATGTGCTGCAGGTGGTATTGTCAGGCCCATCCTTCTGCTAATGAGGGAACGAAGAAGCGAAAAAGCTCTGCTGGAAATGTCGTACAGTTCAGTATATAGTGATCGTGGCACCTGCTGCGAGTAGCTCTGTTGGACATGTCTACCTATAGAGTGTTTCGTCTTCAAACTATGTCTAATTTCTAGGTGGGGCACCAGGAACCACGCAACATAATAGAGGACGCGTACAAAGGGTTCAAGGGTTTGACCGACAAGTCGAGCGTACAGCAACGCTGACCCTGGCCTCGTTTGTCTTTCTGAGAATGCTGCGCCTGCTGTTTTCCTGTCGCAGAAGCTCTGCTGGAATTGTCTTAAAGCAGTAGTAGTGGTGGCACCTTCTACGTAAAACTCTGTTGGACACGGAGGATTGTACATTATTCGTCTAGAACTTGAGCCGAATTTGGAGTTGGGGAGCAGGAATCCCAGCGCAAAATCGAGTACGTGTACTAAACGTTCAAGGGTTAGACAAACAAGTGGAGCGTATAGCGAGGCTGACCCTGGCCTCGTGTGCCCTACTGTTGCTGCTGCTGCTGGTTGAGTGTTGTATACGGGGGCTGGGCAACGATGGTCCACGGCCGCGAGCAACAGCGCAACACCACTGTATTTCCCTCGGAACAATTATTGACGTACGTTATTCGGGGAATTTACCCACCTTCTCACAGCAGCAGCCTTCTTCCGGCCCTTCCTGTGCCTGGCGTGATTCCGAGGACACTTTGTGCCCGTGAGTCCGTACCTCTTTGTGCTTTCCATGCTCGCGAATCCACCCGGTCGAGCAGAAAGAGCCCTGAGACCTTGCACCGTCAAGAACTTCCGCAGCGCTGCTGTTGTTGTGCGTTTGACGATTGTATCGATTTGCTCTGGATCAGGAAGCGACCCTGTCATAAAACGCAACACAATAAGATATCGCAAAACTGCATGGGGTCAAGACCTTGCGGCCAGAAGCGACCTTGCGCTTTCTTTTGCGAGCAGCGGGCATCGGCCTCATTAACGCCGGTAGCCAATCCCGCTTAACGAGCCGTGCTTCTACAAAGGGGTCTCACGTTTACTACGGTCGATTCGCTGTAGCCAATCTGCGACTGATTTCGCTGCGCTTAAAGACTTTGACCCAAGCGAATGTGTACACGTGATTGTGCCCGGGTGTGGTTGAGTCGCGTACCTCAAGGCACAGCCCTCGGTTAAATTCCAAAGTTGGCCCAGAATGTTTGTATGCGTGTCCACTATCGATTTGCGTGGTAGAGACGTCAGCCTCGGGGGCGGTTTGGGACCAGAATTTGCGATGATTAGGACTTCCTTTCGAGGGGGGACAGATAGACAGGTTTTATTTATGGTTTAGAACCCCTAGGATAACCTGGGGAAGGTTTGGATCTAATGCTGTAGCCACTATTTTAATCACTCGTTACTCTGCTTCGCTATTCGCGACAAGAGCACAATACCAATTTACAGCACCCCTCTAGTTTAGTGTTGACATGTGCGACGAATAATACTGGTACTACATGCTCTTGACTATATAGTGTTAAGTCAGTCGTATAATGTCGGTTGTAGTATTTAGCTCTGGATTTCTTTCGTGGAGATGAGCGTACAAGCCTCTGAAACATTAAGATACTATCCTACCGAAGCACGAATCGAAATGTATCCCTCACGTTTTGATATTTACTGTCCCTCGTTCACTCTGGCTCGAAGCTTTGCCTCTGCTCGCTCAAAGGGAATGCGTTGAATTCGAACCCTAACTGGTTCGCTGGAAATACCTACATTTTGTGGGTGCACTTATAAATCCAATGACAAATAGCGAGTGGTCCATACAGATCATCCTCCATTGGCGGATGAGAAAATGACACGATATTGCTTGTCGTGAAGACAATTCGCTGCCGCTAACGACATAACTGTTGCTGCTCTTGCTGCCCATGCTCCTGCTGCCTCTGATGCGATGACTGCCTCCAACAAGTTTCATATTGGTGCAGAACCTGGTGTATATGTCGGTAAACTACAAAAACGCCGAAGAACAACCCCGGCATGGGAAGATTCGAGCATCATCGCCCACAAAAATACAGGTCGACGAGGGGGACGACGTCCCGGGCGGCACAGACGACACATCACCAGGCTATGCGACACCATCTATGGCAATACATGGAGAGTCAGGAGAGGAGTATGTGGACCACGAAGGATGTGATCTATCCAGCAATGTTATCGAAGGAGAAAAGGAGAAGGGAGGGTGCATCGGCTGGGCTTCGTACCTTACGTTTTCGTGGCCCGGCCGGTTGCTCAACTTAGGCTCTACTTCTGCCACTCTGAGCGAGGACGACCTGGACTGTATCTACGAGACACATAAGAGGTACGAAGCCGTGTCCGGTCTGTGTACGCCTTGTCTGTTCCTCACGTTAAAATCATTGGACAATTGTAAATAAGTGCAAGGGACCCGATTCCGGTTCGTTCATAGGACGGGTGGTTACTATAGATCGTTGTACATGGTTTTCGATGAAGAAATATATATCGAGTACGAGGTACCTATTACAACGAGAGTGCAGGAACCACAAACGGAACTGATTTATACTCCTCGCCAAGGCCAGAATGAAAAACAAGCGTGAATTATGCGATTTTTGCTTCCTTTTGAACAACGAACTTTTGTTTGATACTGCTTTGTGTTTACATTCACACTTCGTTTCACTGTAGGTAGTGCAACTCACCGCGTGTGAAACAAATGAACTGTTTCGACGCTGTGACCTATACATAACAGCGGCCGCCCTTCGAGCGGTTCTTATCGGGATGCAGATTTTTGTTCATACCACTCGCAAAACACCTCATGCCGCTCAACTACGTTTTCGAGCTATATCTGCCGGGTTGATGGAGATCCGACGTTTTCTGTTCTGGCATTTTTGGCTGTCCTTGGTTCTGTCGGGTCGAGTTATGCATCGCCATCTGCTTGCCGGTGTTGCGGCTGAGAACACGTAGTGCATATAATTACACTGTTGCAGAGAGAACAGCAGACGATCGTCCTTACATGCGTGCACGCGAAATATCGAAGAAAACGCGAAAACAACAACAAACGGTTTTATAATGCAGCTATACTAACTTTTGTGTATAACACAGGTTTTTGAAAAAATAGCAAAAAGCAAAACGAGCGTCAGTGCCACAGGTACCGGTAGGAGTGCAAACACTGCATGCATTCGCGCGCCAATTGAAATGTAAGCGTATCAACTGGATGGCGGAGCGCTTTATGGTGTAGAGGACCTGGGTATCAGGTCTACTGTTTAAGCAGTGTCAAAGCACACTAAGATTGCCGAAAAGAGAACATTTACGTTGAACGAATGTGACAAAGTTGTGCGTAGACAACGTCGAAATACACTGTGAGTGCTACGTTTATCACCTCGAGCAGCACAGTCAGTGCTCGAGTAGTTTTTGATGTTAATGATTCATAATACAGAACAAAGGTTGGTGGGGCTGAGCACTCTGAACAAAATTCTTTGTTCCATTCAATGCATCAGTATTCAAAACATCCGACACCTCTAAACGGGTACCTATCGCAGCCAGATATAATGATCATCCAGTACTTGATCTCACCATCGATTCCGATTTTGATATACCTGGTACCATGTATTGCCGCAGATTTCTTGAGTCAACACCCAACATTGAAAAACACCGAAACGTTAGCAGTTCCACGAAAGGTGACCGACCTTTGCAGCGCCGATGGAGTGAAACATAAAAATCGTATGAAACGTTCCATTTGTATCAATCTTACAGTTCGAGATATTACTCTTCCAGTCGAAGCACTCCTTTTGACGAACCTACGACCAGACAATATGCTGGTTGATAACAAACAGTATATTGGAAGCGTTTGGAGCTGTTCACCCTGGAACACAGAATAACTTTCGTTTGCTAATTGTCGTATCAAAGTGAAAACAACCCACACAACCAACTCAATTTACCCAATCTTCACTTGTAGTGGGCAACGATGTAGAGTCGGTGCCATTATACCCAAGCAACAACAAAATCCGTATACCACCACAACATTGATTGGCAGTACATGTAGAGACAATCAATGCGCCTGCCGAAACAAGAGCAGCGTTAGTTGAACCTCGCAGAGTAACAGCCGAAGACATCCACCCGTCAGATGTACCGAAAGCATTTAACATGTATACTGTTTTGCACGAACCGCCTGACATTTGGTCAGCCGCCAAAACAACTGTCTTTGCACAAGTCGACGTTAAACCGAGTGTACCTTAACAGAAACACTATTTTAGGGTAAATCTCCAAAGGCAAGGCCGTCCCTGAATTTCGTGTCAGCACGCTTCAAGGAGAGAATCAACCATCGGTGTCCACTCAAGAAAAACTCCGAGGTGCTGTGAAGAAACGTTTACATTAACAACATTTTCATGTGTCCAACGTTCACCAGAATTTGATTTGTGTGCAAAATGTCGTTCGATATCTTGTCATTTTCAAGTGAATTGGGGAAGTGTACCACTGGTATGGAAGCAGAATTTCCGTTGCAACCTGGTACACGTTCGGTGGATAGAAACGCCTACCAAGCGAATCCACGCGTACATGAAGCCATTGAATAGTGCCTGAATCAAACGGAAAAATATGGAATCACAGAAGAACGGCAAACCGATTCCTCGGGGCTCAGCAGTTACAATCTAACCTAAATGAAACGAGGATCAACTGATCTACGATTAACATAAGCCGAACTCAGAAATCTTGGCCAACGCCAGTCATGAAGACACGCATTAACAAAGCTGCAGGCGATTAATATATTCCCGTTTGTGATATAAAGAGTGCGTATCACCAAATTCCAGTAGCCGAAGCTGAACAAGACGAAAGTGCGTGTGTGACACAGAATGGTGAATGGGTACTTATTATTTTTCACGTTGGGTTTGCAAACGCCCCTTTCCTGTGCCCAAGAATGATGTCATTGACTGTTTAACAATTTGGTCCGAAGTCGGTCTCTTAGAATATGTATATGTTCATAAACATGGGAAGGTCACTTCACTCCTTTGGAAAATACATCGAAAGCGATACAAGCATCAGCAGTTCTCACCCTCAAACAATCCAAAGTTAACTTTGGACCCAACAAAATCATGTACGTTTGTTAATATACGATCATCAGATGGTATTCGAATTGGTGAGGACCACACTAAAGTATCCGTGATTTATTCAAACCCGCTAAAATCACACAATTGAGATCGGTGATAGGCATGGTAACTTTTGAAAGGAAATATGTTCCCAATCTCGTATCGGTAATGGTAGCTCCTTTATTAGCTCTAACAAGGAGAAAAATAGTCAAAGAAACTATTAAGCGTTGGGGTCCTAAACATGACCAGGCATTCTTAGCTATAAAACAATTACCCATGTTTTCCCGGATTTTTCGAAAACCTTTGGCGTACATGTCGATGCCAGTAATGCAGGAGCAAGAGCATTCATACCTCACCAGAAGCGTGACGAATAAAAAGTAATTGCTCATTTCAGCCGACGATTCAACGATCGTCAACGCCGTTACCCAGCCGCACTCCAAGAATGCTACGCAGTAGTGTTCGCCATACAACATTGGTTCTTATTTCTGGGAATTTTCCATTCGATTATGTACCTGACATGCGGCACTCACATGCTTATACTCGGTGCAATATACAATAAACATGTCGACACGTTGGACAAGGGCTTTACGGTCAAGTTGCTTCACAGTCAAGCCTAAACCGGGAAAATTTCAAGTCGTCCCTGACACATTATCACGGTTATTTTCAATTCATCAACGAATGACGGCGCAGGCAAAATTAGCACCGATACTGTGAAGCGTTTCCGTAAATCCCAAGTTACGAACGGGAGTTCCCTATATTCCATACCATGTATCCGCAGAAAAACTCGACGAATTATTACCCGTCCGAAGTTATCGCGAGTGATTCAATGCCGCATTGAATACATTAGCGCGACGAAGTTGTTTTTATCGTCGATCAAGGACGGTTGCGACCAACACGACGAGCAGAATACAGAGGGTATGTCGTCTACAAACTTGACTCTAGTGAATACTTACCTGAACAATAACGCAAACAACAATATAGTACTAGACGGATAGTTGTTCAAGTCGTATTCACCAGGTTACCTCGGAAAGAGAAGCACGCTTCAAGATCAGCTAGTTCAACCAAACGCCCTCATTAGACTCGTGTTTCATGGTTACCACAACCATTCCCTTATCAGGAGGACATCTTGCATGCCGAGTTACTCACTATAAAGTCCACCCGAAGTATTGGTGGTCGATCTCGACGCACACAAATTGTGTCAATAATGTCAATCATATCAACGTCGAAAAACCCCTCACACCAGCCCTAAACACCCACAAGGTATCTGCGTGTAGATTCTTTCAAATAATGTTCGTCACCTTGGTCGCATAGCATTCAAAATCCATATCGGCCGCCGGTGATAAAAGCAAATTGTCCCGTATATGATGGAGTGCCTGACAAGGTTTACATTGCTAACCCTAATCCCAAACGACCCCACTGACACAGTGGAATAAGCCATTGTTGACTGAATCCTGGGCAGTTTCGATCCACGGGAAAATTTGCATTCTGAGCTAGGGCCGGAGTTCGAGAATAATGTATTTCACAAGTTACAAATCATACTCGGATACACGAAAACCCGGACAACACCTCATCGACCCCAGGGCAACTCTGTGTCTGAATGGAAATATTCCACAATGCATGCAACGTTGGCGTTGCATAGTTCGATTGAACAGGATACCTGTGCGTTTCGCTTGCTATCTGTTCAATTCTCTCACATCGTGTCATTTGATGCACCAATGCATGAAACACCGTTAACATTGTTGTTCGGTAGCCAAGCCACATCGAAGTTGACATTATTCGGTATTACTCATTTAGAAATACATCAGACACACGACTGTCTGCACAAAATTACCTGAGATAATTTGCAAATAGCAGATGGGCTAACGCGTCGGGACTTAGCAGACCGTGCATCACAAAAGGCACCTGACAATGACAAATTTGCGCCGTATCCTATATTCAGACCGGGATAGAAGTTGCTGATATACAGATCCTTCAAAGAGAAATATGGTCCAAATCCCAACCAACTACCGTGGCAAGGGCAGAATGTTATCTGCTCTCAACTGTCAGCAACTGGACCTGTCGGGTGAAACATAGACTCATTAATTTCGTAGAGCCCAAACGGCCCCAAGTGATGTCGTAGTATTTACCTTCTAGCAAAGGCTGCGCGTTTCCTTTCGAAAAGCTAGGGCAAGGCGAGAGCCCTCCACTCTGGGTTAGCAGCGAGCAGAAGAGAGACTTTGAGTGAGGTTCGGGCGGCAAACAAGGCCCGCCTCCATCTCAAGAAGGCCAGGCATATTTAACGGAGTTCTTCCGGCTCTTGGAAAAAGTCCCGAGTGCAATACAACTCCTGGTGTATCTTCCATTAGCACAGGGCCGATGAACGTTCTACGAACCTCTGCTAAATCCTTTCCTCTACGGTACACCCCTATGTATACGCTACCGATTTACCTTTGCGAAAGATCAACGTGGTGATCATTCAAAGGGAATTTTACTTGATATGGAAGTAAAGGTATCTGGGTCGTTGTATTTATCACTGTGCATCATCCGCTAAAGTAGTTGTGTTAGTTGTTCGTCTCCTCACTGTTGTGTTTAAAAACATACTCCAGAATTGAAAGGTCTCCATAATCGAGTTAGTTGGCATGCTTTCAGCTTCGTTTGGATTCTGAGTCTTAGTGAGTGCCCTAATATATAGCTCAACGTAAATGTAAGTGTGGCCGCAAAAATTCAACATTCCTACTGGAGCACCGTTAACGTCTGTAAGGCTATGGTCCTGAATCTTGTAACTGGGTTTGAATATCGATCGGACGAAGTACCACAACATCACGAACTCATTGCTCCCTACAGAAGCGTTAATTGCCTGACTAAGTAATGGTGGTTCGCATAAATATCCCGTATTGTCACTTTTGGTAACGAAAACGTGATCAAAACAGGAAACGAGCAACAATCTAAATGAGGGCTCAACACAATCAACATAAAATTATCTGGATGCTCAGGAGCAGATATTAGGAACACAAAAGGAATAATTAGGCATCGTCTTGGAAAAGGACCAAGATTTAACACGACGAAGAAAAAACATACGTCTTGGCGTATGTGAACAAATAACAAGTCACAGCAGCGTGAAGATAGGTATACGAGGAACGTGTACTGACCGTGTGCGTTTACTAGAATAACGGAAACATAAACTACGTCTTGCAGCACTCAGAATGCACAAAAACACCACAGCAGCACCACCGCTGAGACCACGTCTAGCGTGCTACTAAGCATGTCTTACGCGTTGGCTCGGACTCGTTCGCTTCCGTACGTATCGGGTTTGTGTAAATCGGTAATGCACAGCTGTCCCCATCAGAAAAGCTAAAGTATTACCTATTAAAGCCAGGCATCCTTAACAAATAATGCCAGCCTGTGCGCACCGCTATGAAGAGATAGTTTCTCTTCAAAGCAGAAACGTCTTCGGTCGTTTCGTTCCCCGGCCTTGCTAAATAGCTATTGGCGCTGCACGCCAATTTGAGTTTAATTGGCTGTAGGAGGTTAAACCTTGAAAGTGCGGCCATCGATCGATGCAATCGTATTTTCATCGGGACAGCCACCACATAATACTTGTACAGCTCTCTTTCGCTGGGAGTCGGGTGCTTGCTTGCAGCTATCGGCCATCGACAATCAAAACGGATCATCGCACGATGCATCCGACAGAACGACGACTACCGCGACTCCGCACGATCCAGTATCACCGACCACGCTAGGCAGATGTCGGGCTATCGTTCATTACCTCTACCGCGGTTACGCCTCGAGAACCAACGACAACCCAACTATGCACCTCTACGCTGGGAGTCTTGAAGAATGGGAGGGAAGTGCCATTGCTGGATTTTCGATGGTATATACACTGTAGGAGCTGTTTAGTTGAAAACGCTCGAACGAGTTCAAACAGGACGAAGCATCAAAGGTAAAGGTATCTCCACAAACACGACAGACGACGCAGGAGCAATCTACTCAGTTCCGTTCTGGACGGGTGGTACCGGAATATCGGACCGAGTCCGCGTTCGAGGGCTTGGCTTGGAAACTCATATAAGAGCTTTAACACACTGGGTCAAGCCTCCAGGCTGGAGGGCTAAGTCGAGCTGCGAGTTTGGCTCAATTTTGGTGAGCAGAAAGTTTTGCCAACTACGTGATACACACGGCGCTCTGACTGCCAGAATCAGTCAGGATCGTCGATGGCGTGGTTGACGTGCGTTTATTTCTCTCCTTGGTTGCCTGTAGCTCCTGGTCATCGACGTGAGCATCCCCAATTCCTTGGTGCGCACTGTTGAAGCCCAGTAGACGTTGTCTTGATCATTTCTAGTGTAGCTCAATTTCCCCGAAAAAAATAATCTCGGACTCTCCGAACGCATGAGTCTCGTTCTTGGTCCAGAAGTTTGAGATTGCGTTCGGAAGACAAAACGGTGTTCTAGAAAGTACCGGGAGCAGAAGGGTCGACATTTGTAGCGTTTCTTGTCCTGAATACGATTAAGGCAGTCACTGCCTACGAGACAAACTGTAATGTATACTCGCGGACCATCACCGGATCCAAGTATATTTACACTTGAAGGGTCGCCTAATCGAACGAAAGATTACATCTAGCTTCTTCTAGAACGTTGACAAAGTTGACATGGTCGGCCTGATGTAGAAATTGGTCTCCTTTAGCGTCTGCTTTGGGAAAGGATGTTTTTAAGTTAATGGCCAGCAGCATAGAATGCCGCTTAAATGTTACTGAACGTACAGCAGCATCACCGTCTAGGCCACTGAAATGTTTCTGAACTTGCAGAAGAATCACAGTCAACGATATGCGATACGTCTGCCTCCTGCAGCACAAGGGAGGTCATAGCCACGCAGTATTCAAAACGGTTTGGTTGTCACCTACCTACTACGCGTACAGATGTTAGGCGGATAAAATTTGTCTGTAGTGTAAAGGGAAGTAGGAATACCTGTGTAGGGACAAAATATTTAAATGGGTCGTGATATATACCAGCCCGAAGAATACATTCACGTAGCCGTTGATGCGTTATAGTCGAGGAGGGGTTTTAAAACGCATATCCCTCATTCATGGCTGTGCAGTTCTTTGTCCGGCCTGTTCTTTGGAAATAGAAATAGGAGGAGTGGATCCGCAACACTGTAATGAGGTCATCAGTATAGCGGCTCGTAGAGCGTATGTACCTTGCTTGACGTAGATGTGACTGAGTCGATGACAGTTGTGCACAAGTACATGCCCTCAACGCCAGCAACATAGTTCTACCAGGGCTAGAGACAGCCCGCGCTACCAACCGCGGGTGAATCAACGGAGACATGGCTGAACCAAAACGATATTAGAAGGCGGTCAACGAAACGCGTTGGAGGAATGACCGTGAAATTCATTCAGCTATTTGAAGTGAATTGCAAAGGTGGCTGTTTACTTCAGCTAATACATTCGTTTTGTCCGTCATGGTTGTTTCGCACATTCTGGGGTGAGGGGTGTCATCGCCGTCACCGCTCCTCGGACGCGCCCGAAACCGCTAACATCCACGACGCGGCCGCATGTCCTCGCTACACAACCATGGCCGTCAGCTATGCCCAACTACTCAACACAACTATCGTCCTTGCCACGCCGGTGTCAACCGTCGTCGACATACATATCGCTTAACTGAGGGTTATTTTCGCGTATAGGCTTGAGCATTTTTGTGTTGGGCAAATATATCCGTCATGCGTCGCGAAGCCGGACACTAAGCGAGTTTGTTCGTTTCATCAAACATCTGACAAGGTACTCAGTTCTCCACTGAAACTCACCAACATATGTACTAGGTGGTACGCAGGCTTCTCGTTTGTCACTGTCGTCTTTGGCCCACCCGACTATGCAGGGGTTGTTCCTCACCCTAAATGGGACTCTTGAAAATTAATATTGTCCTAATCATGATAACGTAGGGTATATACTATAGATATGTCTACCACAAAGCCTGTAAGGTTTGGATTGCAAGCGAGTGATGTAGCCACTCGGCTGACCAAACGACCAGGGTAGCCGCTCCCGAACGTAGCTTTGGATAACTCTTCGATGAAACTTTCTAGTTTCTTACCTGTGGCGCGATCTCCAGTCTAACTTACTTAGTCTCTCGCTGTACGTGCCTTCCCTCCGTCCACACTGCCACCGTTTCCCGTTACGTGTTTACTGGGGCGTGCGGGGGGTCGGGGGTGCAGCCGGCCTCTGTACGACATTCTCCGATGCAATTGGGAAAGGCGAGATACATGCACATTTTTGGTTTGAGTTTTTCGCAAAGTACTTTAACGTTCGCAAATGGACTTCAGCGGCACATCGCGACGGGGTGACAACGAACGTAATAAACCTTTGATGTATCATCGAAGCGGGGAAAATCTGGATAGCTCTTCCTAGCGAGAATGTCGGCGATTGAGTACAGTTGATGGGGTCTTGTGTATCAGTTTTTGTTATGACGCTCGCCGCTTGAGTATCGCTATCTACGTCTTGCAAAGAAACGATTTAAAATTTTGAGATAACTGAAAAGCTTAAAACGAAAGATTGGTTATATCGCCTAGGGGTATTGCGGAGACTGTTGGGTGGGGCTACGGTAGGGGGGGTACTTTAATTTCCCTACCGCGTCTACACCACTCGTGTGAGAACCTCTGTTCCTCACGTAAAAAGGCTGTTTCTGGCGAAGCGTATCTATTACGCGCATGGATTCGAAACCAAACGGGGTAGGAGCTCGAGACGGTACGAATCACTGGAAACACTCGGCTGAGTAGCTCTAAGCGGTTAGAAAATAACGGCCGAACGGGGGCCTTCCTACTGTTGTCACAGTCTACTATCGAAAAAACGCTAACGGCGTCAAAACGGTGTTGTGTTTTTGTTAAGTCGAGGTAGCCCCGTTAATTGAACAACAGTGCAGCACATAGTTTCCCCTCATCACAACACGCCTCGTTGCCAGGTTTAGTTTTGCTGCGGTCGCTATACCTGCATTTCGACAGTCTACTGTCAGCAGTAGTATGTACGTTGCAAAATTAAGTATGTGTGATGTTAGAGCTATAGTACTCAACAAGCATTAATGGGTTAAGGTGGACCTGTGGAAGTCAATATCGATATTTATTAGATCTCTATTCGTATGATCCGTTCCTGGTCCCGTGCACATCTCTGTCTCCCGCGTGACGCCCTTTTGTTGCTTGTACTGTGGGTCCAACTTTAACCCTTTGCACCTGTTTGAAATCTACAAATCATTTCCAGGGAAGTTGCGAAAACGAATGAAAGGACTGCCTCAACTGGTGGTCAGGGTGTGGCGCTTGCTAGGGCACTGCTTATGACATGTCAAGGTCGCCTAGTCCTCTCCGGGGGCTTGTTTTGTGGCGAAAGACATTTCCAGGGTGATTCAAGTACGTCTCGGTTTTGCTGTACCCTGGAAACACTAACGCGAATTTAATCAGAATAAGTTGTGCTACAATAAGTGAAAAGACACAAACATGGGCGCAAACATTTTGTGTCTGGCGAGATTCAATGTCCATGAGACCTATCACGGTTCCCAGACAAGTTCAATGTCCATGAGACCTATCACGGTACACCGACAATATCGTTCCATGCACACTGCATGATTTTGTTCCGTGTCCTGCAGCGAGTACAGATCCTCGTATGCTTTACTTGAGCCCGAGTTAGTATGTGAGCAACACTGCTGTTGGTTCTTGTTGCCCCATTCACGACCGGCACCAGCGTAGACTTTCTTCAATCTTTGTGCCACCTATTACCCTGCATTTCTTCCCTCACTCACACGATGTAGGTTTTTGACCTTGTCCAGCCGGGCTTGGAATTATTTCTTGGCGTTCCCTTCGCTAGTAGACGCGACGCTGTGTCCAAAATTGTGGACAACAACGCAGGCTGTAGAAGACCAGGATACTTTTACGGTGCTTACTGCTTATGTTGTCGGGTGGTGACACACGCGCCGGTTGATTTCCAAAAAGCACTTAGTCTTGTGGACTCTCGATATTTGTAAGGTTGTAGTTGCTAAGGACGTCTTACATTATGTATTGTTTTTGAACCGATGTTTGCGAACGGAGCCCGATGGGAGAAGTTTATTACATGGATACGGCTGCTTAAAATGAATGGGTTGCCTAGCAGTAGCCTTCAATGGTGCGCATCTCGCCGAGTGTTTCAGGTAATAAAGATAGAGTTCTTCAGTGGTTTTTGGAGTCTTATCCGCTATTTACCTCCAGGAGCGCCTTCTTTTCTGGGACCACAAAGTTCAGTCGAGCTGTGTTGCAAATGCTTACATGACACCTTGGCCTTCTAGCTTGGCCTATACATACTGAGCAGCGTATGACTTGCACCCCTCTGCGACCCGCGGCCACGATAGGCTGTTATGCTCGGTTGCCTCATTGGTTACTTTGACGACGAGCATGCTGGGAGCTGGGAGGGATGGTCCTACGCTCTTGCCGTGGTAGCGAGCGGAATTGCATCAAGGTCAGACCCGGTACTATCATCCACGCAATCTCTAGGACCAATTTCGAAGCCGCCTTCGTTTTCCTAAGAATGGGAGGCACACACTTCGAAACGTGGCGTTGAACATATCTCGTCAATAAATTCGAACAGATGCGTTGCTCGGCGTTTATAATCCCGCCTTCGTCGAGAAAAATATGTATCTTCAATGTTATCGAGAGGGTGAGTTATCTTTCGTGATACACGGTACACGCTTTTCTCATGGAGGGACCCATTCTACGGTAGAGATGCACCGTGCGGGCCGAAACCGTTCCTGCTTGACGGCGCTGCCCCTAATCGTTGGAATATGCGCAATGGTTTGTACATTCTTCATTGTTTGCATTGGGTATGCTCAATGTTGTTCGTTTTTTCGAAATAGAGGGCCGGAAAGGAGAAGCTCCCGGGAAATTAGCTGTAACACATGTTTCAACACGCGACAGTGTGATAATTACGTGAACCTGCTGGGTGGTGGCGGAACGTTTGTTGAAGTCGTCGCCTGTTAGTAGAGTGAAGGCGGACACCGAGTTATGTTTTCCGGTCAGTAGTTGGTAACATTGAGTGCAACCAAGCTATGTAGGCTGAGGTTTGTGTGTTTGCAATCCACCTCTCGACTGGCTGCATTGGGCAAGGGCTCGCTCGATGAAAATATTTCATATTCGAAGTATCAACGAAACGAAAATCGTTAGAAAGGTGTTTATGTTGCGTACGATCTATGGTGTGGCGTGCACTGCGCAGCAATTCCTTTGTCAGGTGTGGCAAACAACCCGTGATCTGAGTGGATAACGTGCGGGAGCTATGCTCACCATACGGTGATCGTGGTACCTATGTCGTGCTGCAGAACGTTCCATGGTCCCGGTGACTGCAGCGCAGGATAGACGTTCAGCAGTTTGGGGCGTTCAGATCGGTGGCGGGAAACACGAAAACGGCATCGTGACATAAAAACAACCACCCCCCTAGCGCCGTGTGGTGGGTGCGAATGGGATATTCTTTCAATGCATTTGGAATACCCAAATTTAATGGCATGATAAAATATTGTACATGATACCGTACTGCATTGGTTTCTGCACACCACACAACGGCAATCTCGTGAAGCGATATTCACCTTCCTCTAGCATGGATTGCTCCGCCAATACCGACAAGAGCCCTTTCGCTACGATTCCTGATATACGCGATTTCGTCTATCGTGTCATCGCTTGCCGCCAGTGTTTTCCATCACCAGTTTTTATTCATCGGGGAGGTTTTGGGTATGCAGATGAAGGCCAGCACAATCACCTTCGTATATGACAAGATTCTTCGTCTACGTCTCAGCTCGCTCGGAGAGGTGCGACGAATACTACATCGAAGTAGAAAAACGGGACCGATATATAAGTACAAGGGTAAATTGTTCGCTTTTACCTGTCCCATTTTTCTCGAAACACCCTTGGCTCGGAGCGACCAACGGTAGTTGCAGAAGTTCGACCTCCAAGGCTGAGATACGGCCCGAGTCAAATAGAGCATAGAGGAAGCGGGGGGGTGATGATGAGTTGTCGCCTACTACCAAAGGGGTAAGACTGCTTGGCCAAAATATTCGTGACTGATCGTGACTGACGGAGCTTCACGATGGAATAACCAAGTACCATCAGTGGAACACAGATTTGAGGAAGCTTGCTACGATAGGGGTGGAATGGCTTAAGCGAAATGTTTCTCGGCTGACGGGGTTCTCCAAAGTGCTACTAATAGTGATTCCTGCAGCGAGGAATGACCCAACATGTTACCTTTTTCAAATGTTTACCATCCTAATTAAACAATACTAACGATAGGTTGATTTTCAGCGTCCACGTTTCTCGATATTAGTTCCTCGATGAAAAATCTCACTGTATGTACAAGTGGTGCAAGGGCAGGGGTACCCGCTACCATATATGACGTTTTGAGCTCCTGGGGTGAGCAACTACGAGTTAGTTTCACCATTGTGCTAGAGAGTTTGGTTTAGGTCTAGCATAGGGAAATGCTGGTCGGCTAGACCGAACAAGCGTCCTCCAAGGCATTTTTGAGGTCCAAGTTGGAGCTAATCGTGTCATAAGTTCAGAAAATTAGCCGCCAACAATATCTCGGCGTTACTCACGAGTTTGTTTCAAACGTATTTCTGAGACGTAGACCTCTAGCCTCATATCTACATGTACCGCCATTTGTTTACACGCCTGTGGCCAGGGTACTTTCCGCACGTCGTTGGCTTCATGTGCTGGTCGTATTCGTGGGTGGACCCCTGTGATCATGTGTATACTAAGTGGCGACCACTCCGATTGAATGCGTTGAAACGGATTTGCGCAAAGGTTATATAATACCTTAGGTTTGGGCGCAACGCACGTCATCGCCGTCCTCTACCCCTCCCGCATTGTCGTCCGCCGACTAAAGAAAACGAAAGTCCGAAAGGGCGTGGTGAAAGGCAAGCTTCGATGACTGATGTAACCGGAAGTTGAGCTGCATTTGCGTCGCCTACAATAACAAACAAACTCCTACTGTTGTTGTGTACCACAGGTAACGGCAGGCTACCTTGTTAACTTGGCAACAACCGACGTGGAGCGGTTCCAGTTCGGCGCGATGTACATCAACTGCCTTTGGGGGTCTCCACTTTCTGCCCTGATCACTCTGGTTGTGGGCCTTCATGTGGTCGGGATCTCGTTTTTCGCGGGCTTCGCTGCCCTGCTCATGATGATCCCCTGCAGGCAAGAGAAAAAAACACACTTAACGTTGTGTTTCGCTAACATACGCAATATTTCGTACATGACGGCCGAAAAACTAAATGTAGACTGAATTTTAAAAATTGCCAAACATTGGGTGTTGTTTGTCATTGAAATGCCCTGGAGTATACTGCGGTGGTGTGCGCTGTGGTGTGGTGTGGTGCATTGCAGTACCGTACAGTGCAGTCATGTCACTACGTTACGCAGGGGCTTAACACGCATTTGTGCAAGTACGTTGGTATTGACAGACAGTATTTCGGTTCCTTTTCGGAGTTTACCATGCAGTACACAAGGCTATCGGGCTGTTCTCTGATCTCATTATGGGGCATTATTCTTCGATCATCCGTTGCATAAGTTACTCACCCAACCGTGATGCCATCTTCAATTTATCATTTGATTACGTCTATCGATGATCAGAAAGTACAGATTACACACTTAGGAGGGTGAAGTTTCGTCGAGGTCAACTCCCGATCACGACTGCAATACGTATGGTGTAAGGATTGTCTGAACACGGATATCGGCGTACTTCTCGCGTATGATGCACACACATTGGTTCAACTGATACCGTCGTTCGGGGCTTAAATTATGTACATTCAACAGTTGCCAACCAGGGATCAACACATGTCTCGTCTTGCTGTTGCGCCGCGTATATTTCTTGTAAGATTTATTATGTATTGCTGGTGGTGGTCAGTCGCTAACTTTAATTTACCTCAGCCTCGGCTGTGATAGTTTCGAGCCTACCGCTCTTGCTGCAGGCATATAATTCAATTTTTAATCGCATCCTACCGTGTCGAATATAGTGTTTTATGTGTTGGTTTGTTGAACGTTTTTTTGGTCGTCGATACCTCTTTGTTGTGCGTAACGAGCATTGTCTTAGGTCCAGAGTCGCCTACCTGCAACGAACACACAAACCGTGTAGTGCACCCAGGAATCTATATCGTGGTCCTCACAGCATCAAAACCCGGATATCAGTACACCCGTTTGTTCTGTATTGGTGCTTACGGAGGAGTCCTTCTCGCAAGCCGACCCACTTTCGTTTCACAACGTACAAGCAGTGTTTCCTCGCGTCATATTTTACGATGGATACATATTAGGTTTTATTCGCCCGTAAGTTCGCGACCCTCCGCCAGCACGTGGCAGCTCTTACCGACGAGCGAATAAAGCTGACTAATCAGGTCATCACCGGGGCCCGGCTGATGAAGCTGAATGGGTGGGAGCAGGTGCTTGAGAAGGAGATTCAAAGGTGATACGAATAATCATGGCTGACTTACCGCTCAAAGTAAAGCTCGGTAGGTGTCCTCTCCAGCAATTTGCTGCTCCCGGTGAGGAGGGGTTTTTGTACGTCTTATGTGCGGTATCACGTAGACAATAGTGGTGACGTGGAGACGGCACTAGAAACCAGAGGGCGATTCATCCCTGTAGCGTGCTTGTTGCTTCAACCATGCGTTACGTTTCGTACTTGCTGTTCATGTTCGACGCCGGGCATCTATAACCAATCTACATGTGGTCGCTTGTCCCCATCCGTGGTACACACGCCGCGAAGAAATCTACATTTTGCTGCGAACTCCGAACTATTATATTAGTGCTGTGCCACCGTCCCATCTGGCTCCTGATTCAGTGGACGCACAGTCAGCCGTCCACCCGTCCACCAATTAATTGACGTGTAAATGTAACCCATTAAAGTGATTATTTTTTTCCCTGTCCATTTGCGCTTGGTCACATGGTTAAACAATGACAAATGTTGTTACTCGTGCGCTTCGCGTGCCTATGCCGCAAGTCGGTCACGTTGAATATTTCTCATTGGCGGTCTATTTAAGTTTCTAAACGCCCCTTGACAACGAGGGGTTGCACTATCGCACCTATTTCGTTTCGGTTAACTGGGCCTTAGGGCGATTCGCCATGCGATAAAATTTGATGCATGTTCCATACAAATCCACCCGTTCCGTGGAATGAACTACTTCTAGTCGAGTTGGCCCTTCCGTCATCGTGCTTGGCGAGCCACGACACGGTGGGTTTCATCAGTGTCTCGATTGTTGCAGCTAATCAGCTTACCCCGTCTTACGTATCGTGATGGCATCACCTACGTGGCGATGTTTCGCAGGGTACGCGCGGAAGGGATTCGCGTGCTATTGAAGGCAACCTTCTTGCGGGCGATAAACCAAGCTATGTTCTTCGTGCAGCCCGCCGTGCTGGGTTGTCTGGTGTTCGTCACTTACAAACTTCTTGGAAACAAACTAACTCCTGAAAAGGTTTGGAAATCCATTGGTTGCAACCTGTTGGTTCATCCAGTCTTGGTGTTTTCTTTGTGATGGAATGATTCGGGATTCGTATTTTAAACCTCAATCACGTCAGCTAGTCCTACCAACGTAGATTGCCATTTCTTTGTGAGTATAATAGCTGTTCATTATTGAGTTTGCAGTTGGTGTGCACCGGGTCGTTGAAGTGTATTTCGTGCTGGTCGTTACCGAGTTGACTGTGACGAAATTGTAAAAGAATGGACCGGTTTGTTTGTGCAGATGGTTTGCTCCAAACCGAACAACCAACGCTAAGGAAATTATATTGCAGTGATCGTGGTGAGTTTTACTGCGATTTGAACGTATGCTCTCAGCGATAAACGAATAGAGGGCGTCCGCTAGAGTATCAGGAACTGTGGTGCATTTACTCCGGCTATACCATCGACTCACAGTCACCTTAAACGCCCTCTGGACATTCTTCTGTGCCTACACGTTTTCACCACCTTGGCTCTGATGAACAATGCCCAGTTAACCATGGGCAAGTTCCTCAGCCTGGCAGTGCAGAGCGCCAGCGAGAGCTGGGTTTCCATCAAACGAATAGAGGGCGTCCTCCGTATGGCGGTTAGTGCGGCTCGAATCTGATATGATGCTAGTCGGCGTCATCGACGCTTCCAGAATATCTTATACTGGGAATACCTCTGCGATTAAAGCAATCCACGTTTCACCGATGCTGATCCAATAATCGTGCTAATCCCTCAAATATTTTTTGATAAAAAAACAAGGACTGGGTTTGGGCTGGCAAGGTCGCTGGGGACATCGTTTGGCTGGCTTTCAGGCGATAGTTTGGACATATAAAAGACTGTTTATTTTCTTCAAGCTACTCACAAGAGCGAGCACGTCGCGGGGTAGGCGGTGTTGGCGCGTTAGGAACCTCATCGTGACGATCGCGTTTGTAGGTATGTAGAGATATGATATTATCGATTCAACAACGGTCCCACCCTTCCGTCCGGTGCTGTTTTGTGCTCCCGTCGCCGTGAAGGAAAATGAGCTATTGGACGGTCAACCTCGCGAGTTGAACGTGCTGATCGCAGGCCCTCGAAGCGAGCAATGTTTGATAGGCCGCGTCGCCACCGATGTCTTCCCCTGTGAAGCGGAGGGAACACCGACGAAGATGACGCCGATACCGATGCCACCTGTTACAAAGACTGGGATTCTATCTCCGTCGCACAATTTGGCAGCGACAGGTAATACCGGGGGACGAGGTTTCTCAGCAACAAGAACCCCGAGATCGTCAGCAAATGCTGCGTTCGGAACGAAGGCCAGCCGTCCAGAAGCAGGGAGTATAGCCGTTTCATCTAAGCATCAAACGTTCGGCACCACCTCGGCTGCGTCGGCAGCAGAACTGCTTACATCGGAAAAGAGTCAGCCGCGAACGACGGGGTTACACGCACACGTCGGCGCATCGATAAAAGCAGAGGAGCCAAGCTCGTCGTCGACGCAAATACGTGACGTAGTGAATGAAGGCGATGATGGTATTAGCCTCGACCTGCTGGGCTCTATTACCATTAAACGAGCGGGTTTCTGCTTGCTTAATAAGGTGGCCGATGACAAACACGTGGATATACCCCAGCGATGATTTAAAACTCCCGCCAACAAAGAAAATGACAACACAGAGCATGGTGGAGGTGTGGGTTGGAAGGTGCTGGCGCTGGTTTCTAGGGAACAGGGCCCCCATTAAACATGACGAATGGGAACAGGTGGTCGGGCGGAAGAAATATCGTTGCGTGGAGTTACTGGTCTTGAAAGCTCCAGGTAGAGCATGTGGCACATATACGCTGCGGTTGATGATGCCTATTATCGCCGAGCGTCAGTGGATAATGCGATCGTATAGATTCCCGTAGAAGCCGTCGTTTCTTGTTAAAATTAAACTCCGTCCACGCTGAGAGTGTGACGAGATTTCATTTGGCGCGTGGCTTTGCCTTGCCCATGGGTCCCGCAGTTCTTAGAACCGCAGGAATCTGCTGTCGGCACCGCCAGCTTCCGCTCGAATCAACCGCCAAGCACATGTAGCTGATGGAGACCACAACGTGGTGGACGGGACCCTCCCCCCGTTTTCGACATGTTACCAACATCGTTCTGTAATGGAAGTGGAAACGATCGCCTTGGTTGTCACTGGGACTGACAGGGACCCTCTGGGCCACTTGAGGAACTGCCCCAAATGGTTGCAATGCCATTAGTGTGCATGTTGTTTCAATCATATTCCATTTACAGCTATAACTTTGGATTGATCGCGTTGTGTCGGATGGTGGATCTGATACAGCGCTTCTCAATAAAGGAACCCAAGAACTATTCGCAGCTACCCTTGCCGTATCCGCACCGTGCGGGGTCGTTGCCGTTGAAAAAGATATATTGAACCTCGGTTCCTGAGCTACGTTCTACTAAGATAGCCCTAAAGGAGACGTTCCATCTACTCTTGCATAGCAGACGTTGGAGGCACATGCATTGCTGACGGTGGGGGCACATACATAGCACTTGGTGGCGGAACCTTGCCCTTGTGTTGGCGCTCGCGGTATTAAATTGAAATAGCGTGCCCCTGCTTTCATAGTGCAGAGTATTGATTCTGCAGGCTAATGAATCGCGTAACTTGACATACAAGTTCAATTACCGACCGGTAGTATGGCAATGTTTGGCATCAATGCTGGCTCGACTTCACATCCGCAACGTAGAAATTGAATTATGCATTTGTTTCTGCATATTATTCTCATGGTAGGGTTTTGCTGTATATGTCCTCGTTCCGGCCTGCAGGTCGATCACACATCAAAGGGGGAAGGCTCTGACGTTGGTGGCAGTCGGGTCAACCGGATGGAAGAAGGAAAAGGTGATCCATCTTCAACCGTCAACTGCTGCCCAGTGACACCCCCCCGCCTTCTGCATGTTGTGCAGTAAAGGAAACGCCATCGGTTGCATGCCACCCTTGACGCCTCCATGAACCACAGCTTTATCCCACCACAGCACGACTCCGCCCCCTCCCTTATTTCGAACTGGTAGTTGTTGTAGTCGTTTTTAGTCAGAAGCTCGAGATATACGTCCATACGGATGCGAACAAAAACCATTGATACCTACAAGTTTAAGTTTCGTCACACACGCTTGTGAATGGCGGCGCTTTGGGTTTACAGGGATCATGCCATGGATGAGTTCTTCTGCGACGATAGCAGCAAATTCGATGTAAGAGGTTTCAACTGATTTGCATACATTATCCAACTACAACGTATATTTACACTGTAGAGCATCAGCAGCATCGGTACACGATCGTATGGACGGGATGTCCCAAATAACGTTTGCGAAAGATTGTGTTCCTCGCACCCAAAATATAATGATGGCTTGTTTGGTAATTAATAGTCGATGGGCTACATGAAGGAGAAAGGTTTGGGATCAACGCTGCCCATCCGGCACCGTAGGATGGCGACAAGGCTTGGTCGGAGACTAGGCAGATGACTTGTCTCACTCTAGGGGTTAGACCGTTGACTCATGGGTTCTGCTCTATCGTGATCCTCAAGTCATCGCCTACGGGTTAATACCTAGTACCAAGGTGCTTAGGACGATAATGTTAGGGTGACTAGCACATGACGTATGTCTGGTGTTGCACGAGCAGGTCTGTTACAGAAGTCATTTGTGCAGGCTAGATATGTATCACCTCGTGTGAAAAGCTCAGAAACTCCGGTACAACTCCTACGGCGGGATTAATCAGCTGGTTGGGGAATGATTTTGTCGTGTTGGTCCTCCGTTTGGCCCTACGGAGAAACAATTATCCCTGCTCCCTTTTGGCTTTCGTCTTATGCGACGGTGCAGGGAGGGTCTTGGACGACATTAACTTGGAGATTGAACCCGGGGCTTTGGTGGGGATTGTTGGGCCTGTGGGTTCGTCCAAAAGCTCGCTACTTTTGGCCGTGCTTCGCGAGATTTTGCCCGAACCGGCAAGCGGTATGGAATCTACGGGCGCCACCGTGAAAGGCCAGGTTCGTGAACCGCTTGGTGTTTTCTACAATAGACATCAAGTGAACACATATATCCGAAACATATAACTTGCGGCGCGTGCGCAGCCTTGTACTTCAAACGTGAAGACCACTAGCGAGTGTTAAATACATATCTCTGGTTTATGTCTTCGTCGACGGGTTACGATATTCGTAGTGCTGCGAACGGAACTGATTTTGGCGGGATCATCTGTCGCTGCCCTGGCGCCAAGCCATTTCGATACACCAACCCTGCAATAGTCGTCTCCAGCGCCCCTCCAACACGTGAAATACATAGGTTAGGCCGTACTTGAGTTTCGTAGCAAACGTTTAACAGGCGAGCGGTGGGTATTGGGTGATGCTGGATAGTTGGCTGTGAAGCGGCTCCAAATCAGGCCTTCATCTGTTCTTCTGCCTTTGGAGCGCTCGTCATTGCCCGAACCTGCCGGTTACTGGATGGTCATGTCAGAAAACAGTCCCGTTTGTGCCAGGTTTGGACAACGTCACAAATGTGCTTAGTGTATTCCGTGAGTTGAGCACAGGGGTTGGTCTTGTCGTTTCGAACTCGTTAACGCCTTGTGCGACTTTCATCCCTTCTCTCGTACGCATGATCATGGGGTACAGCGCGAAGCGGAAGTGATGTCGGTGGTTGGAGAGGTCGCTTACGCATCTCAAGAACCGTGGATCCAGTCCGGGACAGTTCGAGAAAATATCATTTTCGGACGACGGATGGATCAAGAAAGGTGAAAGCGTGGCGGTAGACGTTGGCTGTCTTCGTGCGTGTTTGGGTATTCGCGACAAAATGTTTTTTTTTCTGCCGGTGAATCGCGGAGTCTGTGGCGCGCATCCCCTAATCATAAATACATGCGTAATCTTCGATATATAATTTTATCTGGTACCAGCTATGCTAACCATATCTCAGAGTCAGAGGCTTCGGACATCAACTGACAATAGTTGCGTAATCATCGTCTACGATTTCGAACCATGGCACAGAAACCAATCAAGGTCGAATGGGAGATAATTTATAGCTAAATAAAATGAAAACTGTATCATCTTCCCTAATCCCATTAAGCTGCTATGTGGATCAAGGTGACAGTTTGTCTAGAGGATCATATCGCAGGTCTAGATCGTGTAATACGTTGCAGTCGAATCTCAAAACGAAACTTTACCGTCAAAGATAGCCATATACAGAGCGGGTCTAGAGGACTATGTATCGTCTGTGTTTCAACGTAATTTGGCAGACAGCTTTCAAACTCGTGAACGCCCCGCTACCCTCTGTTCTCTTAGAGGTATAATTGACAATTATCTGAAATGTGTTCAAGTGGCTGCTTCTCCTGTATGATTTGTGTGTCGGGTATTTCCACTCGTCCAAGTATTGCGCTTGATACATACTCGCATCAGTAATGCATGATCTGTTTCAGAGAAAGACTACCTCCTCGTGATGACGCACCGTCACGACAGGGGACAATATTCTCGACCAGAAAGGAGGATGTCATTGCTGAATATAGACATGAAATAGGCGACAAGCACTTCGACTGTACTGCTCAGCTCTCTTCGCAATGTCGGGATGCTGCAACCAATAACGAATTTGAATAGCGGGTGTTGCTGCTCGGGTTGTTGTGTTTGCCGCGGGTCTTAATGCCAACCAAACGGCAATCAACACTCTTGCCGCAACAGTATCGCCGTTGCCCCCTTGACATGGGCGCGATCAAAATTTAATCATGACCCAGCTTGAAATGAAGCGCCTTCGTTTTGAGTAACGCGACTCGTACGTGTCTCACATTTACATGAACTAATTGCATGAAACAAGCCGCATTCCAGTGTTTGCTACTATGGTATCTGTCCGTCTGCCGAAAATGCTCTCTTGCCTCCACCCGTCCCCGACGACTTTGTCAACAATGTTTAGGTACGAATCGGTCCTGCGAAGCTGTTCTCTCGAGCGCGATCTGTCCATGCTTCCTTCGGGAGACATGACCGGCATCGGGGAAAGAGGGGTCAACCTTTCAGGAGGACAGAAGGCTAGAGTGGGACTTGCTCGCATGGCCTACGCGCAAGTGAGGGTTCTAAGAGGAAGTAGGGAGCTGGAAGCTCGCCACCCGCCATCCTCATGCACCCGAGTGATTTCTGTCGGCCAACAACGTACCACATGGTTTCGGTGATTTCGATATCCTCGAGAATCCGGATCAAACAATAGAACTTCCGATTAAGGGATAAGTTTTGATCATTGGCAGAAGGAACGGTACCATACGTTTTTGACTGGCATTGTATAATATATCCTGGCGAGTTAGAACTCTGTTAGTATCTTCAGGCAGGCTGAACCACACGCGAAGCAAAACGCTAATGTGACTGTCGCGCAACAGTTAAAGCGTGCCACGATAGTGGTAGCAGGTCAAGGCTTCAAACCAAGTTTTTTATCTGAGGGCTCTACGAGCGAGGAAGCGCCCAGCGTATTCTCAGATACCGTTTGGGTTTTGCGGCACTTGTCATTTGTTTTACCTCAGAACATTTGGATTGTTGATGGGCTAGAGCCTATAAGTTTCGCTGAACAATGTGTTGGGTAAAGTATGGAGCTCATTGAGTAAACAACGCCTCTTGAACATTAGATGCCTGTTGCAACGTGAGGGTCCCTCTGGACATGATGTGCTCAGGTCCTCCGTTAACATCGTGGCAGCCCTTGGTGATGCCTACGCCGGAGACGGTTCCCAATTATTTATTGACTCCAATTACGGGGGACTGTTGTGAACAGCACCGAATCTTGATAGTAAAAATAGGTGAATATATAGGTTCTGTGTGCACCGTTGGTCGTACTTACTATGGTCGCCCGTCAAAGAAGCCGGTGTTCAAACACGTAAGCCTCACCCCATAAACAATCCCATGGTCTTTGTGCAAGTACAACAACTATATCAACACCAGGGTACCAGGTAGATCGGGACTGCGATGAGGAGTTCCCACTAGTCCTTATTTTTCTCGATAATTTTTCTGCCTGAACTCGTTCATAACCTTGTCGCAGAACGAGTCTGAGGGAGAATGCGTGCTTGGTACGACACGCTCTCCGGAAGCAGCGTTTTCCTCCCACCTGCACTCGTCACATTCGTGCGTATTGCCCCCTCTCCACCGCTCAACCTCCTTGCTGCCCCCGTTCGTGTGGCAAAATGCGCTGCCTTTTTATGGAGGCAGGCGGACGTGTACCTGCTGGATGACCCGATATCGGCCGTAGACCCAGCTGTGGGTCGGGAGCTGTTTTCGAACGTGGTGTGCGGAAGGTTGTCAGGACGAACGAGGCTCCTTGTAACTCACCAGGTGCATCAGCGAGAATGTCGTCGTCGGGTGACGCGCGGTCCACGCGATGTTGCCTAGCAAGGAGTCCATAGCATATATGGATATGGCGGTTCGCCACCGTTTGGAGTCAAAGTTTTCTCTCTTCATTTTGGTGTGTCTCTCCATGAGGAGGCCTTGCTGCCAGTACCGGTTTCTCGACGGTACATGATATATATATTCCGTGTTTTTTGTCTCGAGGCAACTTCATCCGTCTGAGGTTTGGCAGCGATCTAGTACAGCAAAAACCTCTGAACGGAAATATAATAACTTTTCCATGTTCATATGTTGACCTAATCAGTCCTTACATATCCGCCCCAAGTGGTGTGCGTTTTCGTCCGAGTTGTTGTGCTCCTCACCGGGTGATGTTGATAGTGTTTGTTCAGAAACGCAGCGCAGTGTCGAATAAACTTCGAATTATTTCCGGTATTAAAAGACACGTCGGTACACTACCGGTAGCTTCAGACAGCATCGAGTCTCCTCAACAACTAGAAGTATCGACCAACATAATGTAACTGCACAATAGTGGGTATTTCGTCCGGTTAGGTTCCACGTCAGCCAGGACAAAGTTTTCACACAATGTCCATTATTACTACCGCTATTGTATCAACACCTTTTTCCACGCGTCCAACGTCCCTCCGGTGTTACTCACTTCGACGAATCTGTACCATACATGAGCAACCATGATATTTTGATTGGATTCGTTACATGCCTTGATATTCACCCCACTGAAACAACCACTGTGGGTGACATTGTGCGCGCCATCTGCCAAACAAGACCCCCGGGTGACGAGTCCAATTATCGACAGGTATACGTAGTTGTGGGTGACATGAGGGTAGAATTTCATCACACAACGATCCGTGAGCTCCGCCCTTTTCCTTACCAACACGCCCCCCCCCTCGTGGCCGCATGGCCTGATGATCCTGTGCGTACAGGTGCACTACCTAAAGCATTCGGCTGTGGACGTGATCATTGTCGTGGACCAAGGGAAAATTGTAGCACGCGGAAGGTATACGTTCAACATTGACAGGCGTTGTGAAACTGGGTGTGCCTTGGTACGACGATATTTGTTTATGGTCAGGTTTCATTGTTATTTTGTGTACAGTTGTATCGAGCCCCACGCGTGAACCCCTTGCCAATGTTTTACGCGTCAACGAAATCACGCTGTCTTAACGCATTGACGCTTTGTTTCAATAATTATGCTGAGCCTGCTAGTCGAATCGTAACTGCTCCTCAGACGAGTTGTTTTCTCCTGTAAGAGGTTGGCGGAAATGATCCCTGTGTAAAGAAAAACGTCGAGCGATACGTGACATGTTATGCCATTGAACACTATTAATAGTATCGTTGTCATGTTGTTTTGCTTCCGTGGTCTGAATGGACTGCCACTACAGTGGAGTTACTGATACATTACATGTAGCATCTCGCATCAGAATCGCACCCGATACATAGATTTTTTTCCAACCGCCCCAGCCCTACCTCGCCGTTCCCTCATCATTTTCCGCTCCAACTTGTTCGTAATCTAGCTACGACCAGTTGGAGGTCAGCGGCACCTTCTCTGCTCTGGAGCGTACGGCGACGACCTCGAGTGATCTCAGGAACGATGACACCGCATTGGAGCCGGACAAACACTACTGGCTGGACCCCAGCACCAGCCCAAACGCCATCGTGACTCCAAGGTCGCAGCCCGTACCCGGCGACGATCCTGTCACCGTTGGTGGAGAGAACAGCCGTACATTTGACTCTCTCCCACCCAACCAGCAGCAGAAAGATAACGAGCATGAACGGACCTCACAGAGAGTTGACGTTCGACATAAGCCAGACGGCGTCGATACATTGGGCAAGGCTGAAAACGGTCAAGGTTCCCATACGCTCGGCGTCGATGGAAGTTTGCTCCCGTGCGCACAAGGTGGACACGGCGTCCGACCCTCATTCGTACCGGATACTAATGGTACCGTCTCTGGGCTAGGAGCGGGTAGGACGGCACACGTACATGCCAAGAGCTTGTTGTCACGTTTGTCCGTCCGGCCCTCCGTCGCATCCAGCGCCCTCCGATACCAGCAACTGGAATCCCCTAGGGAGGAAGCGATGGGTAGGAATGAAAAGGACCTCATTGTTGACACCGGTAACGCCATCGGCCGCCGTGCTGTAGACACGCAGAAAACCATACATTCAAAGTATGGTTCGCCATTTGCTACGCCTGGGGTTTCGCCCGTCCTAAGCTACCAGAAACCCTCGTCTCCTCGGAGCTGTGCGATGGAATGCAAGGAAGACGTCGTGCGTGATGATGAGGAAGGACTGGCGATATCAGCGGAGGAAAATATATATCGTGTCGCTGCAGACGGAATGCGAAGCAAACGTTCCGCTGTCCGTTCGGCGGCGTCGCCCCCAAGCGCGGGCACGCCCGTCAGTAAAGAGGGATGGGAGGACCCGAAGCTGTCGGAAACCCCTTCGGAACTCGTTGTGGCGGAGTACATCGAGGTGGAGGACGCCAAGGGTGGTGGGGATGCTTCAAGTTCTAGTAGACAATTGTAGGCAATAGAAAAAACCGGTTTGTATGGTATGTCCCAAGGTGTCTGTTTGGTCGCATGGTAGACATCTACAGAAGAGCGTCCCCATGTCTGCACCCCATGTCCTTCGCTCTACCCTACGGGCTACAATCGATGCTGACGTTTCGATATCCTCGATTTCCGTTTTTTACGCCCTTGGAAGCGGTTCGCCGCATGACCCTTGTAACACACCCGTCGGATGCTCTGCGAATTATATTGTACCTGGTGCCCCCTTCGCCTGAAAAAGTCTGGAGACCTACACAGAGGCACGTATCGGGAGTACCTCAAAGAGGCGGCGGCTATGTGGCAGATTTTGCTAATCATAATCTCCATGACAGGCAGTCAGGTGAAGCGCTACCTGATGGTCTCATCGGTTATATTGTTTGTCTCGTATGTAGCCGCCTTGTTTGCATGTTGCCGCCTCAGCCTTGTCTCCAGTCGTGCATCCGTATCCCGGCAATCTCTCATACCATTCGGCCTACGACATTGAAATTTGCATGACACATACAAGGTTATACGTTACTCTAAAACGTCGACCCTCGCCGACTGAAGAGTCCACAACGTTATTGTATGTGTTCAGTAATATGCTTTTTCTGTACGATAGGCATTTTTGGGATGAAATTCAGTTTCAAATTTGGCCCTGATGTTGCTCTAGATAGTCTGTTGAGTAGAGTGCATAGTTCCTCGTGTCAAACGTACCGCCCACGATGAAGCAACCTTCGCCTGGCACACACCCCTTTTCCGATGAAAACAAATCACTAGTATTGTTGCCGCAACCATATTTCGTATTCCTCCGATGATGAATCCGATTAATCCACTGACCGATGAATGTGTTCGTTCCCAGGTGCTAGTGATGGGTGTGACGATTTGGCTGGCGAAGTGGTCCCGTGGGACTATAGAAGAACAGCAGCGTACACGCTACCTTGCTATCTTGGTGCTGCTGATCCTCGCTGCTACCGTGGTGTCCGTGTTGAGCGCCGTAATCTCCTTCGCCAGTCTCGTGAACGTAGGTGGCACTAAACGTTTTACATTGTGCGTAGGGTCGTTTATTTATATACGTTTGGATTGCACGTAAGGCAGCGTGGAACGACGGTTGTGACCTTTGGGATCGCCGAGTTGGACATCTCGGTGGCTGTCCCGGGTTTGCATGCTTCTTGCAGGATACAACACGTCCGTGCCTTGTTGTTTTCTCTACCGTATCCGTGTTGATGTTAGTCGACCATCTCGGAGGTAATCTTGTGTATTGTCTGATGTTTGCTTACAACCTGTCCATGGAAATGTAGTCGCGCAGCTCAGTACTTACGTTTCATCGTGGCAGACACTCAAGCCGTCAGAGGTAATGCAGTGTAAGAGGCACTGTACAGGCGGTCACAACTGCGCACATTTGCCACCTGTATCTCAAGGTGACGATGTGTTGAGTGCAAACTTGACACCATCCCTTTCGTCTCGTCTTACATCGTTTGACTACGCCGCCCGTGCTGTGCGGTACGTCGTTTCTCCTCATTGGGTCACACCATTGACACATGCGAGGTTTATTCAATATGCGTCGCTCCCAGGTCTTTGTCCACACTAAGCGTTCATTTCAGTGGGTACCCCGCGAATACTCAGTCGGGGTTGAAGCAAATGTGGAGATAAGACAAGCGACGGTGAAAATATCCGCTTGTCTCAGTTTTGAGCTCAATATAGTGCCTACCCATCTCCTGTCCGAAAGCTGGTTCTGGCATTGTCGCCGTGTCAAGGGTATACGTGGTCTTAAACCGAGGCAGGGCAACAACTTCAATATATCAGATTCAATTGCCTTGTACCATACCGTACTTGCCTCTCTGCGGGGACCCACTGTAGTAGCAAATCGTTCAACAAACCTAAATTATTTCTTACGAGTGTCCAAACTGTGCCAGAAAAGCTCTCAACGTCCAATCGTCCCTGGTTTGTCTACCCATATGGATTACTTCGATCTGAACTGCGAATGTCACATGTTGCTTGGTTTAATGCCCCCCCCCCACCCCTCTCCGTATTCCCCATTGCTGACGAAAAAAACCGTCTCCGTACGGTAGGCCTCTCACCGTCTCCATGACCGCATGCTCAGGGCGGTAATTGGCGCCCCCATCCTGTTCTTCGACTCAAATCCTATCGGCAGGTGGGAGCACATATGTGAAATACCCCCCCACCGTATTTGTGTTTCTACGTCTAAGGCGGGTTCGCAAACGCAGCCCCACACGACTTACCAAAACACCCATTTTCTCAAAACACGTCGACGTACTTGAAGCCATATGTGTACTTGAAGCCATATGTGTACTTGAAGCCATATGACAGTCAAACTCCTGCACGCTTGGAACTGTAGTTCGCGCTGCGTATTGGACACAACGTTTGACGATCATACTGTATGAGACCGATATGACCCCATACATTGCTTGATTGGGTTCGGAATAGGGTAATGGTCAGGGCACTATATACCCGTAGCGTACGCAGCAGTTACGCACAACAATCTCTTCGTGAAATCGGGGAGAGGTCCCGACTTGGATACTGACCAGATTGGAGAACTTCGTTACTATGCTTTTGTTTCTTTCGACCCGGTGCACGATCACTTGCTATACACCTCTTGGTTGTACGTCACACGACGGGAAACAGAGTAGGCTATTTCCCCCCTCCACATTACTGTATTCGTGACTTGCGTGTTTGCTTGCTCGAACATTTTCTTCTTTCTTCCCTCGTCGATTCACTCCAAGTATGCCCAGCCACGTCATATCAAACCATCAAGACAGTTGATGACATCTCAGCATAGAACACTCGATACGGACGTTTGCACTTGTAGATATTGATGCTCGTTACTGTTGTTGTTGTGGTTGTTGCTGACATTCCCGGTACTGCTCTTCTTTCATGCTGGGTATGTGGCTGGTATTGTCGGTGGGAGTGTTTCGTGGTTCTCCGCACTGATGTGATTATTGCTGCCGCTGCTGCTTTTGTTGTGGCTTGTTCTCTTACCGACGAAGGATATTGAACCGCTTCACTAAGGACATTGGTTTCATGGACGACCTGATTCCTCTGACCATGTATGACTTCGCCATCTCCACAATCATGGTCGTGGGCATCACACTCTTCGTCTTTGTGGTCAACCCTTGGGTGCTCTTCAGGTACAGAAAGAAGAACCAGAGAGGCAAACCACATCTAACGCTTAAAGACATTTTCCCTTGGATAGTTTCCAGCGTCAAATTTCTCAAACACAAAGGGGGGGAGACACCCAGCGAAAAAGGAGGTTTCAGAAAGAAATGTACGAGGCTATTCGATAGACCCATCGCGGGGTGTTCGCACTCTCTAGGTTGCTGTCAATATCAACTCAGATATCCGCCGGATAGGGTGTATTATGTTTCGTGTTGCACGGTAGTAGGTTGCCACGAATGGTCCAATTTCTTTTCCGTGGTATTGGCGCGAAAGCCGGACTTTTTATGTGACATTTGACGGCGTCGACTAATTTTACAGGCGGAACTGATATTTCATTCAGCGAGCTGGACGTTTATGCATGTTCGCCTATTGACGACACAAGTGTGTTTCCCCGCCGGTGACACGCATGAAACGCCGCTCAGAACAGAACTCCTCCATCAATACAAGCCCGCAACGATAGGAGTAGGATATTTTGACTAACAGGGTGCTTCCACTGATGCAAAATCTGAATACCTCGGGGATATCAACCGTGCTTCGAATGTGGCTATCGTCAACATGCTTCAGGCTATGTCACGCGTTATTCGGTCCCACTCTAATTGTTTGCAACTACATGCTTCGAGTAGAGTGCATAGCTTCGTGTGAGGAGCCCCATCATATAGAAGGACCGCAAATCAAGGTTATGCACCATGTAAACCCTGTTCTGATGGCGTTTGGCCCATTCGCGCAATTTAAATGGAGTCGACGAAAGGGCTCAAATTTTGTCGCGATAAACAGTGGAAAAGGGGGAGGCTGACATGTGACAGTGGATCCAAGCTGCGTGTAGGGCGCAAAGATAAATCAAGCGTAAATATATTATGGAGATAGAAGTATACACCAACAAGCGAACGAAGGGTGCTGGAGGGAAATTTTGTCGCGATAAACAGTGGAAAAGGGGGAGGCTGACATGTGACAGTGGATCCAAGCTGCGTCTAGGGCGCAAAGATAAATCAAGCGTAAATATATTATGGAGATAGAAGTATACACCAACAAGCGAACGAAGGGTGCTGGAGGGTTCCACAACGTACGTTGACTCGCGATCCTCGTGTTTTCAATTGTTTTCAGCATGATACCAGCGACTTGGTACTTCTGGTATCTACAGGGGTTCTACCTGAAGACCAGCCGCGAAGTACAGGTATCTTCAATGAATTTTATGTTTTTGTCCGCCGCCTGCAAATGTTGTACAGGAAAATAGCTTTTTCTCCGACTTCATTCGTAGTCGCGAGCCTCTTCCTTGGCAAGGGTCGTGGGGGTACAAGTAGATCAAACCATGTCTATCGCCGGTGCAGTGTGTTCTTGTCGACGATTTTGTACAATACCGCACAAACCAGGACAAATGCGTATTGGTGTGTCGGACTATGACTTTCACCTGTGCTTCAGGTAATGAAGGGTCGTCCCAATGTTTACCCCGCATGTCCATGGCCGTCCATTGCCTTCTTCCGCATTACGCTTCGTCGTTAACACGGATCATCTCAGAGACTCGACGCGATGACCCGCAGTCCTGTGTATTCACAGCTATCCGAAACGCTCGACGGCTTGGTGACCATCCGGGCTTTCCGCATGCAGCGTAAGTGCCTCTTAACATACTCTCACTCGACCGCTATGAAGGTTCGTCGTCTTGATGGGCTAGCAATCCTTTTCTGAGGCAGCGTATTTCCAGTGGAACGACGTTTAGGGTTGTCGGCCTGTGCTAGGTGTTGCCGATCTCAAAGCATGAGGATTAATAGGAAATCATCGTTTTGCAAACAAACGTAGGTGCTACTTGCGCACATCGGTTCTTATCAGCGTTCGAAATCCGCAAGCGCTTTGCAGAGATCATGCCAATCACACAAATTATGCCTTCACGATTGGTTCTGCACCCCGTTAGCGCATACTCGGTTTCTTGGTTTGTTCGCCGCCTGTTATGGGTTCCCGAGATATTGTTGTCGATTGTCTGGTCCCCACAAGACAGTTAACCAGAAAATGCGCACAAAGGTGATGCACATGAGAGTCCATCTGTGTGGGCCTCACAAACCAATATCTACGCTTGTGTGACGTGCTACCCAGTCAAAGAGATTATAAAGTTCATACAGGGTACTGCACATGTACGCCACATTTGTGGCAGCGCGTCGATGAACACTGCACATTACCAACGGTCACGCTGACCAGACCAACAGCACCAAAATATTCAGCAAACAATTCTACTCGATGCTTCACTAGTCGTTATTCGCCTTCACTCCCCTCAGACTCACAGCCGTGCGAGCACTGGAAATTAAATTCCACCGACCCCCGCACGTGCGTTCGTACGCGTAGGGACGTTTCTCAAGCAGTTCACGAAGCGGATCGATCGGAACACGAGGGCGTACTTTTCATGCTTGTCCACGGCCCGATGGCTGGGGTTTCGGCTAAATATCGTGGCGACCATCATATTGATCGCGAGCTGCTTTTTTTCCGTTGCTCTGCACGAATACAACGGGACTATAGGTGGGCCTTCCAAACGTTACATTCGATGGAGTCAACGCCATTGCAAGGTAGAGGGATAATTTGAAATTAGCGGAATGTTCTTGTGGTCTTCATGTCAGCAATGAACGAAACCTAACGGCAGAATGCTGTACATGATGCCTGCCGTTGCCGTCACGTTGGAGGCAACAATCATATGATAATGAGGCGCGCGAAGCGCTTAGAGCGCGCCAGCCATTTTTTCTTGGATTTTTCCCAGAAAAAACAGCCTCTTCGTAGCCGCTCGGATACGAGGGTAGGGTGCCTTGTTTTGAGTTTCTCTGTATGTGTGTGCGTGGGTGTGTGGGTGTGGGTATGTGATTCAACGTTTTTGCGGGCCACGTTTGACCACCGCTCTCAACGCACACCGCACCAATTCCAGTCCCGGCGGGCTCTGTGCACGTACACATACAAACGAAACCTTCTCTTGCTGGTGCGGTGGTAAGTCGTTCACAGTTGGTCGAGCTAGGTGTGGCAACGTGTGTAGGCACATGTTTGTGCTGGGCCATGTTGAAAGAACACAGAACCAACAACACATTACGACGGTGATTGCTTTTTGAGTTCAACCTAACGAAACCCAGCTAAACGAGTACTGTCGGCAGACTGTGCCTGTCCACAGCAACGAGTGTTCGGGCCATGTCCCCGAGATATGCTGCGGGCCCACAGTCCTGCTGATGAGGGGACGGAGAAGCAGGAGAAGATCTGCTGAATAGTTGTTGTACAGCAGTAGTAGTAGTGGTGGCGCTGCTAGAAGCTCGGTTGGACACACGTCAGGTTGTAGATTTGTTTTCTTGAAATTATGAGTTCGGAACCAGGAAACACATGTACGAAGGGTTCACACACAAACCGAGCGTACAGCGACGCTGACCTGGCCTCGTGTGTCCTACTGCTGCCACTGGTTTGCTGGTGGAGGAGCTCTGCTGTAGATGTTGTACATCAGCAGTAGCGGTGGCACCTGCTACATGCTACGAGAAGTTCTCTCTTGGACAGAGCATGTCGGGTGCAGATTTTTCGTCTTGAAATTATCATGCCGAAATTCTAGTTCAAAACAAACACAGAACAAAATCGAGTACGTGTACCATGGGTTCAAGGGTTTGATTGACAAGCCGAGCGTACAGCGACGCTGACCCTGGCCTCGTGCGTCCTACTGCTACTGCTGCTGCTGTTTTGTTGCTGGAGAAACACTGCTAGGTGTCGTATATCAGCACAAGTAGCAAGTAGTGGTGGCACCTGCTACGAGAAAGCTCTTTCTGTTGGACAAAACATTTCAGATGCAGATTTTTCGTCTTTAAGTAATGCTGAATTTCATCAAGAAAACACTATTGGAAAAAACATGTGAGGTGTGTGTGTTTGTTCTGGTTCTTTTCTGGTTCTTTCTACCAGTCGACGTTGTCCGTGCCGATTCTTGAATCCCCGAGAGATCCGATACGAATGCAATTTCTGTTGTCACAGCAGTGCATACTTTTCGTCTTCAAATTATTATGCCGGATTTCGAGGTGGATACCAGGATGCCCAGGGTGTGCCGGCGTCCCCAGTGGCTTGGTAGGTGGTCCGCGAGCCTATCAAGATCAATTTCGTGAGTTCGAGTCTCACCGAGAGTGCATGCTCATAGGGACTTTTTCTTGCATAAAATTGATTAGCGGAAAGCGCGAGAGCGTGAGTTAGCTGTACATTCGATGAAAATCGACGAGCAGTGGGAATGCTGAACCCTATGCGCGATAAAAAATAAAGGCACGTACGGGGGGGAGAAGGGACGACACCTGTGACCACGGCTTGTCCAGAAGATCGTCGAGGGTAAAACCTCCTACGAGTGGGCTGGAAAGTAAAAGTGATGTTGACATAACAAAATCTAGTACTTGTTACAACAGGTGTGTGCGTACTGCTGCTGTGTTATTCATATACCAAAAGCAGAAGAGGCCAAGAACACCTACGATATTGAGATTCACCAACGACGGCGTATAGGTAGTAGGTCTTAGTAGTACAGCAGCAAGCAGTATATGTTCGTTCGTGTTGGTTCAGCACAAAACAGAATAATCCGTTTTCGTCCAGCATGATGCATCGCAGATATGACTACTGCAGGTATTACTGAGGTCGCGGCTCATTACCACCGATTACTTGTAATGACGGGCGCACCGCCCCAATTCCAGTCCCGGCGGGCTCTGTGCACGCACACACACAAACGAAGCCTTCTCGTTCTGGTGCGGTAGTAAGTCGTTCACAGCTGGTCGAGCTAAGTGTGGCAACGTGTGTAGACACAAGTTTATGCTGGGCAATGTTGAAAAAACACAGAACCAACAACACATTACGACGGTGTTTGCTTATTTAGTTCTACCTAACGAAACCCAGCTTTACGAGTACTCGCAGACTGTGCCTGTCCACAGCAACGAGCGTTCGGGCCATGTCACCGAGACATGCTGCAGGGCCACTCTCCTACTGGTGAGGGGACGGAGAAGCAGTAGAAGATCTGCTGTAGTTGTTGTACAGCAGCAGTAGTAGTGGCACTGCTCGAGGCTCTGTTGTTGGACATACGTCAGGTTGTAGATTTTTCGTCTTCAAATTATGAGTTCGGAACCAGGAAACACATGTACGAAGGGTTCACACGCAAGCCGAGCGTACAGCGACACCGACCTTGGCCTCGTGTGTCCTACTGCTACTGCTGCTGATGTTTGGCTGCTGGGGGAACTATGCTGTAGATGTCGTACATGAGTATTAGCGGTGGCACCAGCTACCTGCTGCGAGAAGTTCTATCTCTATGACAGAGCATGTCGGGTGCAGATTTTTCGTCTTCAAATTATACCGAGTTCGGAACCAACACAGGACAAAATCGAGTACGTGTACAAAGGGTTCAGTGGTTAGATTGACCAACCGAACGTACAGTGACGCTGACCCTGGCCTTGTGCGTTCTACTGCTACTGCTACTGCCGTTTGTTTGCTGGAGAAACACTGCTGCTGTAGATGTCGTACATCACTGCAAGCAAGTAGTGGTAGCACCTGCTACGAGAAAGAAGCTCTTTCGGTTGGACAAGACATTTCAGATGGAGATTTTTCGTCTTCAAATTATGCTGAATTTTCAAACAGAAAACACTGTTGGAAAAACCATGTGAGGTGTGTGTGTTTGTTTGTTCTTGTTCTTTCTACCCGTCGGCATCCAGCGCAACCAGTGTCCATGCAGATTCGTGAATCCCCGAGAGATCCGATACAAATACAAGTGATGTCGTCACAACAGTGCATATTTTTCGTCTTCAAATTATTATGCCGGATTTCGAGGTGGAAACCAGGATACACACGACAAAATCCAGTATTCAATACAGGTGCGTGCGTACTGCTGTGTTTTTCATACACCAAGAGCAGAAGAAGCCAAGAAGAATTACGATATTGAGATTCACCAACGAAGGCGTATACAAGTAGGTAGTAGGTAGATGTTCGTTCGTGTTGGTTCAGCACAAAACAGAATAATCCGTATTCGCCCAGCATGAGGCATCGCGGATAGGACTTCTGCAGGTATTACTGAGGTCGCGCTTAATTACCACCAATTATTAGAATATACTTCTCACCGAAAGAGGTGGCTGCTCCAACACCATGTGATAAAGGAACACTTCCACCACGATACTATGATTGCCTGCTTCGATAGTGGAATTCCCTCAAGCTGTGGTCTGTATTTATCGCATGTCGTTATCGCTTCAACTCTATATACGACTCCGCGTAACTTGGTCTGCCTATTCTTCACGCCTGACACATTGCCCTGCCCGTCGTTTCCGCTGGTGCCGGTTGAGTGGCAGACGCCGCACTTTTGGGGGCGGCGCTGGTGTACACGATACAGCTGAGAGGGATGTTTCAGTGGGCCGTCAAACAGTCCACAGACGTAAGTTGGGTATGGTTCGCTCTACCGTTGTTTAATGTCTGGACTTTGATTTTAAGACAGTACAAGTCGCCTCCTCCTTAGCTAGAGGGTGTCGCTTCGTGATCTACTTATGTTTGCCCAATATAATCATTCAAATCGTAGTGAACCCTGGAGAACCGTGAGAATTGTTCACCGTGCGTCTTCAGACGCCATGCGCCAACCTTCCAATATCAAAAGGCATTTTGGGCGGTACGAAACAATCTCAAGCATTCTTCTCACAAATACCTCTTTAGAGTTCATGGTGATGGTTCACAGTGTGTAATCATCCCTGGTCGTTTGGTACGTCGTCCGCGTGCCTAATAGCAGCAATATCGTAGGTTCAAGTGTCACCGACTGAAAACTCGCAGGGACTCATTCTTGCATATAAATTGTTTTACGTAAAGCGCGAAAGCGTGAGTTAGCAACATTCGAGAGAATCGACGCATAGTGCGATTGTTGAACCCTATGCGCCCAACACGACGGAAGAAACCGGGGGGGAGAAGGGATGGTAGCTGTCACCACGGCTTGTCCAGGAGATTTATGAGGGTAACACCTCCTAAGCTGGAAAGTGAAACTGATGATATAGAGAAAGAAATAACAGGTAATAGATTTTCGTAACACGTATACCTCGCGACCCCTCTACGAAATCTTAAACGAATCCCCTGTCTGACCCCAAGATATTCTTCGTCCCATCAAACAAACGCGACACGACCAAAGTTGGGAAACCAGATGGTGTCGACAGAACGTGTGCTCGACTACTGCAGGGTGCCGCAAGAGGCCAACATCACCTCAGACAGAAACTTCAAGCCGCCAGGCTTCTGGCCAGCGAACGGCAACATCGAGGTTCGCAGAAATTGGACCGTAGTCTGTTATGTAGAGCACCTGTAGCCCTTTAATCCGTTCCTGCTTTGCTGTACAAGCAGCTCTGTAAAGACAGGTACGATAGAACAACGGCCATTCTTCACCTGTAGTGTTTCATCCGCAAGAGGACTCGTAAACCACTGTATTGCTCACGCTCATAACCCTTGACATCAGGTTGTCGTGTTTGTCCGAACGTGTTGGAGATGTGGGCATTAGACACCTGTCGCACTTAATCCGTTAAACAAAAAGTAAAAAACCCCGCCACGTCCCGATTTCCCTATAAACCGTTGTGTGAAGTACGACCCCACGTTGGTGCGGGTCAAACCTGTAACCAGCGACAGTTAATTCGCTTACAAAATACCAGGTATATGTTGATCTCCAAGCGCGAGGCAGATATGCCTGTGGACGCGTCCAAGAACTTTGTAACTGCAGCATATTTCAAGCTCAAGGCCTGCAACCGTCCTGGTGTCTGACTTGGACTGATTTTTAACGCCCTACCACGGATTGATGCAACGTCACTTGCCCTTTGTGCGGTGTTTTGGTATGTGTGCCCAGATTCGGGACCTGTTTCTACGGTACCGAGAGGACTTGCCCCCGGTGCTCAGAGGCTTGAACCTGTCCATCGCGGGTGGGTCGAGGGTAGGGGTGGTTGGACGTACGGGGGCCGGAAAATCGAGCCTGATCGCGGCTCTGTTCAGGCTGGTCGAATACGACAGGCACATGTGAGGCACAGGATATTGGGGTTTATTTTTCGGGCTACACTCATTTGTTTGCAATCGAAGGGCGTGCAAGAGCCAGAGGGCATATTATCTCATTACCGTTCGACCTCCGAGAGGGCAGATACACCGATGGGGTGCCGTAAGACTACGAATAGTTCACCAGTCGACACGTTCTTCTTGAGTGTCAGGTTCGTTTGTACACATGCGAGGAATTCAATCCCCAGGACGTTCAGCCAAAACGTATTTCAGCATTTAAACGACGACAGCTAGAACTGCAGAGACGCTCACCACATGTCTTGTGCCGGATTTGGTGTTGAGATTCTTTGGAGAACAACTGAAGTCGTGTTGCGACATATCGTACCCCCCCCCTCCTACGATTTTCAAATCCCTCACCACTAGCGCTTCGTCTACTTCTGATACTACTAAAACTGTACTACTACAATAAAACAACAAATGATACTACTGCCGCTAGTGCTTCTGCTACTTCTACTGCTACTACTACTACTGCTGTCACTTCGACGCTGCGAGTACTAATACTAGTACACCAACCATCACTATTCTTGGAGTCGATGCGAGATAGCAGTTATTTATTGCGTTCGTGTACTTCTTTGATCGGCTTCATCACCTTGCTTTGCAGAGTGCAACATCAGCAGAGGTAGCGGAGCCGCTTCTTTGGATGTCGGTAACCATTTTGAGACGAGACCTGCTTTGGTGCATGAATAAGTTTAGGACGGTTGCATTGTACCGGTTGGAAGTTTTCCGGATTTCTGCTCGATTCCCGTTCGATCGTCAATCGCGAACATATCGGACGGGGGGAATGACTACTCCTTGCTCAATTGAGTCAAAGTCGCTTCCCCGTCGGACGTGCAGGCAACATCGTTCACCATAGAACACAGTCGATTTTCTACCTTAACACGAGACTTGATCGTTAAGTCCCAGACAGTTTAATTATCTGAAACTTTCTTGATTAGTTGAGTATGGCTAACACGACTATCGACAAAATTGAATATACTTAAACTCGACAGCTATTTCGGTGTTTTTTCCGGTACTTTCCGGTTTCCCAGTAAAAACTGTTTTACTATTTTTCCGGTATTTTCCGGTATCTCTGCCAAACGAATTTCGGCATTTCTCGGCATTTCAGATAATCGTGCCTGGTGTATGTCGTTGGCGATTTGATATATATTCTTCTCTATAACACGTAGCAGGTATGATGTAGGTCTGGCGCATTTTCGGTATTAAGGTTCCGTTATTTCCACCACGAGCGTTAGGCGCGGTGCGGCTTACAACGCATGAGTGTTCGGTGCGACACCTGTTTTAGCTCCAGGAAAAAAAAATAATACCTCTATTTTACGGAACGAGAAAAGGTCAGTTTCGCCACAGGCGAATAATAGAATAGGTCTGCTGCGAACTCGTAGGTCGTGTTCTTCGACGAAATGTGTCTTGCCGTCACTTGCTCACTACGCTTATTGATGTTAGCTTTGTGCTTCGTCGTATGTTTTTCAAACTGGAAAGCATTCCAAGCAATGACGGGCAACACGTCTGAAAGAGGACAACATAGGCGGGGGTAAGAAGCAAATTTGGAGCATATTGGCGAATATGAGTTGAAAACAATTGTCGGACTCCGGCCATCCGAGTTCCGGCTGGTCTACGGGGGCACTCCGTCGGTGCCCGTGGTGGGCTGCCCGACACATATGCAGTTTGCATCGCCGTGAGCAAAACTCCTGTTGGGTTTCGCTGCAGAATCATTTTTAGGCGTATGTCCGCTGGAGTGAAGGTGTTCGTGATCGTCACCTATGTATTGTTACGAAATGCTTCTTGGTCGTCATTTTGTGACTGGTGTTTGCGGTTTTTATAGAATTCTGACCAAACTAGCCAGCACCACATATATATGGGGATAAAGACAGCGAGTGAGACGTAAAAAAACAGACTTTCAACACAACATTCAGTAGGCGACCGTACTGATTGTCCTTACGGTCACCTGGGGATAGCTTGGCATACTGTACGAACCGGCCTCTCTGCGTAAAAAAAAAACAGTTTCTGCCGCTATACTACTAATAGCATTGACAGAAGAGGTAAAATACTTGCAGCCCCGCAATTCTAGCAAAAGCATTCGCAGCATTCACCGGAGGTTTGAATCGACCTGATGTGGCCTGGACGAATATTTTCCTACCTGTAGGACAGGAGGTATTTTACGATTTATTTTCTGCCACCTCGATTCATCGTGTATCATGTTTGTTCGTTCTTCACACGAACCACATTCACCATCGCAGTCGTTGTGTTGGGAAAAATCCACATTGGATTTGAGCGGCATTTCTCAAAACGCGACTGCCGCTCTCAAAGTTTTGGGCCGCTCTTTGTTCCCGTCGACATCCAGCACATTCAGCGTCTGTACCTATTCGTCAATCCTAGAAAGATAGTAACTGTAGTTACAAAATTTCGGCACACAGGTATCCTACATGTGACAGTATAATCCTGTATTGGTATTGCTGTTGTTGCTGGTGGTGGTGGTGGTTGTTGGGTGTTCTTGTGAATTAAGTTGTAGTAAGATACGCCCGTTGGTACCATAGATATCAAGAGATAAAACGCTCCATTAAATCTTCTTGACAGACGGCAAGTTTGCCGTGACTGCCTCGACATGCCTCGACTGACAACAGAGTACTACGTTTCCGTGTGTAACACTATTACTACTTTAACACCGCATTTTTTTCCTTGGTTGACATGTCTCCTGACATATTTCTGTTGGTAATTTTGCCTCGACAACTATTCATCTTCCCATTTTTCATCTTGGCCCTTCTTTTGTCGCATCCCCCAACTAATAATATTAAAATCAGATCGGGCATGACGCATTGTGCTCACCTCCGCCCCTCCTCCGCACAACTGTTTGTTGGAACATTAGGCCCAACACCCCTGGCAGCGGACGTTCTGCCTTGCTTAACAAGTCTAATGGCATCTTCGCTCGGTACTTTATATTTTTTCTCTTCCCACTGTTATTTTCGCCGTTCATTTGTTCTGGCTCATGTAAATCAGTCGTCAGTCAGATTCGAGGTTACCCAACACGCTCACCCCCCCCCCCCCCCCCCCCCCCCCCCCCCCCCCCCCCACCCCCCCCCCCCCCCCCCCCCCCCCCCCCCCCCCCCCCCCCCCCCCCCCCTCCACTATGGGTCATGCCTTCATTTTTGTCGCGAGAATACTTCGGCCGTTTCTTCCGTCGTCTTCTCGTGTTGGTACTACAGTAGAACTGGAAAAAGCATTTTTTTCCCGTCATTAGACACCGCGGTTTCGGTAAGCCCATTGTCAGATCAGATGCATAAAAACAGGATGGTGCCATGTTGAATGTATTGCATGGAGTGTTTGTTGTTCGTGCGCATGAAGGCAAGCTTGTATTATATAAGATCAAGTGAGCATTGTGGGCTTCGATGTGTACGATATATCGTCAGGGTTATGCGTGAGCTATTGGAAAAGTGTCGTTAACATTTCCGCGATCTCGCTGAGGTATAATCGATTAAAACTGCCACGAAACGTTACGTGCAATAACCCACGCAGACGTGAAGAAAACAGCGTGTCAAACGCAACCATGGATTAAGAGTATTTAAGTCCAAAATTCTACCGTGTATCACGTTGTGCGTTCTCACCGCCAACGATCTACAGTCCAACGAATCCCTATTATATTCTGTAGAGGGTTATATTTCGTATATACATTAATTGCCGTCCTAAAAAAAAACAAAGGTTGTTTATCTTCTCGTATGGTGTTGTCAGCTACCATCCACTCTCACCGCAGCCAGGGTCTTAAACTCGCGTCAACGATGCGGACGGCGTCAGCTGCACAACCTTGTATGCATACGTATGTTAAAAAGAGAGCGACTCTTCGTGGGGGGTTCCGGCGGACCTCCACGGGCTCTCAGCAGTCTGTTGTGAGTGAGAGCACATCCTCTCTGGGTCGTGGTGCGGGTGCCGCACCACTCGACACTCGTCGCAGACGCCAATTTTACACTATAAATAACGAATCAATACCGTCTTACGGTATCTGCCTTTCGGTATTGGTAAGATTCCCGAGAACGCATGAGTTGTGGTTCGTTGTTGTTCGCGCCTAAGCCTTTGGTGTTCGTTTGTGCCGTATGGGGACATTCTGAGTGATGGAGGGCATACCGTAAGCCGATACTTCCGGACGCGTTGTTTCAGGTAAATCAACTCCACAAATGTAGAGTTCGTGAGTTCCTGTCGCGTTCTTACTCCCCACTCACCCGTATGAATTCGTCCTTTTCGTGGTAGGGGTGGAATAATGATTGACGACGTGGACATTGCCAAGGTCGGTCTACACGACCTCAGGTTAAAGATGTCCGTGGTACCCCAGACGCCCTTCTTGTTCTCGGGTTCTATGAGGCTGAACCTTGACCCCTTCAAAAAGTGAGTAGCCCGCCATTTCAACGACTGTCTCGTACGGTTGGCAGACATTCAAGTAGTATGGCCAGGTCCAATGTCGGGCTCGTCAAGAATGCGTAGCACATCTGTTTCGTTTCTGCCCCCAGCTCTTCGGGAACCCATAGTGGTTGAAGACTTTCGAGTCGACGTTGTAGGAGACAGGCTTGAAAGACCACATTCGTCTTGCGTCATCTGCCCCGCGAACCAGCGATGGGATGGTGCTGTACTACGTTTACATAGAATACCGGAACTGCCGTACACTGCTCACATCTACGACACAGGAAGCATGATACACGTCGTGCTGCGCGGTTCTCATAGAAAGCTGTAACAGGGGCAACGCAGATTGACACACATATTTCTGACTGACAGGGCTCGTTAACCGAGTGGCTACTGTACCAAATCTAGCTGCAAAGCTGTTGTTTTCGGTTCTACTAAACAATTCGTTCCGTTACTAATCGACCGCAGGGTTCTCCTGATTGTAACTTGTTTTGCTTCAAAGTCATACGTTGGGTGAAGTTGAGAGCACCCCCGGTGAGAACAATCCAAAAAGCTGGAGGTACAGCCCCTTATTTCCTGGGTCGGATGGTTTGGCAGACATTGGTAGCGAAGGCCTCCTTCATCGCATGAGTATTTCGTCTCCAGGCGATCGCGTGGTTAGTTTGGTATCGTGGAAATGCTGCGGTATCGCACCAATCCTCAACATCACTCACCTCGATTAGCAGCGAAAAAAGTTATACAGCTTCGGTTTAGCGTTGGCTCTTACTATGTAAACGTTTGATCTAAATTTAGTACGCTCTCAGTTTGGATTCGGCCGGGTGGGCGGCTTGACTTCGCCCTCTCACGTATTGACCTGCAGGAAATCCGACGTGGACATGTGGGCCTCCCTTGAAGCGGTGCAGATGAAGGGTTACGTGCAGTCGCTGCCAGGGGGTCTGGATGCTCCTGTTTCGGAAGGAGGTGGAAATTTATCTGTAAGTCTTATGGATTCTTTGGCTTCGGCTTGTTGGAGTGTATTGTATTCTTCAGGCGGCACTGGGCTGAGAACTTAAATTGTTGATGCGCTTATCCATTGAGACTGTGCCTCTGTCGTGGATTGATAGACAGATCCGGCCCGTCTGGTGCTGGTCGCGCCCGGACGCTACTTCACGGCAACCGATTGGCCTTCAACGTTTGGATGACACTCGTGGTTTAGACTTGTTCACCTTTATAAGAATCCCTTTTTGGCCCTTTTTTATCTCTTACGATGTTCCCTGAAGCCATATGTTAAAACTATCGCCTTTTTGTTTCCGTTGCATTCCCCAGGTCGGACAGAGGCAGCTTTTTTGCCTGGCGAGGGCTGTTCTTCAGCGGTCTCAGATTCTTGTCATGGACGAGGCAACAGCCAATATCGACCAGAACACAGATTCCCTTATTCAGGTGAACCGTGGCTTGTGCTTCACACGTAGCGGAATTAGGTATCCTATATGTTTTTTTTTGGCAAACCCGATTGTGTATCTTACGCGGTGTTATCCTGGTTGAGCGCTTTCAGTTCCGCCTTGACGTTGACATCTCGGATACGCGCACATATGGTGGTCTTGGAACAGGACTACTTTGGCGCACATCCATTTTCCGTCTTCATTACGTCCGATAGAGAGGCGCGTCCGATATGGATGCCCTGCAGAAGGCACGTTGTATATACCGAGGCTTGACTAGAATGTCGCTAGGAGAACATCAATGTACAAACGTCGACAAAAGATATTGGTGTTGATTCTGACAAAATGCGGGAACTGTAGGCGTTTTAAACATTGGGAATCGATTTACATTCCGGTTATTTGTATGCTGCCGAAGAACGTGTGAATGCAAGATCCGGTAAACTGGTCAAGGATTCACATCTTCGTTGTCAAATTACCGGCGGGGCTTATTAACAACAGACTAATGTAGGAACTGTAGTACTTAGCTTCGTATAGTGTGGTGTAGTTTCTCTCGCTCAATACCCATTTTTCGTCCACGGCCGACATCGAACTCTGCGGGTTGCGTTGAGCAGGATGTGGTACGGACAAGGTTTAAGGGAAGAACGGTCATCATGGTGGCTCATCGTCTCAACACGGTCATCGATTGCGACCAGGTATATTACCAAGGAACAAGACTTGGCACGAATACAACATTGGGCACCCACTTCCTTGCGCTGTCGTCGTTGCAGTTGCTTCGTTTTTGTCAGGCCACATGCTGCGCCACGTAACGTCACTGCGATATCTTTAAGCTATTTGTGTAGCTTACTGATCACAAATGGCGTTTCACGAACAGGCTTCCATGAGGTTCTGAAGTTGCTTCGTCCACAAAGTGCGGTACTGAGCTTCTATGACGCGGCAAGCCCGTTCTTGTCCCACGTTACCCCAAGCTGATTTCGTGAACCTACTCAGGTACGTATATGCTGTGCCGAGTAGCAGCTGCCCATACACTTGTACCTCGTGTATAGGGTATACCCATCGGCAAAATATCCGGGTTCGAGTACGAACCTGGAGATGACCTCAATACCCTTCCTACGATTTAGATACGTTAGGTACCGATGCTGATACCTTACCGAAAACCATGCACGAACCGATAGTGAGAGTGCGGAACACACCTTCATCTAGATGTAACAGTTTGTACATTATATAGGTTGCGCCCAGTGTGTGCTATAGAACGGTACATGCGTATGAGGATAGCCGTCGAAAAGTGGCTAGACGCCTTCCCGTCTGTACGAAAATCGTACTTCAGCTGGAAACAACCACACCAACGCAATAGGCTCGTAGAGGTCCATACTTACCATGCCTGACGTAGTATAACCATATATACAGGTCCCAGCATCAATCAAGTGAGATGGTCGATCAGCAAGTATGAAGGGACCGCACAACTAGTACTTGAAGAAATTGTACAGTATGAACGGTACTCCGTTTGTCAAATAGGTGCGTCGGTGAAGTTCGTGCCGGGGCTAACACGTAGACCTCTTTCGTGGCGCGGTAATTTTCGGCAAACAAACGGGGTCAGGTCGTCGTGTTGTCCGAAGGACGAGTCGTTGAAGCTGGTCATCCTCACCTACTACTACAAGCCTCCACTGTTGCTTCTGCTGCTGCTGCTGCTGCCGCCGCTGGTGGCTGTGCTGGTGCGAGTGCTTCTGGTGCTAGTGATGTTCGGACTTCTGTGTCCACGGACAATCTTATCGGCATGCATGGAGTTGATATGGCAGCTGCTAAGTTAACCGCTGTCGTCACCAACGCCACATTGGCTTCAATGGTTGATGAGACTGGGCCAGCCAGCTCGAAAAACCTTCGACGCCTGGCGAGAGAGGCGTGGGAGGCGTCGGCAAGTCATTGAAGTACGGAAATAGGACTAGCTGCCAATGGAGCACACGAGCGCGTCAGCATTGTTATTTTGTTCGTTGTACGCTGGGCTGCCGGAGCCCTCAGGACTATTTTGAACATCCCTGCAATCTAGTAGTGGTATGATGTAGCAGACAGTCAAGGAACATGGTCGGCCACTGACATGGGCCGGTTGGGTATAACCAGTCGGGGAGAATGAAGATTGTTTTCTATTCGATGACGTGCACGGTGACTTGAATAGCGCACGTCTTAGCGGCTTGCGTCAAGGTGGAAGTATACTGCTGAGAGGCTTTGGTGCGGTGTCGGGTATACGCTGTGTTCGTGGTATCCGCTGTTGGTGTATATCGAGTACAAGCCTAATCGGGCGAACATTCCACCAAAGGTCTATACCGTATCGCAGCGCTGTAGTTTTCGCTGATGTCTCTAGTTGACTTCATCTAGGATCACCTAACAGTAGCTTGTTCTCGATACTTGGTTAGCATTTCGATTGGAAAGCGACAGGGCCCACTGCGTTGATGCTTTGCGCATGTTATCAGTTGCTCCGGTCACATTGACGACCTAGGGTAGCTACAAACGGAACAATGCCTATGATCGGAGATTCTACGTATGAGTGCATTCCACTTCATCAGTTGAACGAGTCCGTAATAAATTCGCTTGTCGTGTGGTCGTCCGCCTACGTTTCGTTCAGTTCTATTCGGGGCAACTACTCTAGTATTCGCAGATTTGATCACGATCGCCGACAACAAATACACTACGTGGGGCGGCCTCTACCCTAGACAAACTCGCTAAGTTTTGAATTTTGAGGTGGCATCATTATTAAGTGTGGTAACGCAGACGATACTTGGACGGTGTGTAGTGGCGGTGCGGTGTTGGCCTCGAGCCCCCGTCACCACGTGACTGTGTTACCGAGAACGGTTCGAACGTTCAAGAATACTGTTAAATAAACGATTCGGTCGGAGGTCGTGGGTAAGGCTAGTGGTGCTTGTGCTACTGCTGTCGTCGTTCTAGGGGTTTCGCAGTATATTTTTTATATTTTTTTTGCTCTAATACGCATGTCCCTTCCTGGATGTTCCCTGGACTGGGTACTATGTTGAGCAGTTAGATATACAGAACTGGACGGCCCGGGGGCCTGACACACTGATACGCGACACGGGTCAGTGACTGCAAAGGGATCAACCCATACGTGCGTGCAGACAGCATCTTACGTCTTGGTACTTCTTTCACATGCCTGGTTCAACAGCTCGTGGGGACTCTGGCACAAGGCACTGACCCCTCTGTGAATCTCATTTGGTAGTGGAATGTACATGTACCACTAACCCCACCGATCATGTTACAATCCGTGCCTACGACAAACACCGCTATCTACTGCGACCTCTTGAGACACGAACTAGTATGTCCAGGCCTGGAGCCGTTGAAGTGTTCTACTGTGCTAGAAGAGAGTTGCGGGCACTGCTCTGTCAATTAATTGCGAACGAAGATGTTTTTTACAACTCGTACACGTAATAGATCGGTGCATTATTGCTTTGCGCGAAATTGCCGTTATTTCCGGAATTGTTCACTTTTTCTCGTGTAGGCCGCGGGTCGTTTCTTGTGCTTCCTGCTGAAGGTCCCGCAGGGGGCGGCGTTGACAGCACAGTGCAAGCGTTGGCTCCGGCCGGGCTCCGTGGCACATCCTCTAGGTGGTTAAAGTGACGTGACCCAGCAAGCAGCTCAGGAGATTGGGTCCCATATCCGAAAAGCCGTCTAGGGGCTTGGAAACCTACTCGGATCTTCGTAATTTTTGCTGCGAAGATTTTATTCTTCTCGCTTCTTGCTGCAACTGCAGCAGCACACAGCAGTGCTGCTCGAGCTCGTGCTGCTCGAGCTGCAGCAGTAGATCGAGCAATACACAGCAGTACAAGAACAGCAACAGCAGGCGTACAAGTGCTGCTGAGTGCTCGCGTACTGCTTGACCACGAGACGCGAGAAAAGGCCGTATCCACCACGTACATACCTGGGAGCATTTTGTCAATATCACGGTGCGATTCATCAATTATCAGATCTTTGTACTAAGTATTTATTGCGTTGCGTGTAATAGCCGAGTGTTCACTCCCCTTTGCACAATGTGCCCGTGCAACACGGTTTGCTTATTATGCTGCTGCTCCTGTTTTTGCTGCCGCTACTGCTGCGCACAATCACGGTATAGTAGCTGCTACTACTACTGTTGCTGCTGGCCCCTTTTCTTTTTCTGCCACGCAAAGTATAGTTTTTGCCCGAGTCACACGGTTGCTTGCCATGTTGCTCCTGTTGTTGCTGCCGCTGCTGCTGCACACTGCTGCGCAACACATTAATGACGGTATAGTAGCTGCTACTACTACTGCTGTTACTGCTGGCGCCTTTTTCTTCTTGCTACTACCCAAAGTATATTTTTGTCCGTGTCACACGGTGGTTTATCGTGGTGCTCCAGCTGGTGACGCTGCTGCTGCACACTGTCACGGTATAGCTACTGCCGTCGTTGCTGGCGCAGGGTGCTTTCTTTGCTGCTACTATATATTTTTTTTGTCCGTGCGACTGACGTATTTTTCACATCCTGGCTATTTTGTGTACCAGTATATTTTGTACCGTGTGTTAGTTGCGTTGCGCGTGTAAAAGGTGTCCATCAATTCATTTTCGAGCTTGATTTGTTCTCACTGATTATTTGATCTTCCCGACGAAACATGTTCAGTTCATGCAGATCATACGGATCCCACCCGGTCAAGATGTACAGATCACAGAGACGAAGATCCCACTCAGGTGCACACCTGATAAATATTACAGGTCATACGGATCCTGCAGGTAATGAAAACCACCGACAACATGTGCAGATCATGCAGATCGTACAGACCCTTTCCCGATCAAGACGAACATGTAATATAGATCACATATATTCCACTCACTGAGGTAGATCACACAGATCAAGTTCCCACTCAGGTACTCATACGGACCCTATCCCGGCAAAACATGATGTAAACAATTATGAAGTGTCAAGATATACAAATCGTGCAGATCATACAAGAATCATGCAAGTTCCCAACCAGGTACACACGTGTGAAATGTCTACCTCATCATGCAAATACCACCTGGTAAATATGTACAGATCACACACATCAACATCCCCCTCACGTACATACCTGCCAAATATTACAGATCCTGCAGATCATACAATTCTTGAAGGTCATACAAACCCATCGATACACATGTGCAGATCATGCAGATTCCGCTCGGGTAGATCGTACAGATCCTGCAGATCACATGTGTGTGCAAATCATACAGATCCTGAAGGTTACACATAGGTACAGACCATGCAGATCAAGCTCCCACTCAGGTACAACCGTGTGAAATATCTATCTCGTACAGACCCCAACCCGGCTAAACATGCTGAAAGCAAGTGTGAAGAATATAGATTTTACAGATCCTCCAAATCATACAGAAATACCGCAGGTCATACAGATCCTGCAGATCACACAGACTCCACTCAGGTAGACCATACGGATCCTCCAGATTGTACAGATCTTACAGATCAATGACACCCATCGATAAATATATGCAGATCATACAGCTCGTACAGACCGCATCCCGGTTAAGATGTACAGATCACACATATTCTACTCAGGTGGATCATACATATCTTGCTATCATACAAATCCCACCAGGTAAAGATGTACAGATCACACAGATCCCACTCAGGTATACACCTGTGAAATATCTACCTTAGCAAATTTCCCTGAAGCCAGACATACCGAATGATACGGCCCGGGTACGCGACAATAGGCCATATACAATAGAAGCGCTGACTCGTATATATACACATGAAATATCAACTGCTCTTATCTTTGTACGGGTTTTTGCTGTGTGGTGTATACACTGAGGGAAGCTTGGACGCAATGCGTCTCGTAGTGAAATATACACATACATATCTCCTCCCTGATCATGGTGTACGCCGCGCGTGACGCAAGCAACCCGCATGACGACGGTGTATTATGCAATGGTAACCACAATAATGGCACCGCGGTGACACTCATGAAGATGCGTGGACGTTGGACACATTCGCGGTAGGACCCTGAAATCCAAGAGGTGGAACCAGGAATCCCGGAACGACGTGCGCATGGTACATGTTCTAAGTGTCGTGTATGATCAATGCTATAATTCTTCTCTCCTAACTATACTGTTACAGTAACTGATCCTACATTCCATTTGCTACTACTGTACTGTTAATGTATTAAAACGCAAACAGAACAAAGAACGAAACGCTGGGGAATGCTAACTGAGCAAATCACAGCGCAAGAAGCGACACTGCCTTGCAATCAAGAGTACGTTTTCAGCTTTGAACGTAAGCGACGCCGAAATATACGGTTTTCGATGAGCGGTTGGTGCGGGCCTTCAGTATTATGTGGGGCCTTCAGTATTATGTGGGGCACGCCTTGCCTGTTCATCCCAGGTAGAATAATTTCAAAGTTGTGGAAGTGGTCTGTGAGTAAAATTCACATAATAGGACCTCAACGGTTGCAGCTGGCTATCAGCGCAGATCCCTTCACCGCCCACAACGTGGGGATCGCATATAGAGCTTGGATGGCTAACAATTACAGAACTTTTAATCGCCAGCGCCACCCATGCTGGGCGGTCAGTTATCCGAGACACTCAAATTCAGTACGAGCAGCCCCATGCTCGAGGCCGTGCGCCCGGCATATTTGCTCCAACATAATGCTCAACTCATACTGGTATGAGATTTCGAAAACATGATGCAGTTTCATGATTGAGGAGTCCTGTCAGTTTTATTGGTTTTGGTTTAAATGTGCTGTGGAATGCCCTCAGCGTACTACAGTAGTTTAAGGTGCGGAGTGTCTAAGTGTCGGAACCTTCTGACGCAAGCAACAGTAGTACCGGTCGCAGGAAATATCTTTATTGTTACGCACACGTGGACTTCCCATGACCTAGATAATACAACAATAATTCCGTGCAACATTAAGGAGTCCTCAACGATATTCGTAGTTCCTAAGTCGGAACATCACATCAGTCAAGAAACGTATGTATTATGAAAAGTTGTATCCATACGTCCTCTTCTCTACGATGCGCTATAGGCGGTCATCAACGGTTGACTCCACACGCCACGCACGCGTGCGACCCGTTCGTCTCCTCATGCCCCCCCTGAAATCCGATGAATATGAGTGGGCGCACATAGGGTCCGCTTCAGCGTGTGTTGGGGGATGCCCCGGTATAGAATGTGGGGGTGATCAGGGACCAATTCGTGCCGGGCTTTCTAAGCCAGCATGTAGATTTCTGGCTGTACGAAATCCTCAAAGGGCATCCGCTTCGAAACAAACTGGTGTTAACCTTACGGGACGAAATAGACCATCCCGAAATTCTCCAAAGTGAATACCGGGCCCGTCGACAAACTGCTCGTATGACGTCGGCCAGTTTCCAATAGCGGTGTTCCAAGACCGTATCCCGCCGATGTTCACGGGTTTCGTTGACGACGAGGTTCGAACCCTGGTAGATCGTGGGTGTGTCGTGGAGTAAGCGGGAACCCGACCCCCGGAGGGGGCGCTGCCACCTCGTTTAGCTAGGGCGTTGTCGGTCGAGGATATGAAACCGCGCCCCGTAAATACGGGGCGTGGCCGTTGACCAAGCGACGTAAGGAAGTCTACTTCTCGATGGATACGGTGGTGCGGGTAGCTAACATCGCTTCGCAGGGTTGTTACATGACTTCGCTGGATGACCCATCCGCTTTTCACTCGTCTGCGCCCCTCCTCTGGGCCACTGTTAGGCTTCTCGTGCGGCGGCATGGATTGCTGCTGGAACCTTGTGCCGTTTAGATTCAACTTGAGTCCGTGGCTCTACAATATCCTGCCCGAGCGAAAACAGAGTGCTTTCGATGCGAAGGGACACCAGCGTTAGCCTACTTCGATGATTCGTGGTTGAGTAACTTAGTCGCCTTCGATGAGCAGACGGCGCGAGAAATGGGTGGCAGCAGCAGATTCTACTCACCTAGCAGTGTCGGAGTCGTTCTTGTGCGCTCAGTTCCTGTAGGTCAAAAAGTACGGCCGCCGGCCGACCATGCCTTAGCAGCCTCAGGGTATGCTGTGTAATTCTGACAGCACCACTTTCCGGGTTCTAAGGGTACGCTAGACAAGCAGCAGCAGCTGCTGCGAGCAGCCTTAGGTGAAGGATGTCCGTGCTTCCGTACGTTTTACAGTATCACGGACAAGTGCATGGGTATGACAGTGGCTATTCGACCGGCAGGACGCGCGCTATATTTGCGTTGCTCGCTGACCTAGAGAAGCCAGGTTTGTGCAATACAGACTTTTCCCTAGACTTGAGGGTGAATAATATGGCTTATTCAAGCAGTTGCTCAAATAGTCGGCTACCTCTCAAGGGGGGCCGTGGCAGCGAGCGCGATACCTCGCGGCAGATTTGGCAAAAATGTCGCTGGATGCGTCATGCGTCGCATGAGTGGGGTGATAAACACGACCTCATGAACCTTGCCCGCGAGGCAGGTGTTCCCTCCAGACTAGTTGTCGAACCTTATTTACCAGAAGGAGATGCGTGGCCTCTATCATGTCTTTTGACTTTCACCCACAGGTACCCAGACGAATTGTGGTGAGCACCAGTGCTTGCTGGCGTGGACAACCAGTCAGTGGCGGGTGTGTTTAGCAGTGGGCGTGCTAACAACCGTGAGACGTGCGGGTTGCTGGTGCAGTGTTCGAGCTGCAGGTAGACGACGCGTTATTGTTATATCATCGAAGTGGATCCCGATGATGCAGAACGAGATCGCGGATGCCATCTAGCGGTTGTCATGAGACGCCACCATCCGCATAACGCCTGCATCGTTTGACACGGTCAGGGACAAGATAGGGCCAATAAACGTGGACTTCATGACATGCACGGCGTCGGTGGTGCGATGCCTATTGACCGGGGAGGCAAAGTGCTTTGTCTCCCAGTACGAATTTTCCAGTTGGGCGGGGACCGATCTGTTGGCGCACGGATCTCCAATCGTTCCTGGTACCAAGGTCGCGGCCTTCCGGCTTCGGTCCCCACCCCCAATCATGGCAGGACACATTGGCTACATATGGTGGAATGCGAGACCCGCGCGGTTGTTATTTAGCCAGATGTTAAGGCCTACCTATTCCTTTCCTACAGCTCGCCACGGTAAGATCGATTGAGGTGGCATCAGTGACTGCGGAAGGATGCTTTCAGTGGTCCCGTTCAAATCGTGACCTGATGAACTGGCGGTACCCTCGCTGGGGGAGGACGGCGTAAAAGCAAGACTTCCGTACTTTTCGGGTAATGATTACCCGTGTTTCGGCAACCATCGCGCCGTGACGTCCATCCATCGCTTCGTACCAAGCACACAATTAGCCGTTTTCGATCGATTTCGAGCGCTCACCGACGTTCGCGGTCCCTTTTCATTTAATGCTTTCTTAAAATCAGAAGGTAGCTAGGGGAGTCATTATCAGGGTGGTGCATCTCTCAGCAGGGAGCCCCAGGACTTCGTGCGGCCTGCGTTTCATTACACCTGTCTTGAAGAAATTGTCGCATCGTTTGATATTACTAGATATGAGACGCGTAGGCAGGTCCCATCATTACCGGTCTCGCGGTAGCAATAGCAGGTGCCTTTTGGTTTAGATGTTCGTAACATGCAGGCACGTCGACGCCATGTATCGGCGGCGTTGTCGGGGCGCCCAGGGCAAGTACTGTAAAGCAGGGTAGCTGATGAGTTCGACGGGTTTGTTGTCATTCTTTCGACCGAATCCCTCGTTTGGTAAAAAGCCAATCCGGACGATGTCGTTATTTGCCTCTACTTACTTGACACTCGAGGAAAGGCACTTAGAAGGGGCATGCAACATCTTGCCAAGGCGTGGATCATGCGGGCGACCCATGGATGGTTGGAGCGGTCGTCGTGCGCTACACCGTACGCGACCGAGTCTATTCGAAGAGGGTAGTCTATAGGGTTTTTTATCGCCGTTGTCTTCGTAGAAACCGATTGATCTCCGGAAGGCGTGCAATAAAAATGTGCAAGTGCAATTTCGACACAACGTATAGTCATTTGGTCTTACCATTGACCCCTTGCAGTGTTCCCGAGGATCGATTTGCGTTGGGTATATGTATCGACCCCACACACGCGACCATGGACGTTTCCTACCCACCAATATCGCTACGAGCTGGGCTGGTCAAGAGCAGCTTTTTAGTTGGTCAGTTTGATCTGAATTTTTGACAGGTGCCTTATCGTAGTCTTCCCGAGGGACTGATTACTGCACCACTTTTTTTTTTTTTTTCGGGAGCTAAAGGCACATTATAAGAATCACCGAAAAACAAATTCGACCAAAACTGACGAAAAAAAAAAATAAAATCGAGTGGTGCAGAAAGTAATCCCTTTGTCTTGCCAGTGCGAATGGGGCATTAAAATTTCAGGTCAAAAAAATAAAAATTGGTGTGAGAATCCTACATTTTCGATTTCCCGCGAAACTGGGGGAAAGCCGCGATACGAGCAAACACGCTCCGGACTTCTTCGACCTGTTTTTTTGGCTGGCGGTCAAGTACGAGCGCGAGTGATTGCTTGCAAATAGTGGTACTAGTAACAGGCGACAGTCACGTGAGAACTCAGGTGAGACCGCAAAGAAGCGGTTACCCAAAACCTATACCCCTGAACTCCGCAAGAGCCCGAGGCCAGCATCGCTGTACACCCGGCTAGATACACGTACGGGGAGAATAAAGTGTCACACTTCGGTACCAGAAGACAGATATATGAATTACGTCATGGATGGTAACGGTCCCAGTCTCTATGTCGCTTCTTGTTGTTCTCCCCTGCAGACCCCGCACAATGGAACGCCTCTGTCCAGCAGACAAGCACGTTGCCGCCATGAATCGTGCGCGGGTCAAGGTCGAGCCGCACTTGCGCTGCCGCTTGAACTGGTTCGCTTGTGCGCAGTTCAGGTAGCCGAGACTGTTGAGAGATTTCCCTGTGGGGGTATTGCGGGCGGTTGGAAGAGGGCAGGTTGTGTGAGGTCTCAATGCAAATACCAAAGCAAGCAGGCGCGCAGGTTGCACAGTACACACAGACAGCGGCACGAGTGGTGTCCATATCGACAGTACGTACCCAGCAACACAGACAAACTTATACGAGGTTCCAGGTACGTCGTACGTACACCAAGCATCACGCGCAGACAGCAGTGCGTGCAGATGGCAGCACGCGCAGACAGCAGCACGACCACTGTACGAGTACGAGTGCAAGCACGAGTATAATTGCGAACAACTCGTAAAACGAAAAGAGCATGCTACGATACCAAGCAAGGTTTACGTACAGCAGTACATATACCAATCTGGACGAAAATATAATGATATTATGATCTTCACTATAGTACACAAACGATATTTACATTCCAGTCTATCTTGGTCCAAACGGACAAAAAACACAGCACAAAAACCACAAAAAATGCGATTCAAGTTTGGTATCCGCGAACACGCAAAGCGTGCGGCACTTGCCTGCTGGTAGCTCCGCAACCTCCGCCGCTGGAGTCGACCCTAGCACACGGTGGACCACGTCAGCACTGGCAGCTAAGCTCCTCACGCTGTGTTCCCAGCTGGCCCTGAAGGCATCGCTAGCCTCGAGAGCCTCCTCATGAGAATCAAATCTGCTGGACGTTTTCCTAACCGATCGCTTTCCTGTCGCTGGAGTGAAGTTGACCCAGAGCCTGTGCTTCCCAGACCCACTCTCTACGTAATGGCAGACGCTGGAAGTCTTCAGCCGGCGGCTGCTCGTGTCCGTACTCGTAGGCGAGCTGGGCGCCATGTTTTTCGCGCTCGTATAGGTGCTGGCGTGCGCTTGTTGCACGAGGTGGGATGTGGGATTTTTTTTTTATGTTTTTTTTTTTCATCATCACTTTTACTTTCCAGCCCACTCGTAGGAGGTTTTACCCTCGACGATCTTCTGGACAAGCCGTGGTCACAGGTGTCGTGTCCCTTCTCCCCCCCGGTACGTGCCTTTATTTTTTATCGCGCATAGGGTTCAGCATTCCCACTGCTCGTCGATTTTCATCGAATGTACAGCTAACTCACGCTCTCGCGCTTTCCGCTAATCAATTTTATGCAAGAAAAAGTCCCTATGAGCATGCACTCGGTGAGACTCGAACTCACGAAATTGATATTGATAGGCTCGCGGACCACCTACCAAGCCACCGGGTGGGTTGCTTTGTCTCGAGTTTTTTTTTTAATATATTTCGCCGCATAAAAAAACGGTTACAAAAAGACGTTTTCATGTGAAAAAGTTCAATAAACTACTCGAAAAAAGAAAGCATTTGTGCGATCGTGCCCAATCAGCACACAACATAGACGTGCATGACCGCTTTGACTGGCCGATCAAGAGGATATGATCAGCTCTGGCTACTTCGTCGTCGTTCGTGAGATATGAACGCACGAACTAAAAAGCTGCTCTTGGCCAGCCCAGCTCGTACCCTGATGTATGATCGAAGACCAGCGGCGGAGCTGGGGCGCGCTGCCCTGATGTATGATCGAACTACCGCGGCGGAGCTGGCACACGATGCTCTGTATTGCAGTAGAAGTGATTATCTTGTTGGCGAGGGCTTGCATCCTGGGTGTATTTGCAGAGGTTTCCCACGCCCAAGACAAAGCCAGATGTGGCTATGTTGGGCGCTTGTGTTCTCCCTGGGTTCGATGGTTCCGGACAAATATGTCGAGATGAAAATAATAAGCCGAGGTCTTAGAAGAATCTATTAACGCTTTACCACACGCCGTCGACACATCTGGACGAGTCCAAATGTTAATACCGCAAGTAAGTCTAGTTTTCACTGAAACAAAGTTTGTAATACCAAGAGGCCATAGCTTTGTACAGCTGTTAGTATGTATACTCTTGCCGTTGCAAAACAAACATGGCATTAGCCTAGGGTTCGTGCTGCCGTTCTGTCTAAGTTCGGCAAAAAAATGTCCTGAACGAAAGGTACCAGACGTCGAAGCGAATGTATCAGGCGTTTCTTTTCGTTGTCGCCCCCTCTGTAAAATTAAGTGCTAATATCGCAAACGTAGCTTTAAGGATAAAATCGCGTTTGTCTTTCCGAAATGTGTTTCGTTCGTACCACTTTTAGTATGTAAATTCTTGGCCATCTAAACACGAACATGGCATACACTATATTTAGCTCTGCTGTTATCTCTAGGTTCGATATATTCATCGATATGTGTTCAGGGCGATAGATAGCGGACGTCGACACGAATCATTAATCACATTCACCGTTGTTGTCGACGCCTCTGTCGGGGATCAAATGCAAACATTATGTACGAAACTTTTTCCTGAAAATTAACAAATCACAGGAAAACATGTTTATTCTGTGATAATGTATATCCTTGCCCTATCCAAAACAAGCCTGAAATTGGCCTGTGTGATGCGCTGCTGTTCTAGATGAATCCCACCAAATAATATGAGAACAAACGATGGCAGACATAGAGAAGAACCTGTGGCCGTTTTTCGGGTCGTGGCCTAGCAGAAGAGAAAATTAATTTACCGCAAGCCCTGGACGTTCAGACAGTCTTGAAACATCACATTTTGTACTGCCGTGAATATGCAAGGTCGTCCACAGGCCCTGTGCTGGGGGGGGGGTCCCACAATGGACACGCCGGCCATGTTGTGTGCGCAGCCACCTACTGTCTGTATTAGTAGGAGACATCGGTGCCAGTAGGATGATGTTGAGCATGATCTGGGGCTCTAGCAGAAAGGTACACTTGGTTTTCTTGGAGTATTTCGCGGTTGTCGTTGGCAATCACGAACGTAATCGATGAAATTTCGTTTTAACCACCGAGCCAGAAACGAGTGGGGGAAAAATGAGGCACCAAAGCTTCAACAACCACATTCTTCATGACGAGACGGCTGCCTCTTCCACGTCTCATTGTCATTAAGGTCTAAATGTTGGTCGTCAGAAAAATATGAACGAAACATTTCGGTTCTGCAGTTGTACAGTTTCTACCTTTTAGATTTTGTGATAACACATAGATAGTGTCGAGTGTGTCATGACGATGGTGACGATGATGGTGGTGTTATCACTTTAGACCGTTTTAAGGAGAGGCCGTTTTGATGATAGTGGAATAGGGAAGAAAAAATGCACTTGATTTGAGTGTAATGTCGTGAACAATCTGCCTTCGGGTCCTATCGAGGTTTGTCGTGTTTAGCGTAAAACAAAATTTCACAAGGCCCGAGGCCAACGAATGAGGCGAGCGACGGCCCACGTCCTCCTCGGTGCACCACGGTTAGCGGCCGAATATTTCTACCGGAACCGTACAAGAGGATATCGCTCTTGGGATGTCTTGGGTGGCTGGCGCCGCCCCGAAGACCCACGCAGGTACCAGCGACGGGGATACAGCGATCGATTTTGTGAGCGAAGTCGTGACCTTGTTGGTGCTCGTGATATTTGCGAGGAAACGAAGGAAGATAGACTGGGTTGGCGACGTCCTTTGAGATCCTTTAGTGGCCGTTGATCGTTTACTCCGAGCTAGGGGCCGTCGGACCTCGCGCTGCGGCTGCTCCGGTGGCCCTGTCGCTCGGAAATGGTGGATTTGACCGGTGAAGCAGTCGACGACCCGGCTCAAGTTTGCGTGGCTTGCCTTGTATTGAAGACCATGCCACGACGAGTTGGACAAACTCTCCAAATTGAATATCACCAAGAGCAAAAAAAAAAAGATGTCCCAAACGGCTTCTAGCCGACGTCGTTCTTTTTCGTTAGATTTGAATCAAGAGCCCATTTGATGGCGCCTGCTGGAGTAGTTACTTGCCGACCAAGCAGATGAAAATCAAATCAAACGAGAACATTGTTGGCGGAATATCCTGAAAAAAGTACTTCTCGTTAACACGGGATCTTAGCTCACTTACGTGAAATCCTGCCTGTGGCCACACAACAGGCTGTAACTAAAATTCAACTGGATGGAGGAAAACAAACCTGTAGGAGCTAGTGCCATCGGCAGTATTATACCAGTCCGAAAAGGAAAAGATACTGGCGAGCTGTGATATGCTGTATCGTATCAATTGTAGCTATAAAATGCCAGGATTAGACATACCCATTGGTATTTGTGCACTCGATAAACGTAAAAGACATAAATATATAACATAGAAGGAGAAGAATGAGCACAAAGATATTGGCAGACGATCGCATATCATGTTATATTACGGTGTTATCTTGATTCTGTACAGAGGTCACGACACTTTTTTCGTCGGCCTTTTTTCATCCGGTTTTGTTTGTTTGTTTGACTTTTCCTCTCTGTAATGGAATGTGGCAGTAGGTCGTGCCTGTTATCCCTAGTCCGAAGACATGGCCTTGCATCGTCTGTTACTCTTTCTGCAAAACTATATGTACAGTCGATAATTAACTACCACAGAGCTTGTACCTCTTTTTTGGTTTGAAGAATCGGCACGGAAACCGGTCGACCTGAATGTCGACGAGTGTAGACAAGGTTATAATGTGAAGGCACACATTCACTTTGAATTCGGGCTCGGTGTCTTGCCGTGCGAGACCTCCTGTATGTCACAGGCAAACTTGATTCCCCGTAAATCGCCGCGACAATTTTTTCCGGAAAACTGCCGTATCGTACAGCCCTGGTGACGAGCAATCCCATGGCGATGGATATCGCAAAAACATAAAAGCTAAACGCTTCTCACTGCACAAACTACATCCGGCACTCGGCCAAGTGCGTGCGTGTGTGCGTTCTTCGCATGTAAAACGTTTTTTCAACCCGCTGACTCCCAGCACACCTAAGATTAGTGTCCCTGTTAATACGTTAATCCTACAGAGTTTCACGGCATGTGGCCATAACACTACCTTGTACGACATAGAGATATAAATAACTAGGAACTCGTCCGGCGCTGTCGGTCTCATGCGGGTCTCTCTGGTAAACATTCGCTAGATTGTAGCTAGCGATCAACCATGATCGGTGGGTGCCGGAGCGCTTCGTGGGACACCTGTTCATCTTCAAGGTGACGACGCTGGCAACTAAAGAAGTGTTTTTTGGTTCCCGAGTTTCCAGTCACTCCAAACTCTAGTCCAGATGTTTTATTGGAATCGAAAAATATCGCTATCTTAACACGCTGCGTTGGTAATTTCGGCTGGTTCGTGCGCAGTGGAGAGCGACGGTGACGTGTTAGAGGTTAATCACACTAGGTATTGCCTACATGCAGCAGTAGCTTTCACAACAACTGTTTTCCCTTTCGGCATGTTGTGGACTGCAACAGTACGCTTCCCCGTGCAACCCTGCCGCAGGACCGTAGCCTTTGCTCGATGATTTTCCCGCGGAAACGAATCAGCATTAACACCTTCACGTTCGACCTTTGTGCGAATAGCTGCCTGCCTTGCTGTAAAAACACGCCACACCCGGGATATCGTCACACTCGGACTAAGCGTGTCTCAGGTATGGGGAAACACGCAGAGATGTCGTCACGTGGCAACACCTCGATAGGACATTGGGGACAATCACCGTAACACAGTGTTAACTGGCAACGCACGAACGTCCACACGCCTTAACGTTATGTTTCTGCTCGATGTCGTCCAGCTCTGGTACAGTAACGATGTTAGGATTTGACCATATACGTAGGTTATCACCCTCACATGCCGCGGACGATGTCCGCAGATTTACCAACAACATGAATAACATAATGGTACCGTCTACGAAGCGATAGAAATGACACAATAATACTGCCTTACCCTTGAGAGGAGTGTTACATATAACAGCCTCCTAACATAACGCTACCATGTTGGTCAGCACAAACACCTCACACTATGTTCCAATAAAACACGACCAGAAGGCAACATACCGTAGTGGTCAGCACTATAATACTAACACTACGTTCTGCGGACCCCCGTTTAGTTACTGTGGGGTCGGATAACGTGACATTCTCTTCATGTGAAGAGCGCAACGTCTTGACCGTCCGATACGACATGTTGAGTCAGGATAGCAGCCCAAATGCGGATGTCTCTCAAACATAATGTTGCAGTGTTTATTGTCAGCAAATATCTGATTTCAACATTTCGTTGCTGTATGCCCATAATAATCAATCTGGGACTATGTTATTGCGTTACCGTTGGGGCCGAAGCCCTTCTAGGGTTGGGTTGCGACGTTACGGCTTGTGCCTTCGAGAGATCTAACATGTGGTATCTGTGTTACGGGTAAAGCGGCGTCGCGAAGCATCATAAAGTAGACAGCTTATCCCATTTTGCCGAGATCTCAACAGGAGACACCTACAAGTGTCCGACGCGGGGAGGATAATAAAGCATCGCCGATATAAAAATACCACCTTGTTTTTTACTGCCTTTATCAGGGGACATTTAAGGGGTTCCCAACGAAAAAGCCGCCTAAAATCAGGAAACCACGCCAGTACATTATCCATTTATAACACCAGTATGTTATCCATCTAGAGCGTAATCTGCGTAATCGCACAAGTGAACTAACATGACAATGCCAGGGAACATATTGTAGACATTAGATAGTGGTGTGCACCGTCTGCAATCTTGTGTCACTGCAAAAATAGCACACGAGCTAGTACACCAACATAGTGCTATGTTTTTTTATCGATCGTATACGATGTCCCTTTGATCTATATGTTTCGGGAAGCGACTCTATGCGCATCACGATAATGTACACCTGTGTATTGTCCTATTGTTGCGTGAGACATCGTATTAAAGCATGCATTTCAGTCTACGGTCTGACCTGTGTGGGTTCCCGGAGATCATTGCAAATCGGTGGGGTAGGTCAGGCGGGTGACTCACGAGCGTGCAGATAACGTTCCAAGCATTCAGGGCGAGTATTCTGTGCGTTCAGAGCAAGTGGTTCGTGACAGGGATTCACAAGTTCATCACATGTTCTCGGTTTAGTTCAAGTCCGTGCTTTCCAGTGATCGACATACATACCCAGCTCCCCCAGAGCCCCACGCACACATTTAGTCGATCCCCTTCTATGCTATCCTTCCGAGGTACTACTCCGGCTCTACAACAAAACAGATAACGCCGTCTGCTCGCCGTGACATCCCCCCACGTTCGATGTCTTCAGACCGAAGAACGAACGTTAAAAGTAAACCCGAATAGCACAACATACTCGTCAAGGTAGCTACAAAAGACACTAAAACCTCTCGGCCCTCCACGGAGCATCTCTGGACAGAAAATTGAAACCCGAACCAGAACAACAATACTACCTCCACGCAGGCAAGAGGGCAGTCTTATCCTTGGCCCGCAAACACTCCCGACCTGTCTAACCCCTTTTCTCCAAACAAGCAAAGAAACATACGCTCGTATCAAACTGCGGATATCGTACCAAACAGACAAACGACTCTTGTAATTCTTACAACGTCCCCTCTATATTCGGTCCCACCCGGTTTCCCCCCTGATACTAAGCTACAGGCGTCGGTATGTTACCACGTTTGTAGGACGTTCATTCGTGACTCTCTCCCTTCATCGCCGTGCACCAGAAGTTGCAGCGTCCCTTCTTCCCGGGGTGCTAACTTTGGACGGTCCTGACCCTCGTACATTCTTCAGAACTTGTATACGCCGCATTTGTATGAAACGCCCGGAGCATGTACTCAGATGCGAAAAACATTGTTTTGTTTTTGCCTCACCTGCATCTGCGGTAAGGTGTTCTTGTCGATGGCTTCCGTCCGCCCATTTAACAAACCATTTCCAGTACAAAATCACCCTTCTGGCCAGACACTGACTACTCGGTAAGCTACCATCGTCCTACCACACCACCTCAACTCTAACTGAGACTGCAGAGAGTTGTGGCCAGTCCTTTGTAGTATAGCTATACATGTCCATTCTGCCTACAATAGACACTGTGGTGCAAATCCACTTTGCGCCTGTCCATATATCGGCACGCATGACTGTGTCTCACTTGTAGTAGCGGTTCACCGCGTGGTGTTCCAATGTACTTGCGTACTGGACTGTGTAGATATTGAAACTATCCACGTACCTTTGCCAGATGTCTCAATTTGCGCAGCGGACTGTGTTGATGCTGACACCATTCGTTTACTTTCGCCAGACGTTTCTCACTGTATCTTCCACGAAAGTTTCTATATATGTTAGTAGACGTCTTCAGCCCTAGCGTTTGTCTACAATTGCTGTCTCTGTGCGGATATCACATTTGGATTCATGGTGTGCTTTGTTTCTGGCGATGACCTCAAACTTCCCTACATTGAGCGTGGATATCCTTTGCAAAAGTGGAAGTCGTTTTCTTAGATGTGTTAACCGCTGGCTGCAAGACGTTGATGATGAGTCATCGTTTTATTTTTGCCTCCTACGGTACAAAGTTCTATTTCGTATACTTCGCGTGCTTCAACGTATTGGCACTAGCGAATGTGGAGGTGGATTTTGTATATGCGTTCATCACGGGCTGTCAGATATTCATGATAGGTCCTCTTTCTACTTTCGCCTCCTCCTATAGTATAGAGTTATATTTCGCATACTTCGTGTGCTTCAATATCCTGGCACTACCCAAGGTTATTATCTGATTCCTAGTAAGTAAGTCGTTTGGAGGTACTGACGCTTACCGCATCCACCCTGCATGAACACTGTCCACTGGTGCGACTATTTCTTGCTAATTTCAATCACGAATGCTACACGTCGTTCGTCTATGACCAATTTCGAATCGCACCCCTCATATACCTGTTTAGGTGGAATTGTTTGGAGAAACAAACGTAGTGACACCCCCCCAGCACGGGAACTGCCAAACGGCACTCCAGTCGGTCCGGACAAGATGACTAGTAAAATTTTGGGAACCACGTCAAATGACAACATCAACACGGTGCGATTCTTTCGTACTAAATAAGTCATGAGTCCTAAACGGCGTTCGTGCACAACCACTTTCAAATCGTACCCCTCGAATGCCGGTTTTGGTCGAAATCGGTGCAGAACACCCACCGCCCGCCTTTGCTATGAAGACCGCATACAATCTCTCGTCGTCTGAGCAAATATGGCAAATATTTCGCCGCTGCGGCGGCAAAACCCTCACGTCGTCTAGGCCCAAATGACAGAGCGTTTAGCCACAGCGACGGCACAACACCTCACGTCGTCTGGGAGTAAGTAGCACAGTCCTGGTCATAACGACGGCACATTTCGGCATGTCGTTCGAGCGAAAGTGGGACGGCCTTGGCTCTAACGACGGCACGTAACCTCACGTTGTTTAAACACAAGTGACATAGCCTTTGCCACAACGACGGCGCATAACTGCTGTGAATGTATCTAAGTGAGTGGTAAGTAGTACGGTGATGCAGTGTCCGTTACCATGTCGTCTGAAGACAAGTGGGGTAGCCTTTGTAAAAAAACGGACGGCACACACCTCTTGTCATCTGAGCGAAGGTGAATGCATCTAACTCGTGGGTGAACGGTGCTCCAGTATCCTTTACCCTTTATTTACCAAACGTGAGTGCATCTAAATTGTAAATGGAACGATGCTATAGTATCCATTACCGATTATATAACGGAGTAAACACAAACCGAACCCCCGCAAACCCGACGAAACACACGTCTCAGGGTAGAGCTCACCATCACCTGCCTCTGCAATGACAAGTGCTCACCTTCACCGTCAAGGTGCTATGCCCTTAGTGCTTACCTGGGATGAACTCAACCCACGGGGGCGCTATCCTTGCCACAAAACCAGACCCGAGGACACTCAGCAGCACACAAGCCTACCAAATACCTGGAATCCCCACGGTATGCAAATCTGAGGGAGAGGCTCACCTTCACCTCCCCTCTCAGCGATAGCAAAATGTCACGTGCTTACGGCTACTGTCAAAGGTGCTACGCTCATCAACACTCACCTTCACTGAGGTCAAATCTCGGGAGCGCTCACCTCGCCATGCCGCCTGCTAGTAATGACAACGTGCTCACTCCCTAGCGTGCTACCATACGTAGAGTACCAAGCCATCTATAACCCCCCGCCCCGCCCCCGAAATTGCCAAACACGTAAGTAAGCGCGAACTAGACAAAGTGGGAATTCAAGAGTCGTGGGAGAACGAAGGAGGGGAGAGAGGATGCACTGTTGGAGAGTACGTGTGTCTAGGGAAACGATGAAGGGACAGAATAGCCAGAATAGAGGGGCGGGGGGTGTGGGGTTCCTAGTCAAGGAATACCCGTGTGACATAATAGAGGCGATCAAAGAAACTAAATTCGACGAAAGCATATGTATTAAGATAGCAGGGGAGCGGGGAGCGAACGAATACTTCTTAGGAAACATATATATATATATATACCCCCAGAGTCGAAGAATACGATGAAAGAGATACAGAAGAAGTTGGAAGAAATAGCGGTAGCTGAATAGAAGTAAAATAGGCAAGGAGAAGTAGTAATAGTGGGAGATTTAAACTCAAGAATTGGGAAGTCAAGCAAACTGAATGAGAACATTGGACATAATGGGGAAGTAACAAAGAATAAGAATGGGTAAGAGATGTTTAAGTTCCTCAAGCACAATGCGATGAAAACGTTGAACGACATAATAAAATAGGCAGAACCGGAATGGACTAGACAGTGCATACGAAAGAGAGGTAGCTCTATCCTTGACTTTATAGTAGTAGAAAACGGAAGTGGTCAGGAAACGGAAATGCATGTAGGCGCAGCGGACATAGGAATTACGGATCACTGTCTAATATGGACAGACAGTCAACAGACGAGAGTTATCAAACATAGAAAAGGTAGGAAATTCTATCGATGAAGAATAGTTAAACTAGAAGTAAAAGAGAAACGGGAAGAGTTCCAAGAACAGATGGCCAAAAATGCAGAGTAATATTCCGAGCTGTTGGAAAGAAAATGTACAACAAGGAACGCGTCGAGAGGGATGACGCAGGAGCTAGGATAATAGAAGGATGGGAGCAGTTGGTCAACACCATAGCAACAAATTAAGTTGATAGTATGCAACAGAGCAGTAAAATGGTGGGAGGAAGAAGTGAAAGAGGCTATAGAAGCAAGGATAAAGGCACACGCAAGGTATACATCGAGTAAAGCTTCGACAGGGTGGGAGGAATACGCTATAGCTTGAAAAAAAGTAAAAGAGATGGTAGAGAAGAAAAAAGAGATATGAAAAGACGTAGTAAATAAAACGAATGGAGACTTTGAGGGCGGGATGAAGCAGATGTGGGTAGGGATAAAAGGGATACTTGTCAAACAAGCAGGAGAGGCAGACACGGGACTAGCTACTCTAAGAGCACAGAATGGTAGAATGGTTAGTAATTCGAAGGGGAAAAGGGAAGTACTAGTAGAGCATTACCGAAAGCGAGTAACACCTACAGACAACGAAATGTTCGACGCAGAATTCGAGAAGGAAATCAACGCGTGGGCAGAGGCGAACGTAGACACATCAGAACGGGAAGACAGTGGTTTGGGAGGGTTACAGAGATAGTTCACAAGCGAAGAAGTAAATAAGTGTGCAGCTAAACTTAAGAATAGAAAGGCAACAGCGGCAGACCAAATAGTGAATGAATTTATGAAGTACGGGGGGAAAGAATGCTTACTATGATGGTTATGTCGTACAACTGGATATGGAAAACAGAGTACGCACCTAGGAGGTGGTGGTGAGAAGAAGTAGTAGTAAACATTTCAACAAAGGAGATAAGGCTGGCCCGGGGAACTATAGAGGGATAATAACGCTACTAAGCACAGCAGGCAAAATATTTTGTAAGATTTTGAACGATAGAATGGGAACGATGATGGAGAAGGAAGACCAAATAAGCGAAGGGCAAGCAAGGATAGGCCAAACCGTAGCTGCGTAGACCATGTGTACACCTTGGGTAAGATTATTCAAGGTAGGAAAGACTCGAGACTAACAACGTACTGATTATTTCTAGATGTGCAGAAAGCCTACGACACAGTATGGAGAAATGGAGTGAGAAAAAACTATGGGAATAGGAATCAGAGGAAAGATGTGGAGAATGATGAAAAATATCACGGAGTGTGCGAGAGGTGCTGTGATGCTGGACGGGGAAATATCGAAGCATGCTGATATTTTACAAGAAGTTGTACAGGGATGTACGTTGCCACCTAACTTATTCAAGATATATATTAACGACCTGATAGTAGCAGTCGAGGCAGCAAGGCAGGGAGTCACGGTAGGGGAAGATACGGTGTCGGGATTGATGTTTGCAGATGACTTCGTTGGGATATCACAAACACCCGAAGCGTTGCAGAAACAAACAGAGAAGGCGCTAAAATACACCAGGGAATGGAGGGTAACGGCGAACGTCAAGAAATGCGCAGTAGTTGTTTGCAACGAAGATAAGTTAAACCCGGTAAATTTCAGTTGGAAGTGGAGAGAAGATGAATTGCCGATCGTAGACCAGTATACATACCTTGGCGTAGAGACATCAAACGACTGTTCCTGGGATTCACATATAGCGAAAGTAATAGGAAAGGGTAAGGCAGAAATAGGCAAGATAGATGCCTTCCCAACAGACTCGAACCTTGACACGAGGATTAAGATATGTATCTTGATGAATGCAACAGTACCAAAGCTAGAATATGCAGGAGAAGTATGGGAAGGGAACACGAAACTCGTAAAACAGCTGGAAACAGTACAAATGACAGCAGCTAAAATGGTCCTAAGATGCTCAAGTACTACTAGCAATACTGCAATAAGAGCAGAACTGGGAATGCGCCCACTCAAGACAAATAGAGACATGAGAAAGTTGAACTGGCGTTATAAAGAAAGAAACATGCAAAAAAAGAGGTTGCCAGCCAGAGTTGATAGAGCTGTATGGGAGAAAGTAAAAAAAGGGCGAGCTGGAATAACGTGGGATGGCATAGTTGAGAAAATATGGAAGGATATAGGAGGAAGCCAAGAAGAGATGATGTCCGCCGGGAAGTTTGGGACTTACAAGGTAGAAGTAAAAGAAAGGATAGGAAGAAGGGAAAGGCTAGCGCTAAGAAACAAGGTGGAATCGGAAAACACTCAAGAGATATACGGGGCATAGAGGGAAGGAATAGGAATGAAGACGTATTTGCATGGCCCAGTGGACTTCGCGAAAACGCTGAAACTGCGCTTTCGTGTAGGGGACCTGGACCTGCCAGAAAGAAGAAAGAGGTACACCAGTAACCGGGAGGAGGACGAACTGCGCTTTCGTGTAGGGGACCTGGACCTGCCAGAAAGAAGAAAGAAGTACACCAGTAGCCGGGAGGAGGACGAAGTAGATGCACAGATATGCCCGTGTGGCAAAGCAACAGAGTGTAGAACTCACAGAGTAGGAGAATGTGAAATATACAAGGAGGCACGAGGTGTGTTAGAAACGGCGATGAGGGAAATAGACGAATGTGACATGGAGCAGTTTGATACAATGAATAGCAGCGAGAAAACGATCGCTATCTTAGGAGATAGATGGTGGCCACAGGAGGTCAAACAGGAAGGGGATAAGATTAGATAAGATTGGCAAAAAGTTTCTATGGTATATATGGAAACAGCGTAATGAGCGCCCTATTGTTGGAGGTGTCTCTATTAGGAGCAGAAACGGTGCTCCGTCTCGAAAGGGATGCGTGGTCAATGGTCAAATGACTAAGGCAAGCAACAAATGAGTACGCCTCCCCCCCCCCCCCCCCCCCTTGTTTCGTGTGTTATGACATAGCATAGACAAAACAAGTCCGTTTGAAGGCTGGCCCAGCTCTTAGTGGTGGTAAGAAATTAAAATACTGTCTTGGTATTATGGCCGAGTCCGTCCAGGACAACATGTCCGCACATACTCGTGTAGGTGTTTAGGTTTTAGTGTGGTGCTCGAAGTAGGTTCTCCTATTTGTCGGTGTTTACTGTTCTAATGCATACATACCGGTACATTATAACTATTGATACCGTATACATAACTGAAGAACGCGTTGATGTTTTCCTGGTGCCGTTGTTTCGGGATCGCGGCTATATCGGTGATTTCGGATTGCGTAATAAACTTTAGTGACATGTAGGCAATCGTAGGCATAACTGCTGTAGTTCATATACTGCTACAGGAACCACCGCTGCGTGGTTGATTTAAGGTTGTGTTGATCCCCATATAGGTTAAATAATGGTTGTCAGGACCGAACCGGTCAAAGTACTAGAACGACTCTATTTCGTACGCATTTGGAAATACATACCCGATACAAGTAAGTTACATGTACGGTTGGTGCGAAACGAATGTCGTGCACGCCAGAAAATGTGGCAGACCACAGAAGAACGAAGAAAATGAACAACACTACAATGCTTACTATAACCGAAGAGAAGACAAAGCGTGACGAAGAAGGAAAACACAGGCAAATCGAAGCACAACGAAACAAAGGACAAAAACAACCCCCAGAAAGCCGCAGCAGTTTGTGGTGTGGGACGGTTCTATCCGCTGTTGCTAATCCATGTCATACGTAGCTATATCCTGTCCGCCGCCTTCTCCCTGTTTTCGTCAACCGTGCTGCACCCCCCGTCAATGATAGGAGCTAGACAGCGCAAACCAAATAAAACAGGTTCGCCGTCCATATGCTGCCTGTGAGCGTCTACTGATGTATACTTGAGATATACTTTCCTTTTTCAATCGCCCGTTGACCTTTCAAGATTATCCAACATAGATATTCAAAAACACGCCTTACCAACTCGAACTCCCGGCATGCGTTATGCTCCCACGACACGTTGTAACTAATGAAAAAATCACAGCCTCACCAATCGTGAGGTTTGAGCTCCCGGCCTCACGCTAAAAACAACAGCGACAAATTACAGCACTTTTGTATACCATAGGGGTCCTTGCATTATATACAATGGAACCAATGTCAACCGTGATGAAAACCAGGACCCAGATCCGGGGTAAATACACCGAGGCCCGAAAGGTAATAGAATATTAGTGTGTCTGTGCTCTTGACATATTTAGCAGATTTGAGAGGTTAATCGAATCTTCGGCCGTAACATATACTCTGAAGTACAGCAGTAGTATCGTGGCTCATTCACAGCGGTAGCAATCGTATCGCTTACCTCGGCAGCAAAGTTTACAGAAGTATGTGGCGTATCTGACAAGACTAAACTGAGTTTGTGTGAGGCAGCTCGGTTGTTGTTGTTGTTGTTGTTGTTGTTGTCTTCACAATAAATGGTCCTTTCTACTCAGCTTCATCAGTACACCCTGTGTCCGTCCTGATTCCTTATCCTAGAGAGATACTGATGCCGTGGTCGCAGACTGTGAGACAGAGGAAAACCAAAAATAAAACATAATCGCAAACTCAAGTGTCAAGCAAGTGAAATGTCAGCGTACCACGTACGAGAAACAACAACACAAGCAGGACCAAAAAATAAGAGCAAAAAGACAATGAAACAAAAACAAAACAAAAACGTTGAAATGAAGAACAGAATACAAACGACGCAAGGACTTCGGGAAACGCTGCCAGACGGACAGCATACGTACTCAGGAAGGACAGATATCTGCTGCGCGGATGAAGCGACACGAAAGAGAGGGAGCTACAGGCAACAGTCTATAAGAGCTAGTCGCACCGATACCTAGCCACCCGATCTAATATTTCGTTTCTGCATTCGTCGACAGCTGTATCAGTACGGTTGCCCTCCCCCCCCCTCCCCCCCTCCCGTTGTCGCTGTTTTTGGCGTCCTCAGCTGCGCGGCGTGGCCGGCTCCTCTGTGACTCGTCCCTGTGCCACCTCGCCATGAAACATTCCGCCGCGTCGACGACCCCCCGGTACCACGTCCCGCTCTTCTTAGCCACCCTCGGCCATAACACCGTTTCTACTCGGAACAGCAGAGGGGAGCTTTCCGTGGACCCCTCGGTGGCTTGGAAAACCCTGATGTCGTTTGCTAGACATTGGGCCCAGTTCTTTTCCGGTCGGCCTGGTCCTGAGTTCTCCCCACCAGCCATCGTCCCAAACATCACCCGGCGGGTCAGCCGCTCATTGGTCGCCCGTTGTACGGCCCCCGCAAAGAGGAGGCGTCTTTTGCGGATGGTCGTCTCAACGCTCTCGCATTGTGCTTTTTTGAGGGCCTTGGCGTACGACATGAGGTGGTCAGTGCGTTGCCGGCGCTGGAAGCCAATGATCCGTAGGAGGAGTTGGTGGTGTGCCGTTCGGAGTTCAGCGAAGTGCTCCTGACCAAGAGTCCAGGTGACGCACCCATACAGCAGGGTCTCCATCTCCTCGGCCTTTATCATGCGCACTTTTAGAGTGAACGGGGCATCCTCCATATCATACAGTTCCCGTTTGAACCGATTGTAGCATGCCCACGCGAGTTGGATCCGTCGTGTGGTCTCTGGCATAATGTCAGCGCTTGCGACGGCAAGACCGCCCAGATACAAAAACTGCGTCGTCTGTCTATATCTCTGTCCCGCCGCTTCGATGACGAGTGGTGAGGTCTGGGGTGCCTGATTCGGTGTCCGCAGCAGCATGGTCTCCGTTTTCTTTTCGGATACGGTGAGGCCTGCTGCTTCGAAAATGGTCACAATGACGGTCATCATCTTCGCAAGGCCTTCCGCCGACTTAGACACAATGCCTGCATCGTCCGCGTACAGCATACTCCATACTGCCCTCCGTACGCAAGATAGTGGGTTAACCTTCACCCCGTCCTCGCCGAGGTCCTCCTCGAGGTGAACCAAGTTCCTCAAAATGTCTGGGTCTTCACTGAAGCGTGCCAGCACGGCGTGTATCGCAGCAGCGAAGGAGACATTGGACAGAAGTGGCGACAAGACACATCCTTGCCGCAGCCCCTGAGGGACGTCGAACCATTCCGAGTGCTCGCCGTCATCCGTACGCACGCGGACTCGCATGCCTTCGTGGAATTGGCGGATAACGGTTAGCATCTTCTCTGGTACGCCGAAGCGTGCGAGCACCACCCACAGCAGCTCACGGTCGACGGAGTCATATGCTTTCTGCAGGTCGATGAAGCACATGTACAGGGGGATTTTTCTTGCTCGTCCGAGTTCTTGCAGTCGGCGCACGACGAACAGCATGTCGACCGTTGATCGTGCTGGGCGAAAGCCTCACTGTTCCTCGGGGAGTATCCCTTCCGCCTCGCAGTAGTTGTACTGAATGTACTGAATATACTTCGCCTACAAATAATGTAGAGAAAGCATACTTTGCAGTAAGCCTGAATAATGTGTAAATCGGTCGTATGCATACGCTTGTGGTACTATCCCTGTACTGCGACCCCTCGAATAAGGTTTGTAACTACGGTAATATGTGTGTGTTGTCTTCGCATGCCCTCCTGTCAACCCAGCTACATCAGTACAACCCATTGGTCATTCCGATTTCTCAACATTGGAGAGATACTATTAATAATTATGTGCAGACTGAGATCTACCAGAAATAATCGCAGATAAATAGGTAAAGTAAGTTCAACGCCCACGCACCGGGTTCAAGAACACCAAAATACGAGCTATATGTTAGCACTTATTTTTAATAGTTTTTGTTACTTCTGGTAGCTACCAGTTTCAACGTAGCTTTCGTAGGGTGCTTTCACCCAAATGATGGCCTGCTTGCTGTACTCCACAGCTAAACAGCTCTATAGCGATACTTCCTGCCGGGAGGCAGCGGTGTGATGCTCTGCTGCGGTAGTAAGATGCATACTGCTGTACATGTTTAGGAAAAAGGGTAAATATCTCCACCCCAATAGAAGCAAGAGAGATACGCCCAAGGCCCAGAGAAATCTTTCTTGTGGTGTGGTAATAACCCACTCCGTGACTGAATAACTGCAACCCCGTGCGACACAGCTTCCTCCCCCGATTGTTTCGCCTAAGGTACACCTTGCAGAAATATAAATATCTCCATTTTCGACTGTGGGCACAACAACATAAGGACAACGAGAAAAAAACATCCTTCGGCTGTGTTACACCCGCTACGTACCTGTTACCTGTTAGCCTGGTGGTGGCCAGGCTTGGCTGCATCGTATATCCATCATACAGCTCGAACCCTCCTGGCACAGCAAACCACCCCTCCCTCTGTTGTGTGCAAGCTCATCATCACGCCCAGCTGAAACTATCTCACCACGTGTGACCCGTGTCCTACAAGGGCTTGCGTACCCGTTCTCCATCTATATCTTCTACGTTCCTTTATTGCTCGGTGTTCAGTCCTTCAAGTGTTATACCTAGTCCCGAGCACAACGCTCGGTTGGTATGCAACATAAACAATGGTGAAACCGTGGGCATCGAAGAAGGTCGAACGTGCCTCGTACTTTTCTTGGGTGTGCATACTGTATCGTCGTTCCGCCGTCTCGGTGTCGTGCTAGAGATGCACAACTTATGTGCGACGATCGGTTTATTACTTCCGGTGTGATCAAATCGTCGCGGCAAAAATACTGGTTGCTAACAACGAAACAGGTGTACACACGTACCTGGTATGCGACAAAAATACATCCAAGATTGAATGTGAGATGGTACAAAACCATGAATATCATTGCTCCGTTTTTCAAACATTCCGATCTCTTGAAATGCACTTCGATCACCCTGAGTTCACCATGAAACCCAAGGGCAGGGGGTCGACAGGACGGGTATCGCAGAGCACCTAGCTTATACTTTATTTGGTTCACTTGGTTGTGTTTGCATTCAACTCGCGTTGCACTGCATCAGTCTCCGTGGAGACGTGAGCGTAATGCGACCGTTCTCGTCTGTTGGGTAGTGTATTTCGGTCCAGCGTTGTGAGGAGTGCTTCCCCTTTGTTTGTTGGCAATGCTGGAGGTTCCTAGGTTGGTTTCCTTATTGATGTTGCTTTTGTCTTCCCTAGTAACTATAGGTTTCTTCATAGGAGTGTAGTCAGGGGGCAGCAGCACTACGATTGGAGATTGTTAATACTTTGGCCGTCTTCCAACCTCGTTCATCGCGTGTTGCCGCGCAAGAGAACTATTAACTCCTTGCGAATGAATATATTAATATATGATGACAAGGGACCAGGTTGCTCCGACTGAAGCGATGAAAAGTATGGTTTAGGGAGAGGTGGGGTCTCCGAGGTTCCTTTCATTACATGCCGCTCGTGTGTTAACTCGAGAATATGTTTGGTCGTCGAAAGGCATGCATGCATTCGTTGGTGAACGAGCATTCATGTGATATGCGATAAGGCATTGGTACAACCACAGCGAGCGACAGATATATATATACGAGCGGGGAGTGTGCTTCCATGCGATTGAAGACCAAATATAGTCTGAGTTCGTCTACGGGTAGAGAATAACGTCGAGTTCCTATGGCGACCCGACCCCGGTCGTAGCTGCGCAAACGAAACAATTTCCGGGGAATGAATGGAGTTGTTGAGGGGGAACCACGTTGCTCCGGCTGATTCCATGAGAAACGTGGGTTCGGGAGAGGTGGGGTCTCCAAGTTCCTTTCATTACATTCCGCTCGTGTGTTAACTCGAGAATATGTTTGGTCGTTGAAAGGCATGCATGCATTCGTCGGTGAACGAACATTCATGTGATATGCGAAGAGGCATGCATACAAGCAAAGCGAGCGATAAAGGTATAGAAGAGCAACGAGTGTGCTTGCATGCGATCCAAGACTAAATATAATCTGAATTCGTCTGCGCGATGACTATAACGTTGAGTTCCAATGGCGATCCGATCCCAGCGGTTGCTGTGCAAGAGAACCTTTTCTTGAGAACAAATGCAGGTGTTGACGTGGAGCCACGGGCTCCGGTTGATTCAATAAGAAACGTGGGTTCGGCAAGGGTGGGGTCTCCGAGGTTCCTTTCATTACATTCCGCTCGTGTTTGATTTCGAGAATATATTTGGTCGTCGAAAGGCATGCATGCGTTCGTTGGTTAACGGTCATTCATGTGATATGCGAAAAGGCATGCATACAAGCGCAGCGAGCGATGGGTGTATAGAAGAGCGACGAGTGTGCTTGCATGCGATTCAAGACCAAATATAGTCTGGATTCGTCTACTGGCTGCCTGTGAGTTCTAATGGCGATCTGGTCCCAGCGGTTGCTCTTCAAAGGAATACTTATTTGCGAACGAATTGAGGTGTTAATGGGGAGCCACCACCTTGCTCCGGCTGATTCGGGTTCGGCAAGGGTGGGGTCTCCGAGGTTCCTTTCAGTACAATCCGCTGGCATTTGAATTCGAGGATATGTTTGGTGGTCGGAAGGAATGCATGCATTCGTTGGTGAATGAGCATTCATGTGATATAGCGCTAAAACGAACACACGAACGAGTGTGCTTGCATGCGGAACGAGACCAAATATAACCTGAATTCGTCTACCGGCGGGATATAACGTCTAGTTCCATTGTAGACCTGACCCGGCACCTAGAGCTGTGTTGTAGTCAGGGAGAGCAGCGTGGCGATTGCTGCATTCTACCATAGGTTAAGTATATATATAGGTATATGAGTCTCAAACACGCTCACGCCCCCCCCTATGTATATCCTGGCCTGGTCATATATTGTGTGTATACTCTGTGGTAAAAGGGGAAATAAGAAAAGAGGAGATACGGACGTATATTTTGACACTAATATAAATAAAATTTGAATATGTATTATATTCAATCATCTTTTTGTCTTAGTTTTTGGAAATTAGTGAGACCATTATTCCTTGGACTTAGAGTTGTTGTAAATCACATACGCGTATTACTCTGATAACCGTCCAATGGGGTGGTTGGAGAATTTAGGGCCAGACTACCGGCATTTGGTGGTTGTTCGTCTGTCACGTCGCTGCTGTCGACGCATTATGGAAGTTCTCTGGTAGTTCGAAGAGGCAATTCTGGTGGCGTGACGATCCTACAGCAGTGATCTCAAGCAGAACAAGACTTTACTATTATCTGGTAACTTACAGCGGTAGTGGCTTAGGTGCGTAAATTGCAGCAGTAAATAATGTTGTGCATGTGGACGAGGCGTTGGTCTGCGTGATTGCGTATGTATGCGTGTGGACGAAGCAGCGCGACGTCAGGGTCTAGCGTTGTTATGCGTGTGTGCGTATGCATGTCAACGAAACGTTGGTGTGCGTGTGTGCGTGTGCATGTATGTAGATGAAGCGTTGGTGTGCATCATGAGTTTGACTTGAAAAATGAAGTTGTTGGTGAACATGCATGTTTAAAATGCATACATTATTTCGATACAGCCATGGAGTATGTGTACAAGCACAGTTGAAGCCGGTAAACGAGCATCCATAGGAACGAAGAAACGGGCATGCAAGCACAGCAAGGGAGACGTCCTTGCAGTTGAAGTGGTGGTATGCATCACGTGTATAACTTGCGAAATGACGTTAGACAAGTGGTATCGATCTCACCGAAAGGTATAAGCAATGTTGTTGGTGAACGCACACAATAGAGATGCATACAATGTTTTTTATATTGTGATGGTACAAGCAACGTTGTTGGTGAACGTCCATATTAGAGATGCATACATTGTTTTCGATTCTGGGATGGAGCATGTGTACAAGCACAATTGAAGCTGGTAAACGAGCATGCGATCGAAGGAAGAAGCGGTCATGCAAGCACAGCAAGCGACACTGCCTGGTAGTTGAAGAGGTGGTGTGCATCACGGGTTTGACTTGAAATCAAATGTTGTACAAGTGATACAAGTCTCTCCGAAAGGTATAAGCAATGTTGTTGGTGAAATTCCATATTAGAGATGCATATATTAATATTTTCGATAATTTTATGGAGCATGTGTACAAACACAGTTGAAGCCGGTAAACGAGCATGCGATCGAAGGAAGAAACGGGCAGCAAGCGACACTGCCTGGTATGGTGTGCATCGCGGGTTTGACTTGAAAATTAAGTTGTACATGTGGTATAAATCTCCCCGAAAGGTACAGGCAATGCTGTTGGTGAACGTCCATATTAGAGACGCATACATTGTTTTCGATAATGTGATGGTACAAGCACCGTTGTTGGTGAACGTCCATATTAGGGATGCATACATTGTTTCCGGTGGTGTGATGGAGCATGTGTCATGGCGCAATTGAAGCTGGTGAACGAGCATGCGATCGAAGAAAGAAGCGGTCATGCAAGCACAGGAAGCGACATACCTTGTAGTCCAATGGTTAGGATATATGACTTTCACTCATCAGGCCCGGGTTCGATTCTGGCGGGAGAGCCATGTCACTGGGAGCGACCTTATGCGCATCATTTTGTACACCTGTGTATTGTTCTATCATTGCGTGAGACACCGTATTAAAGCATGCATTTCATTCTACGGGCTGACCTGTGTGAGTTCCCGGAATCATGGCAAGTTGGTGGGGTAGGTCAGGGTGCTGACTCACGAGCGTGCCGATAACGTTCCAAGCATTCAGGGCGAGTGTTCCGTGCGTTCCGAGCAACCGTCTTGGTGCCAGGGATTCACAAGTTCGTAACATGTTGGTTCAAGTCCGTGCTTCCCAGTGATCGACATACATACCCAGCTCCCCAAGAGCCCCACGCACGTTTAGTCGATCCCCTTCTATGCTATCCGTCCGAGGTACTACAACTCCGGGTTCGCAAATAAAACGGTGAAATGACCCCTGCTCGCCGTGACATTCACGTCGGACAGATATATATTTTCAAGTCGTTGGGTATGGTTTATCAGTACGTCAAGTTGGACAGGTAGAGATTTGTTACTTTCAGAGCGTAAAGATCGATGTTTCAAGCATCTGTACATTAACACAATGCGTACCCCGTGGCAAACATAGAATGTGGGATTGTGTACCAATTACAAAGATCGTACCAGGTCAAAACACAATTGGCGTACGAACGCGGGTTCACTCATGATAATATTGGTCCACCCTACCAAATACACGATTGTGGAAACGTGTACACAGATTATTGGAATCGTGCCGTTGCGGGCGTACAAAATAGGTACGGGTACGTGTGAAACTTGTTGGACTTATGCAATCATCTGGAATATTGCACAGAACAACTATCATTAACACTTCGCCGGGCGAAGATGGTACTAGATCACAGGCATGCACAGTATGTCTGTCTGTGACTTCAATTTCTTAGAACATAATTGACAGTGGCGTCCATGTTGACATGTAGCCGATTGGAGTCCACGCGCCCATGGCAGTAGTACAATAATCCATGCGAGGGGCCCAAGTACGCTCTGATTAGTGTTGTTCGCGCCAGAGCCGCTACGATCTTACTACCCCAAACAAGCTTCACAAGGGAAGCATGGCGTTAGGGTCTTAGTTTGTTGGGCTACTAGTTAAGTGTCAACCAACCGCGTGCCCAATCTAATCCTTCTAACACAATGCCTCTCTCCGGAGCAGCGTACGCCCCTCGTCCGCAGTTATTAAGAATCCCTAGGGATCCAGTAGGAGTGTTTGCAGTTTCCACACATGAGTAAATTCATTTTTCTTCATAGAACGTTTTCATGGTGAAAGTGAGATTTGAAGTCACGACCTATGACCCATGTCCTGCCGACGACGTCATTTGTTAAGGTCTTGGTCCATTGCGATATTGGTAAAAGGTTAATCAATCGCCCACCCGATGTCTGCCTTAGACCAATGGCCCGCGTGTCATTTCCAGCTGAGGCGCTTACGGCCTGCGAAATCCGAATCCCGGAAATGGAACGCGCTACGTTCTGCGTCTAGGCCCCAGCTCTAAGGCTAGCTGCACAATTGACTTGAAACATATTAATTTCGAAATAAAAAACATGAATTATGTCATTAAAGAGCAGGACGCCCAGCAACAAGCAACACTAAAAGTAGCATTTTGGGACGCCACCTAAAACTCACAGATAGTTCCATCACGTCGAATGTGTTGGACATCGAATGAGAGGTATGTATCTACCATATACAATGTAATTGGCCCTCCATCCTCTGGCATTGCGGTCTCGTGCTGTTCAGAGGTGTATCATCATAGTCAAATGACTGATCGCCAAGCACCATTTTCTTGTGACCGGAATTAACAACATGTCAGCCGCATCCAGGCAGAATAAGGTGCCAAATATATACATATGTTACTTAAAAACGATTGGCCTATATGAACGAAACATAGCCTCAATGGCACCGAATCGGTCTGTTTCAAGATTCCTAAATATTGTGTAATGGGTTTTTGAACGACCTTGACACCCGCGACCGTGTGAATTGTTTGAGTGCGTATCGATCTGGGTGTCGTTTGTCAAAATGCGGTTGGGACCCCACCACCCTACGCAATTGTATTCGCAGCGTCTGGCGTGATTCTGCCAGATGATGCCCTGACGTGGTCCGCTGCTTGTGTGTGGTTGACCTGCGCAGTACAAGAAGATGCAGCCCCACAAACGGAGGCGAACACAGCATATAAACGTTCTGCCTGGGTGCGCCGCCATCTCCCTGATTCTGTCTATCTCCGGGCGTGTGGCGAGACCGCTGAAATAGAGGACGGCGACCTCAAGTTATCCGATAAGCTTATCGGTTGGCTTGTACTCTTGGTGGGTTCGCCCGTTTTTGTACACGATGTAACATTAACATTGCACCCGATGTGTACTTTACTACCTCGTAGTTCATTTGCGCATAGCCTACGAGGTAGAGTGCATTATTGTATTTTTATTTCGGTCATTAGTTGGGATAAAGAGCTCTTCACCCGAAACGCCCAACGAAATGTACGTGCTACCACTCGCGTAACACGGGTCCGTGAGGCACCGGTACTGCAACAGACGAGCGATTCGTGAGGTCTGACACACCGAGGTGTGTGCCAGAACACTCGGAACAACACTGTTCGACGACGATATCACATAACATACTACGTACAGAACGGTAGTCCTTATCTAACATCTCTGACATTCTCCGTTTTTTTCATAAGGTGGACAGCAGGCATTGATGCGAATGTATTTTAGCCAAAACGAGACAGACGCCTTCAAAGAAAGAGCGCTGTGCTCTTGGCATTTCCGCTACAGACGTCGCCTATTCGATAAAGCGCGAACACACATATGTGGTACTCATACGCAACTTAAGTCTGCTAAGATGACATAGGATTTGACACGTGGGCAACACGCACGGGTTCCCGTCTGCTTCGGTTGCAATGTTCTCGTCGAACAGCTCCACGATATCTATACGCATGTTCCCCCACTCAACGTACGTACATGAGACGCGTGCTGAGAGAGCAGTCGCATTTTCAAGCCCCAGAGTTTCTGCCGAACTCGAGTGCTGAACTCGGACTCTACTGTAGAACGACAAAGTTCAAGAAACGGCCTTTGGTTGTGATATACAACAATCTTCGTATCGTATCTACGGTACGTAGACTCTGGATATTGCTCATAAAATTGCACCCAGTGGGGAGATATGTAGTGAGGGGAATACTGTAGAGCTCCTTGTGTGAGGAGCCTCCCAGAAAGTGGGTGCCGTGCTACTATGATTTGCGTCTCAAGCAGAAGAAACCTACGGGTGTCACTCTATGTTGCATGTAAAGAGCATGTTGAGACGGCCATACACGGGCCAGCGTATTCGCATTACGTCTGTGAAGGGCTTACGTGTTCACCCGTCAGCTCGTGTTTCGCTTCGAAGGGCTTGTTGAAGAAACCGCGCAAAAAAGTATTGAGATGAAGCGAATATATATTATGTTGGGTATTTTCAAACCCATATGTGCAGCAAACGATCAACGCGTTCACGTCTCGTCTCGTCTCGTCTTTACAGATACAAGGGCTTCTCTATGGCGCGTTGCTCTACTTCGCGGGAAACAACTCGCCGTGCGACAAAGGGGAGGACGGTGACGACGACAGCAGGAGTGGGCGACGCAGCTACCGACTGGCAACGGTATTCCCAGCCATGTATTTTCTTGTTGCCGCGACTCTCCCTGACCTCCGTGTTGGTTTCTCTTTCTCGCTCTCGGCCAATAGCGTATGTGTTGGTCACCGCGTTTTCGGTGCGGGCCTTCTCGTGGTGTATGGAATCATGATAACCACAGCCATGAAAGTCCTGATGTCGACTGAAATCGAGGATGCCACGGTGGTGCTAAACGCGATGCTGGTGTTCTTCGTCGCTGACCTGGTACGTGGTGTGCTATAGCGATACATTGTCGCCTACGCAGTGCTTCCTGCCTACTGGTCCTTTCCATGAATCTCCGAACATCGTGTGCCCGGACATGATGTTGTTGTAGCCTAGTGCGTATTCCAGGGAGAAAGCACTTGCTGCCTGTGCGTGTAGAGAGTGGTAAAATATGTTTCGCCCAGCTGGTACGTGTGGATCATCACTACACGCTGTATCGCGTCCACGTGCCTATGTTTCGTCGTTGCGCACATTTACCTCACACCTAAAGTTTGACCCACCTAAACGCGCATATGTGCAGCTTCATCCGGTTGAGTCGCAAGTCTTTTATATAATCTTTTTCCGCAGCCTTAACTCTAGTCGTATTGCAAAGTTCATAAACAAGTATATAACTGTACTTTCGAGTATGCTGTCCTTAAAATGAGATTTCAGTCCGGAAGCGGTGAACCTGTGGAAATATGTACCACGGGCCACCTAAACCACACTCCAAAACCACGCAGAAAATACCTTCGCGACTTGCAGGCACCGACCGAAAGCAACAACTGCAAAAACCTAACATCCCTAGAAATCTTCTCGCCATGTCTAGCTCTTCTGTCCGAGAAATATATCACGGTGGGCGAGAACAGTGGATGAGCTGGTGAGGTCTTGCTTGCGGACATTTATTCGCTTGCCTGCCCGCTATCCTCGCCTGTGTCGTTGTAGTTTTTTTTTAATTGATAGTTCCGGTCATTCGCTCCCAACTTCAGGACTGGTCGTGTCGAACATACCATACACCGGACGTGTACATTACCATAAATGTCAACATCATATACACCTTTATTCGTTCGATCGTACCAGTATCGACTTCGACACCACGATCAGTGTAGAAGCATATGGTACGTCCAAAATCACATGACAGAATCGACTTCATGGTCAAGAATACAGAACACACCTGGTGTCGGGAAGGGGGTTGCAAAAATGCTTTATCTTCCTTAAAAAAAAAGATAGAAAAGCGCCGTGCACAGCGATAGCAACCTGAAACAGATCTGCTTCATAGCACAAACGCCGTGCGTACGCAGGGGTCCCCTATGTGGGCACCAAATAGATTTTTATTGGACAAATGCACCCAATACTAACGTAAAACTATTGTACCAGGTATGAATAAACGTCGATGGTAGTATATTCTGTAAGGACACAAGCAGCTAGCGCTACCCCAAAGTACATCCTACGGCCGAAAATACCATACGCTTAAAGCCATTCAACGATAATGTCGCACGAAGGCTTTATGCACGCTCATAGTAGGTTTTTCGTGTTGGCGAGTCACAACTATGACGACGATACGAGGATATGTGCGACCTAGGATGCTTTTACCCTGACCCGTCCGTCTCTGTGTTGCGTCAGGAATCGAAGGCGCACACATTCTTCATCACGGCCCCTAAAGCGCGGCGCCTGTTTTGGACGATATTCTCGGTCTGGATAAGCTTCGTGATGGCGGTGATCGCGGTGGTGTTCGCCGGAGAGTCCTCAGAGGCCCTAGACGTTTTGCCGAGCTGGTTCTACCTGGCGGTATCTCCAGCGGCCGCGGCACTTTGCTCATTCGTATAGGGAAACTTGGTCCACAATTTCCTCGAATCTTGCAGCGAAGCAAGCGCGAGCGTTCATCATGTAACGGTCGGTTTCGTGGTTTCAAGGGGTTGTGTAAGTTTATGTGCGGTTTTGAAGGGAGTTTAAGAATGTTTCAGGCACGATCGTTGTTTCCACGTCGTTCGCACCCTCTGGCTTGCTCAGGGAGTCATCGGTTGGTGGTTATTGTTTGTGGCCAATGGGCTCCCTGTGGCTTTTGACGTCCCTCCTTTCCAGTTTGACGAAGGCGAAGATTTTGATAAGATTACTTTGACGACGAACGTAGCGACGTTGATCTTTTCGGTTGCTATTCTGGAAATTGGCGTCGTCTTGAAATCGTGCGGCCGTCTCCTGCAGAAGGAACAACACTCTGCGGTTCTTCTGGGTGAGCTTTCTTCCTCTGACCGACCCGCTGGTCGGCAGCGGTGCGGGTGCTGTGCAAATGCAAGAATCTCTCCGGTGCTTGTGGGATGGGGTGTTGGGTATTGGGTCACCTCACTGTTGTACGTGTTAGGTGGAGCTTGGCATACCGGTGGATGGACGAACGCCTCAGTTGGCGTGACTATTGCTGGCTACGTGATCCTACCGTGTTTCTTTGTCATCGGAATTTTAATGATGACTGAGACGAACTTGATGCGCGTGAAACTTGGAGCCCTCCTCAGGCCCGTCATCGTCGAGCTAAGCGATAAGCGTAAGGCATGGTATTGGGTCATGGCGACAGTATTTCGTGATGTCTTTCTTTTGTGGATGATGTTTTCTTCATGTTGGGTTTTCTCCTAGCGGTCACGTACAACAGCTGATTCGTTCGTTAGGCTGCAAAACGATATGGGGTTGGAGAAGGTACGATGGTGTTATATGCGCTCCTGTACAGTCTTGCAGATAGTCATTTTGAACATGCGCTCTACCGGAGTTGTAGTTGCCTTCCTATCCATAACCTACAGTATAGCTGCTTCTGGTCGTCGGGTTGCAATATATATATAGGGGTTGAAAAAGGTATTCCGGTGTTTTCTGCACGAAAGTACTATGTCGTGGGCCGCGGTCGGTTTGAAGCCAAGCTACGCAGGAGCCGCTTCCAACAGTTTGACAATTCTTGTACTTGACAACGAGATGAATCGCGAGCTTCCGCTGGGTGTGTACTCTGTGTGTGGATTAAACTCTTTTTGTCGGATAAGATTTGTCTATGTCTTGAATATTTTGAAGTTGAGATCAGGGATAAATAAGCAAAGGTTTTCGTTGTGGAGGATGTGGCGCCGAGGTCAATAACTCGACCAAAACCTCTAGAGGTGTTGCTTGGGCCCATCTGGTGTCATGTTGGTGTGTGTAGACGTTGGATGTAGTGGTGTGCGCCATGGCTTCACCCATTGGGTTCATAGCCTTGCGTTTCCAGTTGTCATGAAGTATGGTACAAAGTGTCTGATGCTGCGTACAGTAATTCATGCAGGCATAAGGTGCATACCGCGATAGAATGGGGTGTTTTATAACAACAGCATATACATATACAATGTGTTAATTGGACTGTAAAAACAACTGTGACCGGTCTGGAAAAGTGCTCCAGGTAGGTTTGATATTTTGCTACGCGTGCAACTGCTACTTTTTCTTGTAAAGGACCCGGCGTACTGCTGCCACTACCACTAGCTGTTGTATATCAATAGATGTCGTTGTTCGAGCCGTACAGAGGAGCCCCTGCCGTAAAGTACCATGGCAATAGCTGTCAGTGAGCTATAACGGGGGTCCATAGTGGCTTGGTAGGTGGTCCGCGAGCCTATCAAGATCAATTTCGTGAGTTCGAGTCTCACCGAGTGCATGCTCATAGGGACTTTTTCTTGCATAAAATTGATTAGCGGAAAGCGCGAGAGCGTGAGTTAGCTGTACATTCGATGAAAATCGACGAGCAGTGGGAATGCTGAACCCTATGCGCGATAAAAAATAAAGGCACGTACCGGGGGGGAGAAGGGACGACACCTGTGACCACGGCTTGTCCAGAAGATCGTCGAGGGTAAAACCTCCTACGAGTGGGCTGGAAAGTAAAAGTGATGATGAAAAAAAAAAAAAAAAAAAATAGTTAACGAGACCAAATATTGTTAGTAAAAATAGGGAAATATTTTGGTTTTTGTGTTTACCATAGGCCCTGTTAACTGTGGACCCCCGTAATAGTGGTCTGGGGCTCGACCCCGTGACCTCTCTGAGCAGGTGCCATAATATTTTGAACAAAGTGTTTTTCGACGTACCAATCAAGCAAGAAATTTAAATTATGGCAACAAGTTTGCGGAAACATGCGAAACCTTTTTCATCCCTGGTCTCAAACAATGAGTACGTCGGAATACTCGACCGTAAGCACATCCAAATGGCCGCATGGACAGGGACAGCGCATCGGCCAAGAGTGTTAGTGAGTTCCAGCTGGGCGTGGTGATGTATGAGCACTTGTCGTGTTGTTCGGATTACGTAAACAGACGGCGAACGATACTCACGCAGTTTCAACATTATGGACATAAAGCAGTGTATGTACTGTTTGTTTTAAAACTTTGGTGACCATACGCCAACAAACAATGAAGGAAAAGACGACATCTAACTCAGAATATGCGTAGGTTGCGAGATCGGTGAGTACCCTGCCTTCGACACTCTCCTCTCTACGGCTATAAGTCGTGTATGTAAGGGACTGCTTGACTGACCGACCCACAGCAACCTGCGTTAGGGGTTGCAGGTGAACGTCACCTCATGTTTACTCGTGATTTTCCCGACTAACAACGATTGACGCCGGAGGGCCGAAGATCTTTGCTCGGCTATTTGTATACTGCGCCGCACATTGATTGCAACGCCACATCTTGATATATACTAGGTAAAATATTTCCGACCATCGTTCATATTTACATACGTACATGACTCAGTGCACTCCTGCTTCAATGGTGATTTGCGTATCTGAGTTACGGGCAGATACACGCATAGACTGCTTTATATACATACTGTGTGTTTTACTGTAAACAGCCTTGATACCGATCAGCGACTAGCTAGGCTACAGGCTACTGCTGCTGCTCACCAAAATACCTACGTCAACACGTGTTCTGGGTCGCTTTGCATAGGATGTTACGTTCTATTAGTACGTCACCCAAACAATGCCTTTGAGAAAACAAGAAAGCGCAACCCCGTGGTCTACGTACACAACACGCGATAAAAATGCATGAATGGTGTTTCGAAGACGCTGGGTAGTTGCTCAACTAGCGAGCCACGATATTCCCAACTGTATTGATCAAAATCTGATACGTCTTTAGTAGCACATGCGGTAGTGTTGTATTTCCGGCGTGTCTGCATGCGCGCGCAAACAATATCTTCGCGTGTTCTACAACGCGTTGTGTTACCGTGCAGAGCAACAACAATGCGAGTACGCAAGTGAACTCCCCTCGCCTTCCTTGTACAAATTGTGAACCATGCAATACTGAGGGAGACCCTGAACAACGTAGCGAACGCCTATATTTCCCTCTAAATTCGGCACGCCTTGCTGTGTGCTACATGGTTGCTTGTAATGGATGGGTTTGGGTCCACATTGTTGTACAGGGGGGGAGTGTCGTGCACCTCCGTAGCAGGTCGAATGGTGGTCTTTAATGATGTCTGCTGGAATACTTCGTCAGTCGTTGCAGTGCTGTCTCTAGCTACCTTAGTTCGGAAGGAGTTCCGGGAACATGCGGCAGCAACCATTCTCGCCTTTCCACGGCAGCACTCACGTTCATTTTTAAGGCTTCTCAAGGTACGGTGACGCGGGATTCAATCCTTGTCATAGAACCAAAGCTCGCAGCTCCGCAGCGAATGACGAAACAACGCGTACCGGACCGTGGAGTGTATCGTCACTCTCTAAGTGGTAATTGCGTTTCCTGCGGTGCGGGTAACCCCATCCATAAAACTAAACCGCCACGCACAGTATCGTCATTTTTTATGGATACTTCGAAATCTCACGGTCCGTGTGACGAATGAGGAAACGCCGAATTGGTGCGAAACTCTCGTTGACAAACGAGATGCATATCCTAAGTACACAAGCGGTACAAAACTACTACACGAAGTACGTTTCCTAATATAGAGAGATATCCCGTGCCTAAGGCATTCACCCCGACCTTTGTCCTTTTCGTCAAATTTCGGTGTAAACTAGGGATAGCCGGGGTATACACTACGGTGCACGCCTCACCAAAACGTTGGAAGAAATAGTTGAAGGGATTGCCGCACCGCGCAATGCATAGTGTTTGGAATGTAAAGTGATATCCGAGCACCACGTCCAGAAAAGAGAAGTCGCACTGCACCGCATCGCTATGAACGATGCCTCGAAATTATTTATAGCACGGAACGGCACCATGTTATTCGAACAAAATTTAACCGCACGGAGGTACGATTATACACCGTGAAACTATCATATGATTTTACAACCAATAGTACCTGCTCTACTTATTTTTAACGCGTCGGCATGTCAATGCACACAATTCACTGGGCTACTCATAGGCCCACATTTTCCTATCGTTTTCCTTACTTAGGCATCACGCTAGGTTAGTTGCTGGTACCCTTACACGCGAAGAAACAACCGTATTGTAGACAAACAAGTCAACCAATCTACGTGCTTCAAACGCATTATACGTCCACATTGGGCCGCTGTACCAAGTGAAGAGGTCGTAAATTATCATCCTTGCCACCTGGTGGAGCAAAACACTAACTATTAACACTAAAGAGAGACGGTCAACTATATCATGTTTGCCGAACATATACTTAACTTTCTTGCCACTACTAATAAAGGACAAAGAATGCGAGGTGCATGTAGCCCAGGGAAAAAATGGCATTACGACGTTGTTTCCGTACCGTGCGGAGCGGTATCGGTCAAGTGGATAACTGGATCCGTCCTCGATTGGTTTTAGTTGTATACGTATCTGGGAAATAATGTTTGAGGCAATGATTACGAAGCAGGCACCAAGACACCCTTAGCCGAGCGCGCGCGAACGCCAGCCAACCGTAAACAAAACAAAAATTAACCCGTGGTTGTGGGGGTAGTATCATCGCGGTGGGTCGCAGTTTTCGTCCCAGATTTGTTGGTGCTACAGATATACTTAACGCTAGAAGACCCGTGGAGAAGGACCCAATCAACTTTGGCGCCGCTGTAGCGTCACACGACTCGGTAAATAATGCCTGATCTGGGGATGAGTCTATATATTTCCCCGGGTACTGTTGGCTGGTCCAACTCAAGCCAACTAAAAACAAACCAGTAGACGAACGTGGTGAGAGTTTTCAACCCGTATAATCGATGGTGTCCCGCATGCGTTGGGGTTGAGTATGCACGGAAACAGGTATGCTCCGAAGGATGGGGTTGTATCTGCCTCGAGCCTCGCTGGCTTCTCGAACCGCAGCCAACCAGTAATTTATCAACTGGTTTCAGGTTTCAACAGGGGGTGGGGCGAACGCTTTGTGGCCAGTTCAAGGTTACCCCGCCAAGGTTGCTGCTAATTCCATGATGCTTTCTATATATCTACAGATATCAGCCGAAGAAGATTTTTTACGCCGTACGGTGGCGATTAATTACCGAGGGCATTGGTTTTGTAACGTGTTGATGTATTTTTTGCATTTCGAAACGAGTTCGGATCCAGGGATGACAAACTGTCCTTCCCGTATGGTTCTGGTCCGACAATCCATGATAACCTTCTAAGGTTGGTGTTTCCATTCCGCACGGGGTGTTCTCGACCTCTGGGATAATAACCGCTATCGTCACTATTACGGGGGTCCATAGTTAACGGGACCAAATTTTGTTAGTAAAAATACCTAAATATATAGGTTTTAGTCTATACCATAGGTCCTATTAACTATGTACCCCCGTAATAGTTCGTTTAACGGATCTTTTCATGACTGCAAGGAAGTTTACGAACGAATGGGAGTATTAACGCATACGGCTGACCCTAGACGTTCCCTCAAGAAGTGTCTCCTGCCGCCCGTCCTGTGCCGCACGGTAGGTAAAAGCCCTCACCGTCCAACTTGAAACTAGGCATTGCACTCCTCTGGATTTTTGCCTGCATCACTATCATATGAGCATCAAACGCCGAAACAGTTACTGCTGCAAACTCATGAGGGCCACTAATAATTATGCCCAGAACATCCTACACCCAAAATACCGCACATGTTATGACGTGATGCGCGCATGTTGCTATGACCGGTGCAAGTCGTGTACTTTTGTAGTAGGTATGAGGGTGATCACAACAACAATTCTACCCTTTAATCGACGACAAAACACGCAATATAATTATAAATCACACCCTGGACAACAGATAATGGCTCCTGCAACAACAACATAATTTGGGTCAATAGACGGGAAAATTGTCGTCGGCAAAGGCTATCGATTGGCACGTTCCTCGATCCATTGTCGTGGGTAACGTCTACCGATAGGTTACGTCCCCAACATAGTGTTCAGGCAGGAGTGTGCGGAAGTACCTGGGTTGAAAGCTATTGTCACCAAGAATAATGGCTATCGACGGACAGCTTGCAGAATCTACTGCGGTCCACAATGGCTATCGATGAACACTTTTCTTGGCCTATGGTGGCCGGCAATGGCCATGGATAGGTGCATTTCTTGATCTATTGTGATCGGTAATGGCTATCGATAGATATTTTTCTGAATCTATTGTGACCACCAGTGGCTATCGATAGACATGTTTTTAATCTATTGTGACCGGCAGTTGCTTTCGATGGACACCGTTGACAATCGATGTGTTGGACAATGTCTATCGATGGACACCATCACCGGCCTATTTCCACACCAATAATGCACTCTGATTTACTAAGCAACGCCAATATTTTGTGCCCCAGCAATGTCATGTATTCATCTTGTGATCACCACCAATGCGGACTGAGTGCATGGTGTATCGTGATGAGCAGCAATGTTTGTGCATGACATAGCGTGTAGGAGGGCGGCAACGTTGTGTGTCTCAACAAAGCAGTGGGCATCATGGGGGTTAAGTGGGTTACATCGTCGCCTGTGTTGTTTTGGTCGGTACTCTGTGTTCTCAATAGTGTTTCCTATCGGTTACACTCTGCACGGGTAAGATAGATGGGGTAAGCTGTGCGCATACCCTGGACAATACAAAGAAAATAGAACATTGCCGCTACAGTGGCCCTAAAAACGCGTATGTCAACAGATATTGTTAACGCAATGGACTGGCAACGCTGGCTAACGATAGACATTGTGAAACACACTAGACTGGCAACACTCTACGTTGATAGGCACTGTTAACCACAATGGACTGGCAACGTTGTCTGCTGATACATCTTGTTGACGACAAATGACTGGCAACGCTGTCTATCGATAGATATTGCCCGGGAACAATACATTTTCGGCAATGGAGACAATATGCCTTTGCCTGACAATGGAGTCGCAAGGTTGTCCATAGATGGATATTGCTCTGAACCATAGATGTTGAGGGAGCAACCGTGATAGATACTGTTCGGACAATGTGCTAAAACGATCGCCAATCGATGGATATTGCCGCCAAAAATATACAGGCAATTGTATCCAGCATACCCCATCGTCATCCAGAGTAGACCGTCGGGCGTATTTTCCTAAAAGAATGCTGCCTAAACCTTATGTATACCGTTGAATCATGCATATCGATGGCCATTCTTGACGACCGCCGAAGCTTCTACTGCCGCCAAAAGTGGGCGCGATTGTTACGCGATTGTGCCCAACAATATTATAGCCATCGCCACCCACAATAGATTGTTGGCCGACCTCCGAAAAACATTAATCTGTCTTACTTCATTACCGTACGAAATAAAAACTTCGATTTAAGAAACGGAAAACTGATAATTTTCTTGTCCGCGTGGTTCTATCGTTATTGTCTAGATTATTATTCAAAGTGCAGTTAATGTAAGACAAAGTAAGGGTAATAAATCGAATATATTTCCGAGCAAAACAATAGTCTATAATCAAGATGGCGACCATCCGAAACAAAATTACTTGGTTTCAGTATAGCACCGACAAGCTCGAGATTAGAAACGGAAATAATAGAATTTTCAGCGTAAGGTGCTTTGAGCTTAATGATCCACTTTATTTTCAAAGTGGAGTTAATAGACTGTAGGACAAAGTACGGCTATTAAATCGAGTCAACTTCCGAAACTACCAGCGCACACAAGTTGATGACAGTTACCCAGATTTTTATGCGCGAGTGTCTAGAAATGGCGACATCTATATATACACTGTCTTATTCACATAAGTGTGAGGGCGTATGGTTTCCACAACATGATATCGTCTGTTTACATTACCACGTACATGCACAACATGACATACCTCGTATATCGTGGTATGAGTGCGAAATATCCTCGAGATGGCTTTCGATAAATAGCTTGTACGATCTAATTTGGCCGGCATTGGCCCTCGATAGACATCTCGTACAATCTACTGTGGCCGGCAATGTCCATCGTTAGACCCCTCGCACAAAGTATTGTTGTCACCAATGGCTATCGATAGACGTCTCGCACAAGCTATCGTCGCCGGCAACGGCCATCGATCGACATCTCGCACATTCTATTGCGGCCTACAATGGCCATCGATGGACGGAGTTCACCATCTATTGTGTTAGACAGTGCCAATCGATCGACAATATCACCAGTCATTTGTCGCCGAAAATATCTATCGATAGACCTTCCACAATTTTTTGTCGCAAATATTTTGCATCGATAGATTCCCCCCCTCGTCTACACCTGTCGAAGCAGTAGACTATTGTGGTCTCCATTGACCAGAGTGTTATATATATATATATATGTATATGGCTCGCACCTTGACGTATTGTCAGATATATAGTAGTGTCAACACGCCTACATAACGAAGGTTCATCGATAACCAACCGCATGACCGATGGGTTTTATGTTCTACTATGATTTTGGATCGTACCCTGTGTTCTATTTACATTGGATCGGATAGACTCGTGCCGTAGGAAATATGCGCAAGGTCAAGTAACTACCCGAAACGTAAAACTTTCATGTTGCCGTCACCTAGTCATGAGTACTATACAACAATAATGTCCCGAGGGATGTTGGTTGCGGTTGTCCTCATGAGCGTCACATTAGATTTCGTATGTCGCATGATACTGCCGCGCTCTTGTTCTGGAGAGTTCTCCACTTTTAGTCGGTCCTTTATAGAAAACGCTACGCATTGTCGGATGGCAATAACAGTACTAGTAACAGCCGCATAATGTACCATGGAAACAGACGAACTTGAAAAAAACACCACGCTAACTGCCACTGTAAATTATACAGTAGTCAACATTGGAGATTTAGTGGGCCAGCAGTCATAGGGCCCATCAGTAGAAGCGATAGAAGACAGAAGAAGACCTTCTGCTTCTAGGCGCACACTTGCACGTACAGCCAATCTTCATGCAGCCTTTTTTCACCCTTACCCTCGTCAACGTGATGTAACAGAGGCAGATGTCGTCGTTCTGTATACCCTATGATGCGGTGCGAAATAAAATAGGCCGTCTTCCTGTATCTTGTTTCGTTCCATTTTTCCTCTTTCACAAAAAATATGTACGTCGTTCCCGACGTCTCCTGCACGACCAGGACATAGTCTACTCTCCTTGGTCAAAATTACTTCGGCGCTATGTCGTCTGTCCTACAGTACCTGTAGGGGGATATGTCGGACCGACATTACAATGATGCCTTGCCTTCTACAGGAAGCCGTAGGGCGCACTCTCCGAGCATTTGTACCATTGGTTCGTTTTGGGAACGAGGATACTAAATCAAGCCAAAGAGCGACTCGTACGACGTGGGTTCATCATCAAAGCCTACTAGGCCAAACCTAGTGCTTTAACACTTGTCGTGAGCATTGCTACGGCTTAGGTTTCCTTACGTTATAAGCTAACAACACAAACCGAAAAGCGTTGTATTCGATGTGAGACTATTATCAAGGCCTAATGGGCCAAAAGAGTGTTTTACAACTGGTCGGGGGTAGTCGCAAACACCTCTGTGGATACACCATCTCGCCTCGCGTGTTGCGGAAACATTGGGGGAGAACAAATCGTTCTAGTAGGTGTTCATGTATGTCACTACAAACCCCTGTACAGCTCTTCTACCTGAGTATTGCGAACAAACTCGATGGCCACCAATGAGAGCAGGTCGACTATTATCATCCCTTCGTATCTTCAAACCTTGTAGAACAACATGATCGGAAATTTTACGCTGTTGTAGTGAGGATTGGTCTTCATCACAATGGCTTCGAAGGTACTCAAACATGCGTTCCACTGTCCTGGCCTCCGCTTTACACTTTACGTGCAGTTGCTTTGTTCTTACAGCAAGGCGGGGAACAGGACAGGTAGACATACAACACCGTCAAGAACACACAACAACCTGTTCCTACGTACGCAGTCAGTCAAGTTCAGGACAGGTCAACATCAAGAAAATGAGCCCATGGTGACTCGATTGACACTGATCATGGGGAGAACGCTTTTCACAGCCCTGTTCTGGCAATAGCCATCTACACTTGATCGAATATCCTTCATGTACAAAGGGAGTTGCACACGGCACCATCAACGTTATAGTTGACAAATAATAGCACTTGCTGACGCCGAAGCCACATTCCGAGGCACTGAGCGTAAGGGGGAGAGCGATCAGAACGTTAAACTCCGAAATGTATCGAGAGGACTGAAGAGGGTAGAGAATGCTGAATCCATCGTGGCCCTGCCTCTACCTCGCTTGAAACCCGAAGCAAACTAACCGTTTACCAAAAGCAAAAGACGTACTTCTACAAAAAAAGTCCTCTTTATACCGCCAAAGACCAGCGCTACACAACAGGGTCTCGGTAGTGCACCAACACTCTCGCGAACATATTATCAGCGATCAACACGAATTCTGCAAAAAAACTCGTTCAATATCGACTATTTTGTCGATACACAGCATTGCGCCTGAACTCTTCGACGGCCGACTGCTGCTGGTTTGACCCTGGGCGTCCCTCCCGTCCTTCACAAACAACCCATACAATACGTATAATGGTAATATACTCGACGACGAACCATCCGCATACAATCCATCTCTCATTTACCGAAATTGATGTCATGCCCAAGATTTGTCCGGCATATAATACCAGTAATGTAACCTTCAAGTACCCCTATGATCTTCATAAACCGCCCATGTAATCTCCAGCACCAGGAGTACCATCTCGTTTGGTGGACTCGACAAGCAAAAGTGACCATCCGTGATTTGTTCGATAGCACCCCCATTCCATGCTTTCATGCCCCGTGCAATAAAATCGATGTCGAAGTATCTCGCACCAGACGCGAAGAGGCGCGTTTTTTAGTCGTCAGACCAGCCTGACATACTCCCGACACCGATGAAGGTGCTGAGATAAAAAAGAGGGAGTTCCGGCATTTGTATTCCAGTGGCTGACTCGATGGCGTCTTCCGTTTTCATTGGCGTCTCATTTTCTGGGTACATAAACACAGCGTCGTAGGACGACATATTCTCCTTCCCATGGTTCTTTGTGGCATCGTATAGTATTTTTTCTCATGGTCGGCAAATTTGTAGTGCACGACAGCCCCGGTCTTGAAGAAGAATTGGACTTTGTTGTCGTCACACCTAAAGAAGTGGGCAGGAATTTTTGGCGACGGTAGCGCGGAAAACGAATAGGGTATCGATAGTTGTAGGGTGGAATATCGAAGGACAGTCTAGTTCGACACGATGCCGAAACAAACACGAATTGACCCCCATATGACCGCGAAGTTGGATACCTGGTCCTAATTATAATATATTGAAGCTTTTGTTCAACATAAGGAAAGCAAACGCGGATATGCCAGGGGGTGGATGGGAGAAAAACGCTTCTTACCAGTACCATGTATCGAAATTTCGATTATTAGAAGAAACAAACTCTTCCGATACCATACCTAACCTAACCCTAATCGGAATAGAGTCAGAAATGAAGCCAAAGCATAGAGTGCAGTCGAACAAATTATCTTGATACTGGACACGTCCAGGAGCCTATGATAAAGTCAGCGGAAACAAAACGGGGACGTATGGAGACGTAAGGCGACCCGTGTTCTATACGATGTTGTATACCGAACTTCGATAGTACGATACCGTGTTTCTCCAGCAACAAAACACCAGTAGTAGTAGCAGTAGGACGCAAGAGGCCAGGGTCAGCGTCGCTGTACGCTCGGCTTGCCAATCTAACCCTTGAACTCTTTGTGCACGTACTCGAGTTTGTCAGGTGTTGGTTTTGAACTCAAAATTCGGCATAATAATTTGAAGACGAAAAATCTGCACCAGACATGCTCTGTCCGAGAGAGAGAACTGCTCGTAGCAGGTAGGTGCCATCGCTGTACTACTGATGTACGACATCTACAGCACAGCTTTTCCAGCAGAAAAACAGCAGCAGCAGTAGAAGTAGGACACACGAGGCCAGGGTGAGCGTCGCACTACGCTCGGCTTGCGTCTGAACCCTTCGTGCATGTGTTTCCTAGTTCCGAACATATAAATTAAAGACGAAAAATCTACAACCTGATGTGTGTCTAATAGGTCTTCTAGCAGTGCCACCACTACTAGTGCTGCACAACAACTATAGCAGATCTTTTCCTGCTTCTCCGTCCCCTCATCAGTAGGAGGGTGGGCCTGATAATACCACCTTCAGCATATCTCGGGGACATGGCCCGAACGCTCGATGCTGTGGACAGGAATAGTCTGCCTACGAGCACTCGTGGAGCTGGGTTTCGTTGGGTAGAACTCATAAAGCAAAAATTTGGTGTTTGGTTGGTTCTGTAATTTTTCGACATGGCCCAGCACGAACATGTACCTACAAACGTTGCCGCACCTAGCTCGACTAACTGTGAACGACTTACCACCCCACCAGCACGAGAAGGTTTCGTTTGTGTTTGTGCATGCACAAAGCCCGCCGTGACTGGAACTGGTGCTGTGTGCGTTGAGCGCGGTGGTCAAACGTGGGCCAAACAAATGTTGAATCACACACACCCACACACACATACAGAGAAACTCAAAACAAGGCACCCCACACTCGTATCCGAGCGGCTATGAAGAGGTATTTTTTTTTGTAAAGATCCAAGAAAGAATAGGCTCGCGCGCTCCGCGCGCTTCGCGCGCCTCATTATGAGCAACTCATATGTGAACCACTTCGTACATCTCTGACACAACCGTTTCAACAATATGAGGGGATCATCGGCGATATGTGGCCAAGCGTGTGCCATTTGTTTGTGGCCGTCTTGGACTATTAATAGTGGGGATTGTTACGGGTCATGATTCGACAGATTAAGAGCTTTTGGAAATCTCACTGGTCAGGTCGGGTCGGGTCGAGTTTGGTAGTTCTCAACATCTCACGGGTCGGGTCGGGTCACCCTTACTCGACCCGATCTGACACGACTTCACCTGATCCGCGAGGGTTTCCCGACCCGTGAACAGACCTGAATAATATTGTATTGTGCGTATGTAACTCTGACGTAACGTAGGCGCAGGTCCGCGTCTTTGACCCACAGATCGGGGTCTTCCTGGTGGGCAGCGCTAACGACCTCTTCCGCCTCCCTCGCAAGGACACACCGACATCGCTGATGCTGCCATGGATTTTGAACTCGATACGGTTTGCCTAGAGTCTCGCGCCAAGTGCAACATGTTTACGCCGCGACGCCGTGTATTTTATAACCATCGCCCCAATGCCAAACCTAGCGACAACACAGACGCGACACTATATAATATGCTATTCCTCGCATTCATATTTACCATATGAGCCACCAACGCGTGGGCGACGCCAACATATTCCGCGTACGCATCCGAGATATGCCCGAGCACCAAATACGAGCCTTACTGAATATTGTTTAAACTGCATTGCTAATATCGTTTTTACGGACGGGGGGGAGATATACCCTTTCCGTCGGCCAATCAACTCTACGACGTTAATTGCATTGTTGCAAAAATCCCCAACCACACTATTATACCGTCCCCCTACGACATTATAGACGAGGTTGTTTACACGCGCGGTCTAGAGTTATCTCGGATGACAAAGCCCCCGGGTGATACCGTACCATTCGATTATTTCAAACCTGACGAAATGTGAGACAACAGGTGTTTGCCGTACTGTTAGATAATTTACACGCCAAGTTGTTTCTTCTCGCGGCTTCGTCTGTCTTCCTTTCTTTGCGACAACGAGCTTACGTGACTTGTTCCTGGAGTCTTCTATGCTATTTCGCGTCCACGCTTTGTACGCGTTGGGCCTCTACCCCACCTGATTTATGACCACTATTTCCGAGATGTCGCCCGCCGCGGTATGCGTTGTCGCTTCCCCGATACCCAACTAGTGCAGGGCATACGTCGTAATTCCGTCTTGGCTTCCCCATTGCCTCTTCTATATCTTGATGAGCGCGGCCGTACCTCACCAATCGACTAGCGTTGCTACAGCGGTACAAGGAAAAGGAGCCAGGGCCGGGAAAACCTTGAGAGTATGAAACTAACTCCACGCCGAGGGCAATGGCACCGCCGTCCGGTCGAAACGACGACTTCGGCCCACGAATCTTGTTCCAAGTCAACACGTGTACACGTAACATATGTTAGTGACCGGCCCAATGCATGCCGTATTGTCTGCGGGGAGGAAAATGCGTGCATGAAGGCTATTCAACATCAGTAGCCTGTTCGCCGCCTGAACGCGTGTCGTGAGGCCGCCTGGTTTAGGCATACTAGGCGGTGTCAGCAAATCCACTTGATTCCAGAACCAATCGTTCACGAGGTGACGGAAGCGGTAGGCGGCCTCGGGTGTTCGTTTGCCGATCTGCAGTGTGATAACCGTAGATCGATTGTCCCGTACGAGGGCAATATCCTATGTAAGGGATCTGACGACGCACGGCTCGGACGTGGACTCGTCATCCCGCGGGACGCGGCCGATCGTACTCCTGGTCTCAGTGGGCCGCCCTGAGCGTGACGGTTTTCTCCTCACAGATTCGAATTGGTACAACCTAGCCTTTGAGACATCCGTGCCAGGCATTACTGTCGATACGGTATTTTTTATCTGCCTGTGCTGGTGAAGACGATTACGCAATATGACGTCAACATCACAATTTCGTGCTTGCGACGTCCGCCGTTCATCTCCAGCTGCAAACTGCTGAGCAAGAGGGGCGTGAAGGATGGGTTCCGGCTGTCCCCGCAGAGTGGGCTCATTTCCCACTGTTCAAAACGCCGTCAACGATGTGGTGGTAGTCGATCGGCGACTTCATTGTCGCTCGCGGAATAGTCCGGAGTTACAGGGTTTTTTACCGGCCACTTTTAAACATGCGCACGTCCACAAAACATTCCCTAACGCCGTGGTCACCACGTTTGTCCGAACGCTCACCAGCCGCGATACGGCGAGTAATCCTGCCGAAGTGGAGTTCGCGTTCCCTTGACCCCGGGATACCTTGTACCTCAGGGGGAGGAGGAAGGGGAGCAGCCACCCAGTCTTGTAATCGGATGGATGTACGTACACGACGCAGTCTTGGTAGAGCCGCAATGCTCGCATTTAGGAGATCGAGATGTGCGGGCGACTATAGAAAATAATGGGATCCAACCATGGTCGGCTCCTTTGTGTGAAGGACGCAAGCAAGCCGCCCCCAGCGTCGGAGAAGCGGTCTTTGTGGCATACGACGCTGGAGTTATCGGAATGAGCGCTTGATACAGTAGCGATGATGATGTGTTTGCGGCCGGGAGGAATTCAGCAAGTTTTCCGAACTGTTCGCGTGGTTTGCAAGGAAGCGCCGCAGCGTGCCGGATGTCGTGTTGCGAACCGTGATATGGAGGCTGTTCGTCGTGTATAGAGTCGTGTGGTCGGGCAAGTGTTCTGGTGGTACGAAAGCATTTTCCAATGCCCCCCGTACGAGCTGGGCCAGACGAAGTGCTGATTAGGTCGTTGATCGGCGATTCCCCGCTCAATGTTACATATTGGGATGTGTCTGTTTTACACCGTGTTGATCATGCCCTAACCAACAAACGGAAGACTTGCCTTTTATTTTTGTTCGAGGGATATGACCGATACAACGACCCCAGCGAATACCGAAACGGCCGTAACTTGTCAGGAAAGAAGTAAAACAAATAAGGCGAGTTATCCGTTTGTTTGCACATGCGGTTCAAATATGAGGTTTAATTTTCAGATCGAAACTCGCAAAATTGAGCGGGGCATCGCAGGAAAAAACAATTTCTTGCAGGTACTTGTTTCATGTATGAAAATCGTGTTTTGGTTATATCTCTTGATGGGTGGCGAATTGGGCAATGAAAGTAATATCGATTTTCTCCTAGGGTCTTAAGGCACGCCTTCACCAATTTTCGCCGTGATCGGGAACGACGACCTCGTTGCGAATTTTGTGTTGAAAAAGCGGCGTTTTTGAGTTTCCGCCGATAACTCGTCGAGATCGAGTCGAAAAATAAAAACATCTCAATTTGAAAATACTTTTTTTTTTTTGCGCGTGCAGTTTAGTGTCAGGGTCAGTACCTCCAAATTTCAAGTCCAAATTTGCAGTCAAATTTCAACTCCAAATTTGCAGTCAAATTTCAACTCCAAATTTGCAGTGGTTAACGAGATACGAGCTTCGGATGGTTTATCTATTTACCGGAAGGCTCAGCTCGTACATGCCTAGCATTAAATAGTCTGGGTTCCCGGGGCAGGCAATCGTTTGTCGTTGGGCGGTTCTCACGTTCGCCTCGCCAGCGGGTCCCACGACGATTTCTCGTTTTGATGTTTGATAACAGCTAAGGTGAAGGGATAAGGAGCAGCAGGCACGTTGTAGACCGGTTTACGGACTTGCTCATCTGCGACGTATCTGCAGATGGGATGAGGGGTGTCGTTTGGATACGGGGCTGTGATGGAGGATCGACTCGACACCCAACACAACCCTCGGTCACACGTGCAAGGGAGTCACGACTTGTCCTTCAATGTTCTGGAATTGGTGGTCATGGCGGTGACGACATGGGCGTTCACAGCAGAGGCCCATGTTAGGGCTTTAATGTGTGGGCGAGGGTATCATTTTGAGGGGCAACGGTACACTGATTATTCATGGGGCTGGTCGATATCGGGGGGGGATGCGAACCGAGGTCCGACGCACTGATGCGTATACTCAGTTGCCTAGACATTCGCAGTGTATAGCATGGACTCGACGTCGACTGGCAGGAGCAGCGCCTGCGGAAGACAAGAACGAGTCTCTGTACGTACCAACATAAATGACACAGTACTGCGGTGGCTCAGTTGTGATCTCGACATGGCGCACTTCCGATCTCGGGGGCTGGTTTGTTGGAGTACCCTTATTAAGTTGAAGCGCTGTCGCAAGTGTTTATCGTGACATGAGTTTAATAGTTGCAAGGCCTGGACGTTGATCGAGTTTACCTCGTGGTATTGTGCATCAGAAGGTCGCCCTGCCAATATGACTCCTAGGCGAGTCGCGGCGGTGAAATGATCCCGTCGATTGCGCGTAGGTAGCTACCTGTCAGGGCTCCCGTTGTTCAATGTGCGCTCAGAGATATTCCACGGCAGGTCGCAACAACGAGAACACCACGCAACATCTGCCTATCGGTGTCGTTCAGTGTGCTTCTTTCGAGGTGAAGCCTCATCGCCCAGCGGGGTCCTGAGGGTTTAGTGGTAACGCTGTTCATGTCTGAGGTGCTTCTTGCTGGCACGTTCGAAAACGTTAGCCACTCAATCGAAAGTGGTGCACTTCGTCCATTTCTTGAATTTTGGGTGACGTACCGAACGCGTCATGTGGTGCAAACAGTAGATATCGCGTTGTTGCAATACGCCGGCAAATATGGAGGTCAGGTATGAGGAGTGTTGTAGCGAGCAGAACACCATTGTAGGCGTAATCGTGCTGACTAGGAACGAGGCTCGTGAACCGAGGTTTTCCTTTGGGGCGGACGGCGATGACGTTGCCTATATATTGAACTTGATGTCCTGCATTGCTGGTTCTACGGAACATCGCCTCCTTTCCTCGTATCGATGTGACTTGGCTGTACGAGCGATATAAGGTCGTGCTCTCTGACAAGCAAGCAGGTATGTCGAAAAGGTGTGGTAAAGTCGAGTCGGGATCTTGATGAGTTTTGATCCCACTCATTGGGTGTCGGGGGATTGATTACGTTTGGAACGGCCGGAGACACATCGACGACATGGATTTAGAGAGACGGGAGGTTGGGGCCGACGTACACATGAAACATATACACTCCACGAAAGTGTCACATACCCACGTTGTGGTAAAGGTGGCAAATGTGACCAAGGAGAGACAGGCGGGGAAATGAACAGCTTGGGGTCGAAAATAAGTAAGTGTACAATACGCCGTAGTGCCACATTGATTCGTTGTTGGAGGGGTCTAATGGTACATTAACATTCGGAGGATTGGTTGTCCCAAATCACTGCAGGCGAAGCATGTTTGGAACCCGGCCGGTATCATAGCGGGAAGAGCGAGATGGTAGAACAGAGTATGTAATCAGGTTGCCCTGGAAGTTGTAAGGAGCGTCAATGCAGATGTTTGGCAGATGGGATGAATCGATCTTCCACGACCGTCACAACGACAGTAACTACTCAACACCCAACGAAGCTCGTGTTTCGAGGCCTGACGTATCGTGGGTACATAAGCCGGACAACATGGCCTGTGTGTAACCACCAGTGTCAGCCTAGCGCCTGCGTTGCTATGCGGTTGGGGATTGGGCTGCTCGTTTGTAACTACACGCGACGTACGTCATATCCCGGTTGCGGCGCGACTTCAGGTCAACAATAATAGAGTCAAAAGCAACGTCATTTGAAAATGTCATCTCGGCTATCAACTACTAGTGTTCCTGTGCAAGCTCCGTATCGTCGATCCGCTGTTCGTACACTTATGCTACTGTAGTGTTCAAATAGCCCGCATATTTTCTGTGGTATGCTTCCAAATCAGAACAATCACGCTCCAGTCCTAACCTTGCAATTGTCAGCGTACCAAGGAAAAACAGAGGCCTGACGAATCGCGTGGCTGTGGGGTTTGTGTTGCACTGGAGGTGAGGAGCGTAACCAAGTTCGGTAAGAACCCGGACGGGTAAACCCGGGTTAGATGAGTAAACTCTACCGAGAGTAGCCCAAGTACCAAAGAAATATTAAAGATAGCTACGTTGTTACCCAACAGCAGCGTTGGCAGTAGTCAGTTGCTACACAACAACAATAACAGTAGTCAGTAGCCTATCGGTTCGCTGTCGAGACATAGCTAGTCTATTGGAGATGTTGACAGTAGCTATCATTCTGTCGTCACTGGATACCACGGAATATCTGGTAGTATACGGTACAAGGGAACCATAATAGGTCGATTTTGGGTGTGTCACCACCTGACGAACGTTGTCATAGACCGTAATCGGGTACGGGTGTGTCATCACCTGACGAACGTTGTCATAGGCCGTAATCGGATTCGGGGGTGTGTCATCACCTGACGAACGTAGTCGTAGGAGATATATGTATCTGTTATGTATCTGTTAAAGATCGTCAAGATCGGAAACAGCCAAGAGGAGCGTTTGCTCGCCCACTTGTTCACTCTCCTTCTGTCCCCACCTGTCTCCTCTGCGAGACCGCAATAATCACAAGGCCTTGGAGTGCCATCGCTTTCATCATCAGCTCTTTCGAGCTCGAAGCTCATGCTTTACCAGTCGGTTAACATCGATTGAAGTGCTTGCCTCTGCCACATGCAAGGATAATTATCAATAGGTTATGACCCTCGACGTTCAAGCACAACAGCAGAGCTGCGGGCCGCGAGGTACGCCAAGTATAAGGCTGCGCTTTAGGACCCCGAGCTGCTGCTTCCGCTACGAGCTTCACGAGAGAGCTGCCTCTACCTGAAGTTACTACGATCTGCAACAACTAGCACTGCTGCTGCGAGCGACTACAACATCGTACGAGTACAACGTCGCTGACTGCTGTGAGAACGGACAACTACATCATGCAGGCAACACGACTTTGTAGTCGTCTGGCCGCGGTCAAGGAACCTGTCACCGATCGCCACTTCACCGACATCATCGTCCAAGGACTCTCTGAGAGCTACCGCGACATCAAGCTGACGACGTATAAGGACCCGGATTTTGACCTGTCGAAGATCCAATCAACAATGAGGCACCTATATCTGGACGGACTTTCGCGTGGAAAGACTGGGAAAATCGCTGGACGCGGCACCATCATGACAGCAGCAACAGCATCATCTTCGGATACCAGCTCCGTTGTCATCTGCCACAACTGCGGAAGAGAGGGCCACTACAAGAGCGGTTGCGCTGTGCCTGGCAAGGTGTACAGAAAGGGCAAGAAGTCTGCTGCTGCTGCTGGGCAAGCCAAAAACGCTGGAGGTGGAGCTGGACAAAAGTGGTGCTCGGTTCACAAGACCACTACGCACAGTGACACCGAATGCTTTGCGCAAGGAGCTGAACGCCCACAGAAGAGCAGCACGCACACGGCGGCTGTACTGCGGGTGGACACCGACGAGCAGCCTACGATCAACTTCGACGACGATTTTGACAAGGGCTTTCAGTTTTAGCTCTTGAAATTTCGCCACCGGAACATCATCCGGGGTCTTTGAGCAAAATTATTATCTACGCTGGAGTATCACATCAACACGGGGTCGTCGAAATGACGGTTTACGAGATCCTGTAAAAAGCGCTTGAGATTGTAGGAAAGATACCTTCCGGAATCGTCACAGCAACTGTTCGCTGAGACTGTCAGAGCTATGGAGTCGTCAACAACAGAAACGTGGGGTTAGCTGAAGAGGTGTCTTTCAGGACCGGGCCACCGCACCAACTACTACAACTATCGGGATTACCGGGGAGAACGTCTGCTGAATCGCCATGTACATCACCATCTTCTGCAACGCCAGGAGGGACATCTGCGTCACCCCGAGGTCGCATACATCGTCATCAACTTAACGGCAAGATTTTCTTGTTTCGTAGTACGTAGCACGACACGCTTTCTTTGTACGGGGGGGCGGCATATGCTAGGCTATTTGTGAAAGGTTTCTATATGTAGTGAGTAGCACGACGTATCTTTTCTGTACGGGGCGGACAGAGGCATGTAACGTCGGCTGCTGCTACCACTACTTACTGTAGCTGTTTCTATTTTTTGGTCAACAAATCGACCACTGAATATTGTTTTACAGCCAATACTGGCGTAGCATTTATTGTAAGTGTACGGAGTGATATCGTACCGTATGTGTCTCTGTGGTAAATGTACAGTGAGACCCGCACGGTTTCCAAGGTTTTGTGTGTGATATGTTTCGGTTTGCATGCTATTCCAGGCGCCAAACCCGTCACATCAGTAGTATGCCTTTACGTTGCCAGGTTATGCGTTGTAGTTTTTTGCGTCAGCTGTAGAAGGATTGATCACCCGTCGAAAACGAAGCAGGAGCAGTTGAAGTTGTTTCGACGTTGCAAAGGAGTAATGAAACTTTGTTGCGACATAGCAATCGATTCCACTTCGTTAATATGCAGACAAGTAGTTCAGACAAACACACTGACCAAGTAACCAGAGTCAGATAGTTTTGGGGAGATACCATGAAAGGTTAATTTATTCTTGATCGATTACATGATCGGGATATAGTTCACGTCTGATGATTCTAGTATAGTATACTGGTAAACTCGCATTTAACATGCAAGAGCACGTATTTATAGGTACAATACGTATAGTAAAGCAGCAGAATATGTTTTGTTTGTTTGCTTGGCTTCATGTCTTTCCTTGAGACACATATCATATTATATTACTAGTAGATGCTGAATTGGTTCCTGCCAGCAGCATTTCCCCCGCAACAATTAAATTTATTGTTGTGTGCATTTTGGAATTATGGCATGTAACGCAGAGAAGTAACATAATTGGACGATTCGAGTTGATAGTTCAACAGGTTGATAGTTGAACAGCAACCTCGCTTTATGTCCGATCCATCGAGAGGCCGTATTAAAGATAGCTACGTTGTTACCCAACAGCAGCGTTGGCAGTAGTCAGTTGCTACACAACAACAATAACAGTAGTCAGTAGCCTATCGGTTCGCTGTCGGGACATAGCTAGTCTAGTGGAGATGTTACTTGATAGTAGCTATCATTTTGTCGCCACTGGATACCACGGAATATCTGGTAGTATACGGTACAAGGGATCCATAATAGATCGATTTTGGGTGTGTCACCACCTGATGAACGTTGTCATAGACCGTAATCGGGTACGGGTGTGTCATCACCTGACGAACGTTGTCATAGGCCGTAATCGGATTCGGGTGTGTCATCACCTGACGAACGTCGTCGTAGGAGGTATACGTATCTGTTATGTATCTGTTAAAGATCGTCAAGATCGGAAACAGCCAAGAGGAGCGTTTGCACGGCCACTTGTTCACTCTCTTTCTGTCCCCACCTGTCTCCTCTGCGAGACCGCAATAATCACAAGGCCTTGGAGTGCCATCGCTTTCATCATCAGCTCTTTCGAGCTCGAAGCTCATGCTTTACCAGTCGGTTAACATCGATTGAAGTGCTTGCCTCTGCCACATGCAAGGAGAATTATCAATAAGAAACACTCAGCAGTCTCAACCATGTGCTCACTACTGGTGTATGCATCTACAAAAAAGCCAGCTGTAAGAGGCACACAGCGAATATACTCGATACACAACGATTGCGGGTAGTTCGACACTCGCAGGCCTGTACCTCAACAAATCGACCCTACACGATGAACGATCGTAACATACATAGTAGATTATCATCTGCATATAACGGGCGTTCAGACCGGCAACACGATAAAGTGTGCACAAACGTAGTTACGCTAAAGTCATATTTCGAGGTATTGGGCGTGGGGGCCACACGTATGATATGTAAATGTGTCGAAACGATTGCAAAGGGTAGGGACCAGTTTATCGATATTTATTTTAGCATGCACCCCCCTTGAAACCATACGGAAACACACCCAGTAACAGAGCAGACATCATGCTGTCGTCAACAAAGCCTCCTAGTGGAGCAAACCCCCGCAATACTCAACGGGCTGTAGGTATTTGACTATCTCTGTGCAAACCACATGAACAATCGGCTCGAGTACTGCGGGAATTCTCGAAAACCCCCGAGTATCTCGTTGACACACAGTAGTGCATATGAACACTGCTTCGGGCGGCGATCCTCCGTGATTTGGTCTTCAGCGTTCCTCCCTTCCTCCACAAATATATTCTACAATACGTACGATGGTATTAAGCCCCTCGAATGACCATACAAATTCAACTCATCCATCATTTGATGGATGGATATCATGCCCGTAAGCGGCCAGGCACCACATACTGTCAATGCGCCCTTCCTCAGGTACCAATAGTTTCGTCATGAGCCGCCCAAATGATCTTTAGCAGCAAAAGTGCAATCTCGTTCGGCGGACCCGGCAAGCAGAAGTGTCCATCTCCACTTCCTTCATAAGCACCTTTCGTCCACGCTTTCATGCCCTGCGCCATGGACTGGATATTCACGTATCTTGCACCACTCGCGAAGAAACGCGTTCGTTGGTTCTCACTCCATTTTGAAATACGACCGGAACCGGAATAGGCGCTGAGCCAAAAGAAGGCAGTTCCAGCCTCTTGCACTTGGGTGGCGTAATCAATTGCGCCCTCTGCGTTTACGGTTTCTCCATTTCCTGGATTCATAAATATGGCGTCGTATGAGGACAGTGGGTCCATTCCATGGTCCTTTCTCGCATCATCGAGACTTTTAGTTTGCCTGTCGCCAAATTTGAAGTGAACGATGGCCCCGTTTTTGAAGAAAAACTGGCTTTTGTCGTCGTCACACCTAGCAAAAAGGGCGGTAATCATGGGTACAGGTTGCGCTCGCGATGGATACGGATGTCTATATATCGTAATGAGGTTGGATATCAAAGAGTAGTAGGATCAGGTACGATTCCGGAAAACGACATGACGCGATGGCGATGTTTCGGGATATAGCTCGCACATTGAAAATGTTCGTTCTTCATCACCACAAAAATCACGAGGCACACTGCGGGATGGTGGGCACAACACGTTCGATGTGATATGGTACATCACATTTGGATATTTCATTTTGTCGACACTTTTGCTGCGACACCCTAACACTACTTTGGATATTGTTTGAAAACAAAAAAAAAACAGCGCCAGATATTATAAGGTCCCAGGAGACTACAGACATTCTATTTGTATCATAAATACAGGAAAAAAAGCGGCACACATCAGTCGTATGGGTAACATACTCAAAGGCAGTTCCACGGCAGTTTGTATAATCTCAAAATGTATACAAGTGGAGTACGAGTGAGAAAATGTACTACACGAGACAGGACAGCGCTACAATACGATGGGCGTGATGTAACTACACAAGCTTAAGCCGAAAGCAGACGACGGGTACTTGGCGTCAGGGCTTCGCCTGCATCTTCGAAGGTTTTTCAAGGCCTCAGTGACACCCTGAGGCGCACGGTTTTGCACCCATCTTCGAGGGACCTTCAAGGCCCAAATGACACATTGAGTGGCAGGGTTAGACGACACTACCTCGCGTCGTCAGACATGCAGGTAGCAGGTTCGGCGGATTGTACCCTACTGGTAGTACTTCCATTGTTTACAATATCAGCATTACGCAGAGGTTCCCGTTAGGTACCTCCCGTCGCCGTTCTTCACGGCACGCACGCGGCAAGGTCGGCGGAATCTCAAACGAAAAACATCGAATGTTGTACGTGTGAGGCACCTTGTTTTTGTAGAGTGCCTAAGCCGTTATAGAGGGGTTTTCCGGTGGGTATGCAAAGTCGTCATTATTGTGCCAAGTAGAGCTTTGCCTTACGCACGCAATCTGATTGTGGTACAGGCTTTACCATATCGCAAAGAGTTATGTGCGTCTGGTACGTAACTTGGTACAAATCAGGTAGACGTTTGCGGTGGGATCTAAACCTGTATAATACGATCATGTGGCACTTATGTATTTAAAACCTGAGGTGTTCTACGATAGATGTTCACTCTAATTGTTTTTAGGTTCCACACTTGAGGAGCTCCACATCTCACCCAAAAACTGACTTCAGCAAACGTAAACCTGATCAAGACGAATAATCCCATGAACCAAGTATATATATTAGTCATTTTTGAAAAACACGATTGACATTGCGACGATTTTATGTTAACGAGCCCGGTCATTTGGAACAAATTTAGCTGAAATGTGCTACCTCTATCGTAGAACGCGTCACCTGCAATCGTCGGCCCCAGCGATGCAGTGATTCTTCAAAAGAAGCCGCTGCAAGTCGTTGACATGACTGTCCGCAGCGGGCACCGAACACGCGCGGCACTGCGTATCACCCGGGACATTTTTATCTTCACGAGGGGAGCCAACGTGCACTCTCTTAGACGTTATCTCGTCCTGGAACATGCACATCATCGCCTCCACAACCTGACGACACGATACACGAAACCCAATTGTAGATTAGGAGAGAAGATGGAGTTCCGAGGTCGCTGGTGATACATGAAGTTGTTGGTGAACCATGGATACTAATGTCTTCGCAAAACCCCAGTTTGGGGGGCTTATTAACTCCGACGTGTGACTCAAGGATGAAAACTTAAAACGACGATGATCGCCAAAACGGAGTTCTACGAGTATTGTATGATACGGCGCTGCTTGGACTGGTGCTAGGTTATGTGGGGTAGTCTAATTTTCATGTACAGCGTCTGTCCCAGTCGGGCGCGGGGCTCGTTACCTCACTCAAAATTGAACCCAAACATTAGTAGTCGTCGCAGAGTAGCACACGACTGCATGACGGTGAACATCGCGGAAACAAATGGTTAAAACACTTATGACTGTCAAGAAATATTGTGTCACTGGGGCGAGTGACTGTTACCTGCTGAAATGACAGCGCTCGGAGACGACTTACTTATCGTAGCTCCGGTCTTTTGACATTTCTGTTTGCACGACCATCGCAAGTTGAAACAACGTTTTAGATTGGCGCAGGGTACTCTGGGTGGTTTCTACGAGATTGGGAAGTCTTGAACACTTCCACAACGCTTTCTTGACCGAACAAACGCTCGGAGATGATCGAAAAAAGGAACGGACACCCTAATCAAGCAGATCATTTATCGCACACGCAAACACGCATTCGGCTGCTTGCACTCACAAGCGGTGAGACGAAGATACAATCCCCCTTCAACCCATTACCCACATATTTCTTTACATTTGTGAAACCAAACAAGGCAGTATTGTTCCCATTCAAAAATGATAAGTAATATATATAGATATTTATAGATATATAAGATGCACGTTTTTGTTTTGGCATGCTGCTCTCCGGCGGCCGAGGGTTCTTTGTCGCACTGTCGGCTGCGGGGCAAGCAAGGGGGCCGTGGGTGCATTACGACGCATGTCTGGATCCCGGCCGAGCACCTCCCCTCACATACTACTATTGTTCTTGACGCTGTTTGTGACGCACAGGTATAGCAGTAGTTGGTGCAGAATATAATAGTAGTATTAATTATTAACAATAGTCATTATGGTACGGATTCGTATAGCGAGTAACTTATCAAATTCCCTCTCGAACTAGCCCAAAAGGAAACACAGCACCCCTGCACAGTGGAATTCGCATGCTATTTCTGCTGTAGATGATATTGACGGGATTAGTGGTGTGTCGGATCAGTGCGAGTTTGGGACTGGATTCGACGGCTGTTCAGCGATTATGTCTTCGTTGGTACCTGACGCATGTGGGAATTGCCATACAGAAGAATCTTCGAATTCAGCGGAAATGGCCCTGTTGACATATTCGATGGCGTAGCGCTTCTGCACAAGCCTTGGGTCACAGCCGTTGGTTCCCATTTCGGGTATTCTGGGTTGTCTCGATTTGGGCATGCATACCTGCAGGCGAACGCAAGGTCGACGCGAAGACGGCTGTCAATCTGAGGGGGATTCCACCGACACAGTGACTGGACACTCTAGACTAGTGATACGGTAGCGGGTGTGGGGGGGTGTACTCATTATCATGCATGGTCGTAGTCGTATGACCATAAACCCTCGCATCCCAACAGTGCCGGGACAGAGCACGTCGGGTCGGGTTTTCACCGACGAGGCAGAAATTGCTTGCACAAAGCGCGAAGTGCTGTGAGGTGTTGGGCGAGTCGCATGAAGGGTGAGCTGCATCTTAGTAAGAACCGCTTTATAGGCGGATTTGTTTGCATATGGATGACAGCATCAATGTATTGATTTAATTTCTGGTGTGGCCACTTCCAGATACAGCAATGGGTTTACTATGTAACTACCTCGTGGGTGCCTCACCATATACACACTACGTGATACGATCACCCCCCTCGTGCGGAGTAAGGGTTCTTCCCGCACAAAACTGATCTGACTTGACCACCAGCCGTGGTGAACACCGCCAAAATAAAAACAAAGAAAGCGGTACCCTGGCGGCCTAGCTCACGCAGTGACAGGTGTGTTTTAGAGTGTCAATGCCAACCGACACCAACAGAACCTATATATATATAAACATATAGGGTATATAACATCGGTGTGGGGGGCGGGGTCGGGTAGGGGTCCTTAATAACAAGCATGGTTACAGTCGGATAACTATAGATCTTCGAATCACTACAATGCCGATACGGAACACGCCGGGTTTTCACCGGCCAGGCAGGCACTGCTTGCACCAAACGCGAAGTGCCGTGAGTGGTTCGGCCAATCGCATGAAGGGTGAGCTGCAGTCTACTCAGAACTGATCGTTAGGCGGACCTGCAGACGGATGACAGCTTCAATGAGTCCATTTTATTCTGGCGTGCTCTTCTAGAGATAGCAAAGGGGGTACTGTGTAACTGCCTCGTGGGTACCTCACCATATGCACTACCAGGTACGTCCTACGATCATCCCCCTTGAGTGGGGTAAAGATTCTGCACGACGCGACAAATGATCAAACGCGATCGCCACCTGTGACCGCCCGCCAAAAACAAGACAAACACACAACGGTACCGTAGTTAACTAGCTAACGTAGTAGGTGGCAGGGTTTAAAGTGTCGTCGCCAACCGATGCCAGCCGAACCGTTGGGGGGGGCTGTCATGCCGTTATGGTCATTACCCCGTGAATGCCACTCGTGCTTCTCTACTCAATATACGACTACCGTAGACTCAGTGCTTGACGCAACACAGTCTTATGGCGGTGCATATCGCAAACCCAAAACGAGTAGATGCAAGCAGACCCCAAAGCGATTCCCCTCCCTATCACACCAGTCGATGGTTGACGGACTCGCCGTACGGGACACCCCGGATACACGCCCTAAACTCCAACTTCAACGAAGATCAAGTCACTACCGCACTGTAGATACACAGTAGTCAAGGCGATCTACAAAAACGTAACACTGAAAGATTATTCGCATAGATCAGCACGTATGCAACCACGCAACCTGTAATTATATCTGCGTAAACATTGCAAGCTCTACGTGCCGCCCCCCAGCACCCATAACGCAATTTTTTCCATTCCCTGCTTTCTAAGGCGGTCTGAGTTGAAGAGTATATCGCACCCTCACCTAGCCTTCGTTGACGCGCAGGTGCAATTGTATGGAAGTTCGATCACATACTCGTCGGACCACTCCGAAGAAATTCCTTGGGCTGGCATCGGCAAGAGGTCAGAGACGGAGCACGAACTCAAGTTTTGTTTTCCGCTGTCTGCATAGCCCTCCGTCACATGTTCTGACGGCTTGCCGGCCGAACAGATGCTCAATAGGGCCAGATCAGCCCCAATCAAGAATGCCAGACGCAGCAACATCCGCATCTGAAAGAAAAAAGAAAAACAATACAAGCAGGATAAAGCGCAAGGTAGCATATTTTAAATAGGTCACAGAAAAAACAAATATCTCGTCAAAGGTTCAGATATTGTGAATTATAACCATGACGTAGTAACTTGAGAGATATTAAAAAACTGAGTGAATACTCTGAGATACTTGAGATTTAGATGATACAAATATATTCCCATTTCACAACACCAACCAAAACCAGCCGTGTGGCTCTCTAACAAATTAAAGAAAGATATTGTTGGCGATGTGCCGTCAGCGCTCCTCAGCGTTTCTTAGACGTATTATTTTTTGCGTTGGTCGTGTCAGCGCGAGATGACGTTAACGATCGGGACGAAGCTGCCTCATGTGATCCCCGACGCCGACCGTATCAGCGGTGACCTCGGCCGTGTTTGAGCCGTGTCCTGGATGCCAGCTGGCCGAGTGTGCTGGGCTCGTTGTTACACAAACGTGTCAAAGACGACAGCTGTGAGTTGGACAACTTGAGTGGTCGATAGTGGATGTATCACAGTCTCGTGGCTAAAGAGTTTGGTTGACGGCCTACCGTTGCCCCGTCCTCATTCCCCCGTCAAACCCTCATCTAAACCATAATAGTTTTATCATTGGATGTCTTGCACAGCTGTCCGTCAAGGGACGAATGTGCGGCCAACCGACATCTGTGCTTGCTCGTGACTACAAGAATATTTCGTTTTCGATGCCAGCACCCAACTTTTTATTTGGCTGAAACGGGAGAGGCCGCAGCCTCCGCGGCTTTTGACAGCTCATGGCAGCAAGATGTGGAGAATTTGGGCTGGGGTGGCCGGTCCCTTGCCCCGCCGTTGCGCGTGCGTTAAGGGTTGGGCGTTGCAGAGACGTGTACTGAAATATGGATTCGGGCTATTTTACGTGTGAGAGCACGGGATTTTCGCTATGATGTGGATATTCATACACTGGCAAATGGTCTTGAAACGAGCGTCGCTAGCCTCTTCGGCTGCTGTGCACGCCGGGCGACGAGGCTCCGTGAGGGAGAATACGAGGTATTTGGTTTCGACCGAGTCGGAAGAGCGTACGCCGCGGGAGGAGCAGTACGGTGGTGGAGGTACAATCGGTGTCTTATAATCTTGTTCTTGTGCACGCAGAAAGCAGTACACATTGCGCGTGGAGTTCTGGTGGTTGTGTTTGTGAAGACGTTTTTATCGTCACGAAACAAGAAAAAACAAACTATTAATGATACGTTAGCAGAGTTACGACGAGGTACGACGACGACCTCTTCTTAATTTTAAACTCTTATGCAGGTCTTACGGAGAAGGTTGTCCTGCAATATGCTCCGTTGCTGACCCTTGGGGTTGCAGCTATGTCATTCCTGGTCGTGCCCCATCGTGCTCCACTGTTTGCCGCTGCTGTTGTCACCGCCAATGTTCTGCTGCTGCTGCTGCTGCTGCCATGTACCACCGCTGCTGTGCAAATCAACTGATACTGCTCACGCAGCTACCCTCATGGAGTAGATCAACCTCCGAAAGGCTTCGTTGCTGAACCTCGAGGGTCATGGCTCTATTTATTTTTTTATCTTAAATTTCACATTGACTTCCAGCTTGTGGACAAGACGTGGTCACAGGTATCGTCCCTTTTACCCTCCGTTACGTGTTTTCCGTTTTTTTATCGCGCAGAGGGTTCCGTTTTTTTCCCATGCTCGTCGAATATTCGCTCAATTTTGCCAACTCCCACTCTCGCACTGTCGGATCGTGATGTTTTTACCCAAGAAAAAGTCACCACGAGCATAAGCACGCACTCGTTGAGACTCGAATATGCACCTTTAGCAGGGAGGAGATTAACTCACTCTAAAGCAACTCAGTCGGAGACGCCATGACATCATTGCTCGTCATGCCCCACCGTGCTCCCCTGCCTCGACCGCCGTGCTAGAGGCGTCCTGAGCCGTGCGTGAAATGCTACTGTTGTTTCTAGTATCACGGCTGCTCCGCTGTAGCTGCTCTGATGCTCCTGCTAACTGCAGCTGATGTTTGATTCTGCTGTTGCTCCTGCCGCCGCTCACGCAGTTCCCTTCACGGCGCAGGTCAGCCTTAGATATTGTATTTTGCTTTTTATCCTCGTGTGCCACCGGGTTCCCCTGTCCGGACTGTTGTGCCAAGGGCAGTATCGGGCGTGCATAGCGTTCGGCTGCTGCTGCTGCTTCTGCCGTAGCTTTGGTGCTGCTTTTATGTATGTGCTCCTGATGTGTCGTTATGGCTGCTGCAGTTCCAACGGTACGTCTGTTGTATGTGTTTGCTGCTGACCACGTGAGCATGGTTATTGTTATCCATGTCAACTCAACTCGGTGATGTGTGCCCGCATCTTGAATCTGGAAGGCGGGTCAATCTGTTTCGAAAAGGCTCACGATTTCCGTCTCGAGATTGACATTTACTTGACGTCTCGGCGGGGCGAGGGCTCGTGCCAGCGTGGTTCTCTTGAGATATATACCTGTAAGCTATGCTGCTGCTTGCTGCTGTTGAGTTTGCTGGACCAACGTGACCGCCGGCCCATGGTACAGTCGATTATCTCAATCGACTAATTTTTAGTATTTTTCTGTGCACGAGGAAATACAGTATTTATGCCCAGCGTCTCGTACGTTTTACTTTGTCGTGCTGCATGTTGCTATACGAACGACCTACGCGTTCTTCCGCCGGACGGCGGATGGCAACGGTTTTTTTTTCTTGTGCTTGCCGCCTTTTCATTGTCTTCACCCAATTTGATTGTTTTGAACGCACCCCTTGACAGTACAACTGTGCTGCATTAACAGCCTAGAGTTGCATTCCGGTACACCCTCAGCCAATACGGGCATGCGTGAAGACACAGGCGGGCGTCAGCCCGCCGCGGCGAAGCCCCTCTTGTATATATAATTCTATATATATTGCATATATTTAATCGACGGTGCGCTGGCTCGGCCCCGTACGGGTCACCAAGAGCTGTGTATTTATATAGCGAGAAGCCGGAAAGGACAACAGGAAGCCGCGTAGGAAAAGACGATGGAAATAGTACAGCAACAGCAGCGGGTGGGGCACTATTACCACTGGTATAAGTGTACATGATTGATAGATGCCGTACCAAGTCGTACCCGAAAAACCCATGGTACCCCTAATGAATTCGTAGAAGACGTTTGACAACAAGTTAACCAGGTATGCTCTACTGCTGCTGCTGCTTCTGCGATCGTGTCCTGCCGACGGCGTTCAGATTCTGCGGCACTGGGGGTCAGGATTCAGTGTCGGTGTCAGAGCGGTGTTACGTCCTGATTGACACTGCTGTAAATGAGAGAAGGGGGTATATCTTTGAGTTCGACTGCCGTGTTTCAATTAAAGCGCTATACTGTGCGGAGGGACAATAAGAAGCACGTGCACCACTTAAAAAAATAACGCCTGATGACCCTCCACAGGTTCCAGTGGAGTCCGTGGCATTTCTACTCACACACACAACACATTTGAGAACTTGGAGACCGGACGCTCACTACCGTAGTTGTTCATGCCCAAGTTATGTTCCTTGCCACGGCCAAAATCACCGTTCGTGGCGAGTTCGTTTTACTTCGTTTTTTTTGTATTACCTGGTTCCTCGTTTTTGCTCCAATGCAACAGGGGCACCTGCTTTAGGCATTTCCCAACAATAAAGCATACCATGGAGTCGTTCAAAGAATTGGTACTCTACTCGAAAAGCCCATTCAACGCCACGAATAGTACAGTCGTACGAAGCAGTACTCGCAAACAAACTCGTACTCCCAGAGGCGGTCCACGACAGAGGTTCACAGTATTTTTCCTTAGGCGCTCACTTGACGAGCTCCATACCTCACCCGAACACTGACTTCAGCAAAAATAAAATTGCACCCGGATGAATAATCCCATGAACCAAGTATACCATAACGTTGTTTAGGGAAACAAGATTGACGATTTGGGGTTAAGGAACCCCTTTATTCAGGAAACATTGTCTAAAATATGCTACCTCTATCGTAGAACGCGTGCCTAGTAAATCTGGTGGAAAACTGTTTGACGGCACTCTGTCCGGAAAAGAAAAATTGCCGTCCGAACGTTTTCGATCTATCCGGGCCAAACACGCGTCAGACGCCGATCGACATCATATGTACTTAATTTGCAACCGGACCCCTCGAGAACCAGGAATAAGCTCTATTAATAGTTAGACGTTGGAGAGAACTCGGACACATTGCGGGGCGAGAAAGACCATGACCAACATTACGGGGCAAACGCGCGTGCGAACGTACCGCAAGGTACTTTTTCTATAGGCAAGCAACGCGACGGGCATGAGAATTGGCCTCACACCGTTTTGGGCGTCGGCTATTATCTATAGGTAGGGTTATGTGAAGAGTTCGCCGCTAAACACGATTTGTGAGTGCAATTTTCGAAGTGCCTTTCAATAATGCCTTTTACATTTTTGCTTTGTTTGCGATTTCTTGGTCCTTTCCCTCAATCAACCTGCCGACCCATTACAACAACATCAAAACAATTGTCGCCTATCCACCGGCACCCGGCGTCAGCCGTAGCAGGAAGAAAAAGAAATTGGCTGCCGGACAATGGTAGAGGCAAAGCCTTTTGCCGGTGGTTCAGGGTGGTGTTCGATGGTGATGGTGGCTGTTGCGGTGGTCTCACAAGTTATTTTTTTGTACATTTTTCACCGCCCAGATTTACTATAGTTTCGAGAAGTTGAGTCGCACGAACGACGGATGGTTACCCAATTCATACCGTGTGGCGGCGATCTCGAAAGGGGTGCCAGGATAGAAAAGGATGCGGGGGAGTTAGAACAACAAACACTCGAACAAAAAAAAAATATTATCGCTGGGGGGTTCGTTACATACCACCAGACCATAGACAACAACTCCGGGTAATAAAAAAAGCGAAACGACGAATAATGATCGCCCGGGGTGGTTTCCGGACAAATATCGTCGCTAGTGCAATGCGTGCTGACGAGAAAAATACCCCCCCCTTGTGTTCTGGTTGTTAATATCAAATGCTAAAAATCTCGAGGTCGAGGGTTCGAGTCTTCGCATTGACATTTTTGTTCTCTAATGACACCAACTACATGGAGCGCCTTTAAGGCGGCAAAAGTGTGCTGAACTCTTTTTAGCGATGAACATACAAGGCACGTATGGTAGTAGAGAGAGGTAGGAACAACATGTTTAGGGAAGTCGGAGTTGAGTTTCGACCAGGAGGGAGCAGGAACAGAAAGAGCAAAGCAACAAAAGCGAGCACAAAATCTTTACTAGCAATATATGCGCCGGTTGAGTCGGTGGTCTACTTCTTGACTTTGCTTTCTTCATTCTGTACATTCCTACAAGGTTCCCGTTCGTGATGTTAACCTGAAATCTCGGGGGCGTCGCAAGGCGAAAAGGGAGTAACAGGAAACAACCGTATAGCTGTCTTTGGCGGAAACGGGAGCCATGGGTTAGCGTGTTGCTCGAAGGAGGGAGAAATAATCAGTAATAGTAGTCGGCAGGAACTAAGTTCTACCCTGTGGTGGATACTCCACTACTACACATGCACGCGGTAGCATGGGTTGACTACTATATATACCGTCACTATACATCACCACCACTACTACGCAGATATGGTACAGGTAAAAAGCAGCATACACTCTACAAAATACTTCCTGGTACACTACTACAGTACTAATATGACTACTAACTCTACTACTAAGTACTAGTCCTGCCGTCCAAACACTCATCAAAAATACAGACGACTTCAGAGAGGTCAAACAACCCCGCGGTACCATGGATTGGGGCATGACTGCTATATGTAATACTGTTACTATTATATATACACCACCACCAGTAGTAATACATAGATGCAGTATAGGTAGAAGCAGCACGAATAAATATGACACTACAATACCTACCAGTTAAGTATTGTTGTTCCTATAACAAAAAAATGTCGACACAACGGCGACGTAGCATACAAGCGGCACCATGAGTTGGGGGCACGACTACTATACTGTTCCTGTTCATGTACAACACTACAACTACTGCGCAGGTAGGTGTACTGCTGTAGTAACCGCAGAAGCAGCACGCACGCCACAATCTACCTGATACTATACTTCTACGACTACTGATGATTTTGTAAAATGTACAGGCTACGTATTATATACGGTTGAGGGTGTATATCTACTACCGCTTCTATTGGCCAGGTAGAAGCAGTATACAGAGGTAAACGGACCGAGGGAGCCAGTTTCGTGTTCACGTACGTGCTCGGTATGAGGCGTGTGGTGTACGTCAAAGGGCTCAGGTGAAACATGTATCAAGCTCGACAGCTCGACCGACGTGTATTGCTGCTGCTGTATCTGCTGCTGTATTTGCTTCTGCTGAGTGAGGTTACTAATAAGAACGGGCGATTTCAAAATTATGGAGATTTTCAACGCAGAGAAAAATCAGTAGATGAAATTCTCGTGCTCGTGCGGGACTGATTACTGTTGACTGCTCGCCACGACCGGGTAGGTTCGCCAGCCTATTGCACCGGAAGAAAAAAGCACGATACCACGACATCTCGGTTACTCGATTTGGTGAACGCTGCACACACGTAGTATACGAACAACAGTGCTATTGTACTGCCGCTGCTGTTGTAGTGCGCACCGTGGCTGGGCGTTGCTTTTGGAAGACGAAAGAAGTTCGTACGAATCGTCTTCCTGCCCCTGCGCAGCATTCAATTAGTTGCACCTTTCTCGAGAATATGTATTTGTTCGTTCTTACTACCAAAATTGACAGGAATCACGGCCCGTACACACGAATAAAGGCGCTATCCGTGGCCGCCACAAAAGGGAGAGCTTAATGAACGAATGTTGCTGTGCCGTGGCTGCCTCTGTAGAGAGCTCAAGGGACAGTGTGATCAGATATGATAAAGCAGCAGGCAGCAGCAGACAAAACCTCAAAACGTGTGGGGTCTCCATTGTCCTGCTTGGCTCTAGAAGGTCGGAATGACTCCCCGCAGTTATTTGCCAGAATTCTTGACTTTGGAGGCGCAGAGCACGCGCCCCGGACCTTGGCCGGGGCTCGCATTTGCGCCGTGGTGTACACGCGGGCTCCCTGTGTGCCACGCAGCCTAGTGTGCAAGAGAAGACCCGCGGCCGAAAGAGAAAGTAAAGTGTCCCGGAAAATAAGTTCATTTGGTACACAGTAATATCTTGTTTCATTTATTTTACTGTGGTTAGGTACGTACTCAACATACAGTGTGGTGGTGCTCTGGTCGTAAGGCTCAAAATTTCGGAAAAGGGCTGTAAGGCGAACTCAGATGGGTTGACACTACTACGCGTAGAGTTTCAAAAAATAACACCCCGGACAATTACTATTTCAATAGTCTATTGTGTCTACAATTGATTCAGGAGGATGTGTGTTAATTGGATTTGTCTTGACAAGTATTTTTGGTGACTGTCTATTAATTGAAATTGTCAATACAATTGATTTCGGCGATTGCCCATTAATTGAAATTGGCCGGGCAATTGTTTTTGGCGATTGCCTATGAATTGGAATTGTCCAGGCAATTGATTTCGAATACCATCTACTAGTTGGAATTGTGTGAGCAATAGGTTTCGAGTGTTGTCCATGAATTGGAATTGTCCAAACAATTGGTTGTGGAGACTGCCAATTTATTGGAATTATTCAGCAAATTGATTTCGGGTGCTATCCAATAATTGGAATTGTCCAGACAATTGATCTCGGGTGTTGTCCACTAACTGAAGTTGTTCAGACAATAGATTTCGGGAGCTGTCTGTTAATTGGATTTATCTGAACATTTCATTTCGGCTGCTGCTTATTAACTGAAATTGTCCGCACAAATGATTTCGGATGCTGTCAATTAAATGGAATTGTCCAAACGGATCTGTCCGCACAATTCATTTCAGATGCCGCGCAAGAAACCAATTGCTCGATAGATGTCATGGCCGTGTACCTACAGTTGGTAGTTATTGTATTATCATAGACAATCCCCATTGAATTGATACGACTCGTAATATGGCACACTAAAGGCCCTTGCAAATGATTGCGTATTGAGGGAAGTTCCCGATCCTGTTGTAGAGGCAATAATACTAGCATGGTGGTACTGTTGTGTACTGACGAAATCAAATGCAGTTCTACAAGTAGCTGCCAGCTTTCAAATACCAGAGCCCTCTTAAAATCGATAGTCATGACAATTCCAAATAGTAGATCGCTTCCGAATCCCATTGTCCGGACAATTCCAATAAATAGACGGTATCTTAAAGCAGTTGCCCCGACAAGTCCAACTCATGTAATTCACCCGATATCAATCGTTCAAGCAATTCCAATTAACAGACAGCCTGTGAAATCGTTTGCCTGCACAATTTCAATTGATAGGCAGTCTCCGAGCTCATTTGTCTGGACAATTCCAATTATTGAAAAGCACCAAACATCAATTGTTCAGACAATTCCAATTAATGGACAGTCTCTGAAATCAATTGTCAGGGCAACATCAATTGATAGAGTCTCTAAAATTTGTTGTCTGGACATTTCCAATTGATAAACAGTGCCCGATATCAATTGTTCGAACAAATCCAATTATTAGACAGTATCCAAGATCAATTGTCTAAACAATTTCAATTGCTACACAGTCTGACATCACTTGCCCGGACAATTCCAATTAATAGACAACTTCGTGACTCTGCTGTAGGGGCAATAGTCTATTGATAGGTCTATTGTCCAAGGCATAAGCAGAAAAGGGCGGGACACCTCAACGCTAGTTTTGTATTTTATCTCCGCAGGTAAGAAGTTTTGATATACCGCTTAGCCCATGTGCTCAGATGTAAATTAATTAAAAAAATATTTCACGAAACAAAGTGATCCGTATGCACTATTGTTTTGAACTGTACGAGCAGTTTATTTAGGAGTCTGCCCACCAATGATGGCATTGTCTGAAGTAGTTTTGGAGATTTCGTATTAGTCGAAGTTGTCGGGATAGTTGATTTTGTATACTGTCTATCAATTGGAATTGCCCGGACAATTGATTTAGAAAGCAGTCTGCTCCTTGAAATTGTCCGGGCAATTGATTTTGGAGACTGTGTAAAAGTTGGAATTGTCGGGCCAATTGATCTGGGAGACTGTCTATTAATTGGAGTTGTCGGGACAAATACTTTTGGCGTCAGTCCACTAATTGAAGTTGTCTGGATAAGTATTTCGGGGGCCGACTATCAATTGGAATTGTCGATACAATTGATTCAGGAGACAGTCTGTCAATTGGAATTGTCCGGACCATTGATTACGGAGACTACCTATAAAGTGAAATTGTCTGGACAATAGGGTGAGCTAGGGGTCACACAATAGAAATTGTCTGGATAATAGAGCTCGACACCTTACAATTAACTGGAATTAGGGACCACAATAGACAGTCAATTGCAATAGGAAGCTATTGATAGACTATTGAACTATTGTCTATTGTCCAGGGTGATCTCGTTTATACAACGGGAGTCGCCTATATGGGTACTGTACAGATATAGCGGGATTCACCCTAATAGTACGTAGATATCAGTACTTCTGTGAGGGCCTAGTCCCGAACAATGGCGGGCGACCGAATACTTAGACGACTCCAACACACAGAGGGTACTAAGGCACCCTAAGCCACCGCCGTTCCCATCGCCACACACGCAGTCTATTTTGTATTGGTAACTTCAACTATTATAGCTCTTCGTGGGGTATATGGTTCTCCACATATTTACGTAACCTTTGCCTTGTCGGAATAATACGCTGGAACTAGTGGCAAGATAGAGACCCCTCCCCCCCCCTCCTCCCCTTCCACCCAGTTCATATCAACCCCTCTACCTATACGTTGAACCGACTACTTTTACCTCACAGAAACATACCACCTCCCCTCCCTTTTCCCGCTTCAAATACCTGTATCCTCCTTCCTGCGCCACCATTACCTACCGCAAACCTTAGGATACAGTATTGAAAAGCAATGAATCTAGTGTAGAATGTGTGGTTCCGGCGTATTTCAGTAGTATGAGATGTGTCATAAATTTAGGAGAAAATATTTGTTATTGCCCTCGATGAAATGCATCGACAGCTGTTCTCAGTTTCATTTTCTTTTTTTTATAAGTCGCAGTTGGAGTTGTTCAGAGTGACGAGAAACACCAGTCGGGACCAGCACAGACGGCACCCCAGCAGGCGGAGTTTGGCTGAGACTTAACGTCTGCGTACTGGCTATCGGTAGTACTCCGGGTCGTACAGGACATGGGTATTCGTTGTGGTTCGTACAGGGTGTTTTGGTACTGATATTTACGTGGTGCCCAAGACACGTTCACAGACTAAGATACATATTAGTATTATATTATTACTAGAAACTTGACGCAACATGGCACACTGCGAAAAACATAGTTTTTGATGCCTGGTACCCTGGTGAGTGTTTTCTTCATATTAAACCACCCTTTTTGAACGTCGACATCTACCACAACCAGTGTCCGTGCCGATTTTTCAATCCTCTACGCACTACTGCATACTCTGAAAAATGAGCTTTTAGTAATAGGTGATGCCCTATCGGAGAAAATGACAAGTATTACTGAACGTCAGTTGATATTCCTGACATCGGAATACCTACCGGTTCCTAAAGTCCATTTAAAAAATCTGGAAAAACCTCCCTACAACCTACTTCTAAACTACCGGTACGGTACTTAATGCCTAAACTTCACAAGGCAATGCCAGCGTTTAGAGGTGTCACAGCATCCTGTGGAACTACAACAGAAGGAATAGCCAACGTAGTTAACGCAATTTTGGTGGGAATCAGACCAGTGCTACATGCCATATGGCGCGAGGAATGCATGCGTATTGGCATTGCAACAGATGAGTGTTGGATCTCATCAGGTGGGATATAAATAGTCGAGATGATGAAAGAGATGGATCGTAAGGCTTTTATACCAGGTGCGGAATCCTGACCCCACCACTTAGAGACATTCGATTTTTTATAGCAATGTACAACAACATGCCTGTTAGTTGTTTAAAACGAACTATGAACGAGTTATTGCAATTAGTGTACGAATATGAAGAAACAAACTTCGGATGGAAGTCATTGTATGTTAGCTATGGCTATAATAAGGATGGAGTAGCTCCAGCAGTTGGCGAAGAACATTGTGTGATATGAGTAGAATATTCATGGGCTATAGATATAGATAATACGTTGCAGTCTTCTAGTCTCACGAATACGAGAATAATCGAAAGTATGGATTAACCCGGCGGATATTCCGTTAGTTGAGAGTAACGTTTTCTTAGGAATGTTCCCTAGGGCGGAAAACCCCTTAGATGAGAGTAATGTTCCTTAACGCAGATAGGATCACGAAGTGAGATATTCTTGTATTAGCAGAAGAACGATTGGTAGCCATACGAAAGTTCTGTAGGCGTACATCAGATAAGAGGAATTTAGGAGAGCTTGTGGCGTGGGTGGGACGAGTATATCTGGGCGTCGAGTCCCGCCCCCCTACCTCTCACTTCTCTACGAGAGCACCTTCTCAGCTCTCGCCATCAATAAGAAGATCAAATCAGAAGAAGCGAAGCACTGCTTTCCAGCTGCCAGAACCACCTGCGTCCCTTACCACTACCCTTACCACTACCCTAGAGCGGTCACCGCTTCACATCTGGCGTCGTCGGCAGGACTCGCACCTGCGCGTGAAATCACAACGGGTTTCGAATCCATTCCCTTAACCACTCGGGCACGTCGACCAATTGGTAAAAAAAAAACCCTGTTGACGCAAGGGCAGTACACAAAGACACCAACGAGTTTCACATCGGACGAACCAAACTATGTCAATGGATTAACTTCGTACCAGGTATTAGATGAAGGATTCGTACAGTTTGGAAATAATATATATAAGCAAGCATCAGGAATATTTATGGGAACGGCACCAGCACCCGATCTAGCCAATGATTTCGCCTTCATGCACGAATTTAAATTTCTGAGAGTTATGATTGAAAATTACGTGCAAGCCATGAATAATTGTAATGAACCGCTTTACCCGTATTCGTTTATAGAACAATATGGGGATAGCACTAAACGATTCATAGGTGATATTCTTACAGTTTCGCTGGGATCACAACCCGATAGCCCAACTTTCGAACAGATCATCAAACAAGAAGGCAGTGTCTATGGTGGCATGTATCCGACGAGTGTAGAGGACGCAGATGGTAGTGAAATGGTTAACCCTATATCTATTACTAAAGGACAATCAGGAGAAACAGTACATTTTCTTGAAATGGAAATATGCCGAAACCCACCTGGCGTGTCACAGATTAGAATGCATGACAAACGTGACCACATGCCAACTTTAGCTCAATATCGTAGATTTCCCCATATAGAAACTAGACTGTCAAGGAGTTGTTTATACGCTACTTTTCACAGTCAACTATGCCGCTTTGCAGTTAGATGCACAGGGATCAAATACTTCCAAGTAGACGGCGTCCCTGGTGGCTCGGTAGGTGGTCTGCGAGCCTATCAAGATCAATTTCGTGAGTGCGAGTCTCACCGAGTGCATGCTCATAGGGACTTTTTCTTGCATAAAACGGATTAGCGGAAAGCGCGAGAGCGTGAGTTATAGCTGTACATTCGATGAAAATCGACGAGCAGTGGGAATGCTGAACCCTATGCGCCATCAAAACTAAAGGCACGTACCGGGGGGGAGAAGGGACGACACCTATGACCACGGCTTGTCCAGAAGATCGTCGAGGGTAAAACCTCCTACGAGTGGGCTGGAAAGTAAAGGTGATGATGAAAAAAAAAAAAAAAAAAGTAGCTGCAGCAAAGCTGATGAAGGACATGATGATCAGAAATGGTTACGAGAGAAGGAAAAACTGAGGAATAAATTGCACAACTTCCAAAGTTCTTTCTTCGAAAAGTCACCAATCACACAACATATAGAAGGAGTAGACAAAGCAACCACGAGAGATACGTATTGGCACATAGTTGAGATCGATACTTGGAATCTTATCGAAAACGACGAATTTGGTCTTTGATTTTGATTTGATGGGTTTTAGAACCCCCCTTCCCCCCCCCCCCCCGCTCCCGCGTCTTTTATTTTACTGTGTCCTGAAATTTGCAGTTTACGTTGTGTATGTTTTATGTCGAGTGTTGTATGACTTATGCTTTGTGTTCGGTTTTTGATTTTGACTTGGATGGTTTTTAGAAACCCCTCGCCCCCCCCGGCGTCTTTTATTTTACTGTGTCTTGAAGTTTTCGGCTTACGTTGTGTATGTTTTATGTTGAGTGTTGTGTGACTTATGCTCTGCGTTTTGAATAGAGTAGCAGAGGGTTGACCCTGCTGAAAACGTAAAGTAACAGAGAGAGTGGAAATATATGACCACTATAGAATGTACAACGTAGATATTACGGCATGGAGTCGCTTCACTTTGGAAGTTTAGTGTACCTACGTAGATACCTAGCAGTCCATTCGCATGATGAAGGGGAAGGGGGATGGAGGAGGAAATATACTATTTCCATGCAGAAAGTAGATATAGTCGTCGCTACGGTTAACGAAGAAGTTGAAAGGTTAACTTGTGTGTTGAACTACTGCTGGTCCTTCAAAAAGAAGACCTCGAAAATGTTATATAAACACACACGACAACACCGACAGGGAAATAAATAAAAATTCGAACTACATGCTTACTACATGTTTTTATGAAATGCGGACACATATTTCTTGATCCGTTATACGGACATGTACTACTCATTTCATCCTCCACAAGGATACCATAAACCCCAAAATCTACTAGATACATGGAAGATTACACAGCAAACCTTGGCCTAATACCTCGGAACATACAAGAGGCAATTAAACATACACCCAATACTTAAACATACTTGACAAAATCATCACTCGGTAACCAACCACAATCAACCACAACGACAAAGAATATATTTCATCACTGTTTATATGACTTTACAAAATCGAACCCAAATTTGAAATACGTATATAGTTTGTTTTTTTTAAAAGAAACTAAGAAAGCACGTCAGCTGTGAATTCAACCGATCGGCAGATCGGTCGATACTCAACTTTACAAGCTGCGTGAAACGAGTTTTCCATTATTTCCCTCGCGATTGACTACTGCCCAATACGCATATAAAAAACGCACGACAAAATACACCCAAAAAACGGTGAATCTACAATAATTGTTCCGCTCTTGACCAAATCAATAGGCTCGACATCTACGATTCAAGAAGACCAAGAAACAAAAATTAAAAGAGCGGTCGAGCGAGCGGCGCACATCATTCATTCTGTATGCACTCCTGTCTCCCTTCTCCTTGTTTTCGAGACCTGACGTTTGGATTAACGTCTTTGTTCAATAAGTACTGCTCGGTAGTGCTTTGAAGTGGAGACTAAAGGAGCTGGTATCTGTATCAAGTGCGCCGCTTGGAATGCTAGACCGCTGCTGCTAAACAGAAACGACCATCTATCTACTGTGGCCCGTCTGCATCGTATCTCAGGTGTGTGCATGAACATCATCTCGTCTACAAGAAAGTCTCGTACTGGTATATATCAAGAGCAGGAGAAGTCATCATTGCAACTTGCGATATTCACCATACGCATGCCGCATCGGGACTACCGGCCATCAACTAACAAAACGAACACCGAGCTGAGGACGGACATCGGAGGACCTACAGTACATACAACACGTACAGGAAGTATGACATACCAGAAGAACAGAGTACGGAGGAGGTGTTGGACCTCTCCTCATGAACGAAATCTTTGGAAATCATATCGTACTTGGACCAGGTTGAATTTCAAGCAGAACCACAATCATCCCATGTAAATCATCCCGTACCAATTACTACTGCTGTAGAAATGTCAACTATGTGACATGTAATAACCCTCCAAATTCAATACCAACTCATACCTATGCACGAGCAACAACACCCCTCAAAACCTTATCCCGACACCTATCATCCCGTGTGATAAATAAACTGGTTTGTTTGTACGCAAAATACTGATAGGACCACGCCTTGATAGTCAACAAAACACCACGAGTAACAACATGTAAAACATAAGAAACATCTAGACCCCATACATACATACGGGTGCCCTATAACCATCATGCAGCTGTACTGCTGTACCAATACGTACATTTTCACAATGACCTGACATCATGCAGAACCCCTTTGTCGCCCTCCCGTGCGGGCGGTACGGCGGGCGGTACAATGATGGCTTTCTTCGACGATTTCTTCCTGCCACTTAAGGCTAGGTCTTCCCTTTATTTTTTTTACGTACTTTGCCGGCTTCGTTGCCTCGCCGTTCAGAGGTGTGGGAGTGGGTTTTGAGGAGCCTCATCTTCGACTCATGATTTAGTTCGTGGAATCGGGGTTTCCACGAATTTCCCATAATTCTGCATATACGGCTCATTAGAGTGGGCTAGTGTTAAGATATTGTCTTGTATGAGATTGCAAGCCCGGTAACTACCTGGGTTCAGTCACTGGGAACGTATTTGTAGTACTTTGAAGGCGTATCTTAGATTTTTTCCAGAGGAGCACGAGCTTGGTCTCAGTCTCCGCGTGCACGAAAGGAATAAAACTGCTCTTCTTCTGTAGCTAAGCAAACAACACATTTGAGTACAATGTTTACCGACTTAAAAGGCAGACCTGTCCAGGGGTACAAAGTGTCCCGCTACCGTTGATCTTAACAATATCCATCACGACGTACCAGGTACCTCGTCAACAACAATAACACGGCCCTTGCCTCAGTAGTAACACGAGAGTTCAATATGAACATCCTTGTATACCCATTTCGCTCAGTGCCGAAAGTAAAATACTTGTAGATACACACAGAAGTCTGAACCAAAACAATTTCTTGCTGAAAAAGCAGGTAAACCTCTGAACTATATATAATTTCTTGCTAAAATTATTCAAATAAGATCCCGCCAGTACGACCTGGCACAGATCTTCGACATATCTTGACACATACATACATATCTCGTATACACTACTTTCGAATCTACACAAAAAGCCATATAAAATAATATCTATAGACATTAAAACAACAGAAGAAACAAAAACAGCAGTAGCAAGAACAGCAGCAGCTCATCTCTGGAAGAATTATTCACACTTAGAACCAAATCAACAACACTCAATCAATCTATAAATATTTGTGAAATGCAAAGGTTTCAACATGTTGCAACATCATATCAACACCCCTTGTTCGGGTTATATAGTATCAGCGCGCAGAATGATTAATTAAAATTGTCCTGTTGACCCGGGCAGCATCCAGGGGAGCCGCTGGCCTATATCTTTGACAAGGAATCACATATGTGTGTGTGTGTTCTTCACATTAAACCGTTATTCTACTCGTCGATATCCAGCAAGCTCAGTGTCCGTGCTGATTCGTCACCCGAGAAAGATACGAGCTCTGTGGTCACAGACTACGACACAGAGATAACACACCGTAATGCATTAATAGCCTACGCAATACCATGCCTTCGCACTAGGTGTGGCCAACACAACATACATACATACGCCAGCAACCAAAATACACCATAAAGAAAGAGAAGCAACGAAAAACCCAAACCGAAAAAGAACAAGAAAAAGAAAAAGAAAAGGAGAAGAATCCCAAATAAATAAATAAAATGGGAAGCCAAAGCTCAGACACATACATACTTACCCCGAGCATGAGCCAATAGGGACGTGCAAGGGGAAAGATACGAGAAGGAAAAAGGGGACTATGCATCCCGGTGAATACTTAACTAAGTAAAAAGAGCAATAGTGAGTGGGCCAAAATACGCTCGTCACCCACCCACCATGTAGTACTTCTTTCATAAGGATAAGAAGGGAAAAACCAAAATGCATACCGAACGGCCGCAGCAGTTGGCGGTACGAGTAGCAAAGAAAAGTCCAACCTATTAGTCGGCCTGGTACCTTACTACCCTATCTGCGGTCTCTCTGCTACTCTCTTCTACCGCGGTTTCCCTTCTACTCCTCCTGTTCCCCCCCCTGCCCCCATACACTTGTACGGTGTTTCTTCTACCCCTCCTGCTGTTACCCCTCCCCCCATTCCCTCTAACACTACCTGCAGCGGATGCACGGTGCTGTCTACTCAACTTTGCCTCAGCCTCGTGCCACCTGCCCATTAACTGTTCAGCTGCTTCGAGGATTCCCCGGTACCACTTTCCCGTCTGTTTTGCTGCAGTGGGCCACAGTGCGGTCCCAACTCCAAAGCCTAAGGGGGAGTCTTCCGTTGATCCCTCGGTGGCTTTGAACACTCCATGGTCATCAGCAATGGCCCTAGGCCAAGTCTTGGGCTGCCCGCCTGGTTTCGGGCTCCCCCCACCAGCGATCGTCCCGAACATCAACCGACTGGGCAATCGCCCCTCGTGTTGCCGCACCACAGCCCCCGCAAAGAAGAGTCGCCGTTTCCGGATGGTCGTTTCGATACTTTCGCATCGTGTTATCCTGAGCGCCTTCGCATACGAGAGGGTGGTGTGGTCGGTGCGTAGTCGGCGCCGGAAACCAATGACTCGCAGAAGGACTTCGTGGTGGGCTGATCGAAGCTTGGCGAAGTGGTCTGCATTGAGGGTCCACGTCACGCAACCGTACAGCAAGGTCTCAATCACCTCGGCCTTCAGCATCCGGATTATCAGACTAAGCGGTGCGTTCGTCCTATCGTACAGTTCCGGACCATACCGTTTGAGGCATGCCCGCATCAGACGGATTCGTCGCTCGATTTCGAAGGAGAGGTCAGCGTTCTCGTGGATAATGCCTCCTAGGTACAAAAACTGGGTCGTCTGTTTATACTTTTGGCCTGCAGCTTCGATCGCGAGCGGTGAGGTGGTAAATGTCTGATCCGGTGTTCGTAGGAGCATCGTCCCTGTCTTCTTCTCGGATACCGTGAGACCTACTGCTTCGAAGACAGTCACGATGACTGTCATCATTTTGTAAGGGCTTCCGCCGACTTCGAGACTATTCCTGCATCGTCTGCATACAACATGCCCCACACAGCCCTTTGCACGCATGCCAACGGTTCCTCTTTTCCGACAACCCTGTCCTCTTCGAGATGAACCAAATCCCTTACGATGCATTCGTCTTTGCTGAGGCGTACCAGCACGATGTGTATCGCAGCCTCGAAGAACACGTTGAACAGTAACGGCGATAGTACGCAGCCTTGCCGCAGTCCCTGGCTTACATTGAACAAGTCCGAGTGTTCACCGTCATCCGCACGCACGCGAGCCCGCATGCCTTCGTGAAAAATGCGAATGATTGTGAGCATCTTAGTTGGTACATCAAGGCGTGTGAGTACCTCCCACAACAGTTCTCGGTCGACAGAGTCGTACGCTTTCTGCAAGTCGATGAAGCGGGATTTTCTTCTGCCGCCCGAGCTGCTGCAACCGGCGCACGACAAACAGCATATCGACTGTTGACCGTGCGGGGCGGAAGCCGCACTGTTCTTCAGGGAGTGTATGCTCGGTCTCGCAGTAGCTGCTTAGACGGGACGCAACGATTTTCAGCAACACCTTGCCTGCGTGCGCAACAAGCGAAATACCTCTGTAGTTGTTGCAATCAGTTCTATCCTTCTTTTTATGAAGGGTTTTCATGATCGCATCTTTCCATTGCTGGGGGACTTCTCCCGTTACCCAAACGTTAACAAGGATATTGTGAAAATACTGCACGAAAGCGGGGTGGTCAAGTTTCAGTACTTCGACCGAGAGACCATCTGGTCCAACGGCTTTCCAGTTTGACATACCCTTCACTGCTTCCATCATCTCGTCAATGGATGGTTCATTTCCAAGGGATAGTTTCAGCGGTCGTGGTGGCACTAGGTCGATGATCGTGGGGTTAAGTTTCAGCGATTTCGTGTTCAATAGTTTGTGCTAGTGCACCGCCCATCTTTCACGAATTCGCGCTTGATCCCGCAACAGCGTGCCATCCTCGTCCATGATTAACTGTTCACTCCTCGCTTTCGTACCTTGCAACCCTACCGTACTCTTCAGGTGCTTGTAGAACCCTCGTTGATCGGAACTCGCGAGGAATTTCTCGGTTTCAGCGAGGTACTCTTCAAAATACGCATTGACTCCTGCGGCGACCACTTCCTTCAGATTCGCACAGGCGGATCTCAACTTCTTCCACGCTGTACTATCTCGGGGGTAGACACGCAAGAGCTGTCTCGCATCCTCCCTCGCTGCCCATGCTACTTTGAAAGCGGCCACCGTTTCGGGGGTCTCACACCAACCGTTTCGGTGGTGGCGACGTGGTGGAGGTGGCACCTCTTTCTCAACAGCATTCATGACAGTTGTGGTGAAAACCTCAACCATGCCAGACGTGTTACGAGGCTGGGTAGGTTGGTTAAGAGTGGAAACGACCCTCTCGACTATTCGGTGTCGACGCTCTCTATCGGATAAGAAAAGCTGCCTGTCGAATTCTCGGCGTTTTGGGGGTTTCAGCGTTCTTCGGTTAGACGAAAAGTGACCACTAAGTCGGGCCTTGATGTACACGATGTTATGGTCTGAATCAGCCTTAGCAGGTGGTGGGGGCTGTGGGACGACTGTAACATTATGTACTCTAGGTCGGTGGACTTGACGAGTTAGGATGTAGTCCATTCGCTTACGATTATTCAGGCTGGTGCCGTTGTATGTATGCGATATTCCGCCCTTGCGCGTGCTGAAAAATGTGTTCGTGAGCGCTAGCTTGCAACTGGTAGCGAACGACAAAAGCCGTTTGCCGTTATCACGACGAACATCTCGTCCGTATGCTCCGAGCACCCTACTTCATCATCACCGCACCCTTCTATCCTCCCCCCAGTTCGTCCATTGGCATTTATAAGCACAAACAAACACTCTTTAGCAGGAATCTGCTCAACCAGGTCCTCCAACTTTCGCCAGAACATGCCTTTCTGCTTGGAGTCTTTGGTACAATCAGTTGGGGCGTACGCAACGACAAAATTAACCGCATCGCACCGACCGTCCAACTCAAAGCGCATAGACATAAGTCGTTCGTCAATAAACTGCTGAGTGAACTTAGACGTACGGCATATTGAGTCTTTTACTGCTAAACCTACCCCATAAAACCCTTGTCTCGCCGCTGTTTTTTCCTGACCTCATCAAAAACTTGGTATCCAGCTGCACCAAATCTCGTGTTGCCGGACCGTCGGGTTTCCTGCAGACCAATGAAGTCACAACCGAGTTGCCGTCCTTTCGCAAGTACGCACTAGTCATGCCCGTACCCGTTCTTCCCCTTTACGGCCAGGGTACGCACATTGTAGGTCGCTACCACCACAAGTGCCGCCTTCCGCCTCTTACGAGCCTCGCGTGCTGCTTTTTTTGCCAGCCGACGAGAGGCTCGTCCCCTCCTCCTTTTTTGCTTTTTTTGTCTCTTTCTTTTTCTCTATGATAATATTGGCTCTCCGCTTTGTAGCCCGGTTCGCGCCTTGGTTTCCGTTGGTTGGGTGCAGCCGTCCCAGCCAACTCCGACACCCCCATCCTTCCCGTCGCGCTTGCGTACCCACGCGGTGGCCAGCCTCTCCTCTCCCCAGGTTGCCCACGCAGCGCTCTCTGCTGTGGTGATGTACCCGTCCTGCCTCGGGGATGAACTCCTCGGCATCCGGGTTAAAAATAAAAGTCATCACCACCACCCCCGCGCGGTCCTTAGAGTGAACAGTTCACTCGCCAGACCGCGCGAGGTTCCCTCTCTACCCAGCCCGAGGCTCGATGCCCGTGTGGCTGCTGCTAGACCGCTGTAAGTCCTTGCGGGCTTCCTCGGCCCACCCCAAGGACGGGGCAGGCCGGAGAGGTAGTTATAGAATACGCGCGCTAGGTTTAGCACAATACTTGTAAAATTAGGTAAAAATGGAATATAGTCGAGGCGTATTACGCAGCGTTGCAAAGTTGAGTATCAACTATTTAATCAGTCGAACTCACAGCTGACGTATTTCAAAGTTGATAAAAAAAAAAAAAAATTGCCGAGGGAACAAATAATAGTTCCTACGGTACACCCAAACTCCTATAGATTTCCTTCTTTTTTTTTTCTAACTACGGTCTTATTTACTATGGTCCCCCGTCGAGTTTCTAGTACTGCTGAATATTATTTATAGAATAGTAGAAGAAATTTACTTCGTGTTGTTGGTATTGTTATTTAATAGTGGTGCACGAGACACTTTCACCGTCTACTACTACTATAGAAGCTCGACGAAAATGGTCTCGTGCACCATTCAACATAAATACCAACAAAGACAATAGTAATGTTACTTTTTATATACTATGTTCCCCGGTAAAAATCAATGTTACTAGAAGATCGGTTTTCAGAGCAATCGTCAGTCTAGGATTAGATTCGACATGGGAATTGGTTGTGCTGGATGTCGACGTATAGAAAGAACGGATTAATGGGAAGAACACACTCACCAGGGTACCATGTATCAACTAATACGTTATTCAGAGTGCGCCATATTGCGTCGAGTTTCAAGTACTACCATAACACTAAAATATTTACCTTAGTCTGTGAACGTGTCTTGGGCACCACGAAAATGCCACTACCGAAACACCCTTTACGAACCACGAATACCCATGTCCTGTACGACCAGGAGTAGTACCGATCGCCTGCACGCAGACGCTCAGTCTCAGCCAAACTCTGAAAGACATATTATTTGATACCTAGTACCCTGTAGGATACCTAACGAGCATTCCAGCCGTGTCCTTGACATTAAATCCTTCTTTGTACCCGGTACCTCCGTTCGTACCTAGTCAACCACCATGCTATACCTGTATTTTGGGGTATTAAGAGTGATGCACGAGCCACTTTCACGGCATGCTATTACTAGAATCTCGACGCACTATTATTACTATGTACTCTGAAAAACATATTACTTGATGCGTGGCATACTACTGTAAAGGACACTCAACATGTTGGAAATAATCAACTTCGTGTTGTTGGTATTGATATTTAATAGCGGTGCACGAGACCCTTTCAGAGCCTACTATTACGGGGGACCATAGGAGCCGGCGTCCCCGGTGTCTTGGTAGGTGGTCCGCGTGCCTATTAAGATCAATCTCGTGGGTATAAGTCTCACCGAGTGCACTCTCATTGGGACTTTTTCTTGCATAAAAAATTGATTAGCGGAAAGCGCGAGAGCGTGAGTTAGCTACATTCGATGAAAATCGACGAGCAGTGGGAATGCTGACCCTATGCGCGACAAAAATTAAAGGCACGTACCGGGGGGGAGAAGGGACGACACCTGTGACCACGGCTTGTCCAGAAGATCGCTGAGGGTAAATAAAACCTCCTACGAGTTAGGCTGGAAAGTATAAGTGCTGATTAAAAAAATAAAAAACAAAAATATAGTACATAGGATCAAATGTCGTTAGAAATATGTAGGTGTTTGTCCGTACCGTAGGTCTTCTTTACCATGTTATAATATTTGTAGATGCTCGAAGCATTGTGGATTCTCTGAAAAACATATTATTTGACACCTGGTACCCTAGACTTGGCCTAGATGCATAGCCGAAGACCTTAGGGAGTTCCGAGCGACCGAAGGATCAACGGAACTTGCCCCCTTGGTGTTTGGAGCTGAGACCGCACCGTGGTCCACTCCTGAAAAAAGACGGGGAAGTGGTACCGGGTGTTCCTTGAAGCAGCCGAACGGTTCATGGTCGGGTGGCACGAGGCTGAGGCTGAGTTGAGAAGGCAGCGCCGCGTTTCCGCCGTGGGTGGTGTCCAAGGGAGTGGGGGGAGGGGGTCAAAAGGAGAAGTGGCACAAAACCCGACCACGGGAATGGGGAGAGGGCAGGGAACAGAAGGAGTAGAAGGGAAACTGCTGCGGACGAAAATGGGCAGGACATGGCAGACAGGGTAGCAAGGCACCAGGCACACTACGAAGTAGAAAATTCCTATACTATTTCTGCCACCAACTGGTGCAGCTGGTTTGGACGTGGTCTTCCTTTGTCTTCCTTTCTTTTCTTTTTGTTCAGTATCTTGCGCTGTGATCCTCTGTGGTTTTCATTTCATTTATCTCTTCCTTTCTTCGGTTGGTAATCATTGTTGAAGGAGTTGTGTAGCGTGGGGGGATGAAGAGCCTACTTTGCTTGGTTCGAATTGTCTGACGCCGAGGGGCCGGGAATAGTTGACGAACGCAAGACGGAGGCGACCGATAGGGTAGCAAGGTACCAGGCGGACTAGGAGGGAGAACCTGGCTATGCTCCTCGTACCACAAACTGCTGTCGCTACCTGGAGGATGCTTCGTGCTTTGGTTTGCCTTACATTTTCCGTCGATTCTTAGGCTTCCTCTGTTAATGGCAAGTAGTGGTGTTTTTCATCTTTTTTTTTTTTTGCAGCTCGATATTTTCAACTGTCTGCCATATCCCCTGCGGGGGGGCACGACAGTTTGTTTCTTATATTGTTCTTCTTTCCTTTTCTCTTTCGACTTTTCTTCTTTGTTTTAGTTGTGTTCTGTGTTTCGTTTCCTTTCTCTATTTCATACAATGTGTATGTCGTTCCTGTCGTATCCAGTACGATTGCACACCCTGGACAATAGACAATGGCCCCTGCAATAGCAATAGAATATGTTGCAATGGACGGGTCTATTGTCGTCGGCAAAGGCTACCGATCGGAACGTTCCTCATCCATTGTCGTCGGTAATGCCTATCGATAGGTTGCGTCCCCAACATATTGTTCAGGCAGGAGTGTGCTGAAGTACCTGGGTTGGAAGCTATTGTCACCGACAATAGCTATCGACAATAGCTATCGACGGATAGCTTGCAGATTCTACTGCGGTCCACAGTGGCTATCGATGAACACATTTCTTGATGTATTGTGGCCGGCAATGGCTATCGATAGATGCATTTCTTGATATATTGTGACCGGTATTGGTTATCGATAGATACGTTTTGAATCTATTGTGACCAGCAATGGCTATCGATAGATACGTTTCTAATCTACGTAATTGCTATCGATGGACACCGTTGAGAATCGATTGAGGTGGACAATGTCTATCGATGGACACCATCACCAGCCTATTTCCAGACCTACAATGCACTCTGATTTACTAAGCAACGGAACTTTTTGCTCCGCAGCAATATCATACATTTCCTCTTGTGATCACCACCAGTATGGAATGAGTGTATGGTGTATCGTGATGAGCAGCAATGTCGGTGCATGGCATAGCGTGAAGGAGGGCTTCAACGTTGTGTGTCTCAACAAGGCAGTGGGCATCATTGGGGTTAAGTGTGTTGCATTGTCGGCTGTGTTGTTGTGGTGAGTACTCTGTGTATTTAATAGTGATTCCAAATCGGTTACACTCTGTGCGGATAAGATAGATGAGGTACGATGTGCATATACCCTGGACAATAGAAAGGAAATAGAACATTGCCGCTACATTTGTGAACCACAATAGACTGCAACACTCTTTATCGATAGACACTGCTAACCGCAATGGACTGGCAACGCTGTCTATCGATAGATATTGTCAGGGAACAATAATTTTTCGGCAATGGAGACAATATGCCTTTGCCCTAACAATGGAGTCACAAGGTTGTCCATAGATGGCCATTGTCCCGAACAATAGATGTTGGGGACGCAACCGTGATAGATATTGTTCCAACAATAGACCAAAACGTTTGCCTATCGCGCCAACAATATACACGCAATTGTATCCATCAATAGCCATCGTCACCCACAATAGACTGTCGGGCGTGTTTTCGTAATAGACTATTACCTAAACCTATTGTATACCGTGGAATGATGTATGTCGATGGCCATTCTTGACGACCGCCGAAGCTTCTTTTGCCGCCAACAATAGGTACGCGATTGTGTCCAACAATAGGCATCGCCACCCACAATAGATTGTTGGCCGGGCCCCGAAAGATATGAATCTGACTTACTTCATTTCAGTACGAGACAAAAATCTCGAGTTAAGAAACGGAAAGGTGATAATTTTCTTGTCAGGATGGTTTTATTTTTAGTATCCAGATTGTTTGAAAGTGCAGTTAGTCGAGGACAATGTAAGGCTAACAAATCGAATTTATTTCCTAACAAAAAAAATCTAAATTATAGATGACCAGCATCGGAAAAAATAACTCTTACTTGACATGCGAAACGGAAAGAATAGAATTCTCAGCGTAAGGTGGTTTGAGTTTAATGATCCACGTTTTATTCAAAGTGGAGTTAATAGACTTGTAGGACAAAGCAAGGTTATTAAATCGAGTCAATTTCCGAAACTAAGAGCGCACACAAGTTAATGACAGTCACCCATATCTTGGTGCACGAGTTTCTATTAATGGCGACATCTGTATACAATGTATTCTTCCAGTGAGTGTGAGAGCGTATGGTGTCCACAACATGATGACGTCGGTTCAAATTACCATATACATACAGAACATGACATATTCCTCGTATATCGTGGGATGAGTGCAAAATATCCTCGAGATGGCTATCGATGGATAGCTTGTACAATCTATATGGCCGGCAATGGCCATCGATAGACATATCGCACAATCTATTGTGGTCGACAATGGCCGTCGAAAGACCTCTCGCACAATCTATTGTGGCCCGCAATGGCCATCGGATCATCTATTGTGGTCACCGATGGCTATCGATAGACATCTCGCACAATCTATAGTGGCCGGCAACGGCCATCGATCGGCATCTCGCACATTCTATTGTGGCCTGGAGTGGCTATCGATGGACGAAGTTCACCATCTATTGTGTTAGACAATGTCTATCGATCGACAATATCACCAGTCCATTGTCGCCGACAATACCTATCGCTAGATACCTTCCACAACTTATTGTCGCAGATAATGTACATCGATAGATTCCCCTCCACGTATATTGTCGAAGCAATAGACTATTGGTGTGTCCATTGTCCAGAGTATGGTCGCGATGACATGGTGTTTCATTGCCCACTGCTGTGCTTACTGCATACGTGGCGACGTAGTATCTCTGTGGCGTAGATTTGTGACCACAGAGCTAGCATCGCTTCTAGGATTGAAGAATCGGCATGGTCACTCGTTCAGGTGAATGTCGGGTGGAAAGAAAGGTGTAATTACAACGAGTGTTTCTTGTAGGAGAAGAGGCAAATTATGTAATACGTGTCACAACGGGACGGAACGATATTTTGCTACGGCGGAGATTTTTTCGGCGGGAAGGGACGGTAAGTTTTGGGTGTCCCGGCGGGACGGGACGGTACTCTTTCGGTGTCATGGCCGGACGCGACGGTGATTTCCAAGGGGAGATATTTTAAAGGCAGCACGGGACGGTAGGTCAACACAGTCAGGGATTGCGTCGGCGGGACGGGACGGTATGACTATTTTGACGGCGGTATTACCGTCCCGTCCCGGCGTGACCGCCGTTACCGTCCCGATGAGATTGCCGTGATAAGCCTTGAAAACAAATATTTCGATTAGGCTGAGAAAAATCGTACAGAGGTTTCCTTACGTCACAATGGTAACGTTGTAATAACTCCAAGAAAATCATACCCTATGCAGCTGACAACAACGAAATTGTGACACTATTCACGTCGCTGAAATCTTGCCTGTGGTCACAAAAGAGGCTGTAACGAAAGTGCATCTCGATGGGAGAAAACAAACAAGTACCCTGATTGCCTGGTGTGAGTTTTTTGTATGGTAAACTGACGAAAATGCGCTGGTGTACCGTTTGATGTCATTTTTTTCCGTTAGGACAGGAAACTATTTTTCCTTTCAAATAACCCTAGGTAAACCTCGGGAATAGTGAGCACGGTGACATCATCCGTAAGAGGTCATCGTGCCTACTACAGAAGTACAATAAACCTCGAAGGTTGGAGTCTCAACGTGTGCATACTGGTAGGGCCTGTTCTTGCTGAAAAATACATACCGGAAAGCGCAACAGCATGCCTTGACAACATTCGACAAACATAGACAAGCGGTGGGAATGCTGAAGCCTATGTGTGTTATTCACATTTAACCGTTCCTTCCATTAAATACGAAAACATCCCGCACAATCAGTGTCGGTGCAGATTCTTCGACCCCAGAGAGAAATATGTTACGTGGTCACAAAACGACGCCACAGAGATACCACACTGCTGTTACGTAAGCTGGATACACGTGTTAGACAATGCAATGACATGTCATGATATGACAGGCACGACATACATATTCCATGAAAGAGAGAAAACGAAAGAAACCTAAAACTAAAAACAACGAATCGAAACAGAGAAAGGAAATAAGAAAACAATACGCAGTCGTGCCTCCCCTCAGGTGATGGGGCAGACACTTAAAAAGCGCTGAATGAAAACTACCACTGTACTTATAAACAGACTGAGGTTAAAACCCACGTGGACAATAATAGGGAAAACCGAAGCACAAAGTACCTCCGGGTAGCGACAGCAGTTTGTGGTATGAGCAGCATAGTAAAGTTCACCCTACCATTACGGGGGACCATAGTAAAAAGCCCCTATGGTGCACACGAAAACTATATATTCCCCGCTTTTTATTAACAAACAAATGGTCCAATTTGCCATGGTCCCCCGTAATAGTCGGCTTGGGACAATGCTACCCTGTCTAACGTATTCGTCCTGCGTTCGTCAATTGTGCCCCGCCCCTCGGCGTCATACAATACGATGCAAGCAGAGCGGGCTCGTCATCCACCCACGCCACACGACTCCTTTCTTAAGACTTATCAAGAGAAGAAGGGACGAGCAAGAAATATAACGAAAATCACAGAGGATCAAGCGCAAAAAAAAAAAAAAAAAAAAAAAAAAAAAAAACGACGGAACCGAAAAAATGAAGACCAGGCAAGACCACGTTCGTACCACCTGCACGAGGTGGCCGCACTACTGTAGTAGCATAGACATGCTCTACTTCTTAGTCAGCCTGGTGCCTTGCTGCCCTGTCTGCCATCTCCTTCCTACTTTCGTTTCGTTCACCGCGGTTTCCCTGCTACTCCTGTTGTCTCCCCTCACCGTATTCCCTTGGTCGGGTTTTTATCCACTCTGCTTGTTCCCCCCCCCTGCCCACATCCCCTTGGCGCGATAATAACGAAAGCACATGCGTGAGGGGAGAAGGGACAACACTTGTGACAGCGGCTGGTCCAGAAGTTCGTTGTTGTTGTTGTTTTCTTCACATTAAACCGTTCTTTCTACCCGTCGACATCCAGCACAACCAGTGACCGTACCGATTCTTCAATCCTAGAGAGATACAAGTTCTGTGGTCACAAAGATACGCCACAGAGATACTACGTTGCCACGTATGCAATGCAATGCCGTGTCATCATACTGCGTACGACAGGCACGACATACTCATTCCATGACCTAGAGAGACAAAAACGAAACAAAGAGAGAAAAAAAATAAAAAACAAAGACAATTCGAAAGAGAAGAGAAACAAATATATCTATATATATATTTATCCATCACTTTTACTTTCTAGCCTAACTCGTAGGAGGTTTTACTCTCGACGATCTTCTGGACAAGCCGTGGTCACAGGTGTCGTCCCTTCTCCCCCCCCGGTACGTGCCTTCATTTTTTGTCGAGCATAGGGTTCAGCATTCCCACTGCTCGTCGATTTTCATCGAATGTAGCCAACTCACGCTTTCGCGCTTTCCGCTTATCAATTTTTATGCGAGAAACGTCCCTATGAGCATGCACTCGGTGAGACTTGAACCCACGAAATTGATCTTGACAGGCACGCCGACCACCTACCAAGCCACCAGGGACGCTATATATACATACCTGGTATATGTATATACTTCAGTATAGCAGCAAACCATCGTACCCCCCCGCAGGGGATCTGGCAGACACTTGAAAAGAAGGAGCTAGAAAAAAAAAAAAAAAAGGAAAAAGAAGAAAACACCACCAGTCGTCAACAGAGTAAGACTAAGAACCAAGGGAGAAAATAACAGGCAAACCAAACAAAGCACAAGGCATGCTTCAGGTGGCGGCAGCAGTTCATGGTACGAGTAGCACAGCCAGGGTCTCCCTGCTGGCCCGCCGGTACCTTGCTATCCTGTCTGCCACCATCGTCCAGCGTTCGTCAACTATGCCTGGCCCCTCGGCGTCAGACAGTACCAAACAAGCAAAGCAGGCTCGTCATCCACCCACGCCACACGACTCCTTCGATAAGGCTTATCAATCGGAGAAAGGAAGAGAAATGAAAATCACATAGGGTCACCGCAAGGAAGAAAATAAAACGAAATATAAATAAACAAAAACAACAGGAAGACAAAGGAAGACCACGTTCGAACCAGCTGCACCAGTTGGTGGTACGAGTAGTATAGGCATGTTCTACTTCTTAGTCTGCCCGGTACCTGGCTACCCTATCTGCCATCTCCTTCCTACTTTCGTCCACTGCAGTTTCCTTCTACTCCTCTTCCCCCCCCTCTCCGCATTCCCTTGGTCGGGTTTTCTGCTACTCCTCTGTTGTTGCCCCCCCCCCCCCCCCATTCCCTTGGACACCACCCACGGCGGATGCGCGGCGCTGCCTGCTGAGCCTCGTGCCACCTCACCATGAACCGTTCGGCTGCTTCCAAGATCCCCCGGTACCACTTCCCCGCCTTTTTTGCAGCAGTGGGCTACAGTGCGGTCTCAACTCCAAACACCAAGGGAGCAAGTTCCGTTGACCCCTCGGTGGCTCGGAACTCGCCAAGGTCTTCGACTACGTATCTATGCCATGTCTTAACCTGTCCGCCAGGTCTTTAGTTCTCCCCACCAGCCATCGTCCCGAACATCACCCGACTGGGTAATCGGTCCTTGCTTTGCCGTGCCACCCCCCCCGCGAAGAAGAGACGCCGTTTGCGGATGGTCGTTTCGATGCTCTCGCAACGTGTCATCTTGAGGGCCTTCGCGTACGAGAGGGTGGCATGGTCAGTACGAAGTCGGCGCTGGAAGCCAATGACTCGCAACAGGACTTGGTGGTGAGCCGTTCGAAGCTTGGCAAAGTGTTCCGCTCTGAGGATCCACGTCACACACCCGTACAGCAGGGTCTCAATCACCTCGGCCTTTAGCATTCGAACTGTCAGGCTAAGGGGGGCGGTCGTCCTATCATACAGCTCCGGGCCGAACCGTTTGAGTGGGTGACATCAACGGGTTAAAAAAAAAATGGGACAACGCTAGAAATAATGACCATTGGTTACGAAAGCCCCTGTGCCGTACGCACAGCAGTGTGTGCCAACCATTTCTCGAATTAGTTAGTAAGCTGTATTGCCTTACGAAAGGAGTGGTGTGTCGTGGGTGGATGACGAGCCTGCTTTGCTTGAGTGGTTTCTCCCCACAACGGGACCGCCGCAGCACAAAGGGTTAAGAAAAGAGTCGTGTGGCGTGGGTGGAGTACGAGCTTGTTTTGCTTGTCGCGTACTGCCTGACGCCGAGGCGCGGAGCTTAGTCGACGAACGCGGGAGAGAGACGGCAAACAGGGTAGCAAGGTTCCAAGCGGACCAGTAAAGAGAACCTGGCCATGCCACTCGTACCACAAACTGCTGCGGCTACCTGGAGGGTGCTTTGTGCTTCGGTTTGCCTGTTATTTTCCCTTGGTTCTTATAAGTAGTCTCTTTCTGTTTATAAGTAGAGTCGTTTAGGGCCGGTCCTAACCGGGGCAAACAAAGCGTAAAAAAATCGAAATAGAACAAACAGACTTTCGTGTTTAGTAAAAAACAGCAGTATGACTCCTATCGAGAAAAGAAGAACGAAACAAAACGAAACAAAAAGAAGAAGCCGAGTCGAACTTGTACGCGGTGCAAATTTTCTGAGTTGTTCAACCGCAACAGCACGTGATTCCCGGCGATAGCGCTCGACAGTGGCGGTGGATAGAGACAACTCGCACACGTGAGACAACCCTCCACAGCAGGCGCTTCTCGTGGTCCAACACGCTCGTTCCGGAGTGCTCTAGAACTTGTGTATCGGCCATCGCTGTTCGATGGCAGACGTTTGAATGTTGAGTGGGATTCATGTCCAACAATCTACCGCCACAGCCACTTCCTGATCCCCCGGTTTCTTCCGAGGGCACCCCAGGGTGGTCCCCTACCCATATATGCTCGCGCTATCAGCAGACAAGCCGCGAGGCAGCAGCTGCACTACATCGGGCATCGTGCGCTTGCCAACCGGTCGTAGAAAACTTTATCGGAACTTGGTCCCAACGCTTTGAACTTCCCCTGTGTTCCTTTTCGACGCTGGGTATCCCATATTTCGTTTAATTGGCACCCATTTCGTTGTTTTCAAGTCCTTAAAAAAACGAAATGTGAAAACGGAGGTGTCGGGATCTCTACTTCTAATTTGTTTGATTTGACCAAAAAACCCGCGTGCTCTTTTGTTCTGCTCTTCGATTTTTATTTCGTGTTTTTTTTTTGCGTTTTTTTTCCCCCTTAGGACCGGCCCTTAGCACGCTTTTTTCAAGTGTCTGCCGCATCCCCTGCGGGGAGGCACGATAGTTTTTTTTTCTCGTTTGATTTGTTTACGTTTTTCTTTGTTCTTGTTTTTGGTGGTTTTCTTTCGTTTTCTCTCGTTCATAGAATTTGTATGTCGTCCGTGTCATATCCAGTACGGTGACTTTGTTTCTTGTTTTATAAATCATCATTCCTACTTTCGACCCTCACTCGTTGGAGGTTTTACCGTGACCGGTCTTCTTCTAAACAAGACGTGGTCACAGGTGTCTTGCTTTATCCCCCGCGGTACGTGCCTTTGTATTTGTCACGCATATGGTTCAGCATTCCCGCTGCTCGTCAATTTTCATCAAATGTCGCTCTCGCGGTTTCCGCTAATCAATTATTTTACGCAAGAAGACTCGAGCCAACGAAACTGATCTTCACAGGCACGCGGACCACCTACCAATCCACCGGGGACGCCGGACTGCCTTAAGAAAAGAGTCGTATGGCGTGGGTGGATGACGAGAGTGCGTTCCCTGTTGCCGAGGGGCGGGGCATAGTTGACGAACGCAGGACGGAGACGACACACAGGGTAGCAAGGTCCAGGCGAACTAGTAGGGATACCCAGGCTATGCTATTCGTACCACAAACGGCTGCGGCTACCTGGAGGATGCTTTGTGCTTCGGTTTTTCTGCTATACACCACTTGCGGCGGCACCGAATAAGAAAAAAATCCGTTGTGGGAGGTGGCCCGATATTGATGGTATTTCAGTGTTCAAAAGAGCAAGAGTTCGATACATGCGAGATTTGTGTTTGATTCTTATATTCTTTGGCCAATGGTGTCATCTCCCAAGGTTCTCGGTTGTGTTACCTCTTCGACAAAAGGGTTACAGGCAGACAATGCCAACAGGGACTCACTACATGACGCCGGCCTGGCTAACACCGCCATATCAACCTCCACCCCGTGTAGTATCCATCTTGCGTCTTTCACCTGGACTCTGCCATGCGTTATCTGCTTCTGCGGCTACTCCTGTCGCGACAGTACTCAGCAGTGTACTGTAAATTGGGTTCGTTTGCAAGTCTTTGCCAGAGGGCGTGGTGAGACATCTAGCTGATTCGGTCCATTACGAGGCCAGTACCTAGTCTACAGAAGCTACCCGTATCGTCGCGGCATCGTGTGCTCTGTGACCGGCAACACGAGGACGAGCACAGCAGTAAAGCTTGTAGCGCATCGTCCACGACGCTCAGCCTGGACCACTGCTCCAGCAGGTGCCACACCTGCGAACATCCTGGAGTACTCACCTGTCGGTACGATGGCGCTCGAAGTCGTGACGGGTATTCAAATAGCACTTAATGTGCCAGACGCAGCTGACTTTCTTCTGTAGTAACAAGTTGTTTCTCTAGGGCTCCAACAGCTGCAACAAAACTCAACATTCGTGCGACTGCTGCTGCTAATTTCTCCCATCTGCTCAAGTAACCACCCCCTTCAGCAAACAGCCTGACAAGGATCATGGAAAACTATAGACCACTTGTGGGGAAAAGAGCCTGTTGTACGCGGATGACGTGCGTTGTACAGTGCGCTGTCCTCTGATGAACTGATGTGTTGGTGTTCGTGGAGTAAATGCAGTAGGCGGAGATCAAGAGTATAGCTGAAAAGTCGTATTAATATCTTCTGGCAGGTGTGCAGATGTTGAGGGAAAACGATGAACTGACGAGAGGGGGCGGGGGCGACCTCTCCTCCTTGCTCGTCTCGCATTCCCAACTGCTCCGATTATATCGTTCCTACTTTATCCGTGCTCATGGGAAGAGCTGATCTACCTTCTGCTGTCTGTTGACCAACGTCTCTCCTGAGCCAAGAGGCAGAACAGGAGCAGCACTCGTACCTGTCTTTGACCCACATACCCTCTCTATCCCTCTTATGACCCAGCACTTATCCTATCAGCACTTCTCAGTATAGATTACGTAGATCTCACCTCCGTACTGCTGTTGATTGGCCTATTTCTGTGCCTATTCTCTCTTCCTAGTTCTCTCATTTCCTTTCTCCTATAGCTTATATTCAAACCAAGACAGATACGGTGAAGACTCGTTGAAGGTGCAATTCTCCAATATACGGGTCCAAATAACTACATGTACCCTTTTTGAACATCCTAATATTTTCCATTGAAACCCTTACTTCCATACTAAACTTCAATGAAACCAGTACCTCCATACTAAAAGCTAGAGGAAACCAATCTCACCACACTTGCCCCCCTAAGTTCATTGTCACCTCTCGACCTTAGGTGTTCAATGAAATAACTATGACAGGTCTGAGATTGCTAGTACTCGTACGATTACTGCAGAGGAATTATTACTTGGAAATGGTGCCTATACTGGTACCAGTCACACTCACTAATTCTTAGTAGATTCTCACAAATCCTAGTCATAAACCGGTTTTAACTATCCGTCCCCAGCAACAACCAATCCCATACTATATCTGATGTGAGTGGATCCTCCATCAGATGTGAGACCAAGTACAGCACGAATACTGTCTAAAGTCTGGATTACTTACCACCATTCCACGCTTCCATTGGATATGTGATTGTACAGTGTGTATTACAATTTCTTGTTTCACAGGATCATGACATTCAACAGTCTAGCTCCCTTCACTGTAACTATAAAATCCGTATTGCTATCCATCCCCCTTGTCTGGCTTAGTGGTTAGACACTGTCCAGCTCTATATAACCATCCCTTCTATAATCTTAAATGGTATGAAAAAACTTCTTAGTACTCTTAGCCGTAACGTGTACATGCCAACGCCAAGTTCCTACTTCCTCGCTAACAGTAGTGAGCTTTCTCTCAGAAAGATGCACATTGTATCTCTTCCCAAGGTCCAGCACCTTGATGGTATGCGGTAGTTCCTTGCTTTCCGCATCCTCAGCCACCATCACCACTCGGGCCAGTTGCCAACCTGCACGGGATGTTTTGAAATAAATGTACGATCCAATGATGTCACGTTCATATATTCCCGGTCTACCTCTGGTATCACAGCAGATCTTGTACCCCGTGGCAACATATCTTTCACCCTTTGCACACGCAAGTGTACGTTTGGCTAATTGTACCCTGTACCTCCTATATCTAGCATTTTCTCCTCCTACTTGTACTGGTTCTCCGGCCCAGTACCTAGATACCAAACTTCCGTACTGTTCTAAATCCGTCTCATGTTCCCAAGTCTTTATGGTAACTTCATCCCAACTAGTATAATATTGGACTGCGTTTTTACCTCTCAAACCCCTAGAAATGCGGTGTTTAGTTACGTGTGTGGGTGTGATACGATAGTGGTCCAATTCCATACTAACATCCTCGGCGGTGAGATGAAAAGGGGGGGAACGTTCCGAATACTTATTCAAAACATAGCTGCTCATGGCCCATGGCAAGAATTTCGGTCCTTCTTCTCCCTCATGTGGATTGTAGCACTTCTTACACCTATACTTGGATACTATTGCATTTATCTCCCGTCCTGGTTCGTCCTTTCGAACTTCTACCAATAACAAGTTAGGGCCAACCTTTTTCCCATCACTTGTGGTACCTGGTCCAACAAACAAGATTTTGTAGGGTCCTGTCCAACACTGAGCTAATTTTGCAGTCAGAGCAAATTTCTTACTTCGATAATCAGTCTCACTTGTTTTTAGAACATGTTGCCCGCCTCCAGAAATAGTACTCTTATCATCATAAATCCACACCCAACTCCCAACTTCATACTTGGGGCGTCGATTTATCATCGCAGTAAGATTTTCGTTGGCTGCTTCATGTCTGGCTTTTATCAGTCTGTCTTCCTCCTTAACCAGCTCATATGCTTTCACTTGCCTGTCCCTCATTAGTTCTAAATAGTCCAACTGGTCCTGTTTCAGACCTTGGTGTCCTTTTACACCTCTCCCTTCTAATATCGTCATAGGTAACCTAGGGTATCGACCAATGTGTACTTCGTTCGGAGCCAACCCGGTCCCTCTACTGACGTTATTGTTGTGGGCAGCTACCGCATGCATGAGCATTTCGTCCCAGTTCTTCTGGTCATCAGCTATCAAATAAGACAACATCTGACAAAGGGTGTGGTTTAATCTTTCAACCATTCCATTCGTCTGTGGATGATAGGAGCTTGTAAATTTCTTAACTGCTCCCAACGTTTCGTATACTGCTCTGCTAACCTGGGATATAAATTCGGTGCCTCGGTCTGATAAAAACGTGTGGGGGCATCCCCATCTCGGAATATAATCATCTACTATCCGAGAGGCACATCCCCTGGCTGTCTTCTCTTCTTTGGTCATCGCATATCCTTCTGCGTGCCTACTAAATAAATCTACAATAAGGAAGACATACACATTGCCGTTTTTCGTTTCTGGCAAAGGTCCCAATAAATCAAACGATACCATCTGTCCCGGACGACTAGGTAGTGGTAAGGAAACTAAAGGCCATCTGATAGTACCTCTTGCGCTCTTTCTCGCTTGGCACGTATAACATCTTCTAATCCACCATTTTACACTATCAGCCATTCCGATCCACCAATAATAACGTTGGAGTAAGGTAAGAGTAACCTTCTCACCCAGATGAACAGCTTCCTTGTGGGCACAATCCATTACCCAAGGCCTCAACAACAGAGGAACGTATGTCCTCACAGGCTCCTCTCCTAGCAGACGTTCAAACCGTCCAGGATTCCTGTCGTCACGATGAGCAGGTTCAACAGCAAGGCGTTTCACCAACAATTTCTTAGCGTCAGTGAGCTCTAGAAGTTCGCCCTGTGCCATTAACCTTTTTACTTCCATCTTTTCTACTGTCTCAGGTATCGCCTCATCAGAAATGTCTCCAACTGATATGTTTGCTATCATAAAATTTATGGCAGTCTTAGCCGTTTCGTCTTTTTGTTGTGCAATGGACCAATCACCAGCCTTCCTCTCACACAATCTTTCTCCGAACTCTCTTGCTTCCTTACTATCCATCTCTTCTTCAGGAAGCTCTGCACTATTATTCTCCTGACTTTGGCTATTTATCACAGCTACCTGTTGGTTCTCTTCCAAACCTAAAAGTCTCTGTCCTTCCTCCGTCATTGGACATGCATATAAGATCACTCCGGACTCCCATTGACCACTTACTACACTTGTCGGTTGTACCAGAGGGGTATTGTCCGGTATAGCAAATTTTCGTTGTTTTCCTACTTTTCTCGGTTCTAGCTTCGTACGCTCGCTTTGTATCACCTGCCACTTGAAAGCTGACTCTTCGTTTGTGGTAGGTGGAGCAGTCCTCAGTTCTCTCTCCCCCACCGTAAAAATAAACTCGGGGTCTAACTCGTTCGGCTTTCGTAAGCTTGAACTAGCAGGTTCCATCAGATGTGTTGTCCTTACTCCACTCGCACCAATAAAATAAACGTCGATATCTGCTGGGTCAGATAAACGGACATCGGGGTGGTTATCAGCTTCAGTGGCCGGCAGGGGTAATCGTGACATCAAATCAGCGTTCCCGTTCAACTTGCCTGGCCTATATTCCAACGTATACGTATATGCACTCAAAAAGTCATACCAACGCTGAACTCGGTTGACCTTAGTCGATAAAGTCTCCAAATTCTTCAGAGGTTGGTGGTCGCTTACTACTACGAAAGGAATCCCGTAAAATAATTGCCTATTTTTCTTGACTGCCCACACAATGGCCGCACATTCCAATTCTGTGGCACTCCAATTACGTTCATTGGGCAATGTCGTTCTACTTAGAAAACACAAAGGTCGGGTAGACTGGTCAGGTTGTACCTGTTCAATTACTGCACCTAAACCGTCAACAGATGCATCAGTAATTAAACGGAATGGTCTTTCTCCCGTCATTGCTGCTTTAAAATCCGGAAATGCTAAAACATCTGGGCTCGCAAGTCGTTTCAGCAGAAGCTGTACAATCTCAACATGTTCCGTGGTGAACACGAATTTAACTTCCTTCTTTAAAAGGTTATTCAGAGGTCGCGTAATAGTTGCCATCTGGGGCAAAAATTTCCGGTAATATGACAGCGCTCCCAATACTGAACGTAGTTGGCTGATATTTGTAGGCATCGGCAATTTCGTCATAGCTTCGACTTTATCTGGGTCTGGCTCCACTCCTTTAGCCGTCACTCGGTGACCCAAAAATTTGATGGTGCGTACGCCTAAATATGCTTTCTTAGGTGCCAATTTCAAATCAAACAACGTAAGTCGTTCAAAGAAACTCTCCAAATCCCGCACATGCTCAGTCCCGTTCTTCGAAAAACACACAATGTCATCGATGAAAAGGCGTACACGTTGTAAACCGTCACATACTCTCAACATAATTGACTGAAACCAGCCTGGACTGGACGCTAAACCCATTGGCATTACTGTCCACTCATAGTTTCCAGCTTGCGTACAAACAGCTGTCAGTGGAATAGAGTCTTCATGTATAGAACACTGGAAAAATCCACTAACTAGATCCATGGTACTAAAAACATTCGCTCCTCCGAGGTCAGATAATAAATCATCCACTGTCGGCAACGGCATGACCGGTATGATGGACTGGGCGTTCAGCCTCTTATAGTTGCAAGTTAAACGGATACGGCCATCTGCCTTAGCGATAACTACCAACGGACTGGACCAATTGGAGTATGACCGCCGTAAAATTCCTGCTAGAACTAATTTGTCAATTTCCGTTTGTACCTTCGCAGCTAACACAGGGGAATGCCGGTATGGTCGCTGTTTGACTGGTTGCGCATCTTTCTTCAGAATAATGCGGAAGGGGTCAATAGTAACATGTCCCAGGTCAGTGCTGTGCATTGAAAAACGGTGTGCGTATTTTTTTAACAGATCTCCAAGAGAATCAACGTCGGTGGCTGTCCAAAGACTCCCTTCAAAATCAAAATGTATAGCACGTAAGTGAACAGGAATGTTGTTCCACAACCGCAAAAATGCTGCTCGTTGATCCTGATGCAAACTAGACAAAACCTCAGCTGGCGGTTCAATATCTGATTTTTCCACGTTCCCATCCACATTCCCGACATACGGTATTTCGTTCGGAATTATGGCTGCATTGTCCAATTCACACGGTTCCAGGCGCTCTCCCCCGACTCCCAAACGCATGCCTTGCTGTACCAAGAAACCACCATCATTCAAACGTTGTATAGGTATTTCGGAAACCCCTGATTCCACTATGGCTTCCTGTGGCAACCACTCTGGCCCAAACCGTATATAATAAGAACCTTCCTCGGCATCAGTGCCATCGCTGTTTGTCAGACAAACCTTCAACCAAGACATAGCATTCGGCAAACGATGTCTATGACTGGCTACACGGAGTACGACTTTGCCTTTTCCTTGTCCTTCGATCATTCCTATAGCGCTGTTAACCCACTTCTTGTATCTCTGGTCATGTGCCTCGGAATCGCTTTCTTTCTCAACAAAAGTGACCAGTGTGCTAGACGCATCGATATCTTTATACTCCCGAGTAGGAAAATGAGACCAACTATCCCGTCCTAATAAAACAGCGGTAGTCATGGCGGTAGTCGGTACGATGTGTGCATGTACTACTATGCATACCGTGGTAGATAAACCTGACCGACTGTTCTTATTTGCCATTTGTATGTTCAACCTCACATGGTTATTGGTGTGCAATGGTACTCCATGGAAACCTCCCCAAGTTTTCTGATCCACAGTTGTCAACCCGTCCTCTGAGGCGGCACCACAGGCAAGCATACGCAGCCATACCTTCTCTTGAATGAAGGATGCAGGGCTTCCCGTGTCCAACAATGCCGTACAAGCGTGGGTCCTCAGAGCCTTGCTACCCGCGAACAGCTGAACTTTCGTTGTATGGTGTCTCCTATCCAGTAAAACCTCACCACCAACAGCTCGCGTAAACTCCGATAAATAATCAGCTCGTTCCCCAGTCTTTAAACGCATACGAGCAGGGGGGAAAACAGCAGATGGTCCATCAGAGACTTTCTTCGCGGATGCATCGAGGGCATATATACTATCTTCACCCGAACTCACTTTCAAACGTGAGCTAGTACCCAATGTGACAATAGAGGGTTCCTCGGGCTCACTCCGTTTTTCTACTATTTTTCTCAAGCCCGGTGATCTCGGAAACCGTCCATTTCTACTCGGCGTTTCCAGATTCAAGACTTCATCTATTTTAACGGACGTACCTCCAACTCGTACTGGCGGGGTTCGTCCGGTGCGGGGAGCACTGGGTGTACCCTTGCCTGGGTAACACCACACTCGATTATACTCCCTCGCTCTTTTTCCGACAACTCCCCGTGCGCTCTTCACTTGGGCGGGGGTCGACAACAGCTTCGGGTGATCAGCCGAAGGGGGCGCGCTCAACTCCCCTACAGGAGTAGACATTGACTTGGGTTCAGTTTGACTACTATCTGTTACACTCGGCTCTTCTATGCCGCTTCGAACTTGCATTTTAACCGGGGGCCTATTCCGACTATGGATGCAGCTCGGACGGTCAGATCTCGTCGTTCTACTACTAGTGACGGGACGTGTGCAAAGCGGTGATACTTGGCTGACGCGCAACGGTGATCCGGGGTAATTACTTCCATCACGTCCTGGAAGGCGACAACTTTGCTCACTGCTCTTACCGTTCTTAGACAGGTAATTTCCTGTCTCTTGGTCCTGATCCACAGCGTGCAATGTAGATTCGACCGAACTTTCTTGGCGTGTCACCTCGGGTAGGCTCTCACCAGTTACTGTACTCACACCGATTCCACCTGCAATGCGGGGCAAAGGGAGAGGCGGCCGCAATGCTGCCGGGAAGGGGGCCAACCTACCGTCGAAATTTCAAGGGTTGCGATTATTTCGGATTGAACGTGCTCGTGCCCACTGGCAAAGTCTATCCTGCCATCTGCGCCAACGTCGTTCCGCCTCTTCTGGCGTACCTTCGCCTACAGCAGGATGAATCATTCCAGAAAGGTTGAGAAATTTCGCGGGACACTCTCGCGCAAAATGGTTTTCTTCTCGGCAGTTGAGGCAGAGGTTCCCATATGATCTGCGGGCAGCATCCCTCTCCTCACGAGAATTAAAAGAAACGTAAAATGGTGGGTCTTTATTATTTTTTCCAAATCCTCCCTTTTCTCTCATAATCGCGTAAACCTTACAGAACTCTTCCTCCTCGTCCTCATACGGATCGACTGTGACTGCCATGACTCCCCCAAACTGTCTACTGCGAAAAGCCTGATTATAAACTTTCGACCGAGTGGCCATACCACCACCACCCAGACGGACCGACGCGGTCGCTCTTGTTTGATTGAGTGCTAAATCGTCCAAGGACAACATGAGCTCATCTACGTTATCAAACGGTAAAGCACGCAAATTTCTCCCTGCAAAAATCTGTGCGCTCAATCCAGCGTACTGATCGTCTACCCCCGTCTTTATGGCTATCTGCATGGTGCCATCCTCAGGCGCAACATGACCTATGCACCTTACATTTTCTACAAGCAGGTGTAGTTCCGACAGATACGTACAGAACGGGGTGCCTGCGGGGACGACTAAATTTTGCAAAGCCTGCATTACTGCTGCAGGGGTTGCCTTGCTCAGGCCTCGGCACAGAGTCCGGATAACATACTGCAGGACGTCCGGTCCTGAGTGGCCCTCGTCCTGTAATCTGCCTCCTTGCTTGAAAGCCGCCGATATCATGGCTTTCAACGATGGCGCCTGTGGGGACGCAGCACGCACGGCACGCATAGTGTGGCGCTCAAGGCTTTTCTCCCAACCTCGTGTCCACAGAACAGGGTGCGGGTCATCACAAGCTAAACGCAAACTTGACGCGGCATCTCGCAAGGCAGATGTGAATTGTACCAACTCAGAAACATTATGCTCGGAAGCCAAAGGCAAAAACGGTATGGGCATGAGTACGCTAGTATCCATGCGGGCGTATGCGCGACGGATCGCGGCCTGCCGCTTGGGGCTCGGAATGTCGAGGTCTCTGATGGAAACTACGGTCGGGACGGAAGGCGGTACATCTGCTGTAGCTACCGTGGGTGCCGGGACAGCCGGTGTACTTAAACCAAGGGCAGGAGCAAGAGAGGTATTTTCGACAGAAGTCAGTGCCGGTCGTTCTATCTCGGGCAAAACCACTACGTCACCCTCATCACACCTTCGGTAGCCCTGGTGACCCTGTCGACCTCGCTGAGGCCCTTGACCATCCATCGGCTGGCCGTGGCGGTGGCCATGTGGCCTCCCCTCGAAACGGTTGCCCTGTGGCCTTCCGTGGTCCGGCGGGGGCACACGTAAATTGAACTGAACCGGCGGAGACGCGAACACGGGCGAGAGGTCCCTAGGAGGAGCAACGGGCGGAGTCTCCGTAGAAGGCGCTGCCCGCTTGGTGGACCTCGCCATGGCCCAAGCCTGGTCGTGAGAGAGGTGCGGGATCGTCTGCGTGATCACCGAATACAGCCGCAAGTCCTCCATCATTTCGGCCTCTCTCCCACTGCTAGCCGAACCCTCCACCGCGGCAGCCGCAATTCCCGCAGCCGGAGCAGAAACAGTAGCAGTAGCCGGGGCCGCAACATCAACAGCAGTCGGGGCCGGAACATCTACAGCAGCCAAACCCGGAACCGCAGAACCGGGCGCTGCAGCTGGGGAAGCAGCAGCTACAGGCGCAGCAAGGGCAGGCGCAGCAACAGCAGGAGCAACAGGAGCTGTCGCGGCAAAAATAGGAGCAACAGGCGCAGGCGCAGCCAAAACAGGAGCAACAACGGTAGTAGGCGCTGCTGAAGAAGGTGCAGCAGAAGCGGATGCCTCCACTACTGTCGCGGCCGCTGCAGCCGAGGCCCTCGCGGCGGACGCCGAACCAACGGCCGCCTCGGCAGCCCTCGCCGAGGAAGAGATGATCTTCCGGTCCACCGGCTTCCATTCCCTCTTCGGGAGTATCGGGCAGCCTGCCTCCTCCGCCGCCGCGACTGCGCTTCCGCTTGCCTCCTCCCTGAGACCACGTTGTCTCACGGTTTCATGGGCCCCCGCCTTGGCGGCCCTGCGCGCGTTCCGTTCCACGTCGGCTAATTCGGAATTTCTGTCGGCCTGTCGTGCTAACCGGGTCCTAGCGGACGCCTCACTCCCCCGGTGATCCGCTAACCTCTTGGATTGGGCCCGCCTCTCGGCGGCCATCTGGGCCTTCAGGACCCGCAACGCCTCTGAGTCTTGGGCCTCCGCCCGGCGACGGGCAGTGCCTAGTTCCCGCAACTCCCGGCCCAACTGTGCCTCCGCGGCACGACCCCTTTCGAGTTCTGCGACCGCGGCGAGGTGCGCCGCGTCGACCTTATCCTGCTCGGCCCTCGCCTGCAGGAAGGAGGTCGTGACGGCCTCCTTCCGCGCACGGGCGTGCGCGGCTTCTGCCAACCTGGCAGGCACCTGCCTCAGGCGAGGTGAGGCCAACACAGAGTAGGGGTTGGACGATGCATCTGGATATACAAGGGAGCCTGAGGGGCTCGGCGGGGAACTGTTCCGAACCGGGGACAACGGATCCACGCTGGACTGTGCGGGGGAATCTGACTCAGATAAAGATCGCGCAAATATCTCGTCTTTGGCCAACGATAGTGCAACTTTGTCAGCAACCTCCTGCTCTTCCGCTTGAAGGGTTCGCGCTAGTATTTCGTCTGACGTGAGATTATCGGCCGGCGAGGTGAGAGGCCTAGGTTCTATCGCACTGCGCTTGATGCCGGGGGGGACCGACCGGCCGGCAGGTACATCTACGGCCACTATCGCACCGTCAGCACCTGCCGCCGTGCCTACCGTATACCCTGCTGTGCGCGGCTCGACTCCTACTACGAGACACTTGTCCTCAAAGGACAGCCCCTCGAGAATGAAACGGACATTTTCTATCATGTCATCCCTGACTGAACGCACTCTACCTCTCACCCCATCATTCGGCCCAGCAGCCGCGGATGCCGTCGGGGCCACACCCCCCAACGTCGGCGCCGGACCCTTCCCCGTCGCCCCGGGAGCTGCCTCCGGCGTCGGAGGAGCACGGCCCTTCCCCGTACCCTTTTCGGGGGCGGGGGAAACAGGCGAAGAGGCGGCCGAACCAGCTTTCACGACATCTACATACGACATGCGGATAGAGTCGGAAACAGGGGGCGGCGATAGAGCCGGGGTGGGCACAGGAATGTCATCGGGTGACGAAACGACTATGGGTGGAGCATGGCGTGCAGGGGCAGTGGTACGAGGTACACGACAAGCTGGGCTTATGTTACTCGTGCGCGAAGCACGCCTACTGCCATAAGGCGTTGCCAGGCCTCTGGCGAGCGAGAGGAGCAACGGAGGGGGCACCGGGGCGGGTTGCGCAGCGGAAACGGGGGCACGCTCCACCGTCTGCAGACGACGACGAGGATCAGCAACAGGATCTATACCAACTTCCTCGCGCGTCCCTCTAGCAGGGCTACCATCCGCTCCGGTCCCGTTGGTCGGGCTACCCTCTCTAGATTCACGGCGCGCGCGCGACGTTTCTGACCTAAACGCCGCCGCTTTCACCTGTGAGCGAGTTCTCGTTGCAGGAGGGGCAGGCGACCCCCTACCCTTCCCCTCCCCTCCCCCTACACGCGACTCACCGTTGGAAGACATGGTATACGTGAACTCGACTGCCGTAAGAAGTACTCGGAACTGCTGTCGACGCCGCTGTGGGGAAAAGAGCCTGTTGTACGCGGATGACGTGCGTTGTACAGTGCGCTGTCCTCTGATGAACTGATGTGTTGGTGTTCGTGGAGTAAATGCAGTAGGCGGAGATCAAGAGTATAGCTGAAAAGTCGTATTAATATCTTCTGGCAGGTGTGCAGATGTTGAGGGAAAACGATGAACTGACGAGAGGGGGCGGGGGCGACCTCTCCTCCTTGCTCGTCTCGCATTCCCAACTGCTCCGATTATATCGTTCCTACTTTATCCGTGCTCATGGGAAGAGCTGATCTACCTTCTGCTGTCTGTTGACCAACGTCTCTCCTGAGCCAAGAGGCAGAACAGGAGCAGCACTCGTACCTGTCTTTGACCCACATACCCTCTCTATCCCTCCTATGACCCAGCACTTATCCTATCAGCACTTCTCAGTATAGATTACGTAGATCTCACCTCCGTACTGCTGTTGATTGGCCTATTTCTGTGCCTATTCTCTCTTCCTAGTTCTCTCATTTCCTTTCTCCTATAGCTTATATTCAAACCAAGACAGATACGGTGAAGACTCGTTGAAGGTGCAATTCTCCAATATACGGGTCCAAATAACTACATGTACCCTTTTTGAACATCCTAATATTTTCCATTGAAACCCTTACTTCCATACTAAACTTCAATGAAACCAGTACCTCCATACTAAAAGCTAGAGGAAACCAATCTCACCACACACTTGCAATAAGACCGATAAAAAACAAAAACGCTCTGGGGAGGAAGCGATTTCTAGGTATGAAAAGCCGAATAGTTTAGATGAAACAGGATGAATCAGCAATAATAATATTAATATCCAGTTTCTCCCGTCATGTTTTTTTGGGAAATAGGGCTGGCATGTGGCATGCCAAAGCACAGCAGTACGAGGCTCTGGTGTACGGCAGAGCTCTTGACCAACACTGCGAGGGAATCAAGGCGGCATCCCCGCCTGCTTCTGTAGTTTACTAGCATGCTAAGACGACGTCCTCGTGGCATTGTTTGATTTGTTATTTGCTGTGTTCCGAGTACTACTGCTGTGCTGCTGCTGTATGTAGTAGAAGCTCACAGCCCAGCTTTGTGCCCGTACCTTTATTTTTGCTACATACTACACTCGCACGAGAACTGGCTGTTGTACTCGTACAGCAGCAGCAGTGTATTTTTTGTTGTTAACTCAATGCTCGTTCTCGCTACGCTCGCAGTATCGCATTTACCAACGAGCTTGCCGGGTCTCGATTCGGCGCCGTGCGACTGGTGAAATGAAGCGTCGATGCGCACAAAGATCGCCGGTGGCAGCGCGAAGTGCGTCGGTGGAGTCGCTGTTCTTGCGTGACTTTCCAAGATGGTGATAGAGGTGTGGCTGCACAAGGATGTGTTGTGTCTTCTTCATGTCTGCTTGGATTTTTTCGTGCGTGTTCGCCGTCTATTTCTGCTCCCTCCTGCCAGGCCTGTGTGACAGGTCATCATCCCTACATGCATTCCGGTTAGCGATATTGACTGCAATTTCCAGCCGCGGAACACCACAACAAGCTGATGAGCGATGTTGCGTCGGCGACCTCGTGCTACTACTGCACTGCTGTATTAGTAGACATGATGTGCTCGTGGCGCGCGACCTGGTGCGAGTTGTTGAAAGGTGCTGCTGCTGTTGTAATAGTAAATAAAGTTCAGGTCATCCTTGTTATTTTTTCCAACTTTCTGCTCCACACCATTTTGTTGTGTCACTTTGGTACGAGATTACGGGGCCATCACAGAACCTTGAGCAAAACTAGAGGAACGAGGAGCCGTGATCTCGACCTGTCTTTCCTATGGTGGACTCCCACGGCGCACACATCTAGAAATGCTCGTACCGTCGTGTCCGGGGCTACAGGCAAAAATAGTTTATCGCCGATAGCCTGCTCCAAGTCCATTCACAACAAGCACACAGAGAGGTAGACGAATAGTCTAACTGATTGGCTGGTCTATTCGTATGCCTCTGTGTGGGTTGTTGTGCAAGGACTTGGAGCAGGCTGTCGGCGATAAACTATTTTTGCCTCTTGCCCCGGACACGACGGTACGAGCATTTGTTGATGTGTGCGCCGTCGGAGTCCACCATAGAAAATACAGGTCAAGGTCACGGCTCGTCGTCCCTCTAGTTTTGCTCAAGGTTCTGTGATGGCCCCTTAATCTCGTACCAAAGTGACACAACAAAATGGTGTGGAGCAGAAAGTTGGAAAAAATAACAAGGATGACCTGAACTTTATTTACTATTACAACAGCAGCAGCACCTTTCAACAACTCGTACCAGGTCGCGCGCCACGAGCACATCATGTCTACTAATACAGCAGTGCAGTAGTAGCACGAGGTCGCCGACGCAACATCGCTCATCAGCTTGTTGTGGTGTTCCGCGGCTGGAAATTGCAGTCAATATCGCTAACCGGAATGCATGTAGGGATGATGACCTGTCACACAGGCCTGGCAAGAGGGAGCAGAAATAGACGGCGAACACGCACGAAAAAATCCAAGCAGACATGAAGAAGACACAACACATCCTTGTGCAGCCACACCTCTATCACCATCTTGGAAAGTCACGCAAGAACAGCGACTCCACCGACGCACTTCGCGCTGCCACCGGCGATCTTTGTGCGCATCGACGCTTCATTTCACCAGTCGCACGGCGCCGAATCGAGACCCGGCAAGCTCGTTGGTAAATGCGATACTGCGAGCGTAGCGAGAACGAGCATTGAGTTAACAACAAAAAATACACTGCTGCTGCTGTACGAGTACAACAGCCAGTTCTCGTGCGAGTGTAGTATGTAGCAAAAATAAAGGTACGGGCACAAAGCTGGGCTGTGAGCTTCTACTACATACAGCAGCAGCACAGCAGTAGTACTCGGAACACAGCAAATAACAAATCAAACAATGCCACGAGGACATCGTCTTAGCATGCTAGTAAACTACAGAAGCAGGCGGGGATGCCGCCTTGATTCCCTCGCAGTGTTGGTCAAGAGCTCTGCCGGACACCAGAGCCTCGTACTGCTGTGCTTTGGCATGCCACATGCCAGCCCCATTCCCAAAAAAACAAGACGGAGGAAACTGGATATTAATATTATTATTGTTGATTCATCCTGTTTCATCTAAACTATTCGGCTTTTCATAGTTATTTCCACTCGCAACTGAACACAGAGTATCATAACACAACACCGGCCACAGGCTCGCCACCACACACAAAAAGCACACATACACCGATCACACCAGTACTACTCGTGTGGCCCAAAAATATTTCAGCAGACATGCAAGCGGGACGCAAAACGTGCGCTGTCAAGGATGTAGGGCCGAGTGTTACACATTGAAACCTAGCAGTTTGGTGTCAGTCGAAAGCATGTCAATGTCAAGGCCAAGTTGCTGTCTGCCAAGGGGTGAAAGTGCTGTCTCCTAGCATCTTTGGTGTGATCGGCACGGACGCCATGGATGCGCGGGGTCGATCGACCAGCAGCGGCACTAGAATCACCACCGCCGCCGCCACCACCTCCACCTGCACAATCACCAGTAACACAGCGTAAGCACAAAGAACAGCCACCATGAATGAGCTGGCAACGCAACAACAGCGCTTGCGGCAGGGGTGGAAGAAACCAGAGGACGTCGCCCGTGTAGTGGCAGCACTTCTCAGGGCTTGGGCTGCGCGGGTCGAGAAAAAAACGTCTGCGTCGGGACGGCTCCCTTCGCGGAACCAGCAGTGAGCGGGAAATTTTCCACGTACAAGCAGAAAAAATATATTTACCGTCCTGCCCCGCAGAAGAAAAAGAAAATTACCGTCCCGTCCCGCCGTGGGAAAAAAAAGTTACCGTCCCGTCCCGCCGAGGAAAAAAAAAATTACCGTCCCGTCCAGCCGAGGAAAAAATATTTACCGTCCCGTCCCGCCGAGGAAAAAAACATTTACCGTCCCGTCCCGCCGCGGGGAAATATATTTACCGTCCCGTCCCGTCGTGAAAATCAGCCCCGTTGACTATCACCGTCCCGTCCCGTCGAGAAATTTGGCACCCGCTGTCCCGTCCAGTCCCGTCCCGCCAACTTTTTATGTCCTCATTTTACCGTCCCGTTTTCATTTTTTTCCCGCCAAACGACTCAAATCTGTCCCGTCCCGTCCCGTCACGATTCTCAGTCACTGTGATAAGCCTTGAAAACCAGGTATACCTGGCCACATTCGCGCCAAAAACAGTTTCATACTGAAATCATTTACAAAACACACACCAGGATCCCTGCTATTGACCAAGCTGACATTGTAACTGATTTTGGCCAACTTTTAACCAATCAGAGAGGTCATACGTATACTGTGTTTTCTCTCCGCATGCGTCTGCCCTCCCTCGGTTCAAATTCTTCTGTATTGACGTGTAAACTCTGTACTCGTGCGTCGTACGTAAAAGTACGTATGTACAAGGCGCTTTGCTCCGCGGGCGGCCTACGCCGCCCGCTACGCTCGCTCAGGAACGGAACATCAAATTATGCGAAGCGGACAGAGGTCCATGATTGAATATTGTTTTTTTTATGGCCCCTGTAGTTAGCTACAAACTGGCGACTTGATAATGCCAAGAGTCCCGCCGCCATGCTCCAGGAGAAAACAGCTCGGACGCCACACATGCTTCGCGTCGCGAGCGGTTTTCCGCTACTCTCGCTCACACGTCGTACATACGTACATACCCCAGGTAGGGTACTTATTTTCTTCTTTCGATATGCTCTGTGTGTGTACTCGTCGTGTGTTCGAAAGATAAAGCACAGAACGGCACAGCAACACAGCAAAAGCAATGAAAATGAAACCGAAAATTTCTAGAAGAAATAAAATCCCCGTCCCATTTCGTGTAATAATTTACTACCTGAGTGGAACACCTTACACCAGTCAAAAAAAAAAAAAAAAAAAAAAAAAAACTTACAGCAGAGCTTCTCTCTCAGCCTCGTACGCCGCCCGCCCCTCTCGCGACCATCTCGCCACCGATTCAGTCCGGGTAAAGCTTCCCTCCCTCTATTCCACAGTGAGCCCCGTCGCCCGCCTCGCGTGAAGCCCGGTGCTCACCGTGGACCTCGACGCAAGCTCGTCAATGTTGGTGCTCATTCGGGGTACCTCCTTCTTGTGACTCTCAGCCCGGTCGAAAAAAAAAAGCACCGCTTGAGTATTATCTTACAATCCCGAACGACCCTTAAATACTCGTACGTACTCTATCCAAAATCACAAATGGAGGCCAGACAGAGCCTATCGATGCATCCGTCGCGTCTCGAGGCACACGCGACGCCTAGGCACGAAAGCGGCGACCGCGCTCCTTGCAACCCCCCCTCTACTCGCCAGCATCCCCTGACACCCGCGACCGTGCCGGGTTCGCCCGCGCAACCGTGCTCGGAGTACACGCACGCACACGAAACGAAAGAAGAAAAAAGGGAAGAAGGACTGAAAGTACGACGAGAAATAAATGAAGAAAACAAAGACTCGCTGGAACGGTCCGGCAAGTAATAAACGGAGGCGATTCCCAAGTGGGAGCTAGGAGAGGCCAGGGATGTACCAACCGAGCACGCTCAGAGTTTGAGATGTAAGTAAGTATATCTATCTACATGCATACATGCGTACGCTGGTTTCACTTTTTCTCCTTTGGGGTGTGCGATGTGCTTCAGTTGATATTTTGATGTGTACCCTGTTGTTTTCTATGTTCACAGCTGTCTTTATAGCACCATGGACACTCGGCGTTTCGTCTGCACCACCCCGCGTCGAGCTGGTCTCAGGTTTGGTACGGCAAGATAATTTCGTGCCGAGCAGGCGGTTCCGCGAGGACGGTCTGGAAGCTTTAAAGCTGTCAACAGGGGGGGGGGCGCCAGAGTAAAAACTCTTGGCGCTCCCGCCGTGGCGAAACAAACACAGCATATATTATTGACTCTTTGCAGGTCCAAGTGGAGCCCGTGGTACCTACACCCTGAAGAAACAAAAACGGTGTCACGGTCGCCCGTCACCACAACAAGTGGCCCCATGCTGAAAGCTGTGCGCCTGAGGTCCGTACCGACCAAAACAAGGTGGCATGTGAATTTCGACGAATATTTCCCCAAAAGTCACCAACAGACTGGACAAAAAGAACAATTCTGAACTGTCATAGCGCTCCATAATAACTTGCTTGTATATAGTATACCGGAAGGTCATCCTTGCATCGCGTTTATCTCCTGATACGTCACGAATTGGCTGTCCATAGTGTGCCCAAACGTATAAAAGCATATGTTCTAGACATATTTAGCAACCGGAATGTTTTTCCGTTTGATGCTGATCTCAAAAACAGTTAATAGGTGTCATTTTAAGCATATTTCGGCAAGTTTTACCTGGCAGCAGAGCGCGTCGACTGATGTGATAGGAAAACTCGAAGCTACAGAAACCTAGTTCGTAGTATGCCGCACACCGACGAACAAAAATCACCCTAATCGTATGTCTGAGTAAGGAGTATCACCCCGTCAAAAAAGACTACTTTTCTGATCCAAATAATAAGTATCGATTGTATTGAATAATTCTATTTCAATGGTCCCTATATATTTCAGGTCAGAGTGGTAGTTTTTTATATACATCGTACAATGAGAAACGCGATACTCCACAATAAAAATAGGAATAAGAAATACCAGCAGGCCTTGAAGAAAAAAATACGAGGTTTTTGCCCGCACTGGGAAAACGGAGAAGCGGGAAGAGAGAAGCGCGCAAAGAACATAGCGGAGCGCCGCGACTGTCGTGCGTTCGAGCGACGCCATGACGGTGCTGCCCGCGCACGCGACGAGGCTGTCGCCAAACATGCTGCTGAGAGCGCAGCCCGCCAATCGGCCGAGAGTCTAGCCGAGGACCGAAAAAAAGGCAATGGAAATCAGGGAGCGGCTGCGACTTGACAGCAGAAAAATTGTCCCCGGAGCGTCAAGAGCGGCTGCACGCGGAGGCAGGAACGCGTGCAGGCAGCCGAGTAGGGGCGGAGGCGGGCAGAGGTGGCGAGGGTGGCGAGGCTTTCGGGGATGGATCGCCTGTTGTTGGTCACCGGTGGTGTCATCGAAGAGAGGAACCAGCTCGTGTCGGTGATTTTTTACGGTTTTGGTGGTCAGTTTTTGGCGAAGCAGGAGTCAGCCCGGGATGCCCTTTAGAGAGCGGCTCGGCTTCGAGAAGCTCAAGCTCAAGCAGATGGAAAGGGAGGTGGAGAACGCTAAAGATCCGAGGCAGAAGCTAGTGAACAACGCCAATTCGAGGAAGAGGGTGAGCAGCAGCGCAAGCAGTCGTTTTGTTGTCATGGCATGCTCGGCTTAGGGTAGCCTCGACCGAATTTGGCGTTGTGCTATATTTTCTTTCAACATGATGCATCTGCTGCATGGAACACCACTTGATTAATAGTATACTAGGTATTGTTTATAATCAATCGTTTTTTTGCTGATTTTTGTTGTGATTAACGTAATAGATTACCGGTATTTTTTTTCATCACTTGTTTTTTCACTGATTTTTGTTGTTGTGATTAGCAGAACATTCTCGGAAGAATGAGAGAATGTGAGTTTTGTACGTACGTAAGAAGTTCAAGCCAATCAGATGACTGCGGTGATTCATGGTAGCATGAATCGTAGCCCTTGGTAAACACACCTTGTCTGGTACGTAGCCGCAACCTACACGTATCAGCGCAGTGATGCGGAGGCAGAGCTACAGGTCCAAGGTGTGAGACTAGTTTGAGTTGAGCGTTCGATCTGATCTGTTTGAACGCTGACCAGGCAGGGTTTTCGCCAGCCAGACACTTTTTTTTATTCTATTTTCTTGATCGAGGGACCTTCCTTGGAGAGACTCGTTCGTGGTGTCTTGTGAGTGTACTAGAGGTGCTAGCTGGGAGTGTGGACGGAAGACCTTGGGGACTATGTCGGAGGGCATGGCAAGCGTGGCCGGACAAGCCAGCACAGGAGGGAATCGGCAAGATCGGTACCTCTGGTATGTCGTAGCACAGTGAGACGTTACAGGGGATGTGTACTGCTGTAGCACAGCAGTGTGACGTTACCCGGGATGTTGCGCCCTCGGTGGTATCATTATGTTCGCAAATTGCAAACGCATGCGTACAGCAGCGATGGGCCGGTAGTGTGTGCTTGCGGGAATATTATACCAGACGCATCCCCTCGTACTTTTGCTTGGTACCAAACTCGAGGAAAGGCACGATTATTGATAGTAAATATGAAGGGTTCAGCAGGAGTGCGGATACAGCAGCAGGGTTTGTGCAGCAGCGGTCGTACGTTCTTTCAAGTGGTCGTACTTTTATTAATAATATTAATGCGAAATATCATACCTCATGCGAGACTTTTATCGGTGGTACCAAACTCGAGAAAAGGTTATGTGAGTATAACTGGTACAGCCATGCGTATACAGCAGTGTTCGTGCAGCAGTGGTTGTATGTACGATATGTCAAATGCTCGTACCGGGGTATACTACCAATGTATGGGATAGCGGTTTCCCGAAACTAGGGCCTGTGCAGTATTCTGGTAGAGCGTACTCTGAGCTATTGGTGCTCTGATTGTTTCTTGGTGGTACGAGATTATCAGAGCATACAGGCTGTGTAGCTGGTAGCGGTGGTAACTGGTATTTTATTGTCCTTCGCTACAATATTACGTGGATTGGGGTCTCACTGGTACCGGTTGCTCCACTGTAGCTTGACCACCTATGGTGGTACAAGTTGCTGGTCGCGAATCGGGGGGGTCGCGTCGGCTTCCTCGTGCATATTACATTAGCCGTTAATCCGGGAGAAGTTCCACGAGCGGGTTCGTGACCTCCGTGGGTACACCGCGTATCGCCGCCGAAGCGGATTTCGTCGTTTCTCGTTTCTTCGTCTGCGTAGCACCCGTCCACAGGGGGTGCTGTCGCAGGGTGTGCGCCTGCTTCAGCGAAACAGGTTGCATCTTGTTGACTTCCTCGTCCATGTTTCGTGTGCGGTTCATTCGGGGGAGCGTGTGCCACACGTTGGACCATGTGCTATTGTAGTGCGCGCGTCTGTTTCAGCGAAGCAGGTGTCGCAACTCCTTGACTCCAGTGTCCGTGTCTCGTGTGCCGTTCATCCGGGGAAGCATGTGCCACAAGTTGGACTGTGTGCTGTTGCAGCATGTACGTCTGCTTCAGCACTACAGGTGTCGTGCATATCACCAGTCGACAGGGGGACGGTGTGCTGTCGCAGTGTGTGCGCCTGCTTCAGCGAAGCAGGTGTCGTATCTTATTTATTTCCTTGTCCATGTTCCGTGGTGCTAATATTTTTTATTTGAGGCACACAAAAACAAAGTTGATATGCAACCAATACGGAGTAATTTTTATTTCATTTTATTGTCTTCTTTGCGCTGACCATATGTGATTTTCATTTCTCTTCCTTTCTCCGATTGATAAGCCTTATTGAAGGAGTCGTGTGGCGTGGGTGGGTGACGAGCCTGCTTTGCTTGTTTCGTACTGTCTGACGCCGAGGGGCCGGGCATAGTTGACGAACGCTGGACGATGGTGGCAGACAGGGTAGCAAGGTACCAGGCGGGCCAGCAGGGAGACCCTGGCTGTGCTACTCGTACCATAAACTGCTGCCGCTACCTGGAGCATGCCTTGTGCTTTGTTTGGTTTGCCTGTTATTTTTCCCTTGGTTCTTAAGTCTTACTCTGTTGACGACTAGTGGTGTTTTATTCTTTTTCTTTCTTTTCCAGCTCGTTCTTTTCAAGTGTCTGCCACGTTCCCTACGGTTTTTTTTTTTTTTTTTTTTTTTTTCATCACTTTTACTTTCCAGCCCATTCGTAGGAGGTTTTACCCTCGACGATCTTCTGGACAAGCCGTGGTCACAGGTGTCGTCCCTTCTCCCCCCCGGTACGTGCCTTTAATTTTTTTCGCGCATAGGGTTCAGCATTCCCACTGCTCGTCGATTCTCATCGAATGTAGCTAACTCACGCTCTCGCGCTTTCCGCTAATCATTTTTTTAGCAAGAAAAAGTCCCTATGAGCATGCACTCGGTGAGACTTGAACCCACGAAATCGATCTTGACAGGCACGCGGACCACCTGCCAAGCCACCGGGGACGCCGGCTGGTACGATGGTTCGTTGCTATACTGAAGTATATACATATACGAGTACCAGGTATATTTTTGTTTCTTTTTTTTTGTTTCTTTTCTCTTTCGAATTGTCTTTGTTTTTGTTTTTGTCTTTTCTCTTTGTTTAGTTTTAGTTTCTCTAGGTCATGGAATGGGTATGTCGTGCCTGTCGTACGCAGTACGATGACATGGCATTGCATTGCATACGTGGCAACGCAGTATCTCTGTGGCGTAGCTTTGTGACCACAGAACGTGTATCTCTCTAGGTTTGAAGAATCGGCACGGACACTGGTTGTGCTGGATGTCGACGCGTAGAAAAAACGGTTTAATGTGAAGAAAACAACAACAACAACAACAACAACTTACTATTAATAGCTGCCACTTTGTTGTTGCCAATGCCGTGTTTGTCATGCCTCGACCCTCCTGGTTTTGACGATAACAGAATAGACGCCAAACGCAAAATGATCGAGGCCTCGGCAGCAGCTGCAGCAGCTAAGGCCGGTGGGACCGGCAGCAGGCGCACGCCTGTCCCTGTCCAGACAAGGCCGCTCCAGCAGCAAGACATGGGACAGATTTTCGAGAATAGGATTTTGGACAATCTGCGCCCGTATGGCCAGACTGCGGGGGAGGAGGACGAGATGGGGGGGGGGGGGGGGGGGAAAGGCAAGAGACGCGCGTACCGTATGACGTCGGCGCGTCTATGTCAGGACATCATTGAGATCGGGACCCCGCTCAAGCACGTTGGCCCCATTATCATCAAAGTTCTGTACACGGGTGCCGGCGTGCAGCTCGATGAGGTGTTGCTTCGACCTTTCATGCCAAGAACCCGAACCGAAGGGACCCATAAATGAATACGTTCTCCATCCCCACGTTGACGGCAAGGTGGAGGACATGCAAGAAGCACCCAATGCGGAACGCAAATATGATTTCTTCCGCGAGAACGGCAACGGGTCGCGTTGCATCGCCACCTTCCATCCCCTCTTTCTCCCGCTGCTGCGCTGCCTGTTGCTGCTGCAGCTGATCCTGGCTTACACGTGACTGCTATTTTCTAATAATTATTGATCTCCAGAAATGCTCCATGCTTTTGGGCTTTGGTCTCTAATGAAAAAAAATGATGACGGCTGCTGTCAATTTTCTTCGTTGTGATTGGTAAAAAAAAACGAAATTCATCTCTGCGCACAACGGTCAATGGACACTGATATTGCTGGTACCGGCTATAAAAAGGACCTCAAGCGCACCCCTCTGTATCCACGGCGAATGCAAAACCCCCACCCCCATCCTGTAGGGTTGCCCCCCGTCTGACTGAGATCCGGGTACCCGGAACCGTCGGAACCGGAATCGTCCCGATCCAACTCACGGAACCGCGGGTAATTGCACCCCGGGTACCCGAGTATCCGTCAGTTGTGGTATACGGAGCCCACAAGACTGGGGCATGTGTTGATTTATACATGCACTGCTGTGCCCGAAAACTCTTGTCTCTCGCCCCTGCAGACTACAGACAGAGAATAGAGGATACACCGACACACACGCGATATCCCTACCAGCGCAACCAGTCCTAATTTACCATGAGCCAGGGTATGGACCAACCCCAAGCCTCTATTCGTCCAGTCGACTCGACAGAGCGCACTCACAGACATAGGCAGGATCCACACCAAATCGCCAGCTGCTTTCCTGTCGAGGAGGGCTTTGTCGCTCTAGTTAAGTAAGTTGATTTAAGCTATGCTCGCGAGGTACGGCGGCGCACGGTTTCCTCTCTTGGAAGCGGAGCACCCCTAGCGGCACGATCAACCCGACTGCCAGTGTACGCACCGCTGGTTTTGACGATTCGATCACATGGACGTGCGTTGCAACCTCGTGAAACATTATACCAGGCGATAATAATAGGACCCAACGCATTTTTTGCGCGCTCGCGTGAACTTTCCGCGAAACGAGTGACACAATAGAAACAGTCAATAAATCGCACTTCTTTATTATTTTTCGTTGTTATGGGTGTGGGTTTTTGTCACATGATTTAATTGATGCGAGCTAATACATTCGAAGGATTTCCCGATGGCTGGACCAGCGAAAGGAGGGTGGAAGGAAAAAGGCACCGATGATTGATCGCATATATTTCAACTTCCCTCTCATCACCTCTCCACTCGATCCCACAAAGAATACCCCGCGTGCCTTCTGCCTTATTTCTTTAGCACGGTTCATCGAGAGAGACGAAATGAAGCCTTGCCCGCGCGCACCGCCTTACCAAGCTGCTGCTCACAGGCTATAGGGGGAGTAAATAGTGCATGGTAACCCGGGTACCCGGGTGCCCGGGTACTCGGGTACCCTTGTCCCGCTCAAAGGCTAAAAAGGGAGCAAAATCGTGTCTGATAACCCGGGTACTCGTGTCTGCCGGACCCACGGGTATCCGGTTCCGGTTCCGTCTGGAACGCCTCCCACCCGGTCGGGTACCCGGTTCCATTTGTTGAGGCTGGGGTGCAACTCTACATTCCTGCCACCAATGCAAGGTTTGCGGGGACGCCGTCCACAATGTTATGTCTACAATCCTTGACAGTGGTGCAGGATAGTCCGGCGGGTGGGTGTGTTTATGGGGGTGGGGGTAGGTGCACCTAGCAGGCAGTCCCTCCACTGGTTGCCAGTTGGGTGCGTTGCGGGACGTTGTGGCGAAACCACAACCTTACCACGTTGCGGCGACAGGGAAAACGTATACCGCGACGCTTGCGTAACGTACCAAATGCACCTCGACTGTGAAACGTCCTGTCGTGAAGTTTGAATAACGTGTGACGGTGTCTTTAGGTTTGTGGATGTTCTTTCAACGATAGTTTGAGATATATTTTCTCCCGACACATTTTGCGACTATTAATAACTATATTACACCGTGTGTGCGTGTAGTCGTATACTGGTACCATTTATATTGACGACAATTAAACATGGAATATTGAACAAAGGAAATCTAGGGCTGGTCGTGGGGTACTGAGTCATCATGGTGTTTGAGAAGAAGGGATGAGGGAGAGGGGCATGAAGTTGACAATGGGTGCAGAAACTGCAAATTGCCGTCTACTAGGTATCTGCAACAATGTTTGCATCGTACAAGAGGTCAGTGTGTGTCGATGGCATTTTTTTATCGTTTTTTTTGTACATTAATTGTTGGCAAAATTTCCGTTATTGCAGAATAGACGCGAAATTCACAAAAAAATATATCAAAATATCAAAATAGTACAAACGTTCTTCTTCCCCGAACGTGGTATGTGCCAAAGTTTCACGTGTCAACTTACTACATGTAAAACAAAATTGAGTCCGAACTCAAAAATAGGAAGCCTCTCATGATGCTCATAGGGTGACTGACAGCAAGGTGTGATGGAGTAGCACATATGTTGTATAAGGCGCATGTGTACCCGTATGCGGATCCTTGTGTGATTGCAAATGTTAGGGGCGATTGCTGTTGGGGAGAACCCGAGACCTGGCGGACAGGTTGAGACCTGGCATAGATGCATAGTCTAAGATCTTAGGGAATTCCGAGCCACCGAAGGGTCAACGGAACTTGCTCCCTTGGTGTTTGGAGTTGAGACCGCACTGTGGCCCACTGCTGCAAAAAAGGCGGGGAAGTGGTACCGGGGGATCCTGGAAGCAATCGAACGGTTCATGGTGAGGTGGCCCGAGGCTGAGGCTGAGCTGAGCAGGAAGAGCCGCACCGCGCATCCGCCGTGGATGGTGTCCAAGGGAATGGGGGGAGGAGGGGCAACAAGAGGAGTAGCAGAAAACCCGACCAAGGGAATGCAGAGAGGGGGGGGAAGAGGAGTAACAGGGAATCTGCAGTGTACGAAAGTAAGAAGGAGATGGCAGATGGTGTAGCCAGGTACCGGGCAGACTAAGAGGTAGAACATGCCTATACTACTCGTACCACCAACTGGTGCAGCTGGTTCGAACGTGGTCTTCCTTTGTCTTCCTGTTGTTTTTGTTTATTTTTGTTTCATTTTATTGTCTTCTTTGGGCTGACCCTATGTGATTTTCATTATACATCTTTCTCTTCCTTTCTCCGATTGATAAGCCTTATTGAAGGAGTCGTGTGGCGTGGGTGGATGACGAGCCTGCTTTGCTTGTTTCGTACTGTCTGACGCCGTGGGGCCGGGCATTGTTGACGAACGCTGGACGATGGTGGCAGACAGGGTAGCAAGGTACCAGGCGGGCCAGCAGGGAGACCCTGGCTGTGCTACTCGTACCATAAATTGCTGCCGCTACCTGGAACATATGCCTTGGTCTTTTTTTAGGTTTGCCTGTTATTTTTCCCTTGGTTCTTAGTCTTACTCTGTTGACGACTGGTGGTGTTTTCTTCCTTTTCCTTTTTTTTCTGGCTCCTTCTTTTCAGATGTTTACCAGATCCACTGTGCGGGGGGTACGATGAGTTGTTGCTATGTATACATATACCAGGTATATATTGGTTTATTTTTTCTTGTTAATTTTCTCTTTCGACTTGTCTTTGTTTTAGTTTTTTTTTTCTCTTTGTTTCGTTTTAGTTTCTCTATAGGTCATGGAATGTGTATGTCGTGCCTGTCGTACGCAGTATGATGACATGGCATTGCATTGCATACGTGGCAACGTAGTATCTCTGTGGCGTAGCTTTGTGACCACAGAACTTGTATCTCTCTAGGTTGGAAGAATCAGCAGTGTGTGTCGCGTAGCTTTGTGACCACAGAACTTGTATCTCTCTAGGTTTGAAGACGTACTACGTTGCCACGTATGCAAGGCAATGCCATGTCATCATACTGCGTACGGCAGGCACGACATACACATTCCATGACCTAGAGAAACAAAAACGGACTGCTGATTCTTCAATCCTAGAGAGATACAAGTTCTGTGGTCACAAAGCTACGCCACAGAGATACTACGTTGCCACGTATGCAATGCAATGCCATGTCATCATACTGCGTACGACAGGCACGACATACACATTCCATGACCTAGAGAAACTAAAACGAAACAAAGAGAAAAAAAACTAAAACTAAAACAAAGACAAGTCGAAAGAGAAAAGAAAACAAAATATATATATATACCCAGGTATATGTATATACTTCAGTATATAGCAACAAACCATCGTACCCGCCGCGTAGGGGAGGTGGCAGACACTTGAAAAAAACGCGCTGGAAAATAAAAGAAAAAGATGAAAACACTACTAGTCGTCAACAGAGTAAGACGAAGAACCAAGGGAGAAAATAACAGGCAAACCAAACAAAGCACAAGGCATGCTCCAGGTAGCGACAGCAGTTTATGGTACGAGTAGCACAGCCAGGGTCTCCCTGCTGGCCCGCCTGGTACCTTGCTACCCTGTCTGCCACCATCGTCCAGCGTTCGTCAACTATGCCCGGCCCCTCGGCGTCAAACAGTACCAAACAAGCAAAGCAGGCTCGTCATCCACCCACGCCACACAACTCCTTCAATAAGGCTTATCAATCAGAGAAAGGAAGAGAAATGAAAATCACATAGGGTCAGCGCAAAGAAGACAATAAAATGAAATAAAATTAAACATAAACAACAAGAAGACAAAGGAAGACCACGTTCGAACCAGCTGCACCAGTTGGTGGTACGAGTAGTATAGGCATGTTTTACTTCTTAGTCTGCCCGGTACCCATACCCCTTTGCAGATATAAGACATACCTGTAGATGAATATTATATGGTTGTATGTGTGTGTGTTCTTCACATTAAACCGTTCTTCTACTCGTCGACATCCAGCAAGCCCAGTGTCCGTGCTGATTCTTCACCCTAGAAAGATACGAGCTCTGTGGTCACAGACTACGACACAGAGATAACACACCGTAGTGCATTAATAGCCCACGTAATACCATGCCTTCGCACTAGGTGCGGCCGACACAACATACATACATATGTAGACACGTAGGAATATACCTGAAGGTGAATATCATATAGTTGCTATACATAGCTCTCACAGAATATTCAGTGGAGCAGTGCAGACATCCCCTTTGCCCACAGAATATTATGTTATAAGTCTGGGGACCTTCCGTATGACGACGTCCCGATAGAGTGTATCTGCATACAGTTTGGTTTTTGGTCGATGTCTGGGCTGAACTGTGTTCCTGGCAAAGTCCACTATCGCATACTCGAGTTCTCTCCCTTCCTCTCAACTCACTTGAGGTGCATTGAAAAGAAGTTCGTGAACTGCAAGCAGCGTGCTCTACCCAGCACCGACATTCCTGTGCCGCTTACCAGCTCATATCTCGGCACCCCATTTCACATTTGGCGTCGTCGGCTAGGAGTGGTCACCGCTGAGCTACGTAGACGCACCTGTTTCTCACAGGCTTCTACCCTATCCGGCTGTTACCCTGTGAGCATGATGAGAAGTTCCCAGTCATTTTTTTTTTCACATGTATTTTTGTTTGGTCTGCACCCGCAGCAGCTTCCTAGCCTAGTCACAGCAGTAGCCCCGACGAACCACTGCCATCCGCTCGTAGCCCTGCTTTCTTCTCGTTTGCGCCGGTGCGATCGCCCCCCTAAGAGTGTCTACTTCAGACGGTGGTCCACGTAAAGCCTGTTTTTTACAAAAGCAACATGGGAGCCATATCCCCTATAGCAAGTAGTGTAATACGATTACGTAGTGTGATTTTTTCTTCTCGTTTTAGGGATTTTTGTTTCAGGTAAAACACACCTGGTATAGTAATACTGCAACATAATTGCAACCAATCGTCGTGCCGTCGGCGTGATACATCCTATTCGTACAGTAGACACTCGTACGTATGAGGTGAGCTTTTTAAAGTTAAAGCACCTGCTCTTACTGCTGTTGCACGACCGCTGTACGACTCATTAAGCGCTGCCCGCTCAATTTATCGTCGGAAGTGTATAGTTTACCTGGTATATATTACGGCACAACCTCGTTCTGTTTTGCGTTTGGTACCTTGTACACATTGCCCTCGTTGTACCTTTTGCAAAATGTCCCGGCATGCTGTCCGTTTCGAAAACTCGTTGTGTTTTTTGTTATAGATGCGCCAATATTTTGCGCGTTTGGTAAACTTTCCCGCGTCTGCAATTTTACCAGCGTTGCATACATGATCGTGTGGGGTGCTCCTGCACATTTGCACGCATACTACGCAAATGTTGGAACATTTTAACGCACGATCCATATTTGTTTGCCTTTCTTCAAGTATACTGCACCATGAACAGGTTAATTTCGTATCGGCGTGCTGTGCAAATGTTGATTTTGTATCGGCGTGCTGTCCACATGGTGATTTTTATATCGGTATGGCGCAAATGCTACACAATATTTCGGCACGATAAAACGTCGTCCCTGTATCCTGCACCAATGTGGCGAAATATACCTTCATCGTCCATGATTTTCTTTACTATTTATTTTTATCGGTATTTTGTTTTGGGAGATGCGTAACGTTCGATTTCTGGTCTTATTTTCCCAGGTCGACGAATTTCAACCTACACACACAGTAGTATTAATAGCACCTTTACACCGTGCCTACAATAAGGTAGATACGCAACATTTCCCAACAATGTACCCACACGATGAGTTTTTTTTTTCTCTTTTTTCTTCGCCATGTGCACTACTTGTTTAATTTATTTCTGCTTTCAAGCACATTGGCAACACCTGGCTCACCCCTCGTCTCATTGATACGGAGAAAAACAATATGTGCCTATCTTTCGACCTGGTTTCATACTGTCAAACTTGGGCAAACACAGACGAAGTCCTGCCCTAATTGGTCTGATACCACACAGCGAGCCGTGCGTGAATACCACAAGTTCGACTCCAACCTGGCTCAGCATGCCAGAACACCGTATAGTAATTTTCTCGTCGATTTCTATAAGGTAGCGAGTCTAGACAGATCTAGAACACCGCGTAGTTATTTACTCGTCGGATTCTAAAAGGTAGCGCACGCACCTCGCCCGTGCTGCAAGTCTACGTTCTTTTGTTTTTTTCGATTTTCCCTTTTGTTAATCTATATACGCCGGACAGCAACGCGTACTACGTGTGTACCTGGCGTGATAATTTTGAGCACTCCCGAAGAACATCGGGATTTAGCTCAGTTTGAAAACCATTTTTGGGATATTGGCTCCTTCTGGAGTAGCATGGGCAATTGCTCATGTTTCAAACCATGATGCTTGCAAGACATTATCTCGCATCATTTGCGCACCTGACTGATACATCCGGACTATCTGTATCGGAACTAAAATGGACTTGCCTCATACACCGAGCTACGATATCTTTGCGTGTATTGGTGGACCCACGTTGTTCCTGCCCCCGCCCCCGTGGGTACCAAATGGTACACACAAGTGAACTTCTGACGTATACCGTCTCCAAAGGCTTGGTATTCCTTCGGAAGACCTATAATTTGCGTACCTGACGAGAGTTTTAAGGGTAGCGTTGATATGTGTACCGTAATTTGATATTTTTTGTTGTTCTGTATTTTTTGTGCTTTTTGTTTTGTTTTTTTGTGTTTAATTATTAAGTTTTTTTTGTAGAGGTATTTCTCGGTGATTTTAATCACCTCCCGAGCACACAAGCTCATTCTGGGTCTATCAACAATGTTCACGTTCCGGTTCTGTTGTCGACGTTCGTGTACTATTACAGTAGTTCTGCATTCTCTGCTCCAGTGCCAGCGTTACTCCTCAACCCACCCAGCCACCCAGTAACACCATGGACACAATCAACAACTCTCGCAGCGAACGGTATGCTGCACGCACGTCACGCACTCCTGAGGCGCGCGACGGGGGGACCCCAGCTATCGTGGACACATTAGACGAGATGACAACGTTGTCCTTGACCAGAGAAGAACCTCTGTCGACGGAGGAGATCTTGGATGGGGACATTCCTAAGCCCAAAGCAGGACAAAACACGGCGGGTGCCGACCTTCTCGTCGCGGTTGCCGAACATGATGCTGCTCGTGACGCCAAGTGTGCCCAACGTGAGGCTGCCCGCGACGCGGTATTCACAAAACGCGACGTCATCCTTCCCCACCTCGCCGAATCTAACGCGGAGTTAGCTTCACTCTCCACCTTTCGGTCACCAACCACTTCGTTTCCGCCTTGCCCGCCGTGCTACCGACGACGAGCACGGTGCTAACCTCCCCCACTCCTGCCACGACCGACCAGCTGCCACCCGCTACGACGGCAACTGGTCCTGCCATCATCACGGCAACCCCCCCCCCCCAAGCCCGACAGTCTCGGTCTTTGAAGCCACTGACCTGCAAGTCCTCAGTGCCACGCTTGAGTGTATGCAAAACACTCGCGGATCATCTGTCCACGACGTTTCGTCCACGCCACACCGTCTGTTGGGCTTCTTCCCCAGAAACAAAGACCCAACGGTTGCCGACGCAGCGGACCACGCTGCAACCGGACCATCAACCGAGTTCATCGTCACCATGAACACCATTGTCCATGCCCTTCGCCGCCTCCATTCAACGTCCAGCCCCGGCCCCTCCGTCAACTGGTTTCATACCGACAACCCTCGTAACGCTAAGCACTCCACCCGCCACACCTCCGCCCGCCGAACCCGCGACTACCCTTCCGGGATTAGCGACCACAGCATTGACGACGACAACCACAGCAGCGACAGCGACGTCGACGTGCCTCAGGGACGCTGACGCCACCGTGACCGGAACGGCCGCGACTCGGGTCACGACCAACCCCAACGTGCGGCCTATGCGCCCACCCGTACGTCCATGCCAGGACCCAGCATTCCTGTAGCCAGCCAACATTCGCCTACGCAATCAGCGATGGAAACCATGCCAGCAATGTCGGACGCAGCACGCACTTGGATGAACTACAACAGTATGAACATGCGGAACATGGAGGTAAAAACTCGCCTCCCGTTCATCCCTGGCGTAGACGTTGCCACAGGCTTATCAAGGCTACTTTCCAGCAGTAAAGTTGGTTGAGGCGGAGATCCTCGCCGTTTGTCACGAGACAGGAATGTCCTCCCTTACACCCGAGCGTGGGTTATGGGATGGGACATCCCCTTCACAAAATCTTCCGCAGGGCCGTCTCTTCCGCGCACGGGAATGCATCAGACCTTCCACGCCTCATCGATGAATTTTCGATCGGGTACGCAACCACCTCGAGCTGGACACCAAAGGACCTTCGGCGTTCAAACTGCTTTTGCGCCTGCTCATCTCGCATTTCGATACGGGTGACGCCGCGATTTTACCCAGCTACACTCGTATGGCGTGCCTATCGACACGCCTTTCGCGGTCAACTTCCGGGGGGGAAACGCCGTCGTCTCTATTGTCCAAGGCACAGAAAAGTGTTCAAGCCAACCAACGCCATGGTCGTGGAGTACTTCCGATCTAGCGTCAGCCAACAAGTCCCGGCCCTGATGCCGATGCTTTTCCCGGGCTCCGTCATGACCGCACCGGAACGTTGTGTCACCGTCCGGGACAGTTGGACTGCCTTCGAAGTTCTGGCAACAAACAAGGCGCCTTCCATCAGCGGCAACAAGTTCCACGCACGGACCGACAGTGGGCACACTGCTTACTCCTCAAAGAGTCCGGCCCCGGCCCAGCAGCAGTGGTCACGCGGTTCCCACCACCACCCGCCAGGGTGCTCGTCCAGCGCCTTCGTCATGAACATTAACGGTGAAAGCTACGATCCATTACTTGCCGTGTCCAGGAGTGGTCTCGTCGACGACCCCCCGCTATTTTCTACGTTGCTCAACACAGCCCAGCGTACTCAGGCCTTTCGTGAACACGGTGGCTGCTGCTTCAACTGTGGAGGGCGCGATCATAGCTTTAAATAGTGCGAAATACCGTTCACCAACACCTCCGGTATCCTCAACCTGGACTTGGGCATGCTCAACGATGATGGTTATACCTTCCGTCATTGGTAACAACGTACGCGGTCGTACCACCGGGAGTACAGTGATCGCAACCGCACCCGCCACCACGGCAACAACAACAACAACCACGGAAACGGCCGCTGTGAAAATGGCCAACCGCGCCAGTACCGCGGGCACAACGACGGCTCCCAACAGTTTCTCGGATGTCAATTTCAAAAACGACGCCTCGGAGCTTTAACAACGGCCGCGATATTATCAACAGCCCTGAAGGTGTGAACGCCTGCGGCAAGCACTCCTTAAGGCACTCCTGCGCCAAACGTGCGCCTCGGCAACAAGTACAGGCCGAACAACAACCAACGGCAGCCGGGTACCTTGCGGACGAACTGAGGTGCCAGTGGTGGAGTGATACTGGCACTTCCACCAACCGCACCTTCTGCGAGCACCCACGGCTCACATGACGACCGTGTTCTTCACGTTCGTCCATCGGCTACCCCTGCGCTGCAACGCCCCCCCACTAACCCAACATCGACTTCAACCGCTTGCCCAAGCACTAATCATCTTTCTCAAGTGAATGATTTGAGGTTTGGGCGGGAGAGGGCTGAGACGTCCATGCTCACAAGGACACTCGCTTCGACGTCTCTTCTAGATGAGCAACGCTGGAAATTGCTGTCCATTACCGAGTGTCCTGCAGGAGAAATAAACCTGCCCGACGCTTCGACGATCGCGGCTACCAGCGGTTCCGATTCTGTACACGACCTAGCCTCCTGTTCGACCGGGCCATTGACCGAGCTGGCCTTCGACCATTTGGGCCGCTCCGCTCGCGCTGCGTTCGCAAGCCCTGCGGCAGATCCTGCTGGATCCCAGGATGCTTTTGACACCGGGACTTCCACTGACCGCCAGGTGCTGACAACACCATTATCCCTAGGCCTAGGGGATAGCCCCGCCCAAAGAGCTGAAGACTCGCGACCACTGTCGACCAGGAGATCTGCAGCGCCATCTGCCCCGCCATCCTACCTGGTGCCGTGCAATTCGAAACGATACCGGACGACCCGGATGCCAGGATTCGCTTCTCCCAGCGTGTGAGCCCGAGCTTCCCAGTCCATGACTGACCCAAGCAGGGACCCCCAGGGCATTTCCGGCTATGCCCAAGACCCTCCGGAAAACTCGGCGATGCCGTCAACTTCCCACGCGGAAGCAGGGAGCAGTTCCAGGCCTCTTGACATGGCTTTCCTCCCGAGACGTCATTTAATACAGTAGACCCCAGGGTATCTCTGGCTACGCCTGAGACCCTAGTAGAAAATCGGCAATGCCGACCATTTCACCCGCGATCGAAGGGAGCGCAGCCAGGCCACTTGACTCGGTTTACCTCCCGAGGTTATCATCTAATAGTGGCTCCCAGGGTATCTCTGGCTACGCCCGAAACCCTCTTTCAGATTCGGCTCGGCCGAGCATTTCCTCCGCGGACCCTGGGAGCGCAGCTACTTTTTGACCCGGTGCCCTCCCCACGAAGCCATGCACCCACCTACACAGCAAAACGCACCACCGCTGCCAGACCAGCCTAGACACACCCGGAGCCTCACGCCTGACCAACTTCGCTTATTCTGGAAACGTGACTCCACCCTATCACGGAGGTCCATGCCGAACTTCGTACACGAAGGCACCAACTACGACCGCGCCGAACTGTTCGTCATGGAGCGAAAGGCCGCACTTTTTGGCGACACAACGCGCTACGATCAAATCATAGCCTGGTCTGATCCGACTGATAAAAAAGCCCTCGGTCGAACTACGTCTGGTTTCGACGACGTCGTATGGGTCTCTCACCGCCTCTACATCGCTCGTCACGCAAACATGAGCTAATTTGGCCAAAACCCGGGTCTGCTCCAATCTCTCCTGGGGACAGACAACAAATGTTACGGCAAGCTCCCCGGCATGACCTGTCAACGCGCACCTGACTCGCCTCCTCAGTTTGTACGTCGGACCCTTCGGCAGTTTCAGTGGCTCCAGGGCTTCGCTCAGGCGAAAGCGAAGCACGCCATGACCAACAAACCCGAAACGAGCGATGCAGATTCTTAATTATGCCCGTTATCACGCAGAATCATGCGCAAATGGGAGCGAACAGTCGATGTGGCCTTGTTTCCTTTAGTGTTTAGTCCTTTAGGTCACTGTTTAGGGTTTGAACGTATTCTCTTCCTTACCTGGGTAGCGTCTAATGACAGTCGATGTTGGTCCACGCGCTGCATGCGCTGTACACCTTGGTCAGGCGTTTTGCATTCAGCAGGCTGAAACCGTCTGCGGAATTAAACACCCATCCCACACCCACAGAGTATTCCGCCTGTACTCTGCGCCCAACGACTCGTGGCTGCATGCCTCGACTCGTCGTACGTTTTGTTGCTCCCACGACCCTTTGCCGCAACACCCTCCCGAGTCTAGCATGGTGCTGCAGATTGTAAATAAGGGCGGCCCCGGATGACGGAACGTTTCTTCCCGCCAGACCCGCCGCTTGAACAAGAGGTCTAAACTGAGGTCGCCGCAAGCCCTTTCCTCCGCTGTAGCTCTGGCCGATTCCACTCCTCCAAGTCTTCTTCTCATTTCCAGTCAGATCCACTTGTTGAATAAACGGTTCAGGATGAAGTCGTCGCCTGGTGCTTCCTTTGGTTTAGCCTTGACGCTTGAACTGCTATCAATCTTCGTCTGGACACCCCACTCGCCGCTATTAGTGGCTGATATCGTACACTTCTTCGATGAACGTTTGCTGCCTTCGAATGTCTGGAAACTCCCTCCTGACCTTGGTATCTAGCCTGTGTGCCTCGCTCGCTGCACTGGAAGTTGGTTTTAGCCCTTCCCTTATTGGCATCTCCGGCGGGCGAGAATGGTAGTCTGAACACTGGTGCAGTCCATACAAAGCGTGAAGTCGATCCAGCTGCCTTGGAGGGAAACCTGTACTCACCTCATCCGGATCTAGTTGGGGACTACTCCCATACTTACGTGTCTCCACCAGTAATATGTACAGCTGCACCCCATTTCACACAGGTAGGGTGGAACAAAGCCTTGTGAGAAGCAGGTGAGTCTAGCTTAGCGGTGACCAGTCCTGCTGCTGACGTCGCAAAATGTGAAGAGGGGTGCAGGGATATAAGCTGGAAAGGAGCACAGGAATGTGGGTGCTGGGTAGAGCACGATGCTTGTAGTTCACGAACTTCTTATTTATGCTCCTCAAGTGAGTTGAGAGAAAGAGAACTCGAGTGAGCGACAGTGGGCGTCGCCATGAACACAACTCAGCCCAGACGTCGACCAAAACCAACCTTCACGATGCCGTCTATCGGGACGTTGTCGTACAGAAGATTCCCAACTATAACAAAACGTTCTCTACCAGGACGTTGTTATACACAAGGTTCCCAAACTTATACTGGGAATCACAAGGCAACTCAACAACTATATTTGTTTGCCGCACAAAATTCACAATGATCACGCCGTCTTTGAGACACTGGTCTTGAAATGTTGTACACAACTTTTTTGAGCCCCTGCCAACCCGTCGACTAATGGAGTGTATTGTTTGTGCGTTTCTATTATCGAGACAAAGTGTAATTACAGGCCCAAGTACTCGTAAAAACCCATATAAATGTAAAGTTATGTCTTTCTAAAACTAAGCCGTCGGTCACGGATCGGCAGGCGCTCACAGAAGACGTGTGCAACATTTCAAGACCTTTCTAAACAAATGGTGGGGACTTGCAAGCTTTCGTTCAATTTGACCAGTGGAGTGAACGACTGGAGAAGGTGGGGGCAGGAGGGGGCAGCCCGGGGTGCTATAATCCCAGACTATTAATACGAGAATGGGAAGGAAGTACAGTCCCCTTCTAGAACAAAACAAACAACCGGCCCCCCCCCCCCCCCAATTCACGCCCAGAAAGCGGAATCGAGTTCTTTCCGGAACAAATGCAGAGTGTGCTTGACAAATGTCATTCCTACAGTTTTGGGAATTGTGTTATCGAACTGTGTTGCACTAAAGAAAACATATTGGGCCCAGGGTATGTGGCCAATCATTTTACATACGCATTGCCAGATTTCAAACCGATTGTCAACCTGTCGTTAAAAATTAACACGTGCAGTAACATACTGTTGTGTGGCAGGGACATAACCTCGTGTTGGGGCGTACACAAAAGTTGATGAGCTCGCATACTAGTGACCAGTTAAGACACAGTTCAGGAGTATGACGGCACTACAAAATGATACGAGCTGGGCCAGCCAAGACCCCGTCGATTCAGGAGGTCGGCCATGCAGCGCACAATGTTACACAGTTGGACATGAAATTTTGACTCGGTGTTGTCCATGCACCAACCGAGACGTGTCGTGCCAAGCTTTTTTTATTCATTTTTGCGTTCGAGAGATACGACCGAAAACGAATCCAACAGTATTAACGCTGTACCGCAGTAAATGCATTTCTCGTCACATTGGATGTATGCATGGAAAACTGTTTGGCCATATCTCGTAATGGGCAACGATTTGGGCAATGAAACTGATGTCGATATTCTTCTTGTACCCCCAGTAACCCGTCTCCACCAATTTTCGCCTTGATGGGGAACGACGATTTCAATACTGAATTCAGCAGGAATATAGTGTAAAACGTTGGTGGGGCTTACGAGTTTTCACCGATATCTCGTCCAGTTTGAGTCGAATTATACACATGTCATAATTGTTGATATACGTTACTTTTCACACATGCACTGATATGTCAGGATCAGTGCCTCAAACATTTCAAGTCTTCTTTCGTAGTGGTTCACGAGATACGACTCAGGATTGCTTGTTCGTTTCATGGCTGGCCTAGCTCGTACGCTGCAACAGCCGTAGCACAGAAGCAACTGGTGCATAAGTCGTACGAAACGAAATTCTGACGATACGCCCCGCAAGAGTCTCACCCTCTCACCCGACCTCCGCCTTGCTACCTAGCCACATAACGACCTACACACAGGAAAAAATATTAGAGGGGGAGCGGGGGGTTGACACACGCTCCTGACCGCCAGAGTTGAGCGCGCTGCGCGTGACCGAAACAGAAATAGTGATATTTTAACATCACATAGGCGTCAGAATGGACACGCTCGCCGCTCGCAAAGTTTGGTTGCGTCGCCCACTCTTTCGCCGGGGAACCCGAGTGTATGCGCGAGGGGGTTGGAGGGGAGGGCGCGGCCGCGGGCGATTTGGTGGCGCCCGGAAGCAGCCCGTTTCAAGATCATACACTACTATTGCAGGATCAGATGTTGAGGTACAAGTAGACATCTCAATCGCCACCACGTAGCGATACCCCGGAAGATGTGTCCGGACTATGAGACCTCAGCGTCAACCAAGCGTCCTTGATTCACGCACATCTACACAATCAGGACCGACCCCCACGTACACTGGGTTACGATTTGGTCGCGAACGGCTGATGCGTCTGTTTACGAGCCTTCTGCAAAATGCGTAGCATGAACTGATGGGGTCAAACTGCTGCGAGTCGAACGTTATACCAAGGGTGGTCCACTGCTATCTCGCCCCGATCACTCGTTCTACGTAAATGCGAGGATTGCAACATCTCTAGTAACAGTGGCGACTTCCGAACTGTTCCTCGTCTTTTCGCTCACTGGGGGGTGCGACGCATTGGATGTTGGTCTTCAACAACAACGATCCTATGGTGTCGAAACTTCTGTCGGTCATTACATGGGTGCTAATACCAGTTAGCCCCGTCTCAACCAACCGGTCACTTATTCTAATTTGGATATTGTGAAGCGTTGTGGTGTTGTCGCAGTACAGCAGCACTTGCGCAAATTCTATTCCGAACACAAGCTCAGTCCGCATGTTCGAACAGAGCACTGCTTCCTTCATAGCCAGCGCCGACGCAACCAGCTCTGCCTCGATGGTCGACATGGCAGTCCGACCCTATAGCCCCGACCTGAAGCTCATCGGTGCATCGCCCAGCATCTTCAAGTAGCAAGAGGTGGACTTTCCGATGTCAGGGTTGTTGGCCCAGTTGGAGTCCGAAAAGGCTGTACGCCTGATTTCTCCCCTCTTGTACGTGACATTGAAATCATTTGTGCCGGCCAGGTAGCGACGAGTGTGCTTAGCCGCCACCATGCGCGTCTTGCTGGGTTTCGCTATGGGGCGAGCCAGTTGGTCCGTAGCATATATTATATCGTAACGGAGCCCTTGAGCAGTGTACATCAGGCACCCCACGATGCCCTGATAACGTCGCGTTTCCCCCTCGTCTAGCAGAGTGTCCTCTGGTTGCTTGTTAGAAATCTCCGGACCGTAGTCAGGCGTGCTGGTCGGCTTGCAGTCCGACATTCCGAACCTCTCGAAGATAGACTTGCTGTACGCTTCCTGGGAAACGATCAGTGCCCCTTGCTCACGGTCCTTCTTGAGCGTCATGCCCAACACAAGCGATACCTCGCCCATGTCGACCATCTTGAATTGTTGTTTCTACTTCCATTTAACCATCGAGATGGCGTCCGAGTCGTTGCCGGCTAAACGAAAGTCGTCGACGTAGAGCGTATAGATGATCTGGACACCGTCGGGGTTGTACAAGTAGACGCACGAGTCAGACTTGCGTGGAGCGAACTCAATCTCAACAAGGACGGGATCGATGGTATGGAACCAGTTCTCGGCGATTGGGGCCAGCCCGAAAAAGCTCTTCTCTAGCTACATGGCTAGATCACCTTCACCCTTGTTCTTCACCTCGAAGCCAGGTGCCTGTTCGACGAACAGTTTTTCTTGGATGCCTGCGTAAAGAACGGCAGTGGACACGTCCACGTGATCCATATCCAGGTTTATCTCCACGGCTACGCATGCGACCAGTCGAACGCTCTGTAGCCTGCACACCGGAGCGAAGGTGCTGCCGCAGTCAAATCCAGGCAATTGGTTCCAGCCTTGAGCCACTAGACGTCCTTTGAAGGATCAGTCTGCCTTGCGCTTGAACACCTACTTGGACTCATTCCGCTTCCTCCCAGGGAGAACTGCCGTAGGCGGGACGAGCTTGTAGACGTTTTGCTCCTTAAGAATCGTTATCTCGCGTTCGGCGGCTGCAAGTCATTGCGCACCATGCCGCATGGCCCGTGCTTCTTAGATCGTCCGTGGAACACCCGGTTGATATGTCCCCACAGCATACGCATATTCCGTGAAACCGGAGGAGCCGTCCCTATGGGCGACGTCAGGAAACTCTCCTGTCGTGTTGAATGCGTATAAGATACGACGGATCTCGCTGACCGTCTTGGCGTCGGGCATGTTCGTAGTCGACCTGGTGACTGCACGTGTCGACGTGGAACCTCGTCCATCACGGGAACCACGTCCACCTGCCGACCCGCGAGGCGTGATGCCTGCCCGCGCAGATCTACCACGAAGAGTCACCCTGCGCACTTCGGCTACCACGAGACGAACCACGCCCACGCGCAGAGCCATCTCGCGACGCAGCACCAGACGGAGCAGGACTAGAAGGTGATAAACTAAGCGGCGTCGCAGGACTAGGTGACGAACCAGGAGGAGACGCACCTTCGCCCAGCTCAGAGGGGCTTACTCCCCCAGGCGAGCCAGCGCTATCTTCCTCAGGTGTACCACCGGAAATCCCAGGCGCACCGTCAGCAGGAGGAGATCCAGCAAGACATATCCCAAGGTCAACGGTTGGTTGCCTCACGATTTTGCTCGAAGGTTTCAGTCACAGGCGGCTCCCCAACGGCATGATCAGGAGAGAGCGAATCAACTGAATGATTGAATGTATGGGTTCGCACGTCTCTTACCATATCGTCGTGGTCGTCGTATGTGAACTCCCCGTCGTCGAAACGACAATGAATACAACAAAACGACTCTCCCGTACACGTCTCGTCTCAGAGTTGTAGATCCGGTACGACTTAATCTCCATGCTGTATCCGACAAGCCGTTCTTCCCAAGCACGGTGATTCATCCTCCTGGTGTGGGTCTCCATATGCACGAACGCCCTGGACCCAATTAGCTGAAGGTGCCCGAGGTAGGTATCCTTGCCGTAGAGCCCCTTGTACGGCGTCTCGGTTTGCAGGGCTTCGTGAGGAGTCCGGTTGCTCAGCCAGACAGCCGTCTGCACCAGCTCCCCCCAAAGAAAGCTCGGTAGAGTCTAGCCAGCGAGCAGGAAGCTCACGATATTCACGATTGTTCGCACCAATCTGCTGAGGGGTGTTCGGAGAGGCAAACGCCAGCTCGATGCCGACGTCTGGGCAGTACTGACGGAATTCTGCACTCTTTAGTTCCGTGCTCTAATCCCCGCGGAGGCAGTGGATGCGCTCGCGAGTAGGAATCACAGTCCCTTTGTTGAACAACGCGAGGGAATCCACAGAACAGGTCTTGTCTTCCATGAGAACGATCTCCTTCCAACGTGGTCTGCCGGTCAACGAACTTGGTGGCGTCCTTGAAACCGTCCAACGCTGAAGGTGTGAAAGGACGAAGAGTGTCGACGAACACGTGCGAAAAGGGGCGCAAAACGCCGTATGTGGCCTATTAGGATGAGGTTGTTGTGTGCTCTTGCCGAGTGGGCAGACACTACAGTCCTTAGCGTCTCCGGTGTAGTCAACGCCATTGACAGGCGCCTTCTGCAGGACGTCAACTCTTGCTGTTGATATGCCCCATGCGTCAGTGCCAGAGATGAACGGACTCCACTTGTAAGGCAAAGCCTTCAGGGGTGTCCCCGAGGACCATCTGGCCCCCAGCGCCACCCTCAAGCGTCACCTCGATGGCGCACATGATATTTCTAGTCGTGTCGTCCACACCGAGGGTCTGCATTGGGATAACCACGCCGGCCGACTCCAACCTGGGGTTGGTCGGATGAAACAACGTCGCCGCCCTCTCCAGGATCGCCGCGGTCACGGAGAAGCGGTTGGTCACCAGCCCTGGTACCATAACGACGCGAAAGGTGACGTGCCGGTCATTCCCACTGTCGTCCGTGACGGCACTGAAGATAGTTTCCGTAGTAACGCCTTGCAGAAGATGCTGGCCGGCGGCGACTATCGTGAGTGGGACCCGCCGGGCTTCGACATCGAGCATGTGAGCCCTCACTTCTGGTGTAAGCGCAGGGTCGAGGTAAGTATCGGTCACTCCACTGTCCACCACCATACGGAGGGAGGATCCGTCGGAGCGGAACGGAGCAAGTGACAACCCTGCTGCAGTCGCCATGAACGCCCAGAAAAACCCTGAACGTAGGTGGTGGACCTGCGTAAGTGACTCTGGTTTGGCAGCAGACGCCGTCGGAGGAGTCTGTGAAGCGGCAGACGACGAGGCGGCCTATGCCAAAGAAGCACCTTGGGCGCTAAAGGAGAACCCGAACGTAGCCGGCTCGGACTGCGCCGGTTGTGCCAGGGTCGGAGACGATTGTGTCAAGTGAGCGCTCCCGATGTTGGAGAAGTGGGCTTGGCGAGCGGACTGCAACAGCGCCAGGATCGCAGCCAACCCTTGTAGCTCCTTATGCTTGTACTCTCGGAGCTCCTGTTACTTCGGACACTCAGCATCGCTGTGCGTCGTGGTTAGGTGGTCGGAGCACCCCTGTGGCTGAGCACTCCTACCACTTACTCGATTCTTCTTCCCATGTTTTGGACGGCCCTTCTGTGCTTGTTGGGGGCAGTCGCGCTAGAAGTGCCCGTACGCCTTGCATCGTTGGGGCTGGTGGGTTTTGGATGCAACCGCCATCGCGCCCCCCCGTCCTGAAACCACGGTCGCCGACGCGCTGCGTGACTGCTGGTCCACATAGAAGCGGTTCGTTGTCCCTTGGAGACAGTCCGTAGAACAGAACTGAACTCATCCCGGTAGTGCATCTCCCGGATGAACTTGAATTCCGGGGCCTTGGTCAGGCCCGACAGCATTATGCCCATGTATACCGCGTCCGAAACCCCCTCCCCGAGCACCCGGAGGCGAAGCTTACGATCCCACCCCTTCGTGAAGAAATCAATAGGATCACCGCCAGCAAACTGCCTCAAGTTGAACAGCCCGTTGGGAAACGCACGCCGAGCTTCCTGGGTTTGAGCGTTGAAACGCTCGTATGGGGCTTTCCAGGCCGCCGTCCCATCCCCCATGGCACTGGCCTCCGTCCCGTCGTGAGTACGGACGGTGAGCTGCGCAGACCCGCAGGTCACGAAGAAGAGGAGGGAATATAGACGACCGTTGGCCTTGTCCCACGCCGCCACAGCTTCCGCGTTCGCCGCGGGTGCCGTTAGCCACTTCTTCCCGTCGCGGACGGGACGAAGCTCCGGCGTAAAGAGGGTGATTGCTTGTCGAAGCTTGGTCTTCCATTCGGGAAAACTCGAATGTTCCGTGCTTTTCCCCATGGATTCCAGCATGCGGTGGAGCCCGGAGCCCAATTGTTCCGCCATTGCTGAAGCCAGTGTAACACGCAGCTCCGTAGCGTACGACACACGTCCGGCGGAAGCAATCCAGCGTCCCTCCGGACTACTGTGCTTCTCCGAGCACAGCTATGACCTACCGCAGGTGGCTAGGCTGGGGTGTTGCGGCGACGTAGTTCACCTCCGGCCTTGTCCTGCAGACACACGGGTCAGATGTACTGCTCAGACGTACTACGCGTCTTTCAGCGTAGACTGGTGGCTGCTGCACGGATGCAAACAGGCCTGGTCAGATCCTCAGCCTAAACACGCACCGATAAAAAAGTCAGCACTCGGAAGATATCATGGACAGACCTACTTCGCGTATACCACGCACAGGTAATCTTGCGTGAATCGATCACTTGTGCGTAGCTGTAGCAGCGGACGGCCACCAGCTATCAGTCGTATCTTCAACCCACACACGCTACCACGCCGGCAACTCAGCACGTCGTAGATATCTTGGACAGACTACGCCCTGCGAAGTTACCGCGCGCAGGCGATTTCGGTAGTCAGTTAAAGACACGCAGAATACCGAGGGGGGCACTTGGCGCGCAGAACCAACCACCCGCACAACCCTATTCGCCGACCGAAGTCAATAGCTAGAAAATTCCCCCCCGAATGCTTTACGCAGACAGTTGCGTACCGAATGTGCAGCCGAGAGCCCAGGTGATCAGTCCGGGCCCAGTAAGCAAGCGGGTTGACTCAGTGGGACCTCCAGCAGAAAGCTGGCTCGTACAGCAGTCGCTCCCCGCGGAAAATATCTTTTGAAAGATGGGTGTGCAGTCCCAACACTCGACGACAACAGAAGTAGCAGTCGCCGCAAGCCTTCACTCAGAAAGACTGCCGATGCTCATAATCCTATTTTGCATATTGTGATATACCTTGGCACGGTGGCTAAAAGGCTGTGTCGTTAACGTTAGTCGAGGTGATGACACGCCCGACAGGGTAGCCTGGAAGACGAGAGTCTTTCCACTGTGTTAATAAAATGATGAGATATTGTGTGACTGGCATTTAGTTGGCCAACACAAAAAGATATAAACCGCAGAGTATGCAGGAGCTAAGACGATGGCTTCTTCCCAGAGCTGACCAGGGCAGATACGATCCACACGAGAGTGTGATCTACTCGGCTAGAAAGCAGAGTATTCTGCGGACGTAATTCCTCCGCATACACATACGTATGTTACATCCGAACAGACACAAACGAGATCTACAATATACAAGAGGAATGCTACTGAATATTGACTCATACTGGCTATGTGCTAACATTTCCATAACCGATTCAGGCTCTTTCACCAAGTTCTCACCACTCACGCGCCCGGCGAACGCTTTTGATATAAAATAGACTGACCCCCATAACGTAATGCCAATCAATAGTCTACAGGTTGACTTCCCCTTGTAGTTTGACCATGTTGCCCAAGCGGCGTCAGTCTGCTGCATTTTGTCTACAGGGATCTCCGTGGCATCTAGGGCTATAGCCACTTTGAAAAGTCTCGTATCACAGAACGTTTGTGGTGCCGTCGCCTCAACTTCGTGCTGAAACGGTAGACGCACCATAGGTCGAAGTACCCCACGAAGGAAATTCATCCAGGTAGCGAATGCCCTCACTCCTATCGACTCGCTTACACCGAATAATGTCGGCCCCGCGGTAGAGCACGAGGTTGTCCTCGACCCCCCCCATGATTGACAAACACATAGAGCCGCTACGGTCGCACAAACGAGAAAGAAAGAGAGTAAAAGCAATAACGAAGGAAAGTGAGGAAAAGAAAAAGTACACGGAAGACGAGAATGACCACCTGAACCCGGCGCACCACCATGGAAACGCATCCTGTCCCACAAATGAGTGACCCGTTTACCCAGACATGCCTCGAAATCTAGAGGGGGGGTTATTCATTTGTTGCTTGCCTTAGTCATTTGACCATTGATCACGCGATTCTTTCTAGACGGAGCACCATTCCTACACCTACTAGAGACACCTCTAACAATTGGGCGTTCAGTACGTTGTTTCCATATATTACATGTATACTTTTTTTCAAATTTTATCACCTTCCTGTCTGGCCGCCGTTGGCCACCATCTGTCTCCTAGGATAGCGATCGTTTTCTCGCTGCTATTCAGCGTGTCAAACTCCTCCATGTCGCATCCGTTTATTCCCCTCATCTCCTCTTTTAATACATCCCGTTCCTCTTTGTTTATTTCACATTCTCCTACTATGTGAGTTCTGCTTTATATTGCTTTGCAACACGGGCACATATGTGCACCTACTTCCTCCTCCTCCCAGCTACTGGTATCTCTTTCTTCTTTCTGGCAGGTCCAGGTCCCCTACACGAAAGTGCAGTTTCAGCGTTTTCGCCAAGTCCATTGAGCCATGCAAACACGTTTTGAATCCTATTCCTTCCCTCAATCCCCCGTTTATCTCTAAGCGTTTTTTTTTTCCGATTCCACCTTTTTTCTTCGCGCTGGCCTCTCCATTCTTTCTATCCATTCTCCAACTTCTGTCTCGTATCTCCCAAATGTCTAAACGGACATCATCTCTTCTTGGTTTCCCCCCATGTCCTTGTATATTTTCTCAACTACGCCATACCACCTTACTACAGCTCGTCCTTTTCATAGTTTCTCCCTCACAGCTCTATGAACTATGGCTGACAACCTCGTTTTTGGAATGTTCCTCACTTCATATTGCCAGTTTAACTTCCTCGTATTTTTTGTTGTCTTGAGTCTGTATATTCCCAGTTCTGCTTTTATTTCTGTATTAGTAGTCGTAGTTGAGCGTCTTGGGATTGTTTTAGCTGGTGTCAACTGTACTGTTGCCAAATGTTTTACGAGTTTCGCGTTCCCTTTCCATACATCTCCTGCCTATTCCAGCTTTGGTACTATCACACTCATCGGGATGCATCTCTTAATCCTAGTGTCAAGGAGCAAGTCTGTTAGGATCGCATCCATCTTGCCTACTTAAGCTTTACCCTTTCCTATTACTTTTGCTATATGTGTATATCACAAGCTGAAAATTGAAATCTCTATGCGAAGGTATGTATACTGGTCTACGATCGGCAATTCATCTTCTCCCCACTTCCCACTGAAATATAACGGGTTTTCCTTAACTTCGCGACAAACGACTACCGAGCTTTCTTGACGTTCGCCGTCAACCCCATTTCCTGGTGTATTCTAGCGCCTTCTCTGTTTCTGCAATACTTCGGGTGTTTCTGACATCCCCACGAAGTCATCCGCAAAAATCATTCTCGACACCGTATCTTCCCCTGCCGTGACTCACTGCCTTGCTGCCTCGACTGCTACTGTCAGGTCGTTATTATATATCTTGAATAGGTATGGTGACAACGTACATGCCTGTGCAACTCCTTGTGAAATATCAAGATATTTCGATATTTCTCCTTCTAGCATCACAGTGCTTCTTGCACATTCCGTCATCTTCTTCATCATTCCTTACCTCTTTCCTCTGATTACTATTTCCCACAGTTTTTTTCCACAATCCATTCCTTCATACCGTGTCGTAGACTTTCTGCACATCTAGAAAGAAACAGTACGTTGTTGGTCTCGCGTCTTTCCTACCTTGAACAATCGTACGTAAGGTGTCCACATGGTCTACGCAGCTACGGTTTGGCCTAAACCCTGCTTGCCATTCGCTTGTTTTGTCTTCCTTCTCTATCATCTTTCCCATTGTATCGTTCAAAATCTTACAAAATGTTTTGCCTACTGTGCATAGTAGCGTTTTCTCTCAAAAGGTCCTCGAGTCAGCCTTACCTCCTTTCCTGAAGAAGTTTACTACTATTCCTTCCCTCCACCTCCTAGTTGCCTACTCGTTTTTTCCATATCCAGTTCCACAACATCATCGTAATCGTAAGCATTCCTTCTGCCCCGTACTTAATAAATTCATTCACTATTTGGCCCCTGCTGCCTTTCTATTCGTAAATTTAGCTACACACTTCTTCACTTATTCCCTTGTGAACTCTGTCTGTAACCCCCTCCCGAACCACTGTCTTCCGGTTCCGATGTATCTACGTTCGTCTCTGCGCTCGCGTTGATTTTGTTCTCGAATTCCGCGTTCAACGTTTCGTTGGCTGTGGGTGTTCCTAGCTTACCTTAATCCTTTACAATTAGTAGTGCTCGTCATCGAAGCACCGGGACAGAGATGTAGACAGACCATGCTGTTGTCGTAGCTGGGCGGTCTTGCCGTCGCACGCGCTGATATTATGCCAGAGATCACACGACGGATCCGACTCGCATGGGCATGCTATAATCGCTTCAAACGGGAACTGTATGATTTGGAGGATGCCCCGTTCACTCTAAAGGTGCGCATGCTAAAGACCGAGGTGATGGAGACCCTACCGTACGGGTGCGTGACGTGGACTCTTGGTCAGGAGCACTTCGCAGAGCTCCGAACGGCACCGCACAAACTCTTCCTACGGCTTTCAGCGCCGGCAACGCACTGACCACCTCATGCCGTATACCGAGGTCGTCAAAAAAGCACAATGCGAGAGCGTTGAGACGACCATCCGCAAAAGCCGCCTCCTCATCGCAGGGGCCGTGCAGCGGGCGACCAATGAGCGGCTGACCCGCCGGATGATGCTTTGGACGATGGCTGGTGGGACGAACCCAGGATCAGGCCGCCTGGATTATAACTGGGCCCAATGCCTAGCAGACGACCTCACAGTATTCCGAGCCACCAAGGGGTCCACGGAAAGCTCCCCTCTGCTGTTCGGAGTAGAAACGGTGTTATGGCCGAGGCCGGCTAAGAAGAGCGGAAAGTAATACCGCGGGGTCGTCAAAGCGGAAGACTGTTCCATGGCGAGGTGGCACAGCGATGAGGCACAGAGGAGCCGGCTGTTCGACGCAGCTGAAGACGCCAAGGACGGCGACAACGGGAGGGGAGGGGAGGGGACGAGCAGTCGTACTGATACGGCTGTCGACAAATGCAGAAACGAAATGATAGATCGGGTGCCTAGGTATTGGTTCGACTAGCTCTTATAGGCTTTTGCCTGTAGGTCCCTCTCTTTCATGTTGCTTCGCCCGCGCAGCAGATGTCTGTCCTTCCTGAGTACGTATGTTTTTTCGTGTGGCAGCCTCTCTGAAGTCTTTGCGTCGTTTGTATTACGTTTCATTTCAAATTTTGGTGTTTGGTTTCATTGTCTTTTTGCTGATTTTTATCTTGTTTTGGCTGGTTTTTGGTCTTGCTTGTGTCGTTGTGTTGTCGTACCGGGTACGCTGAAATTTTACTTGCTTGACACTTGAATTTGCGATTATAACGTTTTTGTCACCCTGTCTCACAGTGTGTGACCACGGAGTCAGTATCTCTCTACAGTGGGATAATGATTCAGGGCGGACACTGGGTGTCCTGATGAAGCTGGGTAGAAAGGACGATTTCATGTGAAAGCAACAACAATAACAAGCACTTCCCTTTTCCCCTTCGAACTACGAACTAGTTTACCGTTCTGTGCTCTCAGAGAAGCTATTCCCGTTTCTGCCTCTCCTGCTCGATTGCTAAATATCCCTTTTATCACCACCCACATCTGCTTCATCCCGGCCTCAACGTCTTCATTCGTTTTATTTACCACGTCTTTCCATATCCCTTTATTCTTCTCTACTATCTCTTTTTCTTCATTCCTCCCACCGTGACGTCGTTTTGCTCGATGTATACCATGCGTGTGCCTTTCTCCTTACTCTTATAGCCTCTTTTACTTCCTCATCTCGCCATTTTACTGTTCTGCTGCATATTATCAACTTCTTCCCTATTACTTTACTCGCTGTGGTCTTGACCAAGTTCTCCCATCGTTTCACTATCCTAGCTCCTGCATCATCCCTCTCTATATCGTTCCTTATTGTACCTACTTTTCCGAACACCTCGGAATATTTCTCTGCATGTTGGCCATCACTTCTTGGAACTCTTCCCGTTTTTCTTTTACTCCTAGTTTATCTATTCTCCATCGGCGCAATTTCTCACCTCGTCTATGTTTGATAACTTCCGTCTGTTGACCGTCTGTCTATATTAGTCGGTGATCGGGAGTTCCTATGTCCGCTGCGCATACATGTAGTTCCGTTTCCTTACCACTTCCATTTTCTACTACTATAAAGTCAAGGATAGAGCTTTCTCCCTCTACGATGAACTGTCTAGTCCACTCCAGTTCTGCCTTATTTACTCTGTCGTTCGACGTCTTCATCTCGTCGTGCTTGAGGAACTTCAATATATCTTCCACAATCCTTTTCTTTGTTACTTCCCCATATTGTCCAATGTTCTCATTCAGTTTGCTTGTCTTCCAGATTCTTGAGGTAAAATCTCCCACTAGTACTACTTCTCCTTTCTTCGTATACTTACGTACATCTACTGCTACTCCTCCGACCTTCCTCTGTATATATTCCATCGTAATCTTCGGCTCTGGGGGCATATATGTGTCTCCTAAGAAGTAATCGTTCGCTCCTCGCTCCCCAGGTATCTTAATCCATATGTTTTCGCCGAATTTACTGTCTATGATCACTTCTATTATGTCACACAGGTATTCTTTGACTAGGAACCCCCCGCCCTCTGCCCCACTATTCTTGCTATTCTGTCCCTTCCTCTTTTTGACCTTCCATGTGTACTCTCCAACTTTGCATCCTATCTCCCCTCCCTCTTTTTCCCACGACTCTTCAATTCCCACTATGCCTAGGTCGCCCTTACTTGTTGAGAAATTTCGATTATTTTGCACTCTTCCGTGGCGAAGCCACGTATGTTCCATCACTTTATTCTCGGCCTCCTTTTCGTTTCACTGTCCGCTCTAGTCCTAACTATTGTTCTTTCTCCGTTGTCGCTACCAGCATTTCTGTTATCTCTTCTTTGAGCGGTCTTTCCGTTTCCGTTCCTGTTCTCGTCTGCTTGTTCTGCGCCCCTATGTGTCTCGCCCATTCCCTTTGGGTCACTCGCTGTTTCATGCCCTACCTTCGTTCAACCTGGGACTACGTCTTAGTTTCGTTATTCCATTAGGTGTACATACTCTCCATCTTAGTTTTCTAACCCATGACGACACTTCTTCTGTCTCTATCCTCTGCCACTACATGCTCTCTTCGGCTTCAGAGTGAGTCAAGAGTGTTCTCCCTCTCCTTCTACGTTTCCTTTTCCAAAGCAGTACAGTCCTTTTTCGTCGCACTTTCTCTTGAACTCAATCCCCGTCATGTCGCTAGGAACTCCCAATCTTTCTTTCTCCGCCCACCCTTTCTCGCCGTTTGTCTCCTAATCTCTTTCCGAAAATATCTCCAACTTGTTTGTGCTCATAGCGGTAGTGGAATATGTTCAAGTTGCTGAGACTTCCCATTCCTAGTACGGGTTGAGGGTTTAGGGTCTTTCAGTTATTTAGCAGGCTCACCACACTAAACAGTGTCTCCAACACAAGCTTTTAGTCGAGAGCCAAGTTCAACACCCTTAACACAAGTACCCCACGTTTGTGTCAGGCGGTCTGCATGGTAACCATCCTGGCGTCCGACGATCGTATTGTTTATCTTCTTGCCCCGCTGCTGTACTGATTAATATCCTCCACGGAGGTCACTATTACCGTGCAAGGTTCAAGGACGGCTTGCATAACATAAAATCTTTCTCACACATCGGGATGTCCCGTACGTTGCTTCCTCCGTCATGCGTACGTTTCACCATGGTTAACTACCCCACTAATGCTCCCGCGTAGGCCTTCACTACCGAAAGCTTGGCCAACAATACCCCCACATTTTGTACCGACTTATATCCTTCAAGATATAAAGGTATCTACGTACGGCTTGGTGCTCCATCTCTTAATGTGGTCGATCAAATTGAAGGTGTTTGTTTCATGAGCATAGTAGGTCTTGACTCAATGTCATGCATCATCCACCCCTCCCCTGCATTTTCCGCTTGGTATGTGCACCTAATGTCGGGGATTTTGGGAGTAATCAGATCAGATTTCTACCACCCAATGGAAATCGGTATAGTTTTACGGGTATCTTGCCACAAGACGCAACCCTCTTTTGAAGTGAATTTGTTTGGGTGAGCATGCTGTATCTATGTGTGCGCATGTGAGGCGGTCCACCTTCATGCTAGGTTTTTGTGTCTCTATTTTATGCCTTTACTACAAGTAGTATGATATGGGAGAAACTATTGTACTTTTTCATTTCTGATGTCTGGTTTGGGTCCGGATATAAGAAATAAATGGTTTGTTCAGTTGTTTCACTTCAAGATCTGGTTTGTGTTTTGGTATGGGAAGAAATCAAACTGTTAGGTGAGTAATTTCATGTATTTTTCTGGAGTGGGTTTTGGTATCAGAAAAAAAAAATGTCAGTTGAGAAATTTCATGTCTGAATGCGGTTTGTGGTATGATATGGGAAAAAACAGGTTAGTCCAATTGTTTCACGTTTAAATCTTTTTTTGCGTTTTTTGTATGAGAACAAAATGAATGGTTGAGTGGTGTTATGTCTAAATACGCTGTTTGTATAATCACGTGTGGAAAAAAAACTGGTTAGTTCAATTTTTTCGTGTATAAATCTGGTTTTTGCGCTTCGGTATGCGAAAAAAAAAAAGTTAGTTGAGAAATTTCATGTCTACATCTGATTAGTGTCTTGGTAAGGGAAAATAACTCTGAATCGTGTGTATTATGTTGTGCTTGCTTACCGGTGGGTCTGGTTGTTGAGCTGTTGCTTGCATAGTGTCTATGTCTGGTCTGGTATATGTGGCATTCGTGAGGGAAGGAGCAGTCTGTACATTGCATATCTAGTGTCTGGTGGCTTGTTTCACAGCGTCGTCGCCACTCGACGCCAACTCACCCACATTTAGAGGAGGTGGGGGTAGGTAGGAAGAATACTTGAAAACCATCCCCAACCCGGCCCAAGATAAGACAAACCAGAAACACATCGAGCATAAAACAAAATCATACAGTTCTCGTTCTGCCGTCGACGCCACATGTTAAGATCAAGGTCGGGACACTTTGCATCCCTAGACAGGTTTGCCTATCAAATCGGTACTCGTTTGTACTCACGCGTGTTATCTGCTTAGAGATGGAAGAAGAGCAGCTTTTTCCTTTCGTGCACGCGGACACTAAGAGCCGACTTCGTGTCTCGCTGAGAAAAACACTGCTTTTCCATCTACCAAACGCCCCTTGAATACTACCTATACGATCCCAATGCTTGAACCCAGGCAATTATCGGGCTTTCCGCCTCATTCGAGGCAGTATCACAACAACCTGGTATTGTTTTATTTTATAGTTTTTGCTGGCATGACTCTTGATCTTTCATATCGTTTCTACGCGCAACACCTGCAACAGCCAAAAGCTGGCCACTACGCACAACAACAAACAACTCAATCCACGGCCCCCGTGTGGCCGGCATGGACGTCATGGATTCCCATCTCACGGGCCGGGTCAATCGACCAGCTACCACTTCCACCACACACCACCTGTATCTCTACAACCACCAGAACACAAGCGTAAGCACGATCATTAGAACAGCCACCTGCTAGCACGTAACAGCAGTGCTTGGGGCAGGGGTGGGAAGGAGTCAGAAGACGTCGCCCCTCTTCGACGTTTGAGCCGGAGGTCTGGAAGAAAAAAGTGAAGTGCACGATCGTCATAAACTTACCTTCCATGGGACGGCTCTCTGCGCGCAGCAAGCGCTGCGGGAACCTCTTCACGTACAACCGCGCCGGCCTTGCGGCGGGAAGAGTTACCGTCCCGCCGCGCCGAGGATTAACAATTACCGTCCCATCTCGCCGAAGAAAAGATGTTTACCGTCCCGCCCCATCGTGAAAAACGTTATACGGTAACGCCCCCGTCCAGTCGAGAACATTTGCACTCCCTGTCCCGTATCATTTCCCCCCATTTTTTTTTTGTCCTCATTTTACCGTCCCCTCTCTTCCTTTTTTCTTTGCTTCTTTTCCCGTCATGAAAGTAAAAAAAATGTCTCGTCCCGTCTCGTGACGAATCATATTTACTGCGACAAGCCTTGCAAAATTGTAGAGCTGAGGTTCTTGGTACACCCTAGCGCACATCCATACCCTCTACGGACACACACCAGGATGTAATGTGTTCTCGACAGGCCAGGGCTAAAAGTACCCCATACGTGGAGTAGAGCGTATGTTGTGAGTCAGGGGATCCCTCGAGTCAGGGGATCCCCCTCGCCTTGCGGGATGGTCAACAGGCTTAGAGGATCCCCCCTTACCTTAGGGGATCCCCTCTTGCCTTAAGAGACGTTGGGGGATCCCCTCTGATCTTACGCAAGCCGTAAGGTAGGGGATCTTTCAAGTCAGGGGATGCACCTTGCCTTGCGGGATGATCACAGGAGTAAAGGATCCCTCCTCACCTTAAGGAATCCCCTTTTGCCTTGGGGGACATTGGGGGATCCTCTCTGATTTTAGGCAAGGCGCGAGGTAGGGGATCTCTCGAGTTAGGGGAATCCGTAAGGCTAAAGCAACTCGAAACATACCTAACTCGCGACTTGCTTTAGGATACGTTTAGCCTTGGCGTGTCGCGAACGCACTATTTCCTGGTGTGTGTCGGTCGAGGGTATATATATATATATATATATTTCATTATCACCTTTACTTTCCAGCCCACTCGTAGGGGGTTTTACCCTCGACGATCGTCTGGACAAGCCGTCGTCACAGGTGTCGTCCATTCTCCCCCCCGGTACGTGCCTTAAGTTTTTATCGCGTATAGGGTTCAGCATTCCCATTGCTCGTCGATCTTCATCGAATGTACAACTAACTCACGCTCTCGCGCTTTCCGCTAATCAATTTTATGCAAGAAAAAGTCCCTATCTTCGTGCACTCGGTGAGACTCGAACTCACGAAATTGATCTTGATAGGCTCGCGGACTACCTACCAAGCCACCGGCGACGCCGGTATGGATGTGCGCGAGGGTGACTCTTTGTTTACGACATATTGATCACCAGCTTAATACCTGTTGAACGTATGTAAAACATCCTTGCCCTTCATGGCAACAGGTCCACGGTGCTCCCAGCACCAGCCATGTCGTACTTAGGAGTGCTGCTATAGTCATTTGGGTCGTGTGTGGTCTACAACAATTCCTATCGCTACGCTTTTAGAGGCTTCCCACGCCAATTTTCAGCAAGTGGGTGGGTCCGTTCGCTTGCACACAGAAGCTCTGAGCCCCCGATATTTTTTTCGCATTTGGTTTACTCGGTTGCCGCATAAGGCCGGGACCCCCCTCCCCGCGGTGCTAAGATCCTCTTCAGAGGTACTCAGAACTGTTCAGCTTGATTGGCGCAGCATGTCTTTACTTTAATTTGTCTCGGTGTCGCGTGTTTTCCTCGTGCTCGGATACATCGCAGTTTGGGCAATAGGGTGAAATATAGTGCGTTCTACCTTGGCCTCTTCGCAGCAGTGCTAAACTGTTACCACAAGAACGCGTGAGTATCGTCGGCAGGAATAAACCATTTTCCACCACCACCCTCAACCTAATGGCGAGTAGACTTCTCCCGCCTCCCCGACATGCACCCTGTAAACCTCGGCTGCTTCTAGTGGTCGATTCTCCCTCTCTTTATCCCTCCGTCCCCCCCCCCCCCCCCCCACCTCTCTTTATTTCAAGGTTCGAGTTGAGATCGAGTTGAGTACGAAATGTTTTAGGTAGCTATGATCGGAGAAATACAAACACTTCATTCGAGTGGAAGGGCAAAGCACGACATCGAAACGATCGTTAATTCATATGCTAGCAGGCCTGTGCATCATTTCTCATCTGGTACTACGGCGATGCGTGTATGCCCTCTTCGGGGAGACCATTCTCCCAACCTTAACTTCTTGGCAAATAATCACAGAGTACACTGAAGCATATGCAACCTCCCTTCCTCTGTCCTTTTTCTCCGTCTATCGTTCACATTCCTGTGCAAGCAATGTCCGCCTTGTCGGTGAAAACCCAACGTGCTCCGTTCCGGTATTGTAGGAATGCAAGGGTCTATCGTCATACCACTACGGCCATTCACGAAAATAAATACCCCCCCCCCCCCCCCCCCCCCCCCCCCCCCCCCCCCCCCCCCCGCCCTCCCGACCCCTGGCTTCGAACTAAGGCGTCAATGAGCCCGGGGTTCTGGCCTCAGCCCAACACTCACTACACGCACAGAGAAAAGGGAGCCATCAGCTAAGGGTTGCGCCGGAAGTTCAAGTTTCGGACACCTTGGTGTCCGTGGAGTTTGTAAATTTCAAATGGGCTATTATTGTGCTTGTTGTTATTCGGGGTAAAAGCCCAAATCAGGTACAGATATAACAGACCATGCAGATCCACCGATACAAATGTATATATCACGCAGATCGTACATACCCCATTCCGGTGTACATATCATACAGTTCACGCATATTCCACTTAGGTAGATCATACAGATTCCGACGATTATACAGATTCTGCAGATCAATGTCACCCACCGATAGCGACGTGCAGTCCATGCAGATCGGCAGATCGGACAGATCCCATCCCGGTCAAAATATGCTGATGTCACAGATCACACAGACTCCACTCTGGTACACATCTATGAAAATTGTTACCAGACAGATCCCTTTCCGGTTAAACAGATCATCCAGATCGAACATACGCTATCTCGCGACAGATGTACGGATCGGCAGATCGGACAGCTCCCATCTCGGTTAAAATGTACTGGTTGTACAGATCACACAGATTCTACTCAGGTACGCATTAATGAAAATTTGAACCAGACAGATCCCCGTCCGGCGAAACATTTGCGTGTCATGGTGATCAACCAGATCCCACCTGACACACGGGTGGAAATGATACGGAACATACATGGCTCCCCAGGCAAACTAGTTGGAGTGTGTAGATAATAGATCCTTCGGATCATTCATGCAGATCCTCCACATCATGCTCACGTGGCGTTCAGATCATCCCACCCGGCACGCAACTGCAATCATAAAGACCAAGTAAATCTCACCGCCAAAAAAGGGCGATACATCTACACTTTGCAGATCCTGCAGATCGAAAAGATCCTTTAGATCATGCGGACCCACCCACGCAAAGCTGTCCATCACGTAATTGCAACTCCAGCAACACATGCAATTCACCAGTCGGCCCGCATCTCCCGTTAGCACGTCCGGTCGCTATGGACAGGCCGCTCGCGCTCGAGGTCGACGAGCATCGTACAACACCCTGCCCCGCCTTCCCTCGCGACCGCCCTTAGGCGATGTCGAGGCTCTGACTCTCTAAAGAGAGATGGCAGAGGTGGCACCGTAGTGGCGTGGTCTATCCCAACGGGAAAAGCATGTCTGCTGCTCAGACGACAGCTGCTGCTACTGCGGTTCCAGGCTCGATTGCATTTTTTCTGGCCGTCGTGTGTCATTGTGCAGAGTAGATTGTTCAACAGGCCAAGGTTGTATCGTTGTGCTACCCAACCACAGTGTGAAGAGCACACACGGTAGCTCCAGCCGTCCCCCTTCTTCCCTCCCTCCCTCCCTCCCTCCCCCCCCCCCCCCAAGAGGACGTGCTCATGTAAACAAACATCTATGACTACCTTCGACCAGTCATTCAGAAAACAATTCAGCGGAAATGTGCTACCTCTGTCGTGGAACCCGTCATGTGGTAATTCGATCGCGCGTACTACGGGTTTTACATGGTCTCATAGGACCTTGTACTGTATACAAAATTGTCTATTTCTACGAAAGGACACGGAGTTTGGGCGCGCGTACGTGTGGCGTGCGTTCAAGCCTCAACCTTTTACAACAGTTGCTCCCAATACATGGAGAGCAAAGCATGCACTGCCAGTATTTCGGTTTGTGCTGCAGGTACTGCGAGTACTCGCAGTACTTCCGTACTACTGCGGATATCACTCTATACGTACTGCGCAAACTTTCGGGCTCGTACTACAGTAAGGTTCATTCTTATCGGCGAGATCGTTTTCCAGAATTTTCAAAGTTTGGAAATGTTTCGAGATATGGATCAATATACTGAGACATTCTGTCTCCATTTGTGAAATTCTCCAGAAGCAAAAAGATGATATTAGTTAAATTTCACATTTTTTAAAAAAGAAACCATTAAACTGGAAGATTAAAAAATTAGGCGATAAAAACATGGAAATTATGGAAAAACAAATTATCCGATGAGAGAATTCGGGATTTGCTAATTTACCTCTTCTGCTGTGGATACTCTCTGCTGTGCTTTAAGTATCTCGGGATTCTGTACTGCGGGTACTGCAAGTACTATTAACAACAGTATTTCGTCCCTTCATAGAGTCCTAACTGCGAGTACTCGCAATGCCTTAATATACTCTCAATATGCCCAGCTTACTCGGAGCATGACGTATTTCGGGAATATGTACTGCGAGGGAGACGTGCTGCTGGTGCTCTCAGCATCTCGAGGTTCCGATATTACCTGTTTATTCCACGGATTTCGTGCTACGATTCTGCAAGTATGTTTTTTTTTCCTGTGGGGTCGCGTACTGCTCATACCCCCAGTACTCTCAGTATTTGAGCCTTCTCAGCACTCGCAACATTTTGACCGCCAGTACTACAATAATACTCTCAATGCTCGGACTACGTATTGTTCTCGAGATTTATCTGTGAAAAAGAGCATCTTTGAGCAAAGACCCATATATTTTGCGGTAAAATGACAATCTAATTCATGCACTCAAATTTGGCACAAAGAATGGAACCGTGGATGATATCGAAATGTCTCGGAATTTGTATCGAAGCGAGTCAGTTCAGTTCTTTTTTCGCTCCCGAAACCACGTAAGCTTTACGAATCGGTCGCGAAAGTCTTGAGAGTATTGAAGGATGCCGCGAACCACGCGCTCAACACCGGCCGTCCCAGCAGCCGCTGCTGCTATCGCGTCAGTCTCGGTCCCGGCGTTGCCCGGGGAGGCTCTGCGTCCCAACCCGAACCGAGCGTCGGCGACCTGGGTAGACCCTTCCACACCGCTGGAGCAGCTGCCCTGCTTCAAGCAAGGGGCCCTGGGAGCCGGGGCGGTTCTGGACCTCACCCGTGTCTTCATTGCGACGGGCAGCAGCTGTACAGCGAGTTCGCGGCATAAGGTTGCGTGCGCGCTCGGCGGGATGGTATCCAAGGTGCCGCCCCGCCCGGGTTCGGACACATGGCCCGAAGTACGAGAGGCCGCGGAAAGGATTGCCACCTCCCCTCAGGCCGGAACCTCCCGGGCGTACCGGGGAGGCGGAAGCCACAAGGCTATTGGTTGGGCATGTTATCGACCTGCTCCGGTCCTCGGGGACCCTCCTCTAGTCGGAGCATTGTGTTTTGCTTCACGGAGCATACGAGGAAGGCACAGCCCTTCAGTCAGGAGTCGAGGAGGGGGCTGCGGGGTTGAGGGGGATAGCAGCCCCGTGCGAAACGATCGCGATCGCCGGTGGGGCGAACGCTTGGGGGAGTGCTTCGGCAGGAGCGATCTCGTCTGGGGCTGACGGAACTGGTCCGAGTGGGGCCCCGCAGGCTCAGCCGCCGACCAGGGAAGCGAGAAGCAAAGACGACCAGGACCTGATCGGGCTTACGATTTCCATGCACCCCCCAGAGGTACGAGTGTGTTTGCTGCTTACTCGCGTTTACGAGGTTGGGTTGTCTAGCACCGCCGTGCTCGCGGGCCGTAGAACCGACAACAATAGAAAGGGTGCATTGCAGTAATACACAGATTGGTATCGTAGATTGGGTATGTAGTGACACAGATGAGTATCGGAGATTGTGTGGGGTGGAGCGTAATATGCTGCCGTGTTCGATACTGCTATGCCCTCTCACTCGCTGCTAAGTGACGTGAGTGCGCGGAGGGTACTCGAGATACCCGATACACTCCTTCTCGATACTGCGGTATACCCTGGCTGTGACGGTCTGGTACTGTTGTGCCACCTCGCTCCTTCGCGATGCTGCTGCATTCTCTCTGATGACGGTGGAGTGGAGGGTATGGTCCTAATGGGTCTGGTACGGTTGTGCTCCCTCACTCCCTCTTTATGCTGCGGTCTTTTCTCCTCTCGACGACGGAGTGGAAGGTATGGTCAATCGGGGTCTGTTACTGCTGTGCCCCCTCACGACATCACCCTCAAAGAGCACCAGCTTCGAGAAACGCTTGTGTTGTACTTACGCGACGGAGTGGACCTTCACGATCTTCTCCTAAGGGAATACCGGGGTCCGTCGAGCGCCTGCCCGTATGACGTCGCCCGATTTCCAGGAGCGGTGTTCCACAACCGTACCCCGCCAAGGTTCACCAAATTCGTGGACGATGAGGTGCGACCCCTCGTTGATCGTGGGTGTGTTTTCAAATCGGCGAACATCCGAGCACCCGGGGGGGCGCAGCGCCGCCGCTTAGTCATGGCGTTGTCCGTCGAGGAGACGAAACCGCGTCTAATTTACGATGCGCGGCCGTTAAACAAGCAGTGCAAGAAGGTCCATTTGTCGATGGATACGGTGGCGCGGGTGGCTAGCGTCGCTTCGAAGGGTTGTTTCATGACCTCGTTGGATGATGCTTCCGCCTTTCACCACATTCTTCTGCGCCCCTCCGCTTGGCCGCTCTTTGGCTTCGCGTACGGTGGCATTGATTACTGCTGGTGTGTCTTGCCTTTCGGATTCAGTTTGAGTCCATGGTGCTACCATACCATTAGCGAGACGAAAGCCGCCTACCTTCGCTCCGAAGGGATCCCGGTGTTAGCGTACCTCGACGACTCGTGGTTGAATAACTGCCTCGCCTCTCACTGGTAGACGGCGCGGGGGCATTGGCTTGCTGCGGGCGAGGCTACACACGTGACGACGTTGGTGTCGTTCCTGCGTGGTCAGTTCCTGTCGGCCAAGAAGTGCGACTTCCGGCCGACTAGGCTGCAGCAGTATCTCAGGATGTTGTGCGACTCTGACACCACCCCCTTCCGGGTTCCACAGAATAAGCTAGTTAAACTGCAGCAGCTGCTGCGAGCAGCCCCAGACGAGTGCACGAGTATGTTGGTGGCTATTCGGCCGGCATTGCTGTGGACGCATGCTATGTTCGCTGTGCTTACTGAGCTCGAGAAGGAAGCTTTGTGCAAGGTCGACCTTACGCAAGACTCTAGGGCCGACCTTCTAGGCGAATTTAAGCTGTGGCTTAATTTGTCGGCTACCTCGCAGGAGGGGTCCTGGCAGCGGGCGCGACATTTCGTGGCGGCCTTGACGAAAGGATCGTCAGACGCGTTATCTGTCGCATGGGGGGGGGCGTGGTGAACACGGCCTCGGGCACCTTCCCCGCGGGGGGGGTGTTCCCGGCAGATTGGTTGTCAAATCATATCAACCAGAAGGAGATGTTTGGTCTCTACCATCTCCTTCGACACTTCTGCACGCGACACCCGGACGTGTTGCGATGGGCACAGGTACTCATAGACGTGAACAACCAGTCAGTAGTGGGTGCCTTTGACCGTGGGCGTGCGAACGACTGCGAGACGCACGCGTTGCTGGTGCAGTTGGTCGATGTTCAAGTGGCGTACGGATTCATGATTTGAAATGGATCCCGACGGCGGAGAACGCCGTCGCAAAATTCCATTTCGCGGCGTCACGAGACGCCCTCATCCGCATAGCGCCGGCATCGTTTCAAGCGGTCTAGGAAGAGATGGGCTCGCTTAACGTCGACCTCATGGCATGCACGGCGTCGGTTCTGCGCTCTCCACTGACTGGGGAGGAACTTCCCTTTTTATCTCAGTACGACTGTGCGGGTTCGACGGGCACCGACGTGTTTGCGCACGACGTCTCGCTCGTTCCGGGTACCAAGGCCTCGGCCTTCGGGTTCGTTCCCCACCTCCGATCATGGCCGGCCACATCGTGCAGCATTTGACGGAATGCGAGGCCCGCGCGGTTGTCCTTTTGCCGGATGTCGAGGCCATTTAGGTCCCTTTGGTGCAGCCAGCCACAGTGCGGTCGATCGAGGTAGCCGCAGTGGCGACGGAAGGTGCTTTCAGTGGCCCAGTCCAGATGGTGGCCTCAAGAACTGGCCGTGCTCTCGCTGCGGTATGATAGCATACGAGTTAGACTTCGGTACCAAAGGGTAACGATTGCGCAAGTTTCGGCAACTATCGCGCGGGGGCGGGCAGCTATCACCTAGTAGAGTGTATATATTTCGCGGTTTCGGACGTTTTCGAACGCTAACCGAAGCTCACGGTCTCCCTTTCGTTGGTGTTCTCCTCAAACAGAACGGCTCTAGAGAGAGCCACCTTCTGGGTGGGGCACTTATCAGCGGGGCGGCCACGGCCTGGGACTTGGTTCGGTTTGCGTTTTGCTCTACGTGTCAGGAAGAAAACGTTGCACAGTTTCATTTCTGCCGGAAATGCGGCGCTCAGCCGGTTCGATCATTGCCGGCCCCGCGATATCCGGGGCGGGTGCCTGCCGAGCCACTCCACGATGCACTGCTTTCGAGTGGGAGGCTCGCTCAGCAAATCCCTGGCCGGGACGACTGTGGACGAGATCATGAGAATTGGGGGTTGGAGGACAGATTCAGTTGCGAAGTAGTACATCGGGGCTACCTCGAGCGGACAAGTGCGGGGTAGCAAGAAGAAACGGGGCCAGAGCTCCGCGGAAGCTAGCGAACTACCATTGTCGCCAGATTTCAGAAAAGACTTTGCGGCGTGTGCGGGAAAGGGCTGAGTTCAGGTTATAGAAGTTTGGGTGAGACAACTCCGCCCCGGACCAGCGGTTAACTATAAAGGAAATCTGAAATAACGAAGTATGGGCGGGACCACAGGCCGGCGCAGGAGGCCTCATCCAATCCAACACTTACATTAAATTATCCATGGTAGAGAGACAGAATACTACAGTAAAATGACGATCATATTTATGGACTCAAATCTGTCACAAAGAATGGAACCATGGATGATATCGAAATGTCTCGGAATTTGTATCCAAGCGAGGTCACTTCTTCCTTTCGCTCCCGAACCCTCGGGACTAGAGTTAGTCGCGAAATTACTTGAGACCATCCCACCCACGCGGCAGTAGAAATAGCATTTTTGGGCTCGTATACCCAGATCATTTGCAGGTATTAACCCCGCGCAGAATATGTGATTCGCCACTTAACTCACACCGGGGGGAAATACCAGACGAGACCTCCTGCCCAGCGCAGGAGCCCTCATCCAATCCAATACTTACATTAAATGATCCACGGTAGAAAGACAGATTACTACAGGAATATATTTTGGGATGCGTGTTGAATTGATCGCCGCGAGACATCTGTTCATGATCACTATCCACTAATCGGTGCTCTCCTTCAATTTAGTATTGTAGTATTACGGGGGATCGTAGTAAATTGTAGGGCAGGGCAAGGGTTACCCCGCTGTTCCCCGGGGTTTTACCATATAACAAACGGTTGGCCGGCGGTATGACAATTCTCTCGCGACGTCGATATTTGCCACGTAGAATATTACTTGTTTGCAGATGCTGTTGTTGCCGCTATTTCGAAGGAAAAAACATAAACGAAACGTCACAGTCGCATCGCGCAGATTGCGATGACCTCGACGTGTCGCGAACACACCCACACCAAATAAAACGCTGCCGTGAAGTCAAAGATGACAAAAAGCATACAAGTAGACTTTTCGCCGATCATCGTAACGTACATGCACCCCGTAAACAACATTCTGTCGACCGAACAGTTAATATAAATGTAGCAGCGCAGAACTCGAAAGGCTGGACGCGCCCTGCAACATTTTACAAAATGCGTTCTAGTAAAAAGAGGGAAACAAGAAGGCAGGCAGTCCTAATCGAGAAGCAATATCACATCAGAAATCGAAACGTTTCAACACACATGTGAAGAACACGTGAGACGCTCAAGGCGGCGGTACGTCGGAGTCGAGTCGGCAAGGCACAGCTGCGCTCCCCACGTCGTAGTGGCCAGGACTTCGGTAAGGCGGAGGCATGATGGGTCCTTGTCTAGTCGCCTCGATTGTCTTCGCGCGTTCTTGGCTTGCGCGCTCATGGTAGCTAGCACTACGTTATGGTGTCGTTTGTGCCTGGAGAACAGGCAAGGTCATTGACGTTTGAAGGTAGACATACATATTCTGGAAATCATGATACCAGTCATAGTCGAAATCGTCTCAAGACGTGGTACTCCCCCCGAGTATGCAATCGTACTTCAACCACCGCCCTCTCGAACGCAACTGGGTCACGAAATGTTTCGGAATGGAGTAGATGACAGCTACGAGGCAGTACTCAACGCCTATCATCAAAATGGGTGACGGTGCTGGCGGCTCTCCGGCGTCCTCGTAGATGTCTACACGTGCAGACGCGAAGAAAACGCGATCTGGGGCGTTGTCCGCACTCCAAGGAAGAATCGATCATGTGGATGTGCTGATGTGCCGGAGGCAGCTCTCGTCGCAGGGGGGGGCACGGAGCAGGTCCAGGAAATGAGAAGTTGGAGGCGGCTCCGGTTAGGAACAAGGCATTGACTGCATCCTGGAGTGACTGGGGCGGTCCGTGCGGAATCAAGACTGGTGCGGTATCTCGCCATCGTGCACATTGGGATGCGGTTATCTCGATATGGCCATGGTCTTCGATATGGCAATCGGTAGTGTAGTGCCAGTTGAATCCGAGAGCCGTCCGAGTGTACATGATACGAGCATGCCGTTCCACGACGTCACCTGGCCACCCGCTGTTGGGGTGGAGTTGATCATCAGGTCAAAGGGTGATTGCTTGTTATATGGAGCCTGGCGTTCCCATTACGGATCTTGCGCCCGGTAGGCCGCTACTACCAAGGATCTTGTCACGTGCATGAGCCAAAGAATCCTGCATTCCGCCAAAGCATGCGACGCATACCGAACGAATGATACAAGACGTTTAGAAGACACATTTGAAAGCACAACGTAGTACATAATATGTATATATATATATATATGGGTACTTGCGGGCGCCGGTAAGTATTAGGGGGTATTGTTACGACGAGATGTGAATAACAGAACAAGCAAGAACTTACTAAGAGGGTGCGTTGGAGAGGCTTGCCGTCAAACATTCAGGCACGCACAGCCGCAAGAGTGGAGAAGAAGATGGCTCCAGCTGGTGTTGCCATGGTTGGGTTGGGAAGAGGGTGTCCATCTCGAGCAGCTATGGCGGAGGCGATGGCGGCGTTGAAGAAGCAATTGTTGTTCTCATTGGGCGGCAGAAAAGGTGAAGGGCGGATGGAGTCGGTGTCTGTTTGTCCGTCGTTGGTGTGGGATGTAGAACTAGCCGGAGGACTTGTCGTGGCCGGTCGGAATGTAGAGGGATCATTCAAGAACAAGGCTAGTGTAGCCTTGTCGAGGCGTTCGAGGTAGTCGATCATAGCCGCTACATCGTCGTCCTGTGGATGAGTCAGATCGTCGAGAGTAACCGGCGACAGGAAGAAGAGCTTGCTGGCATCGGTCGCTCGGGACAGAGCGACGTAGGCAGCCGCGCTGTCCATACAGCCGTCTGCTGGCTTACGAATGTCGAGCACAAGTTTAGGGATGGTTTCCCCTTGTGCTCAATAGACTGAGGAAAGAATACCAAGAGACAGAGGCACCTGCATTGTGTTTATGGTGAATTTCCGCTTGCCTTTACCAGCGATGGAGAACTTCCTGTAAACCGGACAGCATCCGATGACACCTCGAGGGAGCTCGTCCAGCTTTAGCCCAGCTCTGTCGGCGGCGTCGATGTTTGGAAGGCTTGAGCTATATGTGGTAGTTCATATGCACATGTTTTGAAGGCTTGAGCTACAGAAGATAGCTCATCTACACACATTTTCCCAGGCTGAGCTATAGGAGCTACATGAGTTACAGTAGCTCATCTGCGCCCGAGATGAGCTATAGGAGCTACATGAGCTACACATGTTTCCCCCGGCTTGAGCTATAGGCGGTAGCTCATCTGCACATATTTTCGAAGCGTGAGCTATGCACAATAGATGAGCTAGCTCATGAGCTGTCCGGGATGTGCAGAAAGTTGAGTATCGACCGATCGGTTGAACTCACAGCTGACGTACAGATCCGACCAACCAAACAGGGACACATTCGACACAAGGAAAAAAACTGCTGTGAATCAACAGCCAAACCCTCTGGTCAAGAGTCACGAGCGACAGCGATAGATACAACGGTAGGTCGGTCTACAGCAGTTTACACCATCTGCACATCTGCACCCACGTCTTTTTTTAAGGCATGCTTCAACCTGGACTGCTGTGATGTTGTTGTTAGGCTTCTCGCTGCTCCGTGCCGAGGACGCTGCTCGAATCTAGCGCTTTAGACTAGACCACAAAAGGGCAAAGGCTACTGCGAGCGATTTTGCTTTCGTATCTTGCTTGGCCGCGGTTCGTGGCCGCGTCAGTCTCAGCCTTGGCATGTGTTCGGTACGTAAGATCTCGCCTGACTTGCTGACCGGAGTATCCAACGGTTTGTATGTTTGTATGGAGTTGGACGACGCGGGTACAAGGGGATAGTTACTTATCGTCCCCTGAGTTGATTTTTTAAACGTGACTCACGAGTTGCGTTTACCGCTTGCCGGTTCCACCGGTCAAAATGAAAAAAAAAAACGAACAGCAGAGCTTCCCTCATAGCCTTGTACGCCGCCCGCCCGTCTCGCGACCACCTCATCACCGATTGGGTCCAGATCAAGTTTTCTCCCTCTCTGCCACAGTGAGCGTCGTCGCCCGCCTCGCGTCACGCCCGGTGCTCACCGTGGCCCTGCTTCGCCACTTCAACAATGTTGGTGCTCAAACTGCATTGAAGTCTCTTTGACGTTTAGTTTGGTCGCAAAAATAAGCACCGCTTGAATACTATTTCGCATATCAAAACGACCCTTGTATCTCGTATACGGTGCAAGCGGAGCCTCACAAGGAGGCCAGACAGATATCATTTGTGCTTCCTGGGTGTCTCGAGACACACGCGACGCCTAGCCATGCAAACGGCGAAGGCGCTCCTTGCAACACCCCCTCTGCCTGCTAGCACCCGCTGACACCCGCGGCGGCGCCGGGCTCGCCCGCGGTACCGTGTTCTGACTACACGCACGCGCACGAAACGAAATAAAATAGCTTCAGATTATATAAGCAACGCTTGACTCGTACCTGGTACGTTCGTATGAATACGAGTACGGCAAGGCGCTTCTATTGACGACCCAGTGCTTGTTCGAAAATAGAAGCTGTACCGGAACATTGTTTGCCAGAAAACGGTATACCTTGACAGAAAATGTCATATGAATTGGGTTTAGTGTGCCCTGATCACCTCGTTTTACTGTTCGTACCGTAAACGGGAAAAAATACGGTGGTGTACCGTTTTTTGGCATTTTTTACAAGTGAGGTGGACGGACATGGATGATTCACCAAAAAACGGTATATCTTGACTGAAAATGCCATATAACTTGGGTTTGGTGTACCCTGATGGCCTGGTTTGAGTTTTCGTACCGAACACTGGCAAAAAAAGGTCTGGTGTACCGTTTATTGTCATTTTTTTCCGTTAGGACACGGAATTAATTTTGCTTCCAGATACCCTAGGTAGGGAATAAGACAAAAAATATTGTTAGTAAAAATACGTAGATGTATATTTTTTTTCTGTGTACCGTACGTCCTGTTTACCGTGGTCCCCCGTAATAGTAATGAGCTCACACTATTTTCACAAACAGCAGAATTATATGTGTTCAAAAAAATGTTCGTGTTCTTCACATTATTAATGGTGGATGCAGTTAGTTTTTATAAATTTTGAAATACGTCAGCTGTGAGTTCTAAACAAGTGTGCAGGTAGGTATTTTACGCGAGTATTGTTTCGCTCTTGCGCCACTTCTCTAGGGATCTCCCGGAGGGCCACTTTGTACATCGTAAGACAAATAACCAAGGAAAATAACCCGAAGCACAAAAAAGGCACCCTCCAGGTAGCCACAACGGTTTGTGATGCGAGAACCATAGCCAGGTTCTCCCTTCTAATCGGTATGGTACCTTTCTTCCCTGTCTGCTGTTTTCATCCTTTGTACCTGGTATGCCTGACCCCCGCAGAGGATGTGTCAGACAGTACGAATCAAGCAAAGAAGGCTCGTCATCCACCAACACAGCAAGAATCTTTCCTTAGGACAGAACGAACGAAAACAAACGAGGTAATTATATATAAATCGCGGAGGATCAAGGTCAAAAACAAAAAATCCAAAGTAAAACCACGTCAGAACCAGCTGCAGCAGTTGGCAGAATGAGTAGAATGGGCACGTCCCACATACTATTTGGCCTGGCGACTTGCTACCCATGAGAATAGTAAAATTATTGCTGTCAAGCGTTCACCTATTTCGGCGTCCGCTCAGAGGCACCGTCGCTTGTTTGATCAGCGTCCCGTCAAAGGGCACCTGGTCCAGCGGTCGCTCTCGATATATAGTGCGGTGCTGCTTGTTCCATGTCCCAATCATCGACTTCGACCACCTTACTGGCCACCGCTATCGTTCGCGTTTGCTGCGTGAACTCCCTACCCGAAAGAGATTTATCATGTATTTAACGGAAAACGAGAACTGTAGTCAATGCTCTGAGGACGCGTGGGAACTTTCCTCGGCGCTACTTCGGCCATCATCTAGACTGTAGCCATTGCCAACTGTGGCTACCGCGACTATGACACTGTATTATCCGCAAATAACGATATAGCAGCTGGAATAATTACACAGCTGGGTCAGGTCGCATGGAAATATATCGATTGCGGCTATGACACCGCGTCGCCGGCGCAATCAGAGTAGAAATTGTTGGTATGACGCGACCACCTTAGCAAAGACCGTGAAGCTCTCGCACCAGCAAAGCGATACAGATCTATCATAGCGTTTGAGTGCGTCCACAGGTAAGAAAGTCATACCAAAAGCGGCGGAGCCATGACTTCGTTGCGTCCCACAACGGCGAGATCCGCGTGATAGATACAAGGTACAGCGGCGTACGAGCGCACTTTCCACAGACCATGCGTTCAGCTGGAACATTGATTTGTATAGGTGACCGCATTGGTATTCCCCGTTGTATTTATACCGTCCCCCTACCATGGTACCGACGGGGTTGTTTATTCGCGCGGTCTAACGTTATCTGGGATAACAAAGCTCCCGAACGGTACCGTATAATTCGACTCTTTCAAACCCGAAGAAATGTGAGACCACAAGTGTTTACCGTACAGTTAGGTAATTTACACGCCAAGTTGTTTCTTCTCGCGGCTTCGTCTGTTTTCCCACCCTTGCGACAGCAAGCTTACGTGTCACGTTCCTGGAGTTTTTTAATGTTATTTCGCGTGCACACTTTGTACGCGTTGGGCCTGTACCTCCCCTGCGTTGTGATCATTTGTTCCGAGATGTCGCCCGCCGCGCTGAGCGTTGTCGCTACCCCGATACGCAACGAGTGCAGGGGATACACCGGGATTCCGACCTGGCTTCTCCACCACCTCTTCGATTTCTCGATGAGCGCGGCCGTACTTCACCAATCGACCAGCGTTGCTACAGCGATACAAGGGAAAGGGGACATGGCCGGGAAAACTCTGGGAGTATATAACTAACTCCACGCTAAGGGCAATGGCGCCGCCGTCCGGTCCTGGTCGACGACTTCGGCCCACGAACCTCGTTCCAAGTTAGCACGTCTACACGTAAAATATGTTAGTGACCGGCCCAATGCATGCATTTCTGTCTGCGGGGAGGAAAATGCGTGCATGAAGGCTGTTCAACATCAGTAGCCTGTTCGCCGCCTGAACGCGTGTCGCGAGGCTGCCTTGTTTAGTCACACCAGGCGGTTTCCGCAAATCCACTTGACTTAAGAACTAATCGTTCACGCGGTGACAGAAGCGGTAGGCGGTCTCGGGAATTCGTTTTCCGATCTGCAGTGTGATAACCGTAGATCGATTGTCCCGTACGAGGGCAACATCCTATGTAAGGAATCTGACGACGCACGGCTCGGACGTGGATTCATTGTCCCGCGGGACGGAGCCGACAGTACTCCTGGTCTCTGCGGGCCACCCTTAGGAGTGACGGTTTCCTCCTCAAAGATTTGAGTTATTAACGACCTAATATTTGCGACATCCGTGCCGGGCATTACTGTCGATACGGACCTTTTGTCTTTACCAACATTTTCCGCTTGCGACGCCCGTCGTTCATCTCCACCCGCAACCTGCTGAGCAAGGCGGGCGTGAACGATGGCTTCCGGCCGTCCCCGCAGAGTGGGCTCATTTCCCACTGTTCAACACGCCGTCAACGATGTGGTGGTAGTCGATCGGTGCCTTCATTGTGGCTAGCGGAATAGTCCGGATTTACAGGGTTTATTTCCGGCCGCTTCTAAACATGCGTACGTCCACAAAACATTCCGTAACGCCGTGGCCACCACGTTTGGCCAAGCGCTCACCAGCCGCGCTACGGCGAGTAATCCGTTCGAAGCGGAATTTCGCCTACCCTTGACCCCGGCATACCTAGTATCTCAGGGGGAGTAGGAAAGGGCGCAGCCACCCAGTCTTGTACTCGTATATACGTACATGACGCAGTCTTGGTAGAGCCGCAATGCTCGCATTGAGGTGATCGGGATGTGCGGGCGACTCTTAAAAAGAATGGGGTCCAACCATGGTCGGCTCATTCGTGTGAAGGAGGCAAGCAAGCCGCCCCCAGCGCCAAGGAGGGGGACTTTGTGGCATACAAGGCTGGCGATGTTGGGATGAGCACTCGATACAGTAGCGATGATGGTATGTTTGCGGCACGGAAGAATTCAGCAAGTTTTTCGAGCTGTTCGCGTGGATTCAAGGGAGCGCCACAGCGTGCTGGAATCCGTGTTGCGGTCCATGATAGGGAGTCTGTTCGTCGTATATAGAGTCGTGTAGTCGGGCAAGTGTTCTAATGGTAGGCATGCGTAAGCAGTTTGTAATGCCCACCGTACAAGCTGGGCCAGCCGAGGTGCTGATTCGGTGGTTGATCGGTGATTCCCCGCTCAATATTATATATTGGGATGCGTGTTTTTTACGCCGTGTTGATCATGCACTAACCAACAAACGGAAGACTTTTTCATTTGTTCGAGGGATAAGACCGATACAACGAACCGAATGAATACCAAAACGGCCATAACTTGTCAGGAAAAACAAAAAGAAATAAGGCGAGGTATCGGTTTGTTTGCACATGCGGTTCAAATATGAGGTTTAATTTTCGGATCGAAACTCGCAAAATTGAGCGGGGCACAAAAGAAACACCCAAATTTCTCGCAATTACTTGTTTTATGTACGAAAATCGTGTTTGGGCTGTACCTCTTGATGAGCGGAATAGGGCAATGAAAGTAATATCGATCTTCTCCTATGGTCCTCAGTCATGCCTCCACCAATTTTCGGCGTGATCGGGAACGACGATTTTGTTGAGAATTTGATGTTAAAAAATCGCCTTTTTTGAGTTTCCGCCGAAAACTCGTCGAGATCGAGTCGAAACTAAACAAACATCTAGATTTTAATTATATTTGTTCTGCGCATGCAGTGTAGTGTCAGGGTCAGTGCCTTCAAATTTCAAGTCCAAATTCGCAATGGTTAACGAGATATGACCTTCGCATGGTATATCTATTTGCCGGCAGGCCCAGCTCGTACATGCCTAGCATTGAATAGTGTGGGTTCTCGGGACTGGCAATCGTTTGTCGTTAGGTTGTTCTAGCGTTCGCCTCGCAAGCGAGTTCCACGACGATTTTTCGTTTTGATGTTTGATAACAGCTAAGGTGAAGGAATACGTAGCGGCAGGCACGTCCTAGACCGGTTTACGGACTTCATATTTAAAGCGCCACTTGCCCACGCTCATCAGCGACGTCTCTGGAGATGCGATGAGGGGTGTCGTTAGGAGATGGGGCTGTGATGGAGGATCGACCCGACACCCAGGACAGCCTTCGTTCATGTGCGAGAGAGGGGAGCCTTGTGCTTCAATGTGCTGGAAATGGTGGTCATGGCGGTCACGACATGGACGTTCACAGCAGAGCCTCATGTTAAGGCTTTAATGCGTGGGCGAAGGTATCGTTTTGCGAGGCAACAGTGCACTGATTATTTATGGGGCTGGTCGATGTCGGGGGGGGGGTGCGAACCGAGGTCGGACGCACTGATACGTGTACTCTGTTGCCTAGACATTCGCAGTGGATAGCATCGTCCCGACATCGACTGGCAGGAGCAGCTGCTGCGGAGACAAGGACGAGTCTCTGTACGTATCAAAATATATGACTCAGTACTGCGGTGGCTCAGTTGTAATTTCGACATGGCGCACTTTCGATCTCGGGAGCTGGTTTGTTGGAGTACGCTTATTAAGTTCAAGCGTTGTCGCAAGTGTTTGGCGTGACGTGAGTTTAATAGTTGCAAGGCCTGGACGTCGATCGAATTTACCTCGTGATATTGTGCATCAGAAGGTAGCCCGGCCAATACGACTTCCAGAACAGATGCGGCAGTGAAGCGATCCCGTCGATTGCGCGTAGGAGTGGAGCTACCGGTCAAGGCTCCCGTTGTACAATGTGCGCTCAGAGGTATTCCACGGCAGGCCACAACAACAAGAACGCCACGCAACGTCTGCCAACCGGTGGCGTTCAGTATGCTTCTTTCGTGGTGAACCGTCATCGCCCCGCGGAGTCCGGAGGGTTTAGTAGCAACGCTGTTCATGTATGAGGTACTTCTTCCTGACACGTTTGAAAACGTTTGCCACTCAATCGAAAGTGGTGCACTTCGTCCATTTTGTTTGGTTTTGGGTGACGTACCGAACGCGTCATGTGAAACAGTACATATCGCCTTGTTGGAATATGCCGGGAACATGGAGGTCTGGTTCGAGGGGTGTAATGGCGAGCAGAATACTACTGAAGGTGTAATCGTGCTGACTCGGAACAACGGCCCGTGAACCGAGGTCTTTCTTTCGGGCGGACGGTGATGCCGTTGCCTATATGTTGGAGTTGATGTCCTGCCTTGCTGGTTCTCCGGAACATCGTCTACTCTCCTAGTATCGCTGTGACATGGCTGTACAAGTGATGTACGGCGGTGCTCTCTCACAAGCAAGCAGGTGTGTCGAAGAGGTGGTGGTAAAGTCGAGTCGGGATCTTGATGAGTTTGCATCCCACTCAATGGGTGTCGGGGGACCGATTACGTTTGAAACGGCCGGAGACACATGGAGGACATCGATTCAGAGAGACGGGAGGTTGGGGCCGACGTACACATGAAAAATATATAGAGCACTTCAGAAGGGTGTCACATACCCACGTGGTGGTAAAGGTGGCAAAGGTGACAAAGGAGAGACAGGCGGGGAAATGAACAGCTTGGGGTGGAAAATAAGTAACTGTACAATACGCCGTAGTGCCACATTGATTCGTTGTTCGAGGGGTCCATAAATATTCGGAGGATTGGTTGTCACAAATTACTGCAGGCAGAACATGTTTTGAACCCAGCCGGTATCATAGCGGGAAGAGCGAGATTGTAAGAAGCGTCAATGCAGATGTTTGGCAGAGGAGATGAGTCGTTCCTCCACGACCGACATAACGACAACAAAGATTCGACACCCAACGAAGCTCGATTTTTGAGGGCTGACGTATCGTGGGTACATCAGCGGGACAACATGGCGTGTGTGTATCCACCAGCGTCAGCCTAGCGTCTGCCTTGCTAGGAGGTTGGGGATGGGGTTGCTCGTTTGTAACTTCACGGCATCGCGTCCTAGTCATATCCCGGTTGCGGCGGGACTTCAGGCCAACAATAATGGACTGTTATTGCCCTCGACGAAATGCATTCGAGCGCTTTTCTCAGTTTGCTTGTCTCTTTTTTTTGTTAAGTCGCGGGTGGAGTTGTCGAGAGTGACGGGAGAGGCCAGTCGGGACCAGCACAGACGGAATCCCAGAGTGCTGTGTTTGGCTCAGGCAGAGCGTCTGCTTGTTGCTATCGGTACCACTTGTTATAGTACTCGGCGGGGACATATATCCAGCAGCAGCACAAGAAGACGGAACGAGCACCCACACCAGTACCACAGCAATGGGATCGATATCATTGAGGTTTAATTGGGGTTGCGGGGCTAAATACAAGACTGTTGGCCAACGAAAAACGAAACATGATCGCGGAGAGATGTCCAATATTCAGTCAGAAAGCTGACGACGCTCTCTTGGCCAAAGCAAAACATGTCGGTTGTTAATTTCAACAAAAAATACACTACAGATTGACAAGAGATCTCTGTACCGCGAAATAGTTGTTGTTGGCGAAATGAGAACTGAGGTGGATGCATGCTCTAGGGGGCAAATCCTACAGTATCCTCCCAAACCTGAAAAAAAAACCATTTTTTGTTGTGTGTTGTTATACATTCGACAGATTGACGTATTTTCAACTGCCGGGTTAATATTTTTGCGAGTACCGAAACATACATACGATGATGATCGCAAGATACAAATATAATCGAAAAGTATAATTATTTCAGCTGGTGCGACGATACGCGATAGACGGTCGATCTCGACCGAGACTCAGCCCACGGGCAACCCGCGCGGTGGCGGGCAAGATCAACTGGCATAGAAGACGGGCTCAAAAAAATGAGGTGGATGCATGCTCTAGGGGCAAGAGCTTGCCGGGGGTACTATTTCCAGTACGAATTAATTAAATTGAAACTCAGGTTCATTTATTTGCTGTTGCTTCTGGTGAGCCGCTGCTGTAGTCTACGAGTACGTATCCACCGAGCGGTGCGCGACGAGTGCGCTTCTGTTGGTCTCTAGGCTCAAACCCGCTCCAGGCGACTGCAGTCTGGACACGGAGAGATGCGCCGCCCGCTGACTGCGCGTCGTGCGCGAAGCAACGACGTTATACAGTTGTCTCACAATCCTACTCATCGATCGTTCTGCTGCTGTTTGTTGTCGTGGACAACATCTTGAATTCAGACAGCTTGCCATTTTTTGGTACGAAAATCTGATCACCCAAGTCGTCAGATTATATGTGTATGATAAGGCATGTACACTGGACGTCCTCTAACGTCAGATATCCCGCCAGCAGGACCGGAACAGGTGACAATTGCTTCCAGCAGACAGAGACTCCGGGCACACAACAAACCAGAGACGACCCTGGGGACACAGGAACAACACGTCTGTTTCAATTGAGGTGCTACCAGTCGCAGGGCACCACGGCGGCACGAGTACCTGCACCACCAGTACGTACGACAGGATCGGGAAGATTTCATCGGTTTTCGCAGTTCTACATACATTACTTGAGCGATGCGCGTCACAGCGCCGAAACCGTCGGTACAGACAACTTACCGGCAGTAAATAGGACCTACGGTACACACAAATACCTACATACTACCCTATTTTGACTAGCAATATTTGGTCCTACTACTATGGTCCCCCGTCATAGTAGTTTGCTGAGGCAGTCGCTGTTGTTGCCTACCAGGCTACCAGGTACCAGGTATTTGATAATTTGGACTCCGACTTACTGTAGAGCAGGAAGCGACCCATCACAGAATATATTGCAGACCCCGTGGGTCAAGACCATGCAGCCGGAAGCGACCTTGCACGGCAGTTTGCGCGAGGTGGACAACGACCTCATTAACGCCGTTAGCGAACCACGCTGAGCAAGCCATGCGATCCCACTTTTGTTGCGATCGATGCGCTGTAGCCAATTTGCGAAAAAATTCGTGGCTCGTACCGACTCTGGCACGAGTGTCTACGAGCGATTGTCCCCCCGGTGAGGCTGACTCGCGTAGCTCAAGGCGCAGGGCTTCGTTGAACCCGAACGTTGGCCCAGGCTGCTTGTAAGACGTGTCCGCTATCGATTCGCGCGGTATACAACGGGAGCGGTTTGAGACCAGAATTTGCGAGGATTAGAGATTCCTTGGGGCCGCGGTCAGACAGAGAGACAGCCAAGTTTGCAATTACCGCAGCTGAGACTCAGTTTTACTAACTGAGAATTCAAAAGCAACGTAAAAAGGTCATCTCGGCTATCAATTATTAGTGTTCCTGTGCAAGCTCCGTATGGTCGTTCAGCTGTTCGTACACTTATGCTAGTGTTCGGATAGCCCACATATTGTCTGAGGCGTGATTCCAAATCGAACCAATCACGCTCTAGTCCTAAACTTGCGATTGTCAGCGTACCAATGAAAAACAGAGGTCTGACGAATCGCGTGGCTGTGGAGTTTGTATTTTACTGGAGGTTTCGAGCGTACCCAAGTTCGGCAAGAACCCGGACAGATTAAACCCAGGTTAGATAAGTGGACTCTACCGAGAGGGCCACAAAAAACCAAAGAAACACTCAGCAGTCTCAACCAGATGCTCACTACTGGTGTACGCATCTACAAACAATCCAACAGTAGGCAGCACACAGCGAATCTACTCGATACGCACCGATTGCGGGTAGTTCGGTACTCGTAGGCCTGTACCTCAACAAATTGTCCCTACAACATGAACCATCGTAACATACATACCAGATAGTAGATTATTGTCTATATATTACGAGCGTTCAGCCCGGCAACACGATAAAGTGTGCACAAACGTTGTTACGCTAAAGTCATATTTCGAGGTATAGGGCGTGGGGGCCACACGTATGAAATTTAAATCTGTCGAAACGATTGTAAAGGGTGGAAACCACTCAATCGATCTTTATTTAGCATGCATCCCCCTTGAACCCATTCGGAAATACACCCAGTATCAGAGCAGACATCATTCTTTCGTCGACAAAGCCTCCTAGTGTAGCAAACCCCCCCACAATACTCAACGAGCTGTAGGTATTTGACTATCTCTGTGCAAACCTCATGAACGATCGGCCCGAGTACGGCGGATATTCGCGTAAACCACCGAGTATCTCGTTGACACACTGTAGTGCATATAAACACTTTGGGCGGCGATCCTCCGTGATTTGATCTTCGGCGTTCCTCCCTTCCTCCACAAAAATATTCTACAATACGTACGATGGTATTAAGCGCCTCGAATGACCATGAAGATACAACTCGTCCATCATTTGATGGATGGATATCATGCCCATAAGCAGCCGGGCACCAAATACTGTCAATGCGCCCTTCCTCAGGTACCAATAGTTTCGTCATGAACCGCCCAAATGATCTTTAGCAGCAAAAGTGCAATCTCGTTCGGCGGACCCGGCAAGCAGAAGTGTCCATCTCCACTTCCTTCGTAAGCACCTTTCGTCCACGCTTTCATGCCCTGCGCCATGGATTGGACATTCACGTATGTTGCACCACTCGCGAAGAAACGCTTTCGTTGGTTCTCACTCCACTTTGAGATACAACCGGAACCAGAATAGGTGCTGAGCCAAAAGAAGGCAGTTCCAGCCTCCTGCACTTGGGTGGCGTATTTAATTGCGCCCTCTGCATTTACCGCTACTCCATTTCCTGGGTTCATAAATATGGCGTCGTATGAGGACAGTGGGTCCATTCCATGGTCCTTTCTCGCATCGTCAAGACTTTTAGTTTGCCTGTCGCCAAATTTGAAGTGCACGACGGCCCCGTTTTTGAAGAAAAACTGGCTTTTGTCGTCGTCACACCTAGCAAAAAGGGCGGCAATCATGGGTACAGGTTGCGCTCGCGATGGATACGGATGTCTATATATGATAAAGAGGTTGGATATCAAAGAGCAATCGGATCAGATACGATTCCGGAAAACGACATGACGCGATGGCGATGTTTCGGGATCAAACTCGCAGATTGAATATCTCGTTCATCATCGCCACAAAAAGCACGAGGAACACTGCGGGATGGAGAGCACAACACGTTCGATGTGATATGGTACATCACAACTGGATATTTCAATTAGTCGACACTTTTGATGCGATACCCTAACACTACATTGGACATTGTTCCAACAAAATAAAGCTCAGAGCCAGGTCATTATAAGGCCCCAGGAGTCTACAGGCATTCTATTTGTATCATAAAAACATGGAAAACAAGCGACACACATAAGTCGTCTGGGTAACATACTCAAAGGCAGTTCCACGGCAATTTGTATAATCTCACAATGTATACAAGTCGAGTGCGATTGAGAAAATATACTACACGCGGCAGGACAGCGCTACAATACGATGAGCGTGACGTAACTACACAAGATAAAGCCGAAAGCAGACGACGGGTACTTGGCGCCAGGGCTCTGCCTTCATCTTCCAGGGTCTTTGAAGACCTCAAAGGCACCCTGAGTCGCACGGTTTTGCACCCATCTTCGAGGGATCTTCAAGGCTTAAATGGCACCTTGAGTTGCAGGGTTGGACGACACTACCTCGCGCTCTCAGACATGCAGGTAGCAGGTTCGGCGGATTGTGCCCTACTGGTAGTACTTCAAATGTTTAGACTATTCAGATCACGCAGATGTTCGCGTTATGTATCTCCCGTCGCCGTTCTTTTCGGCACGCACGCGGCAAGGTCGGCGGAATCTCAAACGAAAAACATCGAATATTGTACGTGTGAGGCACCTTGTTTTTGTAGAGTGCCTAAAGCCGTTACAGATGTGTTTTCCGATGCAAAGTCGTCATCATTATTGTGTCAAGTAGAGCTTTGCGTTAGGCACTTAAACTGGTTGCGGTACAGGCTTTACCATATCGCAAAGAGTTATGTGCGTCTGGTACGTAACTTGGTACACATCAGGTGGGATCTAAACCTGTATAATACGATCACGTGGCACTTATGTATTTAAAAGCTGAGGTGTTCTACGATAGAGGTTCACTCTAATTGTTTTTAGGCTCCACACTTGAGGAGCTCCACATCTCACCCAAAAACTGAATTCAGCAAACGTAAAGCTAATCAAGACGAATAATCCCACGAATCAAGTATATATTTGATCATTTTTCAAAAACACGATTGACATTCCGACGATTTTATGTTAACGAGCCCCGTCATTTGGAAAACATTTAAGCTGAAATGTGCTACCTCTATCGTAGAACGCGTCACCTGCAGTCGTCGGCCCCAGCGATGCAGTGATTCTTCAAAAGAAGCCGCTGCAAGTCGTTGACATGACTGTCCGCAGCGGGCACCGAACACGCGCGGCACTGCGTATCACCCGGGACATTTTTATCTTCACGAGGGGAGCCAACGTGCACTCTCTTAGACGTTATCTTGTCCTGGAACATGCACATGATCGCCTCCACAACCTGACGACACGATACACGAAACCCAATTGTAGATTAGGAGACAAGATGGAGTTCCGAGGTCGCTGGTGATACATGAAGTTGTTGGTGAACCATGGATACTAATGTCTTCGCAAAACCCCAGTTTGGGGGCTTATTAACTCCGACGTGTGACTCAAGGATGAAAACTTAAAACGACGATGATCGCCAAAACGGAGTTCTACGAGTATTGTATGATACGGCGCTGCTTGGACTGGTGCTAGGTTATGTGGGGTAGTCTAATTTTCATGTACAGCGTCTGTCCCAGTCGGGCGCGGGGCTCGTTACCTCACTCAAAATTGAACCCAAACATTAGTAGTCGTCGCAGAGTAGCACACGACTGCATGACGGTGAACATCGCGGAAACAAATGGTTAAAACACTTATGACTGTCAAGAAATATTGTGTCACTGGGGCGAGTGACTGTTACCTGCTGAAATGACAGCGCTCGGAGACGACTTACTTATCGTAGCTCCGGTCTTTTGACATTTCTGTTTGCACGACCATCGCAAGTTCAAACAACGTTTTAGATTGGCGCAGGGTACTCTGGGTGGTTTCTACGAGATTGGGAAGTCTTGAACACTTCCACAACGCTTTCTTGACCGAACAAACGCTCGGACATGATGACCGAAAAAACAAGTGCATTATCTCCTAGTTGACGACGTGCTTCATCGTCGCCGGGTAATCGACTGCGAATGCCTACGAATGCGGACAATGCACGTTTCGAACTGGTCGAGTGTTGGACCCTTTTCGAAGCTAGACGAACGAACTCCAAAGGCTGACGGTTGTGCCTCGCGCTGAATCTACACACTACGAGAACAATCTACTGAGACTTCGGGCAAAACCATCTCTTGAAGGCCTTCCATTCGCTAGGGGGGGCGATGTATGAGAAAATCCGCTGAACGAATGCAGCTGAGAATTTACACTAGTGTACATGTTTCTTCCAATCGTAGGAAATCGTAGCGGAGATTGAAGGGAGTTGTCTTGTGCATATGTCTATGTCAGTGATCGGTCGGTCCATCGGTCGGTTGCTTTAAGAATATCGCAAAGATCCATTTTGTTTTGCGTCGTGTAAAACATATATTCTCATGGATCCCTTTACAATTACTGATCACCTTGATTTCTAGGGGCCTGCGCACCTAAGAACTACTGCACTAGTCCTGCACAAGCCAATATTGTGCTGATAGTCGTCCTTCGTGGCACACGTTGCACATGTTCCGACCTACCCTGTATTTAGTTTACACCTATGATACATTCTGCAAAATTTCTGTAATAATATAATTGCCCTACCCTGTAAACACGTACTATTAGTAGATCATTGACGTACCCTCCCTGCAAAATGAGTTAAATCATTGAATTCATGGGCACACTAGCCCTGCCTGACCGATGTCATCGTGAAAATACCCCTTGTTCCCTAAACAATGTTTGAGCGGTTGACCGCCTGAACCGATCAACTGCCAATGTGCAACACTACTCAGAACGAACAGTTTTTGTATGCACTCGCGCACAGATCTCTTGGTCTGGTTGCGAGAAAAATCGTCTACGGATTCGTATACCGGGTAATTTATTGAATTCCCTCTCGAACTAGTACAGAAGGAAACGCAGCACCCCAACAGTGGAATTTGCACGCCATTTCTGTCGTAGATAATATTGAGGGGATAAGTGGTGTGTCCGATGAGTGCGTGTTTTGGACTGGATCCGCAGCGATCATGTCCTCGTTGGTACCTGACGCATGTGGGAATTGCCATACAGAAGAATCTTCGAATTCAGCGGAAATGGCCCTCTTGACATATTCGATGGCGTCGCGCTTCTGCACAAGCCTTGGGTCACAGCCGTTGGTTCCCATTTCGGGTATTCTGGGTTGTCTCGATTTGGGCAGGCATACCTGCAGGCGAACACAAGGTTGACGCGAAGACGGCTGTCAATCTGAGGGGGGTTTAATCGACACAGTGACTGGACACACTGGACTGGTGATACGGTAGCGCGTGGGGTGGGGGGGTGTACTCATAATCATGCATGGCCGTAGTCGTATGCCCATAGACCTCTGCATTCCTATACTGCCGGGATGGAGTACGTCGGGTCGGGGTTTTCAGACCAGGCAGACATACTTGCACCAAGTGCGAAGCGCCGCGAGGTGTCGGACGAGTCGCACGAAGGGTGAGCTGCATCTTACTAGGACCGCTTTAAAGGCGAATTCTTTTACATATGGATGACAGCAATGAGGGTGTGGCCACTTCCAGAGACAGCAACGAGGTTACTACGTAACTGCCTATTGCGTGCCTACATTAACATACACACTACGTGATACGATCATCCCCGTTGTACGAAGTAAAGGGTCTCTTCGCACAAAAATGATCTGACTTAACCGCCAGCCGTGGTGACCACCGCAAAAACAAGAACTACAAAACAACTAAACGGTACCCTGGCTGTCTAGCTCGCGCAGTGACAGGCGTGTTATACAGTGTCAACGCCAACCGACGCCAACCCAAGCTATATGTACATACCAGGCATATATCGGGGTGGGGGGCGGGGTGGGGTGGGGGTCCTTAATATCAAGCATGGTCAAAGTCGAATGGCTGTATACTCTCGGATCACTACAATGCCATCACGGAGCAGGTCGGGTTTTCACCGGCCAGGCAGACGTTGCTTGCACCAAACGCGAAGTGCCGTGAGTTGTTCGGCGAATCTCATGAAGGGTGAGCCGCAGTGTACTCAGAACCGCTCGTGAGGCAGACTTGCACTTGGATGACAGCTTCAAGGAGTTCATTTTTTGTAAGTCGTGGGTCCTCCTAAAGATAGCAAAGGGGGTACTATGTGATTGCCTCGTGACGACGTGCTACGATCATCCCCCTTCAGTGGGGTAAAGATTTTGCTCGACGCGACAAATGACCTAACGCGGTAGCCACCTGTGACCGCCCGCCAAAAACAAGACAAACCCACAACGGTAACGTAGCTACCTAGCTAAAGTGGTAAGTGGCAGGGTTTTAGTGCTGCTGCCAACCGAAGCCAGCCCAACCTTTGGAATACAAAGGGGGGGGGGGGGGGCGTACTCATTTGTTGCTTGCCTTGATCATTTGACCATTGACCACGCATCCCTTTCGAGACGGAGGGGGGGGGGGGGGGGGGGGGGGGGGGGGGGGGCTATTGTACCGTCATGGTCATTAATTACCCCGTGAAGGCAACTCGTGCTTCTCTACTCAATGTGCGACTACCGTAGACTCAACGTTTCACGTAACACAGTCGCATGGCGGTACATGTCGCAAACCCAAACGAGTCGATGAAAGCAGACCTCAAAGTGATTCCCCTACTATGACACCAGTCGATGTTTGACGGACTCGCTGTAAGAGACACCCCGGATACGCCCTAAACCTCTAACTTCAACCAAGATCAAGTCACTACCGCACAGTAGATACATAGTCAAGCATATTACCACCGACGTAACACAGCAACGCTACTCAGATTCAGCAGCATGTATGCAACAACGAAACCTGTAACTAAATCTGCGAAAACACGGCAATATCTATGTACCGCACCCCAGCACGCATAATGATATTTCGTCTATTCTCTGCTTTTTAAAGCGGTCCGAGTTAATGAGTACATCGTTCCCTCACCTAGCCTTCGTTGACGCGCAGGTGCAATTGTATGGAAGTTCGATCACATACTCATCGGACCACTCAGAAGAAATTCCTTGGGCCGGCGTCGGCAAGAGGTCAGAGACGGAGCACGCGCTCAAGTTTTTTAATCCGCTGTCTGCATAGCCCTCCGTCACACGTTCTGACGGCTTGTCGGCCGAACAGAGGTTCAATAGGGCCAGCTTAGCGCCAATTACGAATGCCAGACGCAGGAACATCGGTATCTGGAAGACAAAAGAAAAAAAAAACAAGCAGGATAAAGTCCAACATAGCATATTTAAAACGTCACAGAAAAATCAAACATATCGTTAAACGTTCAGACATTGTGAATTATAACCATGAAGTAGTAACTTAAGAGATATTAGATAACTTGGTGGATACTCTGGGACACTTGATATTTGGATGATGCAAATATATTCCCATTTGACAGGACCAATCAAACCCAGCCGTGTGGCTCTCTAATAAATTCAACTATGATATCGTAGCGAAGTACTCTCAGCGCTCCTCAGCGTTTCTGAGACGTATTTCTTATTGCGTTGGTCGTGTCAGCGCGATATGAGGTGCACGTTACGGGACGAAGCTGCCTCATATGGTCCCCGACACCGACCGTGTCAGCGGTGGCCTTGGCTGTGTTTGTGCCGTACCCTGGATGCCGGCTGGCGGGTGTGCTGGGCTCGTTTTAACACAAACATTTCAAAGACGTCAGCTGTGAGTTGGACAATTTGAGTGGTCAGTAGTGGATTCATCACAGTCTCGTGGCTACCGGTGCCCAGTGAGGTCTATCTTTCGCCCGTCGAACCCTCGTCTAAACTACAATGGTTTTGGGATGTCCTTCACAGCTGTCCGTCAAAGGGTGAATGTGCGGTCAATCGGCATATGTGCTCGCTCATGGCTACAAGAATATCCTGTTTTCGATGCTAGCGCCAACTTCTCTTTAGGCCGAAACGGGAGAGGCCGCAGCCTCCGCGGCTTTGGGCAGCTCATGGTAGCAAGAGTGTGGGAAATTTGGTCTGGGGTGGTCGGTCCCCTGCCCCACCGTTGCACGTGCGTTGAGGGTCGGGCGTTGCAGAGACGTGTGTTGAGATATGGAATTGGACTACTTTACGTGTGAGAGCACGGGTGTTTCGCAAAAATGTGGAGATTCGTAGGCTAGTAAATGGTCTCGAACGATCGCGAGCCTCTTCGGCTGCTGTGCACGCCTGGCGACGAGGCTCAACGTGAGGCAGAAAGCATGAGGTCCTTGGTTTCGACCGATCGAATGAGCCTACGCCGCGGGAGGAGCGGTACGGTGATGGAGGTACAATCGATGTCCTACCATCTTGTTCTTGTGCACGCAGAAAGCACTCCACATGACGCGTGGAGTTTCGGTTGTGTTGTGAAGACGTTTTTGTTTCGTCACGTAAGAAGGAAAAACTAACTATTAATGAACACGTGAGCTCCTGTTTTATTTACACTCTCATGCAGGCTCCCTGACGGAAACGGTTGTCCTGCAATATAGTCCGTTGCTGACCCTTGGGGTTGTGGTTAGGTCTTCCCTCGTCGTGCCTCATCGTGCTCAACTGTTTGTCGCTGCTGTTGCCACAGCCACTGTTTCTGCTGCTGCTCCTGCTGCGGCAATGTACCACCGCTGCTGTGCACTTGTACTGATACTGCTCACGCAGCCGCCCTCAAGGAATAGGTCAGCCTCCGATAGGTTTCGTTGGTGAACCTCGAGGGTGATGGCTATATTAGTTTCTTTTGTTCGAATCTCACTTGGACTTCCAGCTTCAGGACAAGACGTGGTCACAGGTGTCGTCACTTTTACCCTCCGTTACGTGTTTTTTCCGTTTTATGGCGCAAAGAGTTCCGTTTTTCCCCATGCTCGTCGAATATTCGCCAAATTTTGCTAACTCCCGCTCTCGCACTGTCGGCTCGTCAAGTGTTTACCCATGAAAACGTCACTACGAGCATAAGCACACACTCGTTGGGACTCGGATATGCGCCTTGACTTCAGCAGGGAAGAGATTCACGTGCTCTGAAGCAACTCAATCGGATACACCATTACACCATTCCTCGTCATGCCCCACCGTCTTCCGCTGCCTCGACCGCCGTGGCATAGACGTCCTGAGACGTGCGTGATGTGCTACGGCCGTTTCTGGTATCACCGCTGCTCCGCTGTAGCTGCTCTGACGCTCCCGCCAACTGCAGCTGCTGTGTAATTCTGCTGTTGCTCCTGCTGCCGCTCACGCAGTTCCTCTCACGGCGCAGGTTAGTCTTAGATATATTATTATTCCTTTGCCCCTCTTGCGCCACCGAGCTCCCCTGCCCAGACTGTTGTGCCAGGGGCAGCTTAGGGGCATGCATGGTGTGCGGCTGCTGCTGCTACTTCTGCCTCTGCTCTGGTGCTGCTGCTGCACGGGCAGAGATCTCAAACAATCAGTCAGAAAGCTGACGACGCTCTCTTGGCCAAAACAAAACATGTCGGTTGTTTTTTTACAACAAGTAAACAACAGGTTGACAAGAGATCTCTGCACCGCGAAATAGTTGTTGTTGGCGAAATGAGAACTGAGGTGGATGCATGCTCTAGGGGGCAAGAGCTTGCCGCCGGCGTCCTACGGTATCCTCGCGAACCTGAAAAAAGCCCATTTTTTGTTGCGTGTTGTTATACATTCGACAGATTGACGTATTTTCAACCGCCGGGTTGTTATTTTTGCGAATAAAGGCGAAAAGTAGAAAGTACTCAATTAACTTCTATTGTAAAAGACCTATGATAGTATGCCATTTTGGGTCATTCTTTTTGCGCGTACCGAAACATATGATGATAATCGCAAAATACAAATTTAGGCGAAAAGTAGAAAGTAATCAACTAACTGCTGTTGTTGCATAAGACTTACAATTGTTCGTATGCAATTATTTAGTAGTATGCAATTTTTTAATAGTACTCGTACATAATTTTGTTGTCGCACAAGAAGTAATCTACTCCTCCTCTTGTTGCAACGTTAAATATCTGCTTTTGCAATGGTATGCGAAGTTGTTGTTGGTCAAATGAGAAATGAAGTGGATGCATGCTCTAGGGGGCGTAAAAAATGACTCAGTACTATGGAAATATCATATCGTAGAAGGGGTATATATAGGGTGGCCCTAAACAGATACCAGGCTTTACTCCTATAGTATGCGAATGACGACGCTTTGTTGGCCAATGAAAAACATTTTGTGGGTTGTTACACGTTCGACAGATTGACGTGTACTTTAAACTGGCGGGTTATTATTTGCGAGTGCCGAAACATACGATGAAGATCGCAAACAAATAAAGGCGAAAAGTAGAAAGTAATCCGCTGCTGCCTGCGGCGTCGTACGGTATCCTCCCGAACCTGAAAAAAACTCATTTTTTGCCTTTCGCTGCTGTAAAAGACCTGCGATAGTATGTAACTTTTTTGCCATCCGAGACAGATACAGTACCTCAGTAGTACTCGTCGATAATTTTGCTGTGGCAGAAAAAGTAACCGACTGCTGTTGTACTGTAAAAGACTTGCTATAGTATGCGAATGGAAACGGCGAAGTACACCAAAAAAGTAATTTTCAGCTGGTGCGACGATACACGATAGACGCTCGATCTCGACAGAGACTCAGCCCACGGACAACCCGCGCGGTGGCTGGCAAGATCAACTAGTATATATGACGGGCTCGAAGAAATCAGGTGGATGCATGCTCTAGGGGGCAAGAGCCGGCGGTGTTCTACGGTATCCTCCCAAACATGAAAAAAACCCATTTTTTGCCATTCGAGACGTTTGTTGTATTGATAGACGAAATGCCTTTTTTTTGCCATTCGGATACAGCACTTTGCACTACAGTAGTACTCGTCGATAATATTGCTATGGCACAAAACGTAGCCCACTCCTGTTGTGCTGTGAAAGACCTGCTATAGTACGCGCACGGAAACGCGAAGTACGCCAAAAATGTTTTAATTCAGCTGGTGCGACGATACACGGTAGACGCTCGATCTCGACAGACACTCAGCCCACGGGCGACTTGCGTGGTGGCGGGCAAGATCCACTAGTATAGATGACGGGCTCGAAGAAATGAGGTAGATGCATGCTCTAGGGGGCAAGAGCTTGCCGGCGGCGTCCAACGGTATCCTCCCAAACCTGAAAAAAAAGCCCATTTTTTGCCATTCGACACGTTTGTTATACTGTAAAAGACGTGCTCGTGCGGCGATAGACGATAGACGTTTGTTGTACAGTAACTGTAAAAGACCTGCTCGTGCGACGATAGACGATAGACGCTCGATCTCGACAGAGACTCAGCCCACGGGCAACCCGCTCGGTGGCGGGAACGATCAACTAGTATAGATGACGGGCTCGAAGAAATGAGGTAGATGCATGCTCTAGGGGGCAAGAGCTTGCCGGCGGCATCCTACGGTATCCTCCCAAACCTGAATAAAAGCCCATTTTTTGCCATTCGAGGCGGATACAGCAGTAGTAGTACTCGTGGATAATGTTTTTCATCTTTTTTGTGCACACCAGCGGCCAACGCACTCCAATGAGCGTAGGACCCAAGCGTCTGTACCAACTCTTGTATTCATCGCCACCCTTGCACAACAAGACAGCACTACAGCAGTAGCAGGCACCAGGTCTGGTGTATAGACGTCTCCCCAACTCGGAATGGGTGTCTGAGGCAACCCTTTTACTCATCGCCACCCTTGCGCAAGAAGACGGCACTACAGCAGTAGCAGGCACCTGGTCTGGTGTATGGTACCATGGTACGATGTCGTGGATGTATTATATGGCTAAATTTGCCTGGTGGTATTGTGTGTTTCAGTATATAAGATCCGTAAGGGTCGAATACGTCGTAAGAATATCATCTGTAACGAGCTTATATATAGGCCATTGTAAAGCGTTCGAATATTCAAGCCTTGCGGACAGACAGACAGACAGACAGATTTGCATTTACCAAAACAGATACTAGGTTCTACAAACTGAGAATTCTACATATAATGCATATATAAAATTGACGGTGAACGGGCTCGACCCCGTACGGTTCACCAAGAGCTGTGTATTTTTATGGCGAGAAGCCTGAAAGGCCAACAGCAAGCCGCGTAGGAAAAGACGATGGAAACAGTACAGCAACAGCAGCGGATGGAGCACTATCACCACTGGTATACCAGGTATGTGTACATGATTGATTGATGCCGTACCAAGTCGTACTCGAAACACCGATGGCACCACTAGTAAATTCGTGGAAGACGTTTGATAACAAATCATTCAGGTATACTCTACTACTGCTCCTGCTGCTGTCGTGTCCTGCCGATGGCGTTCGAATCCTGCGGCACTGGGGGGCAGGATCATTATTGGTGCCAAAGCGGTGTTAAATCCTGATTGACACTGCTGTAAATGAGAGCAGGAGGCATATCGTTGAGTTCGACTGCCGCGATTTGATAAAGGCGCCTTACTGTTCGGAGGGGTAACTAGAGGCACGTCGACCACTTGAAACAAAACGCCTGATGACCCTCCACAGGTCCTAGTGGAGCCCGTGGTATTTGTATCCTCACAAATACAACACAATTGAGAACTTGGAGGCCACACGCTCACTACCGTAGTTGTTCAGGTACAAAGTATGCTACTTATCACGGCTAAATCGCCGCTCGTGGAGTATTCCTTTTACTTCGTTTTTGTATTACCTGGCTCCTGTTTTTGGCTCAAACGGAACAGGTGAACCTGCTTAAGGTATTTCCCAATAATAAGCATACCATGGAGTCATTGAAAGAAATGGTCCTCTATTCGAAACGCCCTCTCAACGCCACGAAACGTATAGTCGTACGAAGCAGTATTCGTAAACAAACTGGTACTCCCAGAGGCTGCTCACTTGACGAGCTCCATACCTTACCCGAGCACTGACTTCATCAAAAATTAAATCGCACCCAGATAAACAATTCCATGACCCAAGCATACCATTACGTTATTTGGCGAAACAAAATTAACGATTTAGGGTTAAGAAACAACGTCATTTAGAAAACATATTATCAGAAATATGCTACCTCTATCGTAGAACGAGTCCTTAGTAAATCTGCTGGACAACTGTTTTGATGACACTCTGTCCGGAAAAGGAAAAATGCCGTCCGAACTCTTTCCATCCATCTCGGCCAAACACGATTCAGACGCCGTTCGATAGCATATTCACTGCATTTGTATGGAAGAAGTAATGACGGTGATTTCTTGCAACCGGACCCCTCGACAACCAGGAAAAAGCTATAGATAGACGTTGGAGAGAACTCAGACACATTGCCGGGAGAGAAAGACCATGTCCAACATTTCCGGGGCAAACGCTCGTGCGCACGTACCGAAAGATACTTTTTCGATAGGAAAGGAACCCGACGGCATGAGAATTGGCCTCACACCGTTTTGGGCATAGGCTACTATCTTCGGGTGAGATTGTGTATAGGGTTCGCCGCCAAGCACGATATGTAAGTCCAATTTACCAGTGTCTTCCAATAATGCCTTTTACATTTTCTGTGTTTTGTTTACAGTTTCTTGGTCCTTTCTCTCCTCCGGGTTATGAAGAATATCTGACAATCAACCAGCAGAGCCAGTACAACAACATCAAAACAACGGTCGCCCATCCACTGGCACCCGGCGTCAGCCGTAGCAGGGCAAAGAAGGGATTGGCTGCTGGACAATGGTAGACGCAAAGCCTTTTTGCCGGTGGTTCAGGGTAGTGTTTGATGGTGATGGTGGCTGTTGCGGTGGTCTCACATGTTTGTTTTTTATACATATTTCACCGCCCGAATTTATTATGGTTTCGAAAAGTTGAACAGTCGCACGGACGACGGATGGTTACCCAATTCAAACCGTGTGGCGGCGATCTCGAAAGGGGTGTCTGAATAGAAAAGGATGCGGGGGAGTTAAGACAACAAACACCCAAACGAAGAAACCCTTTTTTCGTGGGGGGGGTTCGTTACATACCACCAGACCATAGAAATCAGTTCCGGGAAATACGAAGGCGAAACAAAGAATAATGATCGCCCGGGGTGGTTTCTGGGCACATATGGTGGGCGCTGCAATGCCTGCTGACGAAACAAATATCTCTCCCGGTGTTCTTGTTGTTAATCGCATATGCTAACAATGTCGAGGTCGAGGGTTCGAGTCTTCGCATTGACAATTTTGTTCCCTAATGACCCCAACTACATAGAGCGCCTATGAGGGAAGAGTGTGCTGAACTCATAGCGATAAACATGCAAGGCGCGTACGGTAGTAGAGAGAGATAGGAACAGCAAGTTTTTTCAAGTCGGGGCTGAGTTACGACTAGGAGAGAGCAGGAACAGAAACAGCGAAGGAACAAGAGCAAAGACAAAATCTTCACTAACAATATAAGCGCCGGTTGAGTCGGTGGTCTACCTCTTGACTTTGCTTTATTCATTCCGCGTATTCTTACAAGGTTCCCCATCGGGATGTGGGTAACGTGACATCTCGGGGGCGTCGCAAGGCGAAAAGCGAGTAACAGGTAACACCCGTATACCTGTTCCTGGCGGAAACTGGAGCCATGAGCTAGCGTGTTGCTCGAAGGAAGGAGAAATACAATTTAATAGTAGTCGGCAGGAACTAGGTACTACTCTGTGGTGGATACTACACTACTACATGCACGCGGTAGCATGGGTTGACCACTATTATATATACCGTCACTATGCACCACCACCACTACTACGCAGATGCAGCACAGGTAAAACCAGCATACACGCTACAAAATACTGCCTAGTACACTACTACAGTATCTCTACTATGACTCCTAACTATACTATTAATACTAAACACCAGCATACACGCTACAAAATACTGCCTAGTACACTACTACAGTATCTCTACTATGACTCCTAACTATACTACTAAGTACTGCTGCTGCCCAAACGCTCAAACAACATACAGACAACCTCAGAGAGGTCAAACAACCACGCGGTACCATGGATTGGAGCATGACTGCTGTATGTAATACTGCTACTATTATATGCAAGGCGCTTCCCTCCGCAGGCGGCCTACGCCGCCCGCTACGCTCGCTCGGGAAGGGAAGGTATATCAAAGCAGTGATGGCAATTCCGGCGATTCCGGATTTCGCCGGAATTGTATCCAGCCGGACGCATTTGTTTTTTTTTCCCGCGGAATTATGGAATTCTCTGAGAGTAGAGGGCATAGCCTAGAGATCGTAGATGCCTGCTCGAAATCTGGAAATTGTTTCAGTTGTCTGCAAGCAGAATGCTGTCGTTCGTAACATGGTACCGTTGGGAGTTGGGAGTCGAGAGTGGGACGTGTATATTCTCATATTCTGAAGGTTTAACGATACTGGATACCGAGAGGGGGAGAGTTACGCGCTCGCGTTGCAATAATTAATTATTTCGAGTACTATCTGCATCACAGCTTGTTTTATGTTTTATGTTTTGCTTGTGTCTTGTGTTCTTCTGCTCTCGGTTGAAGGCCGTCACACACGGAGTTACGGAGTAGTATGAGAGTGTGTCTAAACAGAATCGAAAAGCTCAATCGAAAATCGAATTCATTTCGATTTCCATAAAATTTGCTGAGGTGTCCAAACGGAATCGAAAAGTGAAAATTGAAGCCCAGGGGAAAAGCAACGGAGAGCACAACCTGCTAGGCCGTTCGCATGTGTGCACACATACCGGCAATCTAGCGCTCGGTAACACAGCAAACGCGATGGCAATTCGATTCCGGGAGGTCGTTGGGCCTGGAGGTGGTGGCGCGTCCAACGTTGACGCCCCGAGATCAAGCTTGAAATTATATTGAGAACGAACTTTCGACCTCGTTCTCGAGGGTATCATACTGAATTTTCCTCAAACTATGTTCTCTCACGCCGGGAACCAAAGGCCCGAGAACGTCGGGGCTGCTGTTTACGGGGGATCTGTGCGGCTATGTTGCCGTGCTAGCGGTGGGTTAGATGCTGTGTACGGGGGTCTTGATGTGATAGTTTGACGTGGCTGCGCTGACCAGTAGGACGAGCTGAATTGTTGCTGTCAATACTTTCGATTTCCTTTTCGATTCCCAGCCGTCAACTTTTTGATGTTGGCATTGGGTTGTAAATCATAATTGTTTTCGGAACCTAAAAAACGAAGGGGAACATTTTTTGAGCAGGGACCAGTCAGCGCCTTGTTTATTATCAATTCGATTTTCGATTTTCGATTTCGATTCTGTTTAAACACACCCTGACATGAAAACATAAAAAAAAATAAAAAGACATGGCAAACACGTAGTGTGCGCTGACAAGCCACATCATCAGTATTCCCCCGCCTCATATACGAAGTATGTATCAAATTACATGGCACCATACATCAATAATACAATCCGGCGCCACCGGTAGCGGTGGTGCCTTACGCTCGAAATATAGAAATATGTCAGCTCTGAGTTCGACTGATTAAATAGTTCATACTCAACTTTGCAAGCTGCGTTATTCGTCTCGTCTATATTTCATTTTCAACGAATTTTACAAGTATTGCAATAAACCGAACGCGCGTAGTCTTCATGCAATTCCTTGTGAAGAGGTTATATACGCGCGTTCGGTTTATCACAATACTTGTAAAATTCAGTAATAATGGAATATTGACGAGGCGTATTACGCAGCTTGTAAAGTTGAGTATCAACTAATTAATCAGTCGAATTCACAGCTGACGTATTTCAAAAATTATAAAATTATGTTTGCGGCACGTCCAACGCACGTAATCGAATCTTTCAGAGACTCCTAACCCGCCGCAAACGACAATTACAACAACTATTTAATCAGTCGAACTCACAGCTGACGTATTTCAAAATGTATAAAACCTCATCTCAGTCGAACTCACAGCTGACGTATTTCAAAAATTAATAAAACCTCCTTGGGGAGGAACGCGAAATTAAAATATATATTGCATTATTTCATATATTTGGGAGGAGAATTGTGCTCTCTCCCGCAAGCTCGACCTGGCTGGTGCCTGATGTTTCCAGTTTGTTCGGGCATGCGGAAAGTAATAGCCTCTTGACGTTCCGAAAGCGACAATGCCAAAAATCGGTGTGAACGAGAATGTGTGCGGCTCGCGCAGTGCCCAGACGCGGCGCGCTGCTGTGCCGTGCTCGTCACTTTTTTGGAGTTTCTCTCGTGATTTCCGTTCCTTCTACAGCAGCACGATCCTGTGTGCGCTGTGATAAATAACTATTTGCAGTCTCTTGAACAAACGACTTTATTTTGCTTCCATTTTTTATTTTTTCATTTGGGCGTGGTGTACTGCCGGGAAAGAAACAAACGGACAGAATAGAACTACGTTGTACCAGATAGTAATATTAGTCGTAGTATAACCGTGTTTGTTGTGTTGTTTGTTGCCGTCCGCATGCTTGAGCTTATTGGCCGACGATGCTAACAACAACAACCGAAATGTGCACATGGCAGAGTTGCCCAGGGGGAAAAATAAATACTAACATACTACTGCAGCATACAGAAAATAGTCGATAGGTACATCAATAAAATTGATCGATATATAGTGTTGAGTATTGCCTTCCAACATAATAATATTTTTTTATGCAAGCCGCGTAATACGTCTCGTCAATATTCCATTTTCACCGAGTTTTACAAGTGTTGTAATAAACCGAACGCGCCTGTCAAATATGTCATTCCTTGTCAAAGATCCAGGCCAGTGGCTCCCCTTGATGCTGCCCGGGTCAACAGGACAATTTTAAAGAATAGGCGCGCTCGGTTTATCACAATTCTTGTAAAATTAGGTAAAAATGGAATATAGACGAGGCGTATTACGCAGCTTGCAAAGTTGAGTATCAACTATTTAATCAGTCGAACTCACAGCTGACGTATTTCAAAATTTATAAAAATAATCGTTTTTCGCACTGATACTACATAACCCGAACAAGGAGGAGAATGATATGACGATGTAACATGTCGAAACCTTTCCAGTTCAAAAATATTTATGCATTGATTGCGTGGTGTTTTCTGTTTTTAGTATGGTATGGTTCTAAATGTGAGAAATTCTTGCGGGGATGAGCTGCTGCTGTTAAAAAAATGCCGGTAGAGGCAATGTCGCACACACACTAAAACCAACCAAGTTGTGACACAAATCGCACACTGATTGGATGATGACTTGATGAAATAGCCGTTAATCCCGCCGTTGATCGCAGCACGGCACACCTGCCACAGCAGCGGTGTCTGCAGGAGAAGACGCGCCTCAATGCAGATAGAAAGCTCTCGATGGAGGAAGCATCTGACGACCGCGCAGCAAGCAGCGAGCAGCTGCGACACGCAAGCACGCCGCCTTATCGTGTGATGCCACCGGACAACCCCGTGACTGGAGACACAGATCACATCAGCAGCAGTAGAGGAAGAAGAGCGCGATGGCAAAGCTTGACAAGCGGTTGCGAGCGAGAACAAAAAAACCCAAACGTGTAAACGAGAGGCAGAGCCACCTCGACGCCTCGACATAAAGCATAATATACGTATGTTGGAACTTGTACGACCACAGGGACTAGCTACGAGTATGTCGTTGCTGCTGTTATTGCAGCGTGTGTGCAGAAGCTGTTTGTTATTGTCGTAGAGACAGAGCGTCTATACTCCCCCAAATCTGAACGTCGATTGGCGAGAAGAGACGAGGGAGGGCAGCGTGGCGGAATTGAAAGGACAGATGGGGCCTAAATATTTAGACCAAACGGTCGTTACACTATTGCCCAGAATGGCACGTACGTATCATTCAACGTCATAGATGGTTGGGGCCTTTCATAAATATTCCACATGCTCCAACGAATTGAGGTGATTTAAATAACTAATCTACACAAGATCTTTCGAATGTGTGGCTATTTTCAAGGCGAGATTAGAACTATAGCGCTCGTGGTGGCCTCGCAGCAGAGAGCACTTGGCACCGGCAACAATGAAGCAAAACTCGAAAACTTGAGCTACTGATATCGAGAATGCCTGCGCAAGCCTTGGATATTTTTCCATCTCTTCTTTTTTTCGCCTCCCCCAGTATCCACTATTTTGAAATACCCCACACTATTAAAAAACTGCCTTGTCACTAGACAATATATAAGACTCAAGATAGGGTGATATTTCGACTCTTTGCGCCGAATTCAATATCGCGATTATCGTACACGCAAATCCCCCGATATAAAACTCAATATCGGGTTCCTTGCCAGAAAAACGTGAGATAAAACATGGGTGAAATAAAAATAGTCAGCAAGGCACAAACACGTAGAACATCGCATGGGCTGAAGGACGTCGCTGCTGCTGCTACAGCTGCTTCTCTACGTAGCTCGGCAGGCTACAGCGCCCGCGTACACCATGGAATTGGCTCTTGGAATACACGATGGCGCAGCTCGGACGCGTCTCGTGCTCGTGCTGAGACGTATCCGCCAAAAACTAAAGGTCGGGTTGACGCTACCTGCTTGTTCCCGGATGAGGTGGGGCGTGCGTTGTTGGGGACATGGGTTTGGGGCAACTCTCCGGCAGAAAGACGTCCAGCCAGAGCACTGGATGCTGTGCTGTGGTGCCGCTGAACGGGGCTAACCCGTGCATCCGCCTCTCCCCGACCAAGGGAGCACCCGTCTGCCGTACTCATTCAACCAAGTCGTGACGGCCACCACTGCGCTACTGCTGCTGTTGTGGTGCTTACTGGCAGGGTAATGATCGGATGACCGAGCGAGTAGAGGGGACAGGCTGCTTCCAATTTTGTCTGCCAAATTCGGCTCTACCGACAACAAGAGAAACCAAGTATATGCTTGTGGAGTAAAATTACCCCCGACGTCCGTATAAAACTCGTGAGGCACATAATAAAGGTCAAATATCACGATATTCTTGAGTTTTATATGTATCTGCTGCTGCTTTGATGCCTAGCTTTTATCTGATACCTGGTATGGCTTTTTGTGCAAATTCTTCACACCTCGGACAGATCAGCTCACGGTAGCTCGAGCTAGCTCTTGAAGGAGCTAACTGACCGGTGAGCTACGTGAGCTACATGAGCTGCACATGTTTTCCTGGCTTGAGCTATAGGAGGGTAGCTCATCTGCACATGTTTTCCGAGCTTGAGATATGTATAGAGGGTAGCTCATCTGCACATACGTGTCCAGAGTGAGCAATAGGAGCTACATGAGCTAGCTCATCTACCCCCGAAATGAGCTATGGGAGCTACATGAGCTACACATGTTTTCCCCGGCTTGAGCTATAGGCGGTAGCTCATCTGCACATGTATTCGAAGGTTGAGCTATAGACGGTAGCTCATGTGCACAGTTTTCAAAGCTTGAGCTATAAGCGATAGTTATCCGCACATATTTTCAAAGCTTGAGCTATAGGCGATACGTAGCTCATCTGCACATGTTTACAAGTCAAGGCTATAGGGGATACATGAGCTAGCTCATGAGCTGTATAAGTGGCCAATACAAGTACGCAGAGAAGAATGATACCAACAAGAACAACTATATATTTTTTGTACGTACATACCAGGTACAGTATGTGATATTATATGCGATCGCATCTGCTTCTGTTCTGATCTGCGGAAGACACCTGACGCCTGACGATAGGTCGCACCCAACATATATTGAATTTTCGTTTTATGACAACAGCTATATACAGCAGTAGCTGTCAGCTGTCAGCATGCACACCACAAGAGGCGCTCGCACAGAACACAACACCGACACCACACAGCAACACCCCTTGCATGCCCACGACCGGGGTAGCAGCTCTGGCGGCGCTTCGACGTTGAATCAGGCTGGCGGTGGGCAGCAACCGGATCCATCCATGGATGTGGACCCCACGAACAACGTCATCGATGTGGATGAGGACAACGATCAAACCCAGGCCAAACCCATATTATTCCTATTCATACGCACTTGTCCCGGCGGGTGGGCTAATTTCAGCTACTTATCGAACACGCATATGTTGACGAGAAGGAGCTACAATGAGCTGCGTGCATGAGCTATGACTACGTTGTCCGGGGGTGATCTATAGGCGATAGCTCATCTGCACATGTTTCCCCTGCTTGAGCTATAGGCGATAGCTCATCTGCACGTGTTTTGAAGGCTTGAGCCACACACGATAGCTCATCTACACACATTTTCCCAGGCTGAGCCATAGGAGCTACATTAGCTATTAAGAGCTCATCTGCCCCCGAGATGAGGCACAGGAGCTACATGAGCTAGACATGTGTTTCCCCCGGCTTGAGCTATAGGCGGTAGCTCTCTTCGCATGTTTCCGAAACTTGAGCTATACACGATAGCTCACACACATATTTACCCAGGCTGAGGTATAGGAGCTACATGAGCTAGCTCCTCTGTCCCCGAGGTGAGCTAAAGGAGCTACATGAGCTACACATGTTTCCCCCGGTTTGAGCTATAGGCGGTAGGTCATTTGCACATGTTTTCGAAGCTTGAGCTATACTCGATAGATGGGCTAGCTTATGAGCTGTCCGGGGTGTGAAATTCTTGGATATGTATGTGTCAAGATATGCCGCAGATCTACGTCAGGTCGCACCGGTGGAATCGTATTTGAATAATTTTCCAGCAAGAAGTTGTATATATTCAGAGGCATATTTTTTGCTCTTTGATACAGTTTTCAGCAAGAAATTATTTTGGTTCAGATACATGTGTGTATCTATTCTGCTTTCGGCACCTGTGACTGATCGAATAACTAGTCATATAGTTGATACTCAACTTTGCAAGCTGCGTAACACGTCTCGTCTATATTCCATTTTTACCGAATTTTACAAGTATTTACAAGTAAGTATTGTAATAAACCGCACGGGATGATTGTAGTTCGGCTTAAATTCGAAACCAACCTGGTTCAAGTACGACGCATGATTTCCCAAGATTTCGCTTATGCCGAGAGGTGATATTCAATATACCTCCTCCGTACGTACTCTGTTTTTATGTTATGTCATCATTCCTGTACATGTTGGACGTAGGCCATCATATGTCCGTCCCCACCTCAGTATTCATGTTGTTAGCTGATGGCCGCTAGTCCTGATGTGGCATGCGTATGATAGATATCGCAAATGGGCAAATATGACTTCTCCTGCTCTTGATATATAATACCAGTACGAGACGTTCTTGTAGAAATGATGTTCATGTCATACCTGAGATACGATGAAGACGGGGGCCACAGCAGTTACTGTTGTAGATAGATGATCGTTTCTGTTTAGCAGCAGCGGTCGAGCATAGCAAGCGGCCCACTTGATACAGAAAACAGCTCCTTGGGTCTCCTCTTCAAAGCACTACCGAGAAGTACTTATTGAACAAAGACGTGAATCCAAACGTCAGGTCTCGAAAACGAGAAGGAGACAGGAGTGCGTAAGCATGAATGATGTACGCCGCTCGACCGCTCTTTACCTTTTTTTTGTCCTCTACTTTGGTCTTCTTGAATCGTAGATGTAGAGCCTCTGATTTGGTGAAGAGCGGAACAATTATAGTAGAAAGTAGAATCACCTTTTTGTGTATCGGTGTTTCGTCTCCTCGAATTCAATATTTTTTTTTTTTTATAAAATATAAATGCGATTTTTTCACGTACGGAAGAAGTTTTGGCAACCAATCATCAAATCAACGCGGGTTAATTGGGCCGCACTCTCATGGTCTTACCTGATCGCCGTAAGGTTCTGGTCGCAAATATAATGATCGCTTGGTATCCATTTTAATGATTAAACGGTCCTTCTGCTTACGCCCAGAGTAGTATTTTTTTGTCAAGTACCAAAGTATCCTCATTGGGTGTTCTCATAAGGCTCCCGATAAGGTTTGGCCAATCAGCAGCACTACAGGCGCGGCGAGATCCATATGCGCGGCGCGATTAGGCTGGCATGCTGCATGCTGCCGCCATCCTCTGCCGCCATCCTCTCCGATTGTAACCTACGCAGCAATCCCTCCAGTAGATGACTGTCGCCTGCACCCCACGAGCTCTCTCTACCCTTTACCTACCATTACACAAGGCAGCAACCGTGGTCTGCACTGTTTTATTTGGTTGGGAGATGCGTTTTTATGAAGAAAGCGCAGAGGAATTCGAGGCGGTGGAGCAGGCCTTCCGCCACAAGGTCAGGAGTCAAGACCATGTAGACATTAAAAACGAGTCGGAGTGGCATCGCTTCATTCATACGCACCGAAGGGTAGCTTCAACTGTATACGTGAAATTCACGTTGACACTGTTCCGCACAACATATGACACTGTCACTGATGTTTTGTCCTCTTCTTGTTCGTTGCTACCTCTATCAGGATGGTCCCGTCATCATGAACATGATGAGATTTTCTTCTGAGCGAAAATAGTATCGGCGGCCCATTTGGTGGGTCAATCTGCTTGAAGATCCGGCAATATTTGCTGAGGGAGGAAGCGAGGAAGGCTGCATGTCAAGGCTGACTGACAGACTGACTGATTCCGATGGCCTGCCAATATAGTATCCAGGTAAGGGAGTATCCTGCGGCTGGCTTTCTAGTGTATCAGCGTGCTTGCAGTAGAAATTGTGCAGAAGAGTGTGTATGCATCTGCTCGCATGCAGGGAGATTTTTTGGCCACTCTTGATCACTACGATCTTGATATTGCTGACGTAGGGAGTGGGGGGGGTGCACTATTACGAGGGACCATAGTAAATAGGACCAAATATTGTGAGTAAAAACCGCGAAATGTATAGGTTTGGTGCTTACCGTAGGTGCTATTTTATGTGGTCCCTTGTTATAAATATCATGAATGGTCGCAGTCGTACGACCGTAGACACCCTCGCATCCCTATCATGCAGGGACGGAGCATAACTTTCAAGGGGGGGTATGAGCAGCTGGTACACGGGGCCATGCAGGAATAGTTTGATAGAGTGCTGGATACGGTGCCACTGACTTCATGGGTGTTTTTGTTCCAACATTATAGGGTTTCCCCGTATTTTTTACAAAACGCCGTGAAAGAACGTCGCGGAGAACGTCGTCTCAGTTTCTAAAATATCGTCGTGAAGTTCGCCGTGACGTTTGAAAGACAGTTTGGCGAGTAGTCTGCGAAAGTTATGGAGATCTCGCCGCTCGTGCCTTTTCGTGAACAACGAAGGCCCGGTTTTTGCTAACCACAGCTGCTCAAAACTGGCGCTACTGCCATTTTATAAATTTTGAAATACGTCAGCTGTGAGTTCGACTGATCAATAAATAGTTGATACTTAACTTTGCAAGCTGCGCTGCCATTGTACACCCCTTCCGTTCGTGGGTCCAATCACGTGTGTGTTGTTTACTGGATGCCTGAAGATCGTACAGCAGCAGTTGCCGCACGTACGAGTACATACAGCAAACAGCACTTCCTACCAGGTGTCATACCTGGTGTAAAACACTCGTACCTGGTCATCACAGCACAGCAGTAGTACATCTTAAAAAACGCAAAATCACGTAGGCAGCGATGCAGCGATCCTCCGTGCATGTAGCTTCGTACATCATACGAAGGCCATATGCTCCGAATGACCCGCTACATACAACCCCAAGCATATATATCCTGCTGCGGTACCGCCGCCTGCGTTATTCCCCCCCTGCTCATCCTCGTCCTTGTGTGATCTGCCTCCTCCACCCCGCTCGAACCTCCAACCACTGTGACAGCAGCAGCTCCCCCACCCCTCGTGCTCACAAATTACAACTCCGGTGAGAGTCCCAGCGAGCCAATTTGAAAACTATCACCCATACGCACAGAAGAGCCGTTGCTCCCGGTCGCCCTCACTGGCCCAACGCCACCCCCCTCCACCCCCAGTCCGGCATGCTGCGGCTCTCCATACCATTCGCGACGGCCTAGGCTCTGCGGGGTGCGAGTGCGAAGGGAATGTCTTGCGCTCGTTGTTGGTGTGGTTGCATGCCCCTTGCTGCGTGCACCCGAGGACATGTTACCGTCGACAAGAAACTCAACTGGAGATCAGCGCAGAGCTGTAGATGGGTCGCACCCAAACAGAAAGCAGTATCTCCTGCGGTGCCGGCCGGCCCCACGTTGAAGCGGTATTGTCGTCGTGGTTTACACTGCTGCTGTGGATTGCTTTCAGCGACCCAGATGAGGGATGCCAAGGTTGGGATATATATATGGAGCAGGGGCGGATGGGCTGGGTGCGGTCTGTTCGCAGCTGTTCATCCTCACGACGAAAAAAAACAGGCCGTAAAAGTACCTCTCGTGAGGCCAGATCTTATGCAATATTTTTTGAGTGATTGTAAAAGGCAGGAAGTCGGATTTTCCTGCGGCAAAAAGACACACCAGATCGGTGCGCCAAGTGCCGTCTTATCGTGTACGTGATTTTTTTTGTTTTCGGCGAGGATTTCGTGGGAATGCAGGAAGCGTTATTCGAGCAGGGTGGCGGTAAAATTTGAATCCGGGCGGGAGATGACACACACCACATCACGTTCACAGGACGCTAACAATCAGGCAAACTAGGAGTCAGCCAGACACGTAACGATGCACGACGTATCACCCCTCAGCCTGGATGATGGACCCGCGCTCCGTTGGTGTTTGGGTGAGGTCTGGAAGACAATGGACGCCAAGAGGATCGACAAGAAGCAGCTCGCCATTCTGCAGGGGCCGCCAACGTACTATGCGGGGATGGCCGTCCGGTCGAAAGACAGCATGAAGCGGGCGGAGGTTGTCCGCCTCGCGGCCGAGACCATGGAGCGCACAGCAGCTCCGGGATTTCTGAAGTTCCTCGGGAACTTGGATGGAATCAAGCTGCCCCAAGACTTGAACGTGTCCATGATGGGGCGAACGAGATTGTCTGGTAAGATCTTGGTTGCGTTGAAACCGGTGTACAGCAGCGCCAAACTGATGATACAAATCTGTCCCTAAATTGAAAATATGTTCGGATTACATATTAATATACAAAGGCTCATTATATTTTGGGACATCGCGGTCAAAAAGAGTCCCTAAATTGAAAATATGTTCGGATTACATATTAATATACAAAGGCTCATTATATTTTGGGACATCGCGGTCAAAAAGAGTACGAGTACTGCGAGTACATTGCCTCGTAGTCTTGTTATACCTGGTATACTTGTAGCACCTTCGATTCTTGCACCAGCAAAAGTAATGCTGGTGCGTTGTGCTAGTGATATTAATGTTAATATTAATAGTCCGAAGGACTCGTACGAGTACTCACTTGTACGAAGTACAAGTATGTACAAGTATCGTGACCGTGACACACAAGGCACATCAGCAGGAATGAAATTGGGTCACTGGTCTTTTTATATTTGTATTTGAAGTGCATTGCCTCGCAGTGTTGTTTTACCTGGTATACTTGTAGCACCTGCGGTTCTTGTACCAGTAAAAGTAATGCTATTAATGTTCATGTTAATAGTCGAAACGACTCGTACGAGTACTACTGCTGTAACAACAGGATACGAAGTACAAGTATCGTGACACACAAGGCACAGCAGCGGTAATAAAGTTGGCTCACTGGTCAGTGTCACTCTATCCCCCACGCTCTCTCTCCGTCAAAACACAGGTAGTATACGTTTCGGACGCGTCAGGGCAAGGATGTCAGTAACCGCCCCTGTATGAGTTGGCCGCCACGTTGTTGTGGCTGTTCATGGCGCACGTTTACTTCTTGCATACTGCTGTGTTTACGTACGAGTGCCCGTTCGTTGCCTCCTCTTGTTGCTCTGCTGTCCGGTTTCATCGTTTCGCCCGTTTGCAGATACCTCATGCGGCTTATTCGAGCGGAAGAAAGGGAGTTGTTACCTGAAATACGAGGACCAGAAGAGGGTTTTGAAGACCTACCAGGTCATTTACAACAAGTAAGATTCCACTCTCACACGTTGATGGGGACACGTTTTCCCACCAAACTAGGACAATAAGAAAACCTACGGATATCGTCTGAATTGCGACCGCCAGGGTGTTGGCTGCGACCTCCGTGGTCGCAGACACGATAGGACATGAACCTTTGCTTTCATCTTTGCCTACCTTTAAACCTCGCTGAAGAAAAGCAATAGTAAGACGGAATTCATCCCTCAGTGGCTTCCCGGAGCGTACGACCATGAAGCCGCCTTACAGTTTGGGAGTAATTTGCGTTGTCGCACTTGGTGATTGCGTCGTCGTACATGGACTTGATGCCCGCAGCGCAGGTCGTTCGCAGCAAGAGAACGTAACGCTGTTGTCGCCCTCGGTATACACGGCCCTCTGTATTCGAGGCCTGATTATTGGGAAAATGGGGAACGAAGATATAGATAGCATCGTCAGAAAACATCTAAAAAAGAAAGGCATCGGGTACATAACAACTTCCTCAGAAAACGCCCCCTAACGCGTCACATGAATAGGCCCTTGGACGCCCCTCAAGAGTCGCCATCGCTTGCCGTTTCGGCACTCCATAATGCTGCCGGTTGCGAAACCGTTTGTCTGTCGTGTGTGCCGACGAACCCCTAAATGTCTGCCTGCCGGCCCAGACGAGGGGTCATGCCGAAATGTACTTGGTTCGCGACGGGGGCGACTTCTCGTTTCGCAACACGTCCCAAACTATGTCCGTATCTTTTCACTCCCGAGTACTGATTGCGCGTTCCATCCGCCTCTTCCTTTCACGTGCGTACGTCCGTCGTTCATGCCTTCGTTCTCGTGCTCTCCAGGGTGAAGCCTTCTAGCGGCAAGCTGGCATCAGGCCACCAGTGGGGAGACCTATTGCGTGACATGGTGACGAAGATATGGGTTGAAGAACAGACTAAGAAAGAAGAAATAAGAAGGAAGAGGGGCTCAAAAACGAAGAAAGCCTCGCTCGCCGAGGAGGAGGAGGAGGAGCTGTTTGCCCCAACCGGGAAAAAAACTGTGGACGGCGCATCGGGTCCACCTGAAGAGGGAATCAACGCCGTTGGTGATCCACCCACTCCGCCGCAAGGAGACGACAATGCCGCGGGCGGTACCCCGAATGCGGAGGAAGAGGGGGGCGCGGAAACCGGGGATGCGAAGCAAAACGAGCGCGAGATCGAGGAAGCTTTCCTCGACGAAAACCCGGTACCCGTGGGCTGGCTCCCTACGTATTTCCTTTCCTGGCTCTTCTTTGGACCCCTCAGCTCCTCTCCAGACGAAGACTTCACCATGAACGTTAGCTCTGGCCCCGACAAGGTCAGCGCCAACGGTGGGGACACGAAACCTGGACTAAGCGCTCAAGATTCATCCTTTAGTTCTCCTGCACGGCTCCAGATGCTGGCTCCTCCAGGTACAGGCTTGAGCAGGATGGAGGGGAAGAAGCGCGAGCGCGAGGTCAACGAACAGCAGCGGAAGAACGCCCGCAACACCCGCCAGGTGGAGCTGCTGGAGCAAGGCGATAAGCGGATGGCTGGCGTCTCGAGCCATCTCGAAGCCCTTGTCTCAGAGCTGCGTCGGGATGTGAACTCCGACGAAGTTGAGAGAAAATGCAAGAGGCTCGCAGAGCTGGAGCAGCTTCTTAGGGATGACGGCGAACTGGAGGAAGCCAAGCGTGTCCGCCAAAAACGCATGAGGCTCCTTGTAGGTCCTGCGGACGAAGGTGCCGCCGTCGCTGTGGGGGCGTCGTCCCATCAACTTGGCGGTTCTTCTAGTACAACTTCACGCGACGCCGGGCGGGGCCCACGTGCGGATGGAGGCGTAATCAGCGCCGGTGAAAGTCGCAGTCCATCTCCCGAGCTGTTGACTCCACCCGCAATCGACGAGGACGTTACAGTGACTCGGACCAAGCACGGCAGCACCTCAGACAGCGGCGACAGCTGGACGGATGGACGGGTCAAGACGTGCAGGGCCACGAACGCCCGCGGTTCATTGGGCGGTCAAGGTAAATCCACGGGCGAGGGCGACGAAGAAGTTCATGTACTGGACGTGCGTGTACCGGAGGCGTCATCGGCTGACGTCTTCGGCACGCACATGCACCGCGATACGGCACAATCGAGCAGCGACTCGGCCAGCAGTGTGTGGGATCACGACGAGTACCCCAACAATAGGGTCGCCGCTCGCAACCCCGACACCGTGAGCCCGCTGACTTGGCCACAGTCCGGACGCCACGCTCCAGCGTTTCACGGGCAGGCCAGCGTAGCCACTGCGCCGGTGCTTAATCGTCTGCCCGGTTTCGGCACGCATGGTATGGCCGCCCCGGCTAGAAGTGACCGGTCAGGGTTATCCCCAACGCAACTCAACACGATCGTCAGCAACGGAATCAGCACCCCAGAGATCGGCGAGTCACCACGAGAGACAGTCACCGCGGCGAAGGCGCTACCGGGGGGGGGTGGTTCCTCTTCAAACGATCGGAATGGCGATCGGGTGCAGCCGTCATCGGTTGGGCGCGCCACCGATGGGCAGGCGCCGGACGCTGAACGACAAGTCCTGGAGGCACACGATGGGTGGGGGGGTGAGAAACGTATATGAAGTCTTGCTTGTGCCGGCGACGACAAGGAGCATTGAAGAGCCTTTTTTGTTCGTAATGCTATGCATCCGTATGCCTCGTTGGTGATCATTTCTTTGCTGGGTTTCGCTGTTTTGTTGGGGGGTTTTTCCCTCGTGCGTGCTGATTGTTTCGAAGGCGACGAATCTCAAAGCTTCGTTGTTGGTAATTTTTTTGTTGAGGTCCTGGGCCCAAGCCAGAGCCTTCATTTTTTTTTCAACTCCCGAGCTCGTGCGGTAGATGTTCTTGTTCGCGTGAACACCGGTGTTACCAGCCCTTTATGGTAGGAGTGGGCGCTGTTTGTTTTTTTTGTCCGGCGTGCGACGAACCTCAAGCCTTCGTTTTTGGCCATTTTTGGTTGAGCTTCTACGCCCAGGTCAGAGCCTTCATTTTTTTTCTTCTGCTCGCGGGCGTGGTACATGTTCGCGTAGGTGTCGACGCCGGCGTTACGAGCCTTTCACGTTTTTTGTTTTCCTTTTTTTTCCACGTGCGTGCTGATTGGTTCAAAAGAGACGAGTCTGGAAGCTTCCTTGTTGGTCAGAGCCTTCATTTTTTTTTGTTCTGCTCGCGGGCTCGTGTGATACATGTTCGCGTAGGTGTCGACGCCGGCGTTACGAGCCTTTCACGTTTGTTTTCGTTTTTTTTCCTCGTGCGTGCTGATTGTTTCAAAAGCGACGAGTCTGGAAGCTTCCTTGTTGGTCAGAGCCTTCATTTTTTTTTTTTCCTGCTCGCGGGCTCGTGTGGTACGTGTTCGCGTAGGTGTCGACGCCGGCGTTACGATCCTTTCATGTTTTTTTTTTTTATTTTTTTTCCTCGTGCGTGTTGATTGTTTCAGAAGCGACGAATCTGAACATCTGAAAGCTTACTTCTTGGTCGTTTTCTTATTGAGCTTCTAGGCGCAAGCCAGAGCCACGCCCAGGTCAGAGCCTTCGTTTTTTTTTGCTGCTCGCGGGCTCGTGCGGTACATGTTCTCGTTGGTGTCAAACCCGGCCTTTCGAGCCTTTCGTGGTAGGGGTAGTTTCGTAGTTATTTTTTTTTTTGTTTCACGTGCGTGTTGATTGTTTCGAAAGCGACGAGTCTGGAAGCTTCCTAGTTGGTCACAACCTTCATTTTTTTTTCCTGCTCGCGGGCTCGTGCGGTACATGTTCGCGTGTGTGTCGACGCCGGCGTTACGATCCTTTCATGTTTTTTTTTTTATTTTTTTTCGTCGTGCGTGTTGATTGTTTCAAAAGCGACGAATCTGAACATCTGAAAGCTTACTTCTTGGTCGTTTTCTTATTGAGCTTCTAGGCGCAAGCCAGAGCCACGCCCAGGTCAGAGCCTTCGTTTTTTTTTTGCTGCTCGCGGGCTCGTGCGGTACATGTTCTCGTTGGTGTCAAACCCGGCCTTTCGAGCCTTTCGTGGTAGGGGTAGTTTCGTAGTTATTTTTTTTTTTTGTTTCACGTGCGTGTTGATTGTTTCGAAAGCGACGAGTCTGGAAGCTTCCTAGTTGGTCACAACCTTCATTTTTTTTTACTGCTCGCGGGCTCGTGCGGTACATGTTCGCGTGTGTGTCGACGCCGGCGTTACGATCCTTTCATGTTTTTTTTTTATTTTTGTTTTTTTCCTCGTGCGTGTTGATTGTTTCAAAGGCAACGAATCTGAACATCTGAAAGCTTACTTCTTGGTCGTTTTCTTATTGAGCTTCTAGGCGCAAGCCAGAGCCACGCCCAGGTCAGAGCCTTCGTTTTTTTTTGCTGCTCGCGGGCTCGTGCGGTACATGTTCTCGTTGGTGTCAAACCCGGCCTTTCGAGCCTTTCGTGGTAGGGGTAGTTTCGTAGTTATTTTTTTTTTTTATTTTCACGTGCGTGTTGATTGTTTCGAAAGCGACGAGTCTGGAAGCTTCCTAGTTGGTCACAACCTTCATTTTTTTTTACTGCTCGCGGGCTCGTGCGGTACATGTTCGCGTGTGTGTCGACGCCGGCGTTACGATCCTTTCATGTTCTTTTTTATTTTTATTTTTTTCCTCGTGCGTGTTGATTGTTTCAAAGGCAACGAATCTGAACATCTGAAAGCTTACTTCTTGGTCGTTTTCTTATTGAGCTTCTAGGCGCAAGCCAGAGCCACGCCCAGGTCAGAGCCTCCGTTTTTTTTTGCTGCTCGCGGGCTCGTGCGGTACATGTTCTCGTTGGTGTCAAACCCGGCCTTTCGAGCCTTTCGTGGTAGGGGTAGTTTCGTAGTTATTTTTTTTTTTGTTTCACGTGCGTGTTGATTGTTTCGAAAGCGACGAGTCTGGAAGCTTCCTAGTTGGTCACAACCTTCATTTTTTTTTTACTGCTCGCGGGCTCGTGCGGTGCATGTTCGCGTGTGTGTCGACGCCGGCGTTACGATCCTTTCATGTTCTTTTTTCTTTTTGTTTTTTTTTTTTCCTCGTGCGTGTTGATTGTTTCAAAAGCGACGAATCTGAACATCTGAAAGCTTACTTCTTGGTCGTTTTCTTATTGAGCTTCTAGGCGCAAGCCAGAGCCACGCCCAGGTCAGAGCCTTCGTTTTTTTTTTGTCTGCTCGCGGGCTCGTGCGGTACATGTTCTCGTTGGTGTCAAACCCGCCCTTTCGAGCCTTTCGTGGTAGAGGTAGTTTCGTAGTTATTTTTTTTTTTGTTTCACGTGCGTGCTGATTGTTTCGAAAGCGACGAGTCTGGAAGCTTCCTAGTTGGTCACAACCTTCATTTTTTTTTACTGCTCGCGGGCTCGTGCGGTACATGTTCGCGTGTGTGTCGACGCCGGCGTTACGATCCTTTCATGTTCTTTTTTTATTTTTTTTTCCTCGTGCGTGTTGATTGTTTCAAAGGCAACGAATCTGAACATCTGAAATCTTACTTCTTGGTCGTTTTCTTATTGAGCTTCTAGGCGCAAGCCAGAGCCACGCCCAGGTCAGAGCCTTCGTTTTTTTTTTGTCTGCTCGCGGGCTCGTGCGGTACATGTTCTCGTTGGTGTCAAACCCGCCCTTTCGAGCCTTTTGTGGTAGGGGTAGTTTCGTAGTTAGTTCTTTTTTTCACGTGCGTGCTGATTGTTTCGAAAGCGACGAATCTCAAACCCTCGTTGTTGGTCATTTTTTTTAGGAGCTCGTACGACTTTCGTCAGATTTTTATGTTTTTTTGCTGCGGCTCGTGCGGTACACGCTCTCGCTGGTGTTGTCACAGCCGGTTTTACGACTCTTTTATGCTGCGAGCCGGCGTGTGCTTTCGTCTTTTTTTGTCGCGCGTGCTGAGTTAGTTCCAAATCGAGGCCTAAAAAAATATTTGACGACGAAGGCCGAAACCAGTCGGTCTCGCCATTACGTGGCCAGCTGTATATGTGTCCTCGCCTAGAAATAGAAATCACTCGCGCCTGACCTCAGCAGGGGTGCGGGGCCAGTATTGCTGCATACCCGGCTACAAAGGCGGACACAGAGATCAACAGCAAAAACAAAAGTGTAGAAGGGGTGGTATTACGCGAGCCGTGGTCGGTCACGTCGTCAATTCTGAAGTATCTCCGTCGAAAACATGTTACACTACGTACCACAACACAAAAGAACGATCCCGAGGCCCTAACTAATACTAGCTCCAAAACTATTACACTGCGCGATGCAAAAAAAAATCGAACATAGGCGCAACCTCAAATAGCATCCAATGGCACTGCTTGCAACATCTGTGAGTGTGTTCTTCTAATGAAACGGTTCTTCTACTCGTGGACATTCACGACACCCTGTCCGCGTTGATTATTTACCACTTTAGAGATACAAGCTCTGTGGTCACACGACACAGAGAACACAGTTTGATGGATCAGACATCGAGATGCCATACCATCATACTGGGAACGACAGGTACGACATACACATACAATATCACATACGAACCTAACGAAATGGAGAGGATAGGAACGGCACGCAGAACACATCAAACCAAGAAACAAAAATGAAGAAATGAAACAAACAGAACTAAACGATAAGACGAGAGGGAAACGAGGAAAGAAGAGCAAGGGAAAGGAGGGCGAAAGAGAAACGGCAATACCTCCAAACCACAAAAGGCGCGACACCACGAAACCAGTTCACGTACTTCTGTAAAACAATCTGACTGCACTACTGTTGCACTGAGAACCACAAAGCACCACAAGACCCACAAACTATAACGACGACCACCACGAAACAAGCCGCTTTTGACATTTGATGCAAGCCTGGTTTCCAGCGTATAAGCTGGCGTACGCGAGCAGACATCGATAGACGTTGGGACGAAACACGCCTCTTGACAGAGTACCTGGTACTCAAAGGCAAAAAACCCGCCTCCACATGAGTGTACATACGGCTACAAGTGCGTGCTCCCGTATATACATATGTTCATTCATTCTCCAACCATCGTCTACGTCCTTCCTCGCGAAACAGTAGAGGAAAGAGGCCACCTGAAGTTCACTACGATTTCTTCCACTCGATGGTTCCGGTCCTCATCCTGTAAATGAAGTGAGTGGTCAGCTGCTTCTGCAGCGTGTGGAAACCGCTGTCTACTTCGACGGTCTCGGCCGGTGCATCCGTGTTCGGAAGGGCGACAGGCCGGTCCGTCGAAAGCCACGAGTCGACCTCCCCGTCGACCCCCTTCCAGTTGATGCCCTCCTCAAGCAGAGCGATTCCGTCGAAAGCGTGGAGCATGTTGTGCAGAATGCAACAGGTGAAGAAGATGTTGTCGACCTTCTCCCTGGTGCTGTAGAGGATCGGCATCTTCAGGATCCTGAATCGACCCTTCAAAATCCCAAAGAAACACTCGACATCCTTGCGAACTTTCTCTTGCCAGTGCCTGAACCGCTGCTCGTCGGGCGTGGTCGGAGCCCTAGGCGAGCATTGAAGGACTCGCCACTGCGTCGGGCGGGATAGCAAGCAGAGGTACACATGACGAGGTCGTTCCGGGATCAAGGGGGAATTCCTTGGTGGAAAATGATACATAAATAATACCTGGCAGCACTTCATCAGAACGAAATCTTCAAAATAAGAAAATTTGAATGTATACCGGTATGTGAATCGGCGGGCGTACGTATGATCCTAGTTACGAACATCGACGAGTCGCACCAGACACCGAAGACAAGACGCAAATAGTAGGATGAAGGAAATCGAAATCGGAAGGACAAAATAAGAGGAACCTACTGGTGCTGCGTACATCGTTGGACATCATGCCAGGAGCTGAGGCTCAAAGAAGTGATCACTCGCATTCCACTAGTATGTCCACGACAAGCATCAGCTCACCAGGTGATAGCCTCCGTCGACGATGGTGTAGACGCCTTTCACCTTGTACCCTCGACCGTCCTTGTCCTTCAAAGTGAACTCCACGTCCTTGTAGATGCCCTCCTTCAGCTGTTCCACGAAACCATCGAAGCGAACGATCGTCTTGTCGTTTTGGGCGCCGGGGAACCCTCTCGTGCACGCGAGGCACCGACCAGAGTGATCGACGGTGCACTCGTACGCCAGTGTGGGGTAGCCCTCTTTGCCTATGTACGAGCGTCGTTTGGAGAACGGTGCCTGCTGCCAGTGAACATGGGTGACGTCAGTCGATCCCATGGCGCCCGTAAACCCCAGATCGTCGTAGTCATTCATAACCTGCTTCAGGTCGGCTCCGGTTGGCACCACCACCCACGCCGAGTAGAGGTCTCGAGAGAAACGCGCCGTGAACTCGTGGAAAAACTGCTGGATTGTCTTTTCGCTCATGGACGTCATTTGGGTGATGTCATCGAAGTAGTTGCCCCTACCCAAGATGTAGAGACAAGCCAACACCTGCAACAGCAGCAGGGTAGCGTCAGGTGAAGAGCACGAAACGACAATTCATCGGTCGGGAAAAGCAATGTTTGTGGAGTGACATGCACCTCATGTCATATGAGATGTCAACTTGATGATTTCAGCGATGAGTACTGCTGTTGTATATGTTGAAAGTGCGTGCACCAGTAACAGCTACCAGGTATAGTACACAAGGTATAATAAACCAGTTCTTTGACGCTTTAACATACATGAACCTAGGAGCAGGATGTACCGGGTATCTAGTACAGCGATCTGCGTATTTGACGTACCTGTCTTTACGAGGGGATATGCACCTGGTATCACACCTGTACTTCATGCGCAAAAATACGTGCTCATCTACGGGAGTGTTACGTTCCATACGTGTAGCAATTGGGCGCAAGGTGTCTTTCACTCTATTCGTACCGAATGTACGCGACAGCAGCAGTACACAACACGTTGATAATGCAAGCATTGAATTTAAATCAGCGCAGCCGTGCGATGTGAAGGGTTGTATATTTATAAACCAACCATGAAATACATAGTGATCATTAAGAGTACCGATGTCACCGGGTAGATAGAACGGTTTCACGTGAAGACAGCACGCACACTCGCCCTTGCCAGATGCTTGATGCATACTGGTACAGAGTAATCCCACTAACAACAGACGAGGTCTGAGGTACCCGGTACATGAAATGTCATGCAATACTCGTATACTCGTACACGAGCTGGCCCAGCGAAAAAACGGACAGCACCCTCGTACCGAGTGGTACACCGGGTATATACCTGAGATATCATACGACAGCAGCAAAGCAACATAATGCAGCATCTGGTATATGATACCAGCTACCACTGCTGCTGCTGTAGGCATCCAAGCTGTACGCGTACAAAGTGTCCGAAAATGTAGTGATGAATATCATATATTTATTACTGTACCAATATTCACTATGCATCGGGACAAAGGCATGCATGATCACAGGTATCGTCACTGCCGTTTGTGCAGGCACGCTTACTTTTTTGTCGACAACAAAAAGATTCCAACTGCAGCGCCCAAAGGAGCATACCGGGTGCTACATCACCAACAAAAGAAGCGCTCCTAGCGTCTGCTCGAAGATGAGGCGACGCGGCACGCACCTTGAGCTCCACGGGGATGCATGGCCGACCCCCTATATCCGCCTCGGTTGTCGTGAATCCTTTCCACCGCCCAGCCTTCACCTCCCTCACCAGCTCCAGGAAGAAAGGATACGGAACGCGGAACCTCTTGCGAAAGTACACGGCTTCCGTTGTCGTTGGGTCAGAGAGAAGCTCCGTCTGACGGAGCATGACTGCCCACCCGCTGTTGCCGTAGTCAGGTCGAGTGCGACTACGACGAGTGCGTTTGGGTTTGGGGCCATCGTCGTCTGATTCGGAATCATTCCCGTCGGACAAGAGTGTCAACCGAAGCTGCTGCCAGTGCTGCAGTGCGGCCACAGCGCAAGCGATGGCCGCCACAATCGTACGCAGTCTCTTCCTATTCATGTCGGTCCGCGTATGGGTGCTGTGTCTCAACTGCAGCAGCAGCAGCAGCTTGGGAAGAGCGACGTGCCCGCCGCATTCGACGTATCCTGGTAGTCTTGATTCTTTGAATTCGACCACAGAATGCCTCCGAGGTCTTGTGCAAAAGCAAATTTTATCACTTTCAGAGTTGATCAGAAAAGGCTGTCAAAAAAAATCACTTCGTGGAATTTCACGAGTGATAAAATCTCGGAGGAACATTTTTTCCACCAAACAGGCCCCATAAGACGTGATTTTGATGAAATCTGATCAGAAACGGGACCAGATACCCCGAAGCCTCCGTAAACAGCCATATAATCACCTCAAAAAATATTGCATAAGATCTGGCCTGAGATTTTTTCGTCGTGGTAAAATTCCCAGATTTTCGTATTTTTACGGATAATAAAGCGGCGTAACCTCGAGATGTCTTTTTTTTTTCCGAGACGACGATCTTCGCGACGTTTTTTTTTCATGGGGAAACCCTATATTGAAACGCAATATTTGCTGTTGCCTTCATAGGTTGTGCTCGCCCGTGTGAAATACTCGTCTTCGTTCTGTTGGGCAACGCGAAGTATCCGAACTGGATTTCCACAATATCTTACTGCGAGGTTGGGGCCCAATCCAGTTATCGTAGCAGGTTGCCAAACGCGCGGGAGTCATTGGATGTCAAACGTGCGGGGGGTATTGAGGAATTATGTCACGATAGAATCAATGCTACTACGCAGTCCTGGAGCTTGATGCATACCCCTCGAGCAGGGCTGTTTCGCTTCTGATTTGTTCGAGTAGCCTGCCGCCCTAGTAAAACATACCGGCCACCCCTCCAAGCCCAGCACCACTTTAATGGCGCTCGTCGCACCGACGGAGCTCTGTACACTTTCCTAACCCGTCATTGAGAGTGTACGATGTCGTCGCGGGTATGGAAGCGGAGAAATATTGCGGTCGTCTCGATTTTGAGCAACAAGGGCGGTCACCTTGAGGCGTACGATTAGAACATCGAACAAAACCTAACCCGTTTTCTTCAGTTCTGGGTGCTCGATCGAGGCCCTATACCGTTCTGGTAATGTATTTACTGTTTTTGGGCTAGCATAACACGTGCTACCCACATCCCGCGCCCCACGGGTGGTGACGCAGGCATCAGCAGGGAAGCGACAAGACCCTTTCGAGAGAAATATGAGCGCACCAGGACAAGCTGCGCGCCCCTGTGGATGGTGGAGGTCCTGCAGGCGCCACGCGTGGCAGAGTGAATCGACGACGACCTTCAGTTTAAACAGAGAGTATGCAGAACATCAAACTGTTCGAGATCAGGGGACACCAGAGTATTGCTGTGCAGTCATCAATGATATCGGCGTTTTCGCACGTTTGCCCGCACGTCGTATCAACTGGGTATTATATGACAGTGGGGGCATAAAAATAACACCAGAATCAGTTGTTTGGATAACAAGGTGGGAGGGCACAATCACTGCTGTGTACCAGACGAGCGTTGCCGCGACTTAGGACAGTCGACGGAGAAGAACGCCATTCGTAAATTCAGCCGGCCGTGCGAGTTGGATGAGCCTGAGACGAAATACATCAGGCGGGCTTCATTTCTGGCCGGTCGCATACGCAATAGCAGTGTGTGTCAAGTGCAGGCAATTTGGAGAGTACTACTCAGATCAAACTATATGGTATGATGTACGACGCGTGCAGCGTGTATATTGATTCCATACGTTTCAAGGAAATATCATAGTTTTTAGCCGACCTTATTACCCCTTTGAGAAAAGATGATGATGGTGTTTTCTTGTGTTGCGCATTCTGCCGATCAACGCTTTCACGTGCCTTGATTGTTTCGCACGAATTGTAGGTATACTCTCCATGCAACTACACCCGACACTTTCGGTCGGTGCACAGCGTTCAAGAGCGGGGTGCGCTTGAGCTATGTATGAAGAGCGTTTTTTTATTTGTATGCTTCGGGGGGCTGTGGGAGAAGTGGTCAACAAAGACTGCATCTGCGCGGTTCAACCAAACAGAATTCACGACTGCTACGACTGTCGAGGGGCAAACCTTTAACAATGTCAAAACATGATACCACATTATGGAACAAAGATATTCTCAGTTTGTAGAACTGAGTCTCAGCTGCGGAAAATGCAATCTTGTCTGTCTGTCTGTCTGTCTGTCTGACCGCAGCCACAAGGAAACTCCAATCCTCGCAAAATCTGGTCCCGAATCGCTCCCGACGTTGACGTGTATACCGCGCAAATCGATAGCGGACACACTTGCAAGCAGCCTGGGCCAACTTTGAGGTTCAACGGAGCCCTGCGCCTTGAGCTACGTGACTCAGCCTCACCGGGGGGACAGTCGCTTGTAGACACTCGTGTCAGAGTCGGTACGAGCAACGAAATATTTCGCAAATTGGCTACAGCGCATCGCTCGCAACAAAAGTGGGATCACCTTGCAGAACAATGGCTCGCTCAACGTGGTTGGCAAACGGCGTTTTTAAGGTCGTTGTCCGCCGCGCGCAAACGGCCGTGCAAGGTCGCTTCTGGCTGCATTGTCTTGACCCATGGGGTTTGCAATATATTCGGTGACGGTTTTTCGGCAGGATCGCTTCCTGCCCCTACAGTAAATCGGAGTATAATTATCATATACCTGGTATCTGGTAGCCTGGTAGGCAACAACAACGACAGCATCTGATATCAGCAAACTACTATGACGGGGGACCATAGTAGCAGGACCAAATATTGCTAGTCAAAATAGGGAAGTATATACCTGGTAGGTATTTGTGTGTACCGTAGATCCTATTTACTGCCGGTACGTTGTCTGTACAGACGGTTTCTGTGCTGTGACGTATTTAGAACTGCGAAAACCGATGGAATCGACCCCAATCCTGTCGTACTGGTGGTGCAGGTGCTCGCGCCGCTGTGGTGCCCTGCGACTGTTAGCACCTCAATTGAAACGGAAGTGTTGTTCCTGTGTCTCCGGGGGCGTCCCTGGTTTGTTGTTTGCCCGGAGTCTCTGCCGACTGGCAGCAGTTGTCACCTGTTCCGGTCCTGCTGGCGAGATATATGACGTTGGAGGACATCCAGTGTACATGCCATATCCTAGACACAGAATCTGACGACTTGGGTGATCAGCTTTTCGTATGGAAAAATGGCAAGCTCTCTGAATTCAAGATGTTGTCCACGAAAACAAACAGCAGCAGAACGATCGATGAGTAGGATGGTGACACAACTGTATAGCGTCGTTGCGCGACGCGCGGTCAGCGGGCGGCGCATCTTTCCGTGTCCAGACTACAGTCGCCTGGCGCGGGTTTGGGCCTAGAGACCAAGAGAAGCGCACTCGTCGCGCACCGTTCGGTGGATACGTACTCGTAGACTACAGCAGCGGCACAGCAGCAGCAGCAAATAAATGGACCTGAATTTCAATTTAAATAATTCGTGCTGAAAATAGAAGTACCGCCGGCAAGCTCTTGCCCCCTAGAGCATACATCCACCTCATTTCTTTGAACCCGTCATCTATGCTAATTGATCTTGCCCGCCACCGCGCGGGTTGCCCGTGGGCTGAGTCTCTGTCGAGATATTGCGTATCGTCGCACCAGCTGAAATTATTATACTTTTCGCCTCTATTTGTATCTTGCCATCCTCTTCGTATGTATGTTTCGGTACGCGCAAAAGTTGAACATACGTCAATCTGTCGAATGTGTAATAACACACAACAAAAAATGGGCTTTTTTCAGGTTTGGGAGGATACCGTAGGACGCCGGCGGCAAGCTCTTGCCCCCTAGAGCATGCATCCACCTAAGTTCTCATTTCGTCAACAACAACTATTTCGCGGTACAGAGATCTCTTGTCAATCTGTCGTTTACTTGTTGTAATAAACAGCCGACATGTTTTGCTTTGGCCAAGAGAGCGTCGTCAGCTTTCTGACTGATTGTTGGAGATCTCTCCCCGATCATGTTTCGTTTTTCATTGGCCAACAGTCTTGTATTTAGCCCTGCGACCCCAATTACATCTCAATGATACCGATCCCATTGCTGTGGTACTGGTGGTTGCTCGTTCCGTGATATCGATCCCATTGCTGTGGTACTGGTGCGGGTGCTCGTTCCGTCTTCGTGTGCTGCTGCTGGATATATGTCCCCGCCGAGTACTATAACAAGTGGTGCCGATAGTCAACAAGTAGACGCTCTGCCTGAGCCAAACACAGCACTCTGGGGTTCCGTTTGTGCTGGTCCCGACTGGCCTCTCTCGTCGCTCTCAACAACTCCACCTGCGACTTCACAAAATAAGAGGCAAGCAAACTGAGAACAGCGCTCGAATGCATTTCATCGAGGGCAATAACAATTACTCGATATATTGCCAATATGTACCATGTACAAGAGAAGATGCGATTGGCACATCTTTGTGTTTCCATCTTACATGGCATTCCACCTGAATGTACTCGTTTATACTTCATTTCACTCGGTCGGCAAAGCTGCTCACTCACGGTGAGTGTGCTCGTGATGTTGCCGACCAATTCAGAATCCCAAGAAGAGAGGGAAGAAGACCTATCTATACAGGCAGAGCGAACCAAGAAAGACAGAGTACACAGCATCTCTGTCGTGTGCGAGTATAAATGGTCCCCAAAGCTTCATTGTACGCAATTACTGCAGCACTAATATAGAGATTGTTATTGCCCTCGATGAAATGCATTCGAGCGCTGTTCTCAGTTTGCTTATCTCTTTTTTTGTGAAGTTGCAGGTGGAGTCGTTGAGAGTGACGGGAGAGGCCAGTCGGGACCAGCACGGACGGAGCCCCAGAGTGCTGTGTTTAGCTCAGGCAGAGCGGCTACTTGTTGACTAGCGGTACCACTTGTTGATATAGTACTCGGCGGGGACATATATCCAGCAGCAGCACACGAAGACGGAACGAGCACCCGCACCAGTACCACAGCAATGGGATCGGTATCATTAAGGTGTAATTAATTGGGGTTGCAGGGCTTTAAAAATACAAGACTGTTGGCCAATGAAAAACGAAACCTGAACGGGGAGAGATCTCCCACAATCATTCAGAAAGCTGACGACGCTCTCTTGGGTTATTATTTTTGCGAGTGCCGAAACAAATGATGAGGATCGCAAATTACAACTAAAGGCGAAAAGTAGGAAGTAATCAATCAACTAACTGCTGTTGTTGTAAAAAGACCTACGATAGTATGCAATTTTGGGCCATTCTTTTAGCGAGTACCGAAACATACGACGAGGATCGCAAAGTACAAATAAAGGCGAAAAGTAGAAAGTAATCAACAAACTGCTGTTGTTGTAAAAGACCGACGATAGTTCGTATGCAATTTTTTAGTAGTAGCAGTAGTAGTAGTAGTAGTAGTAGTAGTAGTAGTAGTAGTAGTAGCTGCTGCTATAGTATGCGAGTGACGACGCTTTGCTGGCCAATGAAAAACATTTTGTGGGTTGTCACACATTCGACAGATTGACATGCATTTTAAACTGACCAGGTTATTGTATTATTATATGCGAGTACGGAAACATACGATGACGATCGCAAACAAATGAAGGCGAAAAGTAGAAAGTAATCCATTGCTGCCGGCGGCGTCCTACGGGATCCCCCCAAACCTGAAGAAAAGCCCGTTTTTTTTACTCTCGCTGCTGTAAAAGACTTGCGCATAGTATGTTTTTTTTGCCATTCGAGACACAGCAGTAGTACTCGTAGATAATTTTGCTCTGGCACAAAAAGTAACCCACTCCTGTTGCTGTACTGCTGTAAATACCTCCTATAGTGTGCGAATGGAAATGCGAAGTACACCAAAAAATATTTTTTGAGCTCGTGGCACGATACACGATAGACGCTCGATCTCGACAGAGACTTAGCCCACGGACAACCCGCGCGGTGGCGGGCAAAATCAACTAGTTAGTATAGATGACGGGCTCGAAGAAATGAGGTGGATGCTATGCTCTAGGGGGCAAGAGCTTGCCGGCGGTGTACAACGGTATCCTCCAAAACTCAGAAAAACCCATGTTTTGCCATTCGAGACGTTTGTTGTACTACTGATGTACTGATATGATAGACACAACGCATTTTTTTTGCCATTCTATGATACTGCTTGGATACAGCACTCTGCACTACAGCGCTGTACTCGTCCATAATTTTGCTCTGACACAAAAAGTAACCCACTCCTGTTGTACTCTAAAAATCCTGCTATATATAGTATGCGAATGGAAACACGAACTTCACCAAAAAAGTAGTATTTCAGCTGGTGCCACGTTTCACGATTGACGCTCAATCTCGACAGAGACTCAGCTCACGGGCAACCCGCGCGGTGGCGGGCAAGATCAACTAGTATAAATGACGGGCTCGAAGAAAGGAGGTGGATGCATGCTCTAGGGAGCAAGAGCTTGCCGGCGGCGTCCAACGGTATCCTCTCAAAACTGAGAAAAGCCCATTTTTTGCCATTCGACACGTTTGTTGTACTGATGTACTGATAGACACAATGCATTTTTTTGCCATTCTGTTATGATACTGCTTGGATACAGCACTCTGCAGTACAGCAGTACTTGTCCATAATTTTGCTCTGACACAAAAAGTAACCCACTCCTGTTGTACTCTAAAAAACCTGCTATAGTATGCGAATGGAAACGCGAAGTTCACCAAAAAAGTATTATTTCAGCTGGTGCGACGATACACGATTGACGCAAGATCTCGACAGAGACTCAGCCCACGGGCAACCCGCGCGGTGGCGGGCAAGATCAACTAGTATAGATGACGGACTCGAAGAAATGAGGTGGATGCATGCTCTAGGGGGCAAGAGCTTGCCGGCGGCGTCCTACGGTATCCTCCCAAACCTGAAAAAAGCCCATGTTTTGCCATTCGAGACGGATGCAGCAGTAGTAGTAGTACTCATAGCTAATGTTTTTCATCTATTTCGTGCACACCAGCGGCCAATGCGCTGCACTGAGCGTGGGACCCAAGCGTCTGAGCCAACTCTTACTCTTGTATTCATCGCCACTCTTGCGCAACAAGACGGCACTACAGCTGTAGCAGGCACCTGGTCTGGTGTATAGCCGTCTCCCCAACTCGGTTTGAGACATGGGATATGTTGGTATGGTGTGTGGGAATATGGTACATGGGAATATGGGATATTGGTGGTACGGTATATGGGTATATATATAGGAAAACCACCGTATGTGGTATGGTATGTGTTGACGGTATGGTACGGGAAAAACACGGTATGTGATATGGTACGTTTGTGGTATGGTACCATGGTACGATGTCGTGGATGTATTATATGGCTAAATATACCTTGTGGTATGGTATGTTTCAGTATATAAGGTCCGTAAGGGTCGAAAACGTCGTACGAATATCAATTGTAACGAGCTTATATATCGGCCATTGGAAAGTGTTCGAAAATATATGCTTGCGGACAGACAGACACACAGGCCGACAGACATATCAATTGTAACGAGGTTATATATCGGCCATTGGAAAGTGTTCGAAAATATAAGCTTGCGGACAGACAGACACACAGACAGACAAGATTGCAATTACCGCAGCTGATACATGGGACAAGGCTGCACATGCGGTATGTAGGCCTTGTGCGCTCGTAAGAAAAACAAAAACGGAAACAAAACTAAATCCTGCTGCACTCGAAACACACCAGCACCACGGCAAATGCGAGCGCAACTCGAGATGGCTTGCAACGAGACAAGTCCCACGCGTTAGCTAAAGATGACCCGCTTCTGCAGATACCAGCGTTGTGGAAATCGGTGACGTATAGCTCTCGCAACCGGTAATGCAAAAACACGACTATTACAAGCAGATACTCGTAAAATATTTGGGAGCCTGTACACATCGCGTTTTGTTTGGATTTTTTGGCGCTTCACGCCAAATGAGTCTAATTGCCCATAGGAGGTAAGACCATGAGAGTGCGGCCGTTAATTGTACGCAACAATTGGATAGCCTTGAGACACACCTTGTATAGTGTGTAGTGGCTTACCAGCGAGCTAAGCATGTTGTCAGGCAGAGTCAGAGCTACAAGAGTAAAGGTGTGAGGGTGTGCCTAAACAGAATCGAAATCGAAAATCAAATTCATTTCGGTTTCGATAAAATTATGCCGCCGTGTCCAAACAGAATCGAAAATGCGTCTCAGTTTAGAATATAGCCAGAAATTTCCGGTGTCTTGGTGTGTATGTCACACGTGTGAACTGCTGTAAACCACCCTTCGACTGTCTTGTGTACCCCGGCCCTCACGTGTCGATCTGCTGTTTCAGTGCGCGAAATGATACTGGCCGAAATCAACTGGAAATCGAACCAGCTGTAAGTATTATCGTCTCGTCGACCCTGGTGGCATACAGGGGAGTCTCTGGCCACAGTAATCAATCGCGAGGGAAATAATGGAAAACGCGCGCGGTTCACGCAGCTTGCAAGGTTGAGTATTGACCGATCTGCCGATCGGTTGAACTCACAGCTGACGTGCTTTCTTAGTTTCAAAATTTATAAAATACGCGCGCTCGATTTATCACAATACGTACTTCAAAATTTATAAAATACTTGTAAAATTCGGTAAAAATGGAATATAGACGAGGCGTATTACGCATCCTGCAAAGTTGAGTATCAACTATTTAATCAGTCGAACTCACAGCTGACGTATTTCAAAACAAAAAAATTATAAGAAACTAAGAAAGCAGGTCAGCTGTGAGTTCAACCGATCGGCAGATCGGTCGATACTCAACTTTGCAAGCTGCGTGAACCGGGCGCGTTTTCCATTATTTTCCTCGCGATTGACTACTGGCCAGAGACTCCCCTGGATGCCACCAGGGCCCTGGTGTAAAATATATATAGCCACACGAACGCGGCGGGAATGTGGCTAGAGAGCAACATGCGGTACAGCGTGGAGCCGCCAAAGTATCACATACTTCGTAAAAATAACGACGACCAAAGGCAGATACGCCGAACTACTCGTACAAGTGCAGCCTACGAGCACCAGACACGACGACAGCACCCATTACTACACACGCCAGCCCGCTTGAGGACAACAACCATCACAATTATTCGCCCCGGAGGGGTCGAGCGCCCGACCGTGATGGCTTTCGCTCGCCGCAAGTTGCAGCTGATGCGGCATCACCTACGTCCATAGTTTGCAGATAATATATGTATACAAGGTTCCCCTCCGGGACGTGCCGTATGAATAGGGGAGTGGCGCAAGAGCGAAACAATATTCGTGTGCAACCCTGCACACTTGTGTAGAAGTAGTAGTAGTATGCCTGCATCCACCCATCATTTTAACGTGAAGAACAGAAAAAACATATTTTTGAGGACAGACTATTGTACTACTGTTCACGGAATTAGTGTGGGGTCATTACTACAAAAATATAAAATAGGGTAAGTGGATATATGTATTGATCCCGCCGACTCGCGGCGATTAATTCGTGAGTACAAAAATGTTCCGCGAGGTCGAGGTTGCGCCATAATACTTTGTGACCGGTTTTGAGTAGGGTACAGCACATACATACTGGTACAAAATATATGTTGCCTCAAAATAAATGTTTCTTGGTGCTCAGGGTATAATATCAAGGTTTCACAGATAAATGCTCGAGAACAAACTGTAGTCCGAGCACTGAGAGTATTGGAGTACTGGCGGCAAAAAAAATATGGCCAGCACTGAGAAGACCCAAATACTGAGAGTAATGAGAGTGTGAGCAGCATACCGAACCCCGAGAATACAGGAAAGTATGTACCCGCAGTAGTATCGAAACACGAAATACTTGGAGTAAAGGCCATATGCGCAGTACAGAACCCAGAGATACTGAGAGTATTCGCAGTACATTTTATATTATTCCTCGCAAAAGCGCATTTCGAAATACTGCCAGATTGCTTTAACTAGTCAATCAAGTTGTCTCCAGCGAAAGTGGTTTGCTCCAACTCCCACTCGTGTGGGACTATTTGGGTGTGTTTGGTGCCGAACGCTGGGCCTGAGAATTGTCGACGCGGTGCACAGACGGTTGAGGTATACACCATACTCGAAGTAGACTGGGCATATTGAGGATATTTCATTTCTGCGAGTACTGAGTCTCGCAGAAGCAGCAGAACGAGCACTACTACCAACGAACGAAATACTGCTACCACTACTGCTGCAGACTAGAATACTTGTAGTACCCGATGTACGGAACCCCGAGACACATGAAGCACTACAGGGGGTATCCGCGCCAGCAGCAGTGGCGAACCCCGCATTAGTGCGAGCCCGAAAGTATACGAAGTAGTATCGACAAAACCTCAAAATACTGCGAGTACTCGCATTATCTCGAGTACAAAAATCGCGAAATACTGCAAGTGTAGGAAGTACCTACGATGATAATGAGGCGGGCGAAGCGCGCAGAGCGTGCGGGCCTTTTTTTTCTTGGAATTTTCCAAGAAAAAAAAGACTCTTCATAGCGGCTCGCGTAGGGTGCCTCGTTTTGAGTTTTTCTGTATGTGTGTGTGTGGGTGTGTGTGGGTGTGATTCAACATTTTTTTGGGCAACGTTTGACCACCGCCCTCGACGCACACCGCACCAATTCCAATCCCGGCGGGCTCCGTGGGCGCGCACACACAAAAGAGACCTCCTGGTGCTGGTGCGGTGGTAAGTCGTTCACAATAGCTCGAGCTACGTGTGGAAACGTGTGTAGGCACATGTTGGTGCTGGGCCATGTTGAAAAAACACAGAACCAACAACACATTATAACAGTTTTGTTTGAAACCCAGCTCTACGAGTACTCGTAGGCAGACTGTGCCTGTCCACAGCAACGAGCGTTCGGGCCATGTCTCCGAGACATGCTGCAGGCCTACCCTCCTGCTGATGAGGGGACGGAGAAGCAGGAGAGTATCTGCTGTATAGTTGTTGTACAGCAGTAGTAGTAGTGGTGGCACTGCTAGAAGCTCTGCTGGACACACGTCAGATTGTAGATTTTTCGTCTATAAACTATGAGTTCGGGACCAGGAAACACATGCACGAAGGGTTCATACACAAGCCGAGCGTACAGCGACGCCGACCTGGCCTCGTGTGTCCTACTGCTGCTGCTGCTGTTTTGCTGCTGGAGAAGCTCTGCTGGAGATGTCGTACATCAGTATTAGCGGTGGCACCTGCTACCTGCTACGAGAAGTTCTCTCTTGGACAGAGCATGTCGAGTGCAGATTTTTCGTCATGAAATCATTATGCCGAATTACGAGTTCAAAACCAACACAGGACAAAATCGAGTAGGTGTACAAAGGGTTCAAGGGTTTAGATTGACAAGCCGAGTGTACAGCGACGCTGACCATGGCGTCGTGTGTCCTACTGCTACTTACTGCTGCTGCTGCTGTTTTGTTGCTGGAGAAACACTGCTGCTTGCTGCAGATGTGTACAAAGGGTTCAAGGGTTAGATTGACAAGCCGAGCCGCCGAGCGTACAGCGACGCTGACCCTGGCCTCGTGCGTCCCACTGCTACAGCTGCTGCTGCTGTTTTTGTTGCTGGAGAAACACTGCTGCTGCTGTAGATGTCGTACATCAGCAGTACAAGCAAGTTATGGCACCTGCTACGAGAAAGAATCGCCTCCTGTTGGACAAATAATTTCAGATGCAGATTTTTCGTGTTCAAATTATGCCGAATTTCAAACAGAAAACACTTGCTGTTGGAAAAACAGAAAAGAAAAAAATATATCAGGTGTGTGTTTATTTGTCTTCTAGTTCTTTCCACCCGTCGACATCCAGCACAACCAATCAGTGTCCGTGCCGATTCTTGAATTCCCGAGAGAAACGATACGAATACAAGTACAGTTCTGTGGTCACACAGCAGTACATATTTTTCGTCGTCAAATTATTATGCTGGATTTCGAGGTGGAAATACCAGGATACACAAGACAAAATCCAGTACCTGGTATTTGTTACAGGTGTGTCCGTACTGCTGTGCTGTCCGTGTTCTTCAAGAGCAGGATATGATCATATAGATGATGCCAAAAATATTCACCAACGACAGCGTGTAGGTAGTAGGTACAGCAGCAGTAGTAGATGTTCGTTCGTGTTGGTTCAGCACAAATGTTTTGTATGATGCATCGCAGATATGACTACTGCAGGTATTGCTGAGGTCGCGCCTCATCATCATAAATTTCTGGTAATAATAATAATGAGGCGTGCGAAGCGCGCAAAAAGCGGGCGAGCCTTTTTTTTCTTGCAATTTTCCAAGAAAAAAAAGCCTCTTCATAGCGGCTCGGATACGAGCGTGGGGTGTCTTGTTTTGAGTTTTTCTGTATGTGTGTGTGCGTGCGTGTGTGTGTGTGGGTGTGTGTGTGATTCAACATTTTTTGGGCAACGTTTGATCACCGCCCTCGACGCACACCGCACCAATTCCAGTCCCGGCGGGCCCTGTGGACGTGCACACACAAAAGAGACCTCCTGGTGCTGGTGCGGTGGTAAGTCGTTCACAGTAGCTCGAGCTAGGTGTGGCAACGTGTGTAGGCACATGTTGGTGCTGGGCCATGTTGAAAAAACACAGAACCAACAACACATTATAACAGTTTTGCTTGAAACCCAGCTCTACTACGAGTACTCGTAGGTAGGCAGACTGTACCTGTCCACAGCAACGAGCGTTCGGGCCATGCCCCCGAGACATGCCGCAGGTCCACCCTTCTGCTGATGAGGGGACGGAGAAGCAGGAGAGTATCTGCTGCATAGTTGTTGTACAGCAGTAGTAGTAGTGGTGGCACTGCTAGAAGAAGCTCTGCTGGACACACGTCAGATTGTAGATTGTTCGTCTTCAAATTTTGAGTTCGGGACCAGGAAACACATGTACGAAGGGTTCACACACAAGCCGAGCGTACAGCGACGCTGACCTGGCCTCGTGTGTCCTACTTTTGCTGCTGTTTTGCTGCTGGAGAAGCTCTGCTGTAGATGTCGTACATCATCAGTAGTAGCGGTGGCACCTGTTACCTGCTACGAGAAGTTCTCTCCTGGACAGAGCACGTCGAGTGCAGATTTTTCGTCTTGAAATCATTATGCCGAATTTCGAGTTCAAAACCAACCCAGGACAAAATCGAGTACGTGTACAAAGGGTTCAAGGGTTTAGATTGACAAGCCGAGCGTACAGCGACGCTGACCCTGGCGTCGTGTGTCCTACTGCTACTGCTGCTGCTGTTTTGTTGCTGGAGAAACACTGCTGCTGCTGTAGAGGTGTGCAAAGGGTTCAAGAGTTTAGATTGACAAGCCGAGCGTACAGCGACGCTGACCCTGGCCTCGTGCGTCCCACTGCTACTGCTGCTGCTGCTGCTGTTTTTGTTGCTGGAGAAACACTGCTGCTGCTGTAGATGTCGTACATCAGTACAAGCAAGTAGTTGTGGCACCTGCTACGAGAAAGAAGTGCCTTCTGCTGGACAAATAATTTCAGATGCAGATTTTTCGTGTTCAAATTATGCCGAATTTCAACCAGAAAACACTTGCTGTTAGAAAAACAGAAAAAGAAAAAATATCAGGTGTGTGTCTATTTATTTGTGTTTTCTTGTTCTTTCCACCCGTCGACATCCAGCACAACCAGTCAGTGTCCGTGCCGATTCTTGAATTCCCGAGAGATAAGATACAAATACAAGTAATAGGTTCTGTGGTCACACAGCAGTACATATTTTTCGTCTTCAAATTATTATGCCGGATTTCGAGGTGGAAATACCAGGATACACACGACAAAATCGAGTACCTGGTATTTGTCACAGGTGTGTCTGTACTGCTGTGCTGTCTGTGTTTTTCAAGAGCAGGATATGATGCCAAGAATATTTACGGTCATAAGATTCACCAACGACGGCGTATAGGTAGTAGGTACAGCAGCAGTAGATGTTCGTTCGTGTTGGTTCAGCACAAATGTTTTGCATGATGCGTCGCAGATATGACTACTGCAGGTATTGCTGAGGTCGCGCCTCATTACCACCAATTACCAGTAATGAGGCGCGCGAAGCGCGCAGAGCGTGCGAGCCAATTTTTTCTTGGAATTTTCCAAGAAAAAAAAAGACTCTTCATAGCGGCTCGGATACGAGCGTAGGGTGCCTCGTTTTGAGTTTTTCTGTATGTGTGTGTGGGTGTATGTGTGATTCAACATTTGTTTGGGCAACGTTTGACCACCGCCCTCGACGCACACCGCACCAATTCCAGTCCCGGCGGGCTCTGTGGGTGCGCACACACAAAAAGACCTCCTGGTGCTGGTGCGGTGGTAAGTCGTTCACAGTGGCTCGAGCTACGTGTGGGAACCTGTGTAGGCACATGTTGGTGCTGAGCCATGTTGAAAAAACACAGAACCAACAACACATTATAACGGTTTTTGCTTGAAACCCAGCTCTACGAGTGAGTACTCGTAGGCAGACTGTACCTGTCCACAGCAACGAGCGTTCGGGCCTTGTCCCCGGGACATGCTGCAGGCCTACCCTCCCGCTGATGAGGGGACGGAGAAGCAGGAGAGTATCTGCTGTATAGTTGTTGTACAGCATTAGTAGTAGTGGTGGCACTGCTAGAAGCTCTGCTGGACACACGTCAGATTGTAGATTTTTCGTCTTCAAATTATGAGTGCGGGACCAGGAAACACATGTACAAAGGGTTCACACACAAGCCGAGAGTACAGCGACGCCGACCTGGCCTCGTGTGTCCTACTGCTGCTGCTGCTGTTTTGCTGCTGGAGAAGCTCTGCTGGAGATGTCGTACAACAGTAGTAGCGGTGGCACCTGCTACCTGCTACGAGAAGTTCTCTCTTGGACAGAGCATGTCGAGTGCAGATTTTTCGTCATGAAATCATTATGCCGAATTACGAGTTCAAAACCAACACAGGACAAAATCGAGTAGGTGTACAAAGGGTTCAAGGGTTTAGATTGACAAGCCGAGTGTACAGCGACGCTGACCATGGCGTCGTGTGTCCTACTGCTACTTACTGCTGCTGCTGCTGTTTTGTTGCTGGAGAAACACTGCTGCTTGCTGCAGATGTGTACAAAGGGTTCAAGGGTTAGATTGACAAGCCGAGCCGCCGAGCGTACAGCGCTGACCCTGGCGTCGTGTGTCCTACTGCTACTGCTGCTGCTGTTTTTGTTGCTGGAGAAACACTGCTGCTGCTGTAGATGTCGTATATTAGCAGTACAAGCAAGTTTTGGCACCTGCTACGAGAAAGAATCGCCTCCTGTTGGACAAATAATTTCAGATGCAGATTTTTCGTGTTCAAATTATCCCGAATTTCAAACAGAAAACACTTGCTGTTGGAAAAACAGAAGAAGAAAGAAATGTATCAGGTGTGTGTTTATTTGTCTTCTAGTTCTTTCCACCCGTCGACATCCAGCACAACCAGTCAGTGTTCGTGCCGATTCTTGAATTCTCGAGTAAGGGCCACTCCTAACGAACAAAAATAATCACGATTCGTGAGGTTTTTGTCGTGAATCGTGATTTTTCTGTCGTGAATCACGACAAAAACAATCACCATTCATGACGCCATTTTTTTGCTTTTCCCTAAAACAAACAAAATCACGATTCGTGACATTTGTCGTGTCAAAAAATACGGCTGATCAAGGCACTACGCAACCCACGTGCACCAACGGTGTCCGATGGTCGGCATAGGGGCATGGCAGACTCTGCTTCGTACGCCGCTTGTGGACAACGGGCGGCTACCCAAAGACACCGCTGGGCGCGGGCTAACGAGGAGGTTGTGGCCTCGAAATTTCCAGGAGGAGGAGCCACTGCTGGAAGACAAACGCGAAAATGACCTGAGGATGTCACAGGCCTGGCCGGGCAGACGGCCTGCGAGATGGAATCTCGCGAAACGAGCTTGGCCGACGGCCGGTGAAGTTGGAATCTCGCTGGCTGGGTCAGGCTTCGGCGCGCGATTCGAATATGTCACGGGCTGGGCCAGGTGCGGACGGCCCAGCCCGGCCTGGTCGTGCCACACATTCGAGAGTTTGCTCCACACCCCAAAAAAACGTTGGGTTTGAAATATCAAAACTTTACCGATTTGAAATATCACGAAACGCGACGCTTTTCGGCTTTTTTCGTTCGAACTGAAATGTCACGGATCGTGATCTTTTGGCATCCCTAAAAATCACGAATCGTGATTTTTTTTTTTGGTTAGTTAGGAATGGCCCTAATAAGTTCTGTGGTCACACAGCAGTACATATTTTTCGTAATTCTCAGTTTCTAAACTGAGTCTCAGCTGCGGTAATAGCAATCTTGTCTGTCTGTCTGTCTGTCTGTCTGTCCGCAAGCATATATTTTCGAACACTTTCCAATGGCCGATATATAAGCTCGTTACAATTGATATTCGTACGACGTTTTCGATCCTTACGGACCTTATATACTGAAACATACCATACCACAAGGCAAATTTAGCCATATAATACATCCACGACATCGTACCATGGTACCATACCACAAACGTACCATACCATATACTGTGTTTTTTTCCCGTACCATACCGTCAACACATACCATACCACATACGGTGGTTTTCCCATATATACCCCCATATACCATACCACCAATATCCCTCATTCCCATATACCATATTCCCACATACCATACCAACATATCCCATGTCCCATACCGAGTTGGGGAGACGGCTATACACCAGACCAGGTGCCTGCTACTGCTGTAGTGCCGTCTAGTTGTGCAAGGGTGGGGATGAATACAAGAGTTGGCTCAGACGCCCATACCGAGTTGGGGAGACGTCTATATGCCAGACCAGGTGCATGCTACTGTTGTAGTGCTGTCTTGTTGTGCAAGAGTGGCGATGAATATAATAGTAAGAGTTGGCTCAGAGGCTTGGGTCCCACGCTAAGTGCAGCGCATTGGCCGCTGGCGTGCACGAAATAGATGTAAAACATTAGCTATGAGTACTACTACTGCTGCATCCGTCTCGAATGGCAAAGAATGGGTTTTTTTCAGGTTTGGGAGGATACCGCAGGACGCCGCCGGCAAGCTCTTGCCCGCTTGAGCATGCATCCACCTCATTTCTTCGAGACCGTCATCTATACTAGTTGATCTTGCCCGCCACCGCGCGGGTTGTCCGTGGGCTGAGCCTCTGTCTAGATTGAGAGAAAAAATATGGACGAGTACTGCTGTACTGCGGAGTGCTGTATCCAAGCATTATCATAACAGAATGGCAAAAAAAAATGTATTGTGTCTATCAGTACATCATGATTCAGTACAACAAACGTCTCGAATGACAAAAAATGGGCTCTTTTCAGTTTTGGGAGGATACCGTTGGATGCCACCGGCAAGCTCTTGCCCCCTAGAGCATGCATCCACCTCATTTCTTCGAGCCCGCCATCTATACTAGTTGATCTTGCCCGCCACCGCGCGGGTTGTCCGTGGGCTGAGTCTCTGTCGAGATCGAGCGTCTATCGTGTATCGGGGCACGAGCTGAAATAATACTTTTTTGGTGTACTTCGCGTTTACAGTCGCATACTAAAGGAGGTATCTACAGTACAACATGGGTGGGTTACTTTTTGTGCAAGAGCAAAAATATCTAAGCAGTACGAATACTACTGCCTCTCGAATGGCAACAAAATTGCATACTATCGCAAGTCTTTACAGCAGCCAAAGGCAAAAAATGGGCTTTCCTTCAGGTTCGGGGGGATACCGTAGGACGCCGCCGGCAGCAGTAGATTACTTTCTACTTTTCGCCTTTATTTGTTTGCGATTGTCATCGTATGTTTTGCACTTTGCTTTCGAAGTTGAATTATATTAATGCGTAACTCAGCAGCCGCGGATGTAAAGGAGGCGTTGACGGGTGCCAGCCGGTCCAGGCACGCGCGGTCGTCGGCGACATCCGCCGAGAGCCCAACTGTAAGAACCGCCATAAGAGCCTGGCGCAAGAGATCCAGGCGGTCCGCGACCATCACCAGGTGGTCAACCGGGCGATCGGCACGTGGCCCATATAAGGCCACGTCAAAATTGCTGACGGCACGAAGCTGCGCCGCCACCGCCGCCGTAACATCGACGCTCTCCCCCACAAACGGCTGGACATCCGCGGCCGATTCGACGAGGTTCGGGGGCAAGCGTCCCCGAAGCAACCAGTGTTTGCGAGATGACATTTTTTTCCACATGGCCGTGTCGTCGGTGAGCTGCGATTTCTGTACATGGCGTTCCCTCGCATCTCCGCTGTCCCGCACAGAAGGCTCACGGTCGGACTAATTGTCAACAAACTGCTGGAGGAACACTTCGTTGTTGGAGATCTTGGATACGCTGCTGGTAAAGTCGTCCCGAAGGCCAGCCACAGACCGGAGCACGTTGTCCAGTGCAGATTTGACGCCTGGTATATCCGTGTCTATTCGGGGAAACTCGGATGCCACCTGGTTCTGCCAATGCAGAACGTCAGCCGTCGATACTGCTCCCCCCGAGGCTGCCGGCATAGATGAAGGACCAGCCGAAGCCGCAGTGGTGGCAACAGCAGCCGCAGTGGTGGCAACAGCAGCCGCAGCGTTGGCCTGGCGAACGGACGCAGCTTCTTCTGCGGCCTGGCGAGCCTCGGCCTCGGCTATCCCAGCACGGCGTGCGTCTACCTCCGCTTGCACAGCAGCTACAGCAGCATGAGCATTCGCCTCAGCTTCTGTTTGTGCAGCAAACCTCGCAGCCTGCGCCTCGCGCGCAATAGTAGCCGCATTGGCCGTGGCCTCCGGCGACTTGCTCTCGTCGGACATCCCGAACTCAAACTAGTCTCACACCTTGGGCCTGTAGCTCTGCCTCTGCTTCACTGCGCTGATACGTGTAGGTTGCGGCTACGTGCCAGACAAGGTGTGTTTACCAAGGGCTACGATTCATGCCACCATGAATCACCGCAGTCATCTGATTGGCTTGAACTTCTTACGTACGTACGTAACTCACTCATTCTTCCGAGAATATTCTGCTTCCGTACTCGCATACCAGGTATAATACAATGAATAACCTGCCAGCGCACAGTGCTCATCCATCGTATACGAGAGATTGGTACAGCATACCACGTACGCACTTGCAAATTATTCCACATCGACACCCATCTGATCGTTTTCCGAGAAGATCTATATATTTTTTTTTATTTAGAAATTGATAAAGCGCATGCCGGAGAGACATCATTTTTGGATAATAAGTGTACCGACGAAAACACCCTATTCAATTTTCGTTCTGCGCTAATACTCCAGGACCTGAAGAGTACTATTGAAAAATTGCATACTATACTACTAAAAAAATGCATACGAACTATCGTCGGTCTTTTACAACAAAATAGTAGTTTGTTGATTACTTTCTACTTTTCGCCTTTATTTGTATTTTGCGATCCTCGTCGTATGTATGTTTCGGTACTCGCAAAAAGAATGACCCAAGATTGAATACTATTATCGTAGGTATTTTACAACAACACCACAGAGCAGTTAGTTGATTACTTTCTACTTTTCGCCTTTATTTTATAAATTTTGAAATCGCCTTTATTTGTTTTTTGCGATCCTCTCGTCGTATGTTTCGGTACTCGCAAAAATAATAGCCGGGCGGGCAGTTGAAAAGACGTCAATCTGTCGAATGTGTAACAACACATAACAAAATATGGGCTTTTTTCAGGTTTGTGTTAAGATATTGTCTGAGGCAGACCTGTCCAGGGATACAAAGTGTCGCGCAACCCTTGATCTTAACATTTGGAAGGATTCCGTAGGACGCCGGCGGCAAGCTCTTGCCCCCCAGAGCATGCATCCACCTCAGATCAGTTCTCATTTCGCCAACAACTATTTCGCGGTACGGAGATCGGTAAGATCTTGTCAATCTGTGGTTTACTTGTTGTAATAAACAACCGACATGTTTTGCTTTGGCCAAGAGAGCGTCGTCAGCTTTCTGAATGATTGTTGGAGATCTCTCCCCGTTCATGTTTCGTTTTTCATTGGCCAACAGTCTTATATTCAGCCCTGCAGCCCCAATTACATCTCAATGATATCGATCCCATTGCTGTGGTACTATGGTGTTTGCGAAGTTCCGATTATAATTGGGTTTGGCGTATTTCTATTCTCCCGATTCCAAAAAATAATCAACTTCCCAAAATAAGGACCCAAAATTCGGCTCATATGGGCCATATCTTCACAAAATTTTCGGGTTGGGTTTGGCTTCTTAGGTTTCGATTATTATCATAGCTTCATTGGCCAGGGCAACCCGGAGATGCCCCGGGCGAATGAAACATCGTATTTGGCAAGAAATCATAATCATCTACGTCACGTGCTCATACGCACAGCGTACCCCAGCACGAGGAGGGAGGCATGATACATGGGTTGCCTCACACCACCAAGCTATCTACCCAAGCGCACGGCCCATTTGGCGAGGCCGTGTCAACGCGAGGCCCTCGCGAAGGCCGGCAAAGTCATGCGGCCATATGCGGCGGAGGGCTGGCAGGATGCAGCGTCAACATCGTTGACGGCGCCGTGTGCGCTGTGGACTGCTTCTGAAGTTGTTGATCTGCTGTGCTGCTTGTTCTTGATGCGGCAACATAGTAGCGGTACTCTGGGCTCTGGCGCGTGTTATAGCACCACACGGACACCCACGCACAGCACGCCTACGCACGCACTGCACAACGGGCTTCGGTCGCATCGATTGGCACTCTTCGCATGGCTGCCATAGAGCACAGAGCACACACACACGCAGCGAGCCATGCAGCAGCAGCAGCGAGCAGCATCTCGCACGAAGCCGTTGGTGTTCCATTTTTCGTACTTATATTTCGTTATTTGTCATTTGTTGCTGTATTCCATTTTCCTAGAGTTTTATTTCCAGTTCAAAACCGAAATGATCGTTTTGGATTCTCGCAATCACTTTCAAACCCGATTCTGTTTTGGTTTGGTGAATAGCCTGTGGTTCTCGACCCAACCATAATCGGTTCTTTCGCAAACACTCTACTGTTGCGGGTGCTCGTGTTGTCTTCGTGTGCTGCTGCTGGATATATGTCCCCGCCGAGTACTATATAATAAGTGGTACCGATTGTCAACAAGTAGACGCTCTGCCTGAGCCAGACACAGCACTCTGGGGTTCCGTCTGTGCTGGTCCCGACTGGCCTCTCACGTCACTCTCAACAACTCCACCTGCGACTTCACAAAAAACGAGACAAGCAAACTGACAACAGCGCTCGAATGCATTATATCGAGGGCAATAACAATCAAATTATTCTGCTGGTTTTCGAGGTGGAAATACCAGGATACACACGACAAAATCCAGTACCTGGTATTTGTTACAGGTGTGTCCGTACTGCTGTGCTGTCTGTGAACAGGATATGATCAGATGATGCCAAGAATATTCAACGACGGCGTATAGGTAGAAGGTACAGCAGCAGTAGATGTTCGTTCGTGTTGGTTCAGCACAAATGTTTTGCATGATGCATCGCAGATATGACTACTGCAGGTATTGCTGAGGTCGCGCCTCATTACCACCAATTACTAGTAATGAGGCGCGCGAAGCGCGCAGAGCCTTTTTTTTCTTGGAATTTTCCAAGAAAAAAAAAGACTCTTCATAGCGGCTCGGATACGAGCGTAGGGTGCCTCGTTTTGAGTTTTTCTGTATGTGTGTGTGGGTGTATGTGTGATTCAACATTTGTTTGGGCAACGTTTGACCACCGCCCTCGACGCACACCGCACCAATTCCAGTCCCGGCGGGCTCTGTGGGTGCGCACACACAAAAGAGACCTCCTGGTGCTGGTGCGGTGGTAAGTCGTTCACAGTAGCTCGAGCTAGGTGTGGCAACGTGTGTAGGCACATGTTGGTGCTGAGCCATGTTGAAAAAACACAGAACCAACAACACATTATAACAGTTTTGTTCGAAACTCAGCTCTACGAGTACTCGTAGGCAGACTGTGCCTGTCCACAGCAACGAGCGTTCGGGCCATGTCCCCGAGACATGCTGCAGGCCTACCCTCTTGCTGATGAGGGGACGGAGAAGCAGGAGAGTATCTGCTGTATAGTTGTTGTACAGCATTAGTAGTAGTGGTGGCACTGCTAGAAGCTCTGCTGGACACACGTCAGATTGTAGATTTTTCGTCTTCAGATTACGAGTTCGGGACCAGGAAACACATTTACGAAGGGTTCACACACAAGCCGAGAGTACAGCGACGCCGACCTGGCCTCGTGTGTCCTACTGCTGCTGCTGCTGTTGTGCTGCTGGAGAAGCTCCGCTGTAGATGTCGTACAACAGTAGTAGCGGTGGCACCTGCTACCTGCTACGAGAAGTTCTCTCTTGGACAGAGCATGTCGAGTGCAGATTTTTCGTCATGAAATCATTATGCCGAATTACGAGTTCAAAACCAACACAGGACAAAATCGAGTAGGTGTACAAAGGGTTCAAGGGTTTACATTGACAAGCCGAGTGTACAGCGACGCTGACCATGGCGTCGTGTGTCCTACTGCTACTTACTGCTCCTGCTGCTGTTTTGTTGCTGGAGAAACACTGCTGCTTGCTGTAGATGTGTACACAGGGTTCAAGGGTCAGATTGACAGGCCGAGCCGCCGAGCGTACAGCGACGCTGACCCTGGCCTCGTGCGTCCCACTGCTACAGCTGCTGCTGCTGTTTTTGTTGCTGGAGAAACACTGCTGCTGCTGTAGATGTCGTACATCAGCAGTAGTACAAGCAAGTAGTGGCATCTGCTACGAGAAAGAAGCTCCTTCTGTTGGACAAATAATTTCAGGTGCAGATTTTTGGTGTTCAAATTATGCCGAATTTCAACCAGAAAACACTTGCTGTTGGAAAAAACAGAAAAAAAAAAGAAAAAGTATCAGGTGTGTGTTTATTTGTCTTCTTGTTCTTTCCACCCGTCGACATCCAGCACAACCAGTCAGTGTCCGTGCCGATTCTTGAATTCCCGAGAGAAACGATACGAATACAATTAATAAGTTCTGTGGTCACACAGCAGTACATATTTTTCGTCGTCAAATTATTATGCTGGATTTCGAGGTGGAAATACCAGGATACACACGACAAAATCCGGTACCTGGTACCTGGTATTTGGTACAGGTGTGTCCGTACTGCTGTGCTGTCTGTGTTTTTCAAAAGCAGCATATGATCAGATGATGCCAAGAATATTCACCAACGACGGCGTATAGGTAGCAGGTACAGCAGCAGTAGATGTTCGTTCGTGTTGGTTCAGCAAAAATGTTATGCATGATGCATCGCACATATGACTACTGCAGGTATTGCTGAGGTCGCGCCTCATTACCACCAATTACTAGTAGCGTTGTTGTAGTTCTGGCACAAAAAAAGTCAAAAGTGATTTAAAAAAGAAGCGTGGATGGTGCGAGTCGAACCTCGGAAACTAAGATATTGTCGCGCGCAGTATTAACGTCTACGCTAGAACAACAATGCTCGTACAACTGGCACGTCGTGTTTTTTACGCAATCTAAAACACTCTGCACGATCTCCTACAGCAGTAGAGTAGCTTGTACGGGTACGACTGCATATACAGCAGTACTGCTGAAGAATGCCACGCGAAGAACACATACGTGTGCTGACCCCCTTTCAGCTGGCTCTAGGATCTATCGGTCAGAAATGTAGGACACACAGCAATGAGAACTACTGCTGTAAGTATTTTTTGTACGAACGCTGCTGTAAAAATAATTTGTTGCACAACGGTACGAACGATTTGTTTTTGTTGTACTCGAGACGACGAATATATCCGGGGATAATGGGTCACACACTGCGGAAGGTACGTGCATGGGAATGCCGATGACAACAACAACGAACTACAGTAGTGCTGAGCTTACAGCGCGGATCTTCCACATGCGCATAGTACCCTGCCTGCAGCTGCTGTTGGCGCACTGTGCTGAGCACAGCTGGAGCAGTGGCAATGTTGGATCACACACGGCAATACATGTTAAAAAAGAGGATTCTGAAGCAGGGAGAGAGGTGCGGTTGGTGTGTTCGTGGCGTGGTAAAGTGATGGATCGAATAAACCAACGGTGACAGCGGCAGTACGATCATCCATACGCGCAAGGTGTGCCCACTGCTGCTGCTGCTGGGCAGCAGGGCAGCAGGGTTGTGGTGCTGTAGGAAGCTGGAGGTAAGCAGGCTGTGTGCACTGCTGTGGCTAAAATTGTTTTTGAGGCGGTGTTCTGTGCTCCGTGCAACACAAAAAATATGTCCAGAGATATATACGTCATCCTGGGTATATAGGGATCAAAAAGTATATGGCAGACGGGGGAATGTGGACTGCAGGCTCCGACAAACGCAACCAACCACAGCAACACTGCGCATATGGCTGTGTCGCACACGCACGGCGGGTGGGCGGGGGGCCTGCAGCGTTAGAAAGTTGGGATCTGCGCATGCTGACTGTTGTGTACCTGGTGAGAGCCTAGGGGAGAAAACAGAGAGCATGTATGTACTATACGTACGTACAAAGTAAGGCCTCCTACTGAAACCAGGGAAATCGTCTTATCCACTCTCGCCGGAAACAAAACATTGAGCGCCCGCCACGCGCTTCAGAGTGCACGGATCGCGCCGAGACCTGGACCAATCTGTCGGGCAAGGCTTCCCGTGTCCATGTACTTGGATTAGAAGACGAAAAATCTGCATCTGAAATTTTTTGTCCAAGAGAAAGAGCTTATTTGCCGAAGCAAGTGCCACCACTACTTGCTTGTACTGATGTACGACATCTACAGCAGCAGTGCTTCTCCAGCAATTAAACAGAGTATGGTGTTTGCGAAGTTCAGATTACGGTTGGGTTTAGCGTATTTCTATTCTCCCGATCCCAAAAAATAATCGACTTCCCAAAATAAGGACCCAAAATCGGCCCATATGGGCCATATCTTCACAAAATTTTCGGGTTGGGTTTGGCTTCTTGGGTTTCGATTATGATCGTAGCTTCATTGGCCAGGGCAACCCGGAGATGCCCCGGGCGAATGCAAACATCGTATTTGGCAAGAAATCAGAATCGTCTTCGTCACGTACTCATCATATCAACAGCATACCCCAGCACGAGGAGGGAGGAATGATACATGTTGCCTCACACCAAGCTCTCTAACCAAGCGCACGGCCCATTTGGCGAGGCCGTGTTAGCGCGAGGCCCTCGCGAAGGCCGGCAAAGTCATGCGGCCATATGCGGCGGAGGGCTTGTAGGGTGCAGCTTCAACATCGTTGACGGCGCCGTGTGCGCTGTGGACTGCTTCGGAAGTTGTTGCTCTGCTGTGCTGTTTGTTCTTGATTCGGCAACAAAGTAGCGGTACTCTGGGCTCTGGCGCGTGTTACCGCACCACACGCACACCCACTTCCAGTTCAAAACCGAAATGTTCGTTTTGGATTCTCGGAACCAGTTTCAAACCCCATTCTGTTTTGGTTTGGTGAATAGCCTGTGGTTCTCGACCCAACCATAATCGGTTTTTTTCGCAAACACTCTAGTAGCAGCAGTAGTGGTTTGTCAATCTAACCCTTGAACCCTTTGCACTTTGCTTTCGAAGTTGTATTATATTAATGCGCAACCCCCCGCCCGGAAAGGGGGGTTGGAGAAGGGGTGACACTGCCGTATACGCATGGCTATACCAGTCATACTCATATAACCTTTTCTCGAGTTTGGTACCACCGATAAAAGTCTGGTATGATGTATTAATATTATTAACACGAGTACGAGCGCTTGAAAAAACGTACGACCACTGCTGCACGAACCCAGCTGCTGTATCCGCACTTCTTTCTGAACCCGTCATATTTATTATTAATACTAATAATCGTGCCTTTCCTCGAGTTTGGTACCAAGCAAAAGTACGAGAGTATGCATACTCGCGTCTGGTATAAGATTCCCGCAAGCACACACTACCGGCCCATCACTGCTGTACGCATGTGTATGCAGGTTGCGAACATAATGATACCACCGAGGGCGCAACATCCCGGGTAACGTCACACTGTGCTACAGCAGTACACATCCCCTGTAACGTCTCACTGTGCTACGACATACCAGAGATACCGATCTTGGCGATTAGCTCCTGTGCTGCCTTGTCCGGCCACGCTTGCCATGCCCTCATGGTCCCGAAGGTCTTCCGTCCACACTCCCAGCTAGCACCTATTCTTGTACACTCACAAGACACCACGAACGAGTCTCTCCAAGGAAGGTCCCTCGATCAAGAAAAAAAAAAAAAAAGTGTCTGGCTGGCGAAAACCCTGCCTGCTCAGCGTTTCAACAGATCAGTCAACACAGAGCCCTCCTCGAACTCAAACTAGTCTCACACCTTGGACCTGTAGCTCTGCCTCTGCTTCACTGCGCTGATACGTGTGGGTTGCGGCTACGTACCAGACAAGGTGTGTTTACCAAGGGCTATGATTCATGCTACCGTGAATCACCGCAGTCATCTGATTGGCTTGAACTTCTTACGTACGTACAAAACTCACATTCTCTCATTCTTCCGAGAATATTCTGCTTTGTACACGTACTCGATTTTGTCCTGTGTTGGTTCCGAACTCGAAATTCGGCATATAATAATAAAGTGTCTGCGCAAAAGAAAAAATATTACGAATTTTGCTTATCTACTCCCCCGTTACCGACGACCAGTCAAATATCCTAATCAAATTTGCATGAAAAAAAGATGACGAAGTTATGCATTGGATAGCATATTATACTAGGGTTCACACCTCGGATAACGTAACACTCGGACAACACTTATCTACGTTATGGGGACTAACACAGGAACGTGGTAACGTACTAACACAGTGTTAGCACCAGAGGAACGATCACGGTGTCGCAGTAACACAGTGTTAACTGGAAACCCACGAACGTGCACGAGCCTTAACGTTATGTTGCTGCTTGGTCTCGTCCAGCTCTGGTACAGTAACATTATGTTATGCCGTGATCAGTCCTTGAACTAACACCGTAACACAGTGAGTGGTAGGCTTTGACCAAACACGTACGTTATCACTCTAACATTCCCAGATCGATATCCGCATATTTACTAACACGATAACATAATGTTATTGTCGACGCAGCGTTAGACGTAACACAATAACATTATGTTACCCACATAACACCCTAACTTTACGTTATCATGTTCGCCAGCACTACTAACACATAACATGGTGTTACAGATAACACACTAACGTAACACAACGCAATGACCAGCACTACTAACACTACGTTATCTGGACCCCCCATCTGACTGCCTTAGGGTCGGATAACGTAGCACTTAACGTACGTTAGATACGTTACAGTCTTAGCCGGCCCATATGTAACACTATGTTAGGATGTTAGCCTAAATGTGTAACATTATGTTACGGTGTTACCGCCAGTAAAGATCTGATGGTAACATTCCGTTACCGTGTTACCATAAAAACTAATCCGGGCCTAATTTTATGTTACTGAGTTATATTGGGGCCGAAGTCGTTTCTAACGTAACGTTACCACGTTACCCTTTGGATCTTCCCGAGATCTAACATGTGTTACCTGTGTTAGTGGTAAAGCGGGCGTATGGGAGTAACATAGCGTAGCCGTGTTATCCAATTTCGCCGACATCCCAGTAGGGGATACCTACAAAAATATCCCCGGGGGGGAGGATAGCATGGCATCCCCGATAAAAACAACGCCTCCATATTTTAAAACCCCATAACAGGAGATATTTAGGAGGGATCCCCGCAAAAAATACGCCTCATTTTTTGTGGATACCCCGCCAGTACGTTATCCATCTATATAACACATTACGTTATCCATCTATAACGTAATCTGCACACTCGCACGTACGAGTTAACACGGCAGTAACATATTGTTGACTTCAGATTGGGAGTGTGCGTTATCTACTAACGTGTGTCACTACATATATTGCATACGAGTTAACAACAATAACATAATGCTATTAATAGTGTTTGATCGATCATATACGTTATCGGTTTGACGTATGTTATGTTGTTATGGTAGCAAGACTTCCGTAATAATACCCTCACATAACGTCGCTCGAAACGGACTGCTGCTGCGGTTGATACAGTAACATAATGTTAACGTATTGACCATACACGTCATCCCTCTAACGTGTGTTACGGTAGGCCCCTAGGAATTTCACTAACACACTAACATAGTGTTATGTACGCGTTTATTTGGCGGTGTACGTTATCCGTCGAAAGGGTGTTACGGTAGCACGAAGAATCCCGTTGACACACTAACATAACGTTACTCGCTACGGGCTGATGCCGCTAACACGGTAACATAATGTTAACGTTTAAGTGATCATGTACGTTATCCCTTTAACGCGTGTTACGATAGCCACCAAGAATTCCGCTAACATGCTAACATCGTGTTACTCGCTATGGGCTGCATGCCCTAACACCGTAACACATACCACTGCGGTCAGTACGAGATCAAGGTAACACTCTAACATAATGTTACGCGATCGCCCGCCAATATCATAACACACTAACACTATGTTGTCACAAATCCAGAAAGTAGTTAACGTAGAAACGTAATGTTACGTGCTTTTTTCGCTGAAGCCTAACATTAACATAAAACGTTAAGTGTTACGTTATCCGAGGTGTGCTAGGGTAATATTTGTGTGAAATGAGATTCGACCGCTGCATTCTGTTGGCCGACAACTCTCCGGACGCTTTGGATTGGCCAAGCTTGCCCCGAGAGTGGCCTTGGACCCTCTGACCATATCTGCTACCGGCGACGTATTGAGAGAAGAATTGCTGCCGCTGATGCTGCATGCCTTTGCTGCCTGCTGCTGCTGCAGCAAATAGGTAGGTGCTGCTGCTCCTGCTGCTGTACGTCACCGACTACTGCTACTACTGCATGTAGTGTGCCGCTGCTGCTGCTGCTGCTGCTGCTGCTGCTGCTGCAAGCAAGTGCTGTTGCTGGGTAGAAGCACTGCGGCAATAAGCGAGCACTGCGGTGAGCAGGCGCTGCTGCAAACAAAAGCGTTGCCGCAAGCGCGCGCTGCTGCACGCAAGCAAGCCTAAGGTCTGCTGCAAGCAAGCGCTGCCGGAAGCGAGAGAGCTGCCTCAAGCAAGCAAGCGCTGCTGCAAGAGCTGTCGCAGGCGCTGCTGGTGCTGCAAGCGCGTGCACCTTTGCCGCCACGCCTCTCCCTGATCTTCGCCGCTTCGACCCCTTTTCGGGAAGAGAGGACGACGAAGAAGGACGGCGATCTTCTCGATGTGGCGGCGTTGCTTGCACAGCGAGTGTCGAGGAGCGCAAGATAGATCGCACTTCTGCCTGTTAGTGCTTGCTGCTGCTTCCTGCTTGCACGACTTCTTGTGTTCGGCTCGTTTGGTACGAAAGTGCCGCCGCTGCAGCAAGTGTTTATTTTGAAATAAGATACCAATATTTAGCTATATTTTGCGTCTACGATTATGCGCATGCCGAAAGGCTTTCGATTATGATTACCTTTCCGACGGAAATCCTTGATAAAAATAATTATTTTTCGCAGACACTCTAATTTCAAGACGAAAAATCTGCTCGATATGCTCTGTCCAGAAGAGAACTTCTCGTAGCAGATGGCAGGTTCCACCGCTACTACTGATGTACGACATCTACAGCAGAGCTTCTCCAGCAGCAAAACAGCAACAGCGGTAGACGTAGGACACACGAGGCCAGGGTCAGTGTCGCTGTACGCTCGGCTGTGTGTGAACCCTTCGTACATGTATTTCCTGGTTCCGAACTCATAATTTGAGAACCAAAAATCTACAGCCAGACGTGTGTCCAACAGAGCTTGTAGCAGTGCCACCACTACTACTACTGCTGCACAGCAACTACAGCAGATCTTCGCCTCCTTCTCCGTCCCCTCGTCAGTACGAGGGTGGGCCTGCAGCATTTCTCGGGGACACGGCCCGAACGCTCGTTGCTGTAGACAGGCACAGTCTGCCTACGAGTACTCGTAGATGGGTTTCGTTAGGTAGAACTCATAAAGCAAAAACGGATATAATAATTTGTTGTTGGTTCTGTGTTTTTTCAACATGGCCCGGCACAAACATATGCCTACACGCGTTGTCGCACCTAGCTCGACCAACTGTGAACGACTTACCAAGCCAGCACAAGAAAGGTTTCGTTTGTGTGTGTGCGTGCACAGAGCCCGCCGGGACTGGAATATGTGCCGTGTGCGTTGAGCGCGGTGGTCAAACGTGGCCCAAACAAATGTTGAATCGTACACACACATACAGAAAAACTCAAAGCAAGGCACCCCACCCTCGTGTCCGAGCTGGTATGAAGAGGCGTAGAAATAAAAGGCTCGCGTTGCGCGCTTCGCGCGCCTCATTATCAACTATGTAATCAGTCAAACTCACAGTTGACGTATTTCATAATTGTATACCTGGTAAACAAAAATACCAGACGCGAGTATGCATACTTTCGTACTTTAGCTCGGTATCCAACTCGAGAAAGGCACGATTAAGTATGACGGGTTCAGCAGCGGTGCGGATACGGCAGCAGTGTTCGTGCAGCAGTGGTAGTACGATCTTTCAAGTGCTCGTACCGGGGCATACTGTTGATTCGAAATATCATACCTCATGAGAGACTTTTATCTGTGGCACCAACTCGAGAAAGGGTTGTATGAGTATGACAAGTACAGCCATGCGTATACAACAGTGTACGTGCCGCAGTGGTTGTACGTACGATATGTCAAACGCTCGTAACGGGGCATACTACGAATGTATAGGATAGCGTTTTCTAGGAACTTGGGCGCGTGCAGTAGTCTGTTAAAGCGTACTCTGAGCGACTGGTGTGCTCTGACTGTTACTTGGTAGTATGAGATGATCGAAGTATACGGGCTGTGTAGCTGGTAGCGGTGGTAGCTGGTATTTTACTGTCCTTCGCTACAATAAAATGTGGATTGGTGTCTAACTGGTACCGGTTGCTCCACTGTAGCTTAGCTACTTTTGGTGGTACAATTTGCTGGTCATCGATTCGGGGGGGTCGCGCGCGGATATTTGTAAAAGGACAATCACAGGGCAATGGCCGAAATTACCCCATCCATTGCGGTTCTGCTAGTATGTTGCTTCCCCCGACATGTCCCGTGTCGTTCATTCGTGGGAAGTTTTGTCACGCCGGTTAGTGGCCTCGGTGGGTGCGCCGCGTATCGTCGGTGAAGCATCTTGCATGGGTACCGTTTCTTGATGTGCGTAGCACCCATCCACAGGAGGGGACGGTGTCCTGTTGCAGTGCGCGCGTCTGTTCCAGCGAAGCAGGTGTCTAAACTCTTTGCCTCCATTGTCCGTGTTTTCGTGTGCCGTTCATCCGGGGGAACATGTGCCACAAGTTGGACTGTGTGTTGTTGCAGCATGCGCGTCAGCTTCAACACTACAGGTGTCGCGACTCGTCGGCTTCCCCGCGCATATTGCGTTAGGCGTTAATCCAGGGGAAGTTTTTCACGAGCGGTCTCGTGACCTCGGTGGGTACACCGCGTATCGCCAACGAAGCGGATTTCGTCGGTTCTCGTCTCTTCGTCTGCGTAGCACCAGTCGACAGGGGGGCGGTGTGCTGTCGCAGTGTGTGCTCCTGCTTCAGCGAAGAAGGTGTCGCATTTGGTTGACTTCCTTGTCCACGTTTCGTGTGTCGTTCATCCGATCAAGCGTGTGTTACACGTTAGACCGTGTGCTACTGCAGTGCATACGTCTGTTTGAGCGAAGCAGGTGTCGCAACTCTCTGGCTCCCCGTCCATCCGGGGAACCATGTGTCACACGTTGAACAGTGTGCTGATGCAGCATGTCCATCTGCTCCAGCGCTACGCGTCCATGTTTCGTGCGCGGCTCATTCGGGGGAGCGTGTGCCATAAGTTGGACGGTGTTCTATTGTAGTGCGTACGTCTGTTTCAGCGAAGCAGGTGTCGCAACTCTTTGGCTCCCCCACCCTTGTTTCGTGTGCCGTTCATCAGGGGAAGCATGCGCGATAAGTTGGACTGTGTGTTGTTGCAGCATGTGCATCTGCTCCAGCGCTACAGGTGTCGCTATTCGTCGGCTTCCTCATGCATGTTTCGTTAGCTGTTCATCCGGGAGAAGTTTTTCGCGATATGTTTGGTGACCTCCGCGGGCACACCGCGTATCGCCGCCAAAGCGAATTGCGTCGGTTCTCGTTTCTTCGTCTGCGTAGCACCCGTCTACAGGGGGTACGGTGTGCTGTCGCAGTATGTGCGCCTGCTTCAGCGATGCAGGTGTCGCGTTTTGTTGGCGACCTCGTCCGTCTTTCGTGTGGCGTTCATTCGAGGAAGCGTGTGCCAAAGGTTGGACCGTGTGCTGTTGCAGTGTGCGGATGTGCTTCAGCGCTGAATGTCGGATATTTGCAGATGTCGCAACTCGTCGGCTTCCTCGTAGATGTTTTGTTTGCCGTTCGTCCGTGGAAGCATGTGTCACAAGTTGGACTGTGTGCCGTTGCAGTGTGTGCATCTGGTTCAGCCCCGCAGGCGTCGCAACTCGCTGGCTTCCTCGCGCATGTTCGTTAGCCGTTCGTCCGGGGAAGGTTTTCGCGAGATGCTTCGTAGTCTCCGTGTGTGCTGTGTAGCACCTGTTCACACGGGGAGGCGGTGTCCTGTTGCAATGTGTGCGTCTGATTCAGCGAAGCAGGTATCGTAACTATTTGACTTCATCATCCATGTTTTGTATGGCGTTCATCCGAGAAAGCGTGAGCCACACGTGAGACTGTGTGCTGTTGCAGTGAGTGCGTCGGCTTCAGCGCTGCAGGTGTTGCAACTAGTCGGCTTCCTCGCGCATGTTCGTCAGTCGCTCCTCCGGGGAAGTTGTTCGCGATACTCTTCGTGGTGTTCGTAGGTGCGCTGCGTGTCTCCGCCGAAGCAGACTGCGTGGGTGCTTGTTTCTTCATGTGCGTATCAGTCGTCTACAGGGGAGAGTGTGCGGTTGCAGTGTGTGCGGATGCTTCAGCGAAGCAGGTCTCGCATCTTGTTGACTTCGTGGTCCTTGTTTCGTGTGTTGTTCATCTGGGTAGGTATGAGCCACACGTTGATTTGTGCGCTGTTGCAGTACGTGTGCGCATTACCCGTCCATAGGCGGGGAAGGTGTGCTTTTTCAAGTCAGTCAGTGATTTTCTGTCCTGATTCGCGAGTATTCTTGGGATTTGTTTTTCCCCTGGTGTTTTTTTATTTCCCACCTGGTTACTTTTTCCCCGTGGATGTTGCGAGTTGGGCTGTTTATCCCGTTCGTGTGCGACGGACTGATGTTGGCCTCAATCGCGGAACCGTTCTGCTTGCAGCGCAATGCAACCCACGACGAGGTGCGCTTTCGTGAGTTGAATGGTGACCTGCTTCGGAAAGGGCAGTTTCTACGTGTGTTCGGGTGTGGGTCCGTTGCTTCGGTGGAGATTCCACCGACGCACGTTCGCGTGTATGTCTTGTTGCTACCTTTGTTTTTCCTCGCCGGACCCCTCGTTACGTACTGCGTCTGCAGCGGCGGATGTTCTATGTGGACTCCGCTTCAACGGCCGATAACCCAGCGACAAGTGGTTGCGTTGGCGGGAGTATGTGTACGGAGGAGTACGCTCGGCACTCCCTGAGTATTGGAAGCACAACGAACTCGTCGGACGGGAGAGCTGTACCAGAGAGGTGGCAGCCCGGCGGTCGAAGGACGTGTTTCACCACGGGGCAGGACGCCAGCTAGGCAACAAACAGAATGGCCGAGGAGGGTCGTGACAATGGGACCCCGCCAGACCTGGGTGGGAGCGGGTTGATCCACCTAATGATTTCGACAGGCAGATGTAGCCAAATGTGTATTCCGGTCATGCAGCGCGTCCGTGTGTGCCAAGTGAAAATAGTATGAAGGAGTTTGGTTATCATGCGCGTTCCCCATGGTATAGCAACAAGCGAAGGGAGGACGCGAGCATGGGTTCGTAAATCGGGTCAATCCCATTTGTTGGAGGCTGGCGTCGAGCGTTAGACATTGCCAGTTGGGATGGAAGTTGACTCGAGTTCGCGGATTCTAGCGTGGGGTTGCTGCTGAAGCAGCCTGAGGGGCTTGCCCTTCTCTCCGCCCCCCTTGTCTCCGAGCGGGAGGGTGCACAATAATATGATACAACTTTGAAAGAAAAGTGCAAAGCCTAGTATCATCGAGACACGAGAAAAGGCGAGTTTTACACGTACGGAAGAAGTTTGGGCAACCAATCAGATCAATGGGGGTTAATTGTACGTAACAATTTGATAGCCTTGAGACACACCTTGTCAAGTTCGTAGTTGCTGACCAGCGAGCTAAGCATGTTGTCAAGCACAGTCAGAGCTACTAGAGTAAAAGTGTGATACAGATAAGTTTGAGTTTCTCTCCCACCCGCCCGTGCGTTTGAGGCAGTCAGTGGAGGGGAAGTTGAACGATCGCAGCAACGTTGCGATGTGTTTGTTGCTGTTTGTTTGACGTAACAAGTAGACGTTGTGTACGCGTCCGGGTGTCGTAGATTGCGCAGGTTTGCGGCGATGGCTAGCCGCTTTTGATATTTTGGTTATGATGCACGGCATGCCTCTTCATTGTGTCATAGATAATGGATACGTAAAGCTCTCTCTTTTGGGGTGCGGTTGATATTATTGTGATACGTTTAGGACTGAACGCGGTAGTGCATCAGCTAGCTCAAATGATGCAGAGGGGCGTTGCATTAAATTCCTTTAATATGGATACTTTATATGTATGTCTCCAGGATGGGAGTACGTGGTTCCTTGTCGGGGAACTGCGTTGTTGTAGCGCCGTGTGACTTGGTTTTTATAGCGGACGCAATGGTTCTGATTCATAAGCTGCTTGGAATTTGGGCGCAATCTCAAACCGTAGGAGATAGGTGGTGTATCAGTAGGTGTGCATTGGCCGTGAAGTGCATATATCTGGTATGATATAGTGTATGTATTCATACTTTTTTTTCGCATATACACGCCTTTGCAGTTGCCAGGTGTATGCGTGTGTTGATGTTGGCCTTTGTATTGCACGTGTTCACGAGTCTTGAGACAGGCTGGCGTCGAGCGTTAGAAATTACCAGTTGAGATGAATGTTGACTCCAGTTTGCGGATGCTAGCGGGGGTTGCTGTTGGAACAGCCTGAAGGGCTTGCCCTTCTCTCTGCCCCCCTTTCATCCGAGCGTGGGGGCGGGCAATGATATGATACAGCTTCGAAAGCAAAGTGCAAAGTACTGCATATTTCATAATCCATAACGATACTATACATCCACAAATTTCCTACGTGATTCCACAGCAAACCTTGTCCTTAAACCTCGGAACATACAAAAGGTAACTGAACGTACATCCAATACTTGAAACATAATAATACTCGACATAATCATCGCTCGGTAACCGATCGCGAGGAGTATATTTCATCATTGTTGATGTTTTCCTATAAAACCAAACTTACACGCAGCTGACGTTTTCTTCTAATATGCATGAGACCCTCGTTTCAAATATAAAAATCTTGGAGGAAACATGCTTTAATTGTTTTTTTTTTTTTTCGATTCGGAAATGCTGCATGACCAAAACAATTAATTAAATTGACCTATATTTCAACTTAATTAATTCGTACCGAAAATAGAGGTAATCATTTATTTCCCGTCTTCGGGCACACGAAAATTCTTTCGTCTCCCCGAATTCGGAAAATGAATATTTAGAATTATTAATCGTCTCCCTGAGTTCGGCAAATTTACGTACCAGGTAGGTCCCCGATTAACAAAATTATCTTCTCAATATTATATCTTGCAAGCTGTACCCTATTGACCCACCACCGCCTGCACTCTACACAACTTTGTGATAGCATGCTTCATACAAGGAGTGTCTCTTTCCGCACGTAGGGACGGGCAGGCTTCCGACTTCCAGCGTCGCTCGGGAGCGGAGATGGCCATGAGCCCACGTCTGTGGCCTTTTCTTAGAGGCCAGGGGAGGCATTCTGCGATATACAGATAGATGTCGGCAGACGTGCTTTCCCGTATATACTACCGCCGTAGGGATCAGGTAAACAACCCAACCTATTGGTGGCTGTTGGGAGGTGTCGTGCATAATTTTCAAAAATACGTCAGCTGTGTGTGAGTTCGATTTTTTTTAAGAAAATAGAGTGTTTGCGAAAGCACCGATTATGGTTGGGTCGACAACCACAAGCTATTCACCAAACCAAAACAGAATCGGGTTTGAAACTGGTTGCGATAATCCAAAACGATCATTTCGGTTTAGTGAACTGGAAATATAAATCTAGGAAATTGAAATACAGCAACAAATGACAAACAACGAAGTGAAAGTACGAAAAATGTAACACCAGAGTACCGCTTCTTTGTTGCCGCATCAAGAACGAGCAGCACAGCAGAGAACCGACTTCAGAAGCACACAGTTCGCAACGCACACGGCGCCGTCAACGATGTTGAAGCTGCACCCTGCCAGCTCCCCGCCGCATATGGCCGCATGACTTTGCCGGCCTTCGCGAGGGCCTCGGGTTCACACGAACTCCCCAAATGGGCCGTGCGCTTGGTTAGGTAGCTTGGTGGTGTGAGGCAACTCATGTGTCATGCCTCCTTGCTTGTGCTGGGGTACGCTGTGCGTATGAGTACGTGACGTAGACGATCATGATTTCTTGCAAAATACGATGTTTTCATTCGCCCGGGGCATCTCCGGGTTGTCCTGGCCAATAAAACTATGATCATCATCGAAAACCAAGAAGCCAACCGCAACCCGAAAATTTTGTGAACATATAGCCCATATGGGCCGATTTTGGGTCCTTAAATTGCCAAGTTGATTTTTTTTTGGGATCGGGAGAATAGAAATACGCCAAACCCAACAATAATTTGAACCTCGCGAACACCAATGTTGTTTGCGATGTTCAGATTATTGTGGGATTTGGTGGTTTGCGAAGTTCAGATTCTGGTTGGGTTTGGCGTATATATTTACTCCCGATCCCCAAAAATAATTAACTTCCCAAAATAAGGACCCAAAATCGGCCCATATGGGCCATATCTTCACACAGAAATTCGGGTTGGGTTTGGCGTCTTGGGTTTCGGTTATGATCATAGCTTCAATGGCCAGGACAATCCGGATTTGCCCCGGGCGGATAAAAATATGGTATTTGGCAAGTAATCATAGTATGACGCGCGAAGCGCGCAGGCAAGTCTAAAATAACACGGGGCAGTTGATGTCAGCTATCTTCCAATCAAAGGCTGAAATAACGCGAACGACGGGAGCCATCATCCATTAAAATCGCTGTATTAACGGGAACCACGGCAACCACGTGAAATCACGCCGCACACAAACTTGAAAAATAAAGACGCACCGCGCAGCTCGCACACCCGCAGTCACGCGACGATTGATCTTCGATCTCGACTTATAATCCACCCACGGTCAACGAGCTTGGTACCGAGCAAGGCCAATGAGTATAAATTATGGCCAGAGAGGTATAATTGGAATGCGTGGTCTAGGGCGCGAGGGGTTGGATGCGGCGTCCTATGCTCTTCATCAAAGCTTTCAAAAAGTTCTGTTTAGTGCCAACGGAGAGGAATCGAGAGTTTTTGTCGTCTGTTTTGTACACACCAGCTGCCAAATATGTTGTTAGTAGAGGCCTGGCCCACCCACGCCACATATCACCGACAGAGGTGTGAGAACTGTGATACTAGTGTGGGTCGGAGCCTCTAACCAGCGCGCTTCCTTCAGAGTTCGTGACGTAATCGTTGGGTTTGTCGATCGATGTCAAACCTGAAAATGGTCTATTTTTTGCCATCGGAGAGGGGTAGAGGTTTTTTGTCGTCTGTCTTCTACAGACCAGTGCCAAAATGTCTACTCATCAGACGCCTGGTCAGCCCACGCCACATATCACCGACCGAGGTTAGAGCACTGTGACACTAGGCTGGGTCGGAGACCTTAACCAGCGCAATCCGTTCAGATTTTATGACGGTGTCGTTGGTTTTGTCGATCGATGTCTGCCGAGGATTCTCATAAAAGTTGGCTCTAGTCAATGGGAATGACTATACATTGCTTCAGTATCTGCCAGAACAGGGGTTTTACATACATTGTGCGGCGCGCAAATAAAGTCCGTGTAAGCTGTCCCGTGACGTATAAAATTTGCCGCGCGAGGTTTTTTTTTCTTGGTTTTTCCAAGGAAAAAAAAACATCTTCATAACGGCTCGGATACGAGGGTAGGGTGCCTTGCTTTGAGTTTCTCTCTGTGTGGGTGTGGGTGTGTGTTTGTGATTCAACTTTTTTTCGGGCCACGTTTGACCACCGTGACGCACACCGCACCCATTCCAGCCCCGGCGGGCTCTGTGCATGCACACACACGAACGAAACCTTTTCGTACTGGTGCGGTAGTAAGTCGTTCACATTGGGTGGAGCTAGGTGCGGCAATGTGTGTAGGCACATGCTTGTGCTGGGCCATGTTGACAAACACGGAACCCACGCATTGCATCGGTTTTTTGCTTTTTGAGTTCTACCTAACGAAACCCAGCTCTTTTTTTGTTTCTTTTTTCCTTTTTTTTTTTTCTTTTTTATCATCACTTTTACTTTCCAGCCCACTCGTAGGAGGCTTTACCCTCGACGATCTTCTGGACAAGCCGTGGTCACAGGTGTCGCCCCTTCACCCCCCTGGTACGCGCCTTTAGTTTTTATCACGCATAGGGTTCAGCATTCCCACTGCTCGTCGATTTTCATCGAATGTACAGCTAACTCACGCTCTCGTGCTTTCCGCTAGTCAATTTTTTATGCAAGAAAAAGTCCCTATGAGCATGCACCCGGTGAGACTCGAACTCACGAAATTGATCTTGATAGGCTCGCGGACCACCTACCAAGCCACCGGGGACGCCGTACGAGAACTCGTAGGCTGACTATGCCTGTCCAAAGCAACGAGCGTTCGGGCCATGTCCCCGAGACATGCTGCAGGCCTACCCTCCTACTTATGAGGGGACGGAGAAGCAGGCGAAGATCTCCTGTAGTTGTACAGCAGTAGTAGTGGTGGCACTCCTGGAAGCTCTATTGGACACACGTCAGGTTGTAGATTTTTCCTGAGTTTCAATCTGACTTGCCCTAGCGGCCTGGCGGTCCCTCAGGTCTAGTTAAACATGTGTACTCTGCACGAAATCGCGACCTGTGTGGTCGCGGAGATGATCTGAAGGAGACCTTTTGTGCAGACACCCTTCCGCGCCAGGGACGATCCGTCCGTCCCTCCAACTACACTTGTTGCCAACTGATCAATTAGATCGCTGCCTTCCTTTCCGATGCGCCAAACGCTTTCCACCGCGAGGGCGGCGAGTGTGTCGCTGCGTTCGTCGAAGGACACCTGCCCCGAACAAGCGTAGTGACTGCGCTTGCGCGCGTCAGAAATGGAAGCAGCTGATCCGTCTCGGTCAGCGCTGTCTGCCCGCATGTGGATCCCCGCTTGTGGATCCCCGTACGTAACGTCGAGGAATATCGCTTTAACGCGATACTCTGATGCCGTAGCATCTCGGAGTCCTCCTGCCTCGATGACGATGTCCATGCGGAGATCCCTGCTTGCGTGGAAGGGGGCTCCGCTTTCCATTCTGGATGGACATCCTCTTGAAGGTGCGGGAGAGCGCGTGCACCAGAGGCTGGTGCTGGTTTACTTGCGCGCCCGATCGATGATATAATCATGCATGTCGGGTATTAGCCTCCGCTGCACCGCAGCAGGGGTACCTTGCCGCCAGCAACTACTCAATCCCCAGAAACCGCCGTCCCGCAGCCACAAACTCTGACGGTCGAATGACTCTGGCCGAGTCGACAGGTCTCGCCCGTAGGAATTCAGTAGCCCCTGGTCCCGATTCGCTCCGTTGCCGGGCCTTGGCCAGACCTCTCGACCCATTCTCTTCTTGTGGGTTACCCGTGCCCCGCTGGGTCGCCGTCTCGGCGGGGAGCTTATCCAGTGAAGCATCATATCTCTCATAACGGACTCGGTTTACCCGCTTCCACAGTCCATACTGCGCTATACTGGAGCTGACAGATCCGGCATCGTGTGCCGGCAACACTTCCGCAACCGACAGCCCTGAGGCCTGCTCTCCTCCTCGAAATGTTCTGTCCCGCCATCGTTCCTGCACAATGTTTGCCATGGCTTCTTCTGAAACCCCATGCACATCGAGGAAGTCCCTGATGCTGTTCCAAATGCGCCGGACGAGGTCTGAATGGGGGAGCTCTTTCTGAACTTTGCCCCCTATAGCGCCGGACAGGTCAGCAAGCACCTCCGGCACCTTCGTCACCTGCCCGACGGACGCTGGCATCCTCCAAGTTTCAGCCGACGCCAGTCCAAACCCTCCGACCCCCGTTGTCAGTCTTGCCTGCGCCTGTCGGTAGGGCTGCGTGACCAACTGGTTTTTGTTGGGCACCCATTCTCAAAGAGCGTCGTTTCTTATGCTGTCCCCGGGAGATCAAGCAATTTCTCCAGCATCGACATCGCGTTGCCGTCTGCGTTTAGGCTCGCGGGCAGGGACATTTGCGGGTCCATTACACTTCCTATATAGGCAGTCCGTTGCACCATAGAGCCGGTGGGGATCACGTTGACTGTTTGCATGTCTCGCATGCGTGGTAGCATCCAGGTGAGTTGTTCCGCTCCCCCGTTTTGGACTATCTCTATTGCGTTCTCCACCGTGTATTCGTCGGTACCGACGGGAACTCCAACCATGTTTACTCCAGCCCGTTCCGTGATGCGGACGCCAATGCCTTAAAGAAGGGCGATTGGTTCCGGCGTAGGTACGTGCTCCTTCGAGGGCAAGGCAACCGTTTTTGCTAGGATTGATTGCAATGCCAATGTTGGACTGATCACGCTGTAGGAAAGGCATAACTTCCACAGTATCGGGTGTGATTTCCATCATTCCGATGCTGATGTCGTCGAAGTAGGCGAATGCCTCCACTCAGATTGGTTCGGACTCCGCTCGGGTCCGCTTCAGCACCGGTAAGAGAGGCATGCAGAAAACCTCCGGCCCCAACGTATTCCTTTGCTGTACCCCACTGGAGCATTCATTCTGGTGCCTTTCTCCCAATTCCATCTGGAAGAACACGGGAGCAGTTCTTTCCCCGTAACACTTTGTCAAGAACGGTGTAAGCGCAGGCGCGCAGGTGGCTACCTCTGCAAGCACAGCCGTCCATTTCACCGTGCTGAAGGCGTTGGAGCAGTCTGTGAGAATCAGCCAATTTGCTTGCCTCGTGGTGTACCCGGGCGCGTAGCGCTACCTGCTCCACCCCCCCTCGTACTCCGACTCTAAACACTCTCGCCTCGCGGTTGGTCTCCTCGAGTCGTGGTCGCCACTGCTGCATGGTCCCGGCTGTGAGATGGCGTCTCCATGTCATCCCCACGCAGACGGAGCGGAATTTTTAACCCAAGGCAGTGAGGTTGGATTGCCGGAAAAGCTGCCAGAATTCCGGTGGGAAGGCGTTTGGATCGTCGATATTTCTTCTCCAGAAGGCTTCAATGCCAACCCCGAATTTTCGCGCCCAATGCCAGACCTGATAATTGACTGCAGGCGCGAAAAGCGCAAGCCATCGCTTTCTGCGCCTAATAGCTCGTTGCGAGAGTTGATGACCTCGAGGGTCACCTGTGGGTCGAATTCGTCTTCCGGGCGCCACTTGGGTCAACTCTCTTCCTGCAGGTTGGAGGAAGTCGCACCCACCGCTGCCGCTGCTGCTCCGGAGACGGCGGTCTGATTCTCTCCTTTGCTTTCACTCGCTCCCCCGTTTTCTCGCTCCCCGGTGCGCGTGGTTCCGCGAGGAGGCTGCGTGCTGCGACGATCACCCGCCCTGGATAGCGGCATGCTGAAAACGTCCTCTTGAACAAAACATCGTCTGTTTCTTCGCGAGCTTGACCCCTCGGTCTTGCCGATGCTCGACGGGTATACTCCATTAACCATGGGAGTAGAAGGGTGAGATCACCGCGATCAACAGACGCGAGCCTCTCTCACCGCTTCACTCGGCCATCGTGCGAGTGCAGTAGAGCCGGGAGGATGTACCATAGCTTGGTTGACCTCAAGAGTGAGATCGGCGTCTCTGACTGTCTGAGAGGGCAATGATCTCCCATGGTGTAGTTAAGGAGGCCAAGCACGTGGGTGATAAGCTTGGCGTGAGCAGTAGCCAACCATGGTTGCACTTTAATAACAGCGACGAAGCGTTGTTGGAGGTCCTCAAGGGGAACATCCCGCGATCCCCAACGTATTTTGGTCCCAGGGATAGAAGAGCTCATCACGATTCCCATCCTCGCGGTCGTCAGGTCTCCCTCCGAGTCCTGCTGCCAAAACGCTCAGCCCGGGATCTGCTTGAACTGCCGCTTCTAGTGCTTCCCGTCTTCCTTGACGAGCTGTGCATCCCGTAGCGCCGCAGAGCAGCGGCACATGCGCCCCGCCTCGCCTGGCTGTATTCACCATGCGCTGCGCATGCATTGCATGTTGACGTCCACAAGGTAACCCCACCACTCGGTGTCCCCGAGCAATCGTTGGCCTACAACTCCCGCATGTCGTACCGCTTTGGTCGTCTGCGATGAAAGCTCGAAATTGCGATACGATCCCTGGTGCTGGACCTCTTCCTTCTCCGTCCCGTCCTTCCCTGCGAAATTCACTCTCTCATTGGCCACCCCCTCCTTCGCTAGCGGCCATGGGCGGCTCGCCGCCCCCGGGCCGAGAGGTCCTCCCCCGGCTCGTGACGACCCCTTTCCCACTTATCGCCCCTCATGATCCCTATCCAGATCGGCGCGGTCGACCTCGCCTGCCTCTTGCGCTCTCCCCACCCCCTACTGCCCCGGTGGGCGTGAATGCAGTTGCTCCAGATTTTGCCGGGGTGATACTGGGCTGTGCCAGAGGGGAGGGCGAGCGTCGCGGCGCCGTAGTATCCCTGTCCCTTGCGGTGTGGGGGTTCTCCGGGGCTACCGAAGCAGCATGTCTTGGTTCCGCCTGCCCACTTTCTCCCAGTTCGCCTTCTGGCAATGGGGCTTCACTTTTCGGCGGTGTCACTCCCGCTGCTAGAGGGTTGCGCTCCCGCGCGGGTTCTGTCACTTCCGTTGTGGCTCCCGCCATCGTTGGAGTGGCGTTGGGCTGTCTCGGGAGGGAGGACAAGTGTCCCGGTGCCGTGATATCTCCATCTCCGGCAGTCCGAAATTTTTCCGCGGCAACATATCCAGCATCTCCTGGCTCTGCCTGCCGCCTCACTCGCGGGTCGCCTTTAAACATCGAATCCTCTCCTGCCGACAGCGTCACCCCCGCTGCTAACGGGCCATTCTCCAGCGCCGGGTTCGTTCCTTCCACCGTTGCTCCTGCCGCCGTCGGAAAAGGAGGCAGCGCGTTCCTTGGCTCAAACACATTTATGGACCCTAGGGTCCCCGCCTCCGTTGGAAAAGAAGGAAGCGCTTCGCCTGCTTCCAGCGCGTTTCGGACCCCTAGGGTCCACCTAATCACACGATCTTCCCATGTGGAGTCGGGTCCCGCCAGAACCTGTTGGACATGGGGTAGGTAGTGGGTCCTCCGATTCTGGAGCCGGAGCACGATGTCCTGCGGTCGGATACCGTACGCAGCGAAAACTTCAACCTATTCCCTCGGTCGTGGGAAGTCGAGGTAGTCTCCCTGGGGCAGGCCGAGAGCATCGCTGAACAGGGTGCACACAAGAACGATAAGGATGGACTTCCCCCATGGGTCCTCAACATCTCTTCCCAGATATAGTGGGAACCAGTCTTGACGTAACTGGCCGGCTTCAGCCGGGGGCCGTCCTCTTCCACGAGTTATGAGAACTGCAAGGCTCCTGCTACCGCAGACCACCCTCCCCCTAACTGTGGCCTTGGAAGGTCCTCAGCCAGCTCCACTGGATGGAACGGGTGGTTTCTTGCCGGCCATTCAGAGCGATACGCAGCGCATGGCTGTGAGTCTGCTTGCCCTTTCGCGAGGCAATCCGCACGATCCAGCATGCAGCGGGCATGCACTTGCTCCCCGTTAGGGCACGGAAATCATGCCCACAAAGAGTCTACCGCCAAATCTCCAGTAGATTCCTGTTAATCCCGCCGGCAGTACGTGCAGGGAGAGGCACCCCTGTTTTCCACTTTCTGACGCCTTTCTACTTCACTCCCAGTGTCACCGCCCTGTCCACCCGGTCCCATCTGTAACTGGTCACTCTCCGGCGCCCTGTCCGTTCTCTCCGACGTGGTTGCCACCGCCGCCGAAAAGGGAGGAAGCGCGTCACACGTCTCCAACGCGCGTTGGGCCCCGAGGGTCCACCTCGCTATGCGTTCTTCACATTCGGCCTCAAGGCTTACCAGATACTCTTAGACATGTTGTCAGATGTAAAGTCTTTGATTTGGAAGTCGGAGCAGGACGTCCTGCGGCTGAATGGCATATGCCGCGAACAGCGTACGGTAATGGCCGACCGCCGCTTCCCATCCCCTCGGTCATGGAAAATCGAGGTATTCACCTTGAAGCATGTCCAGCGCATCGCAAAACAGGGAGCACAGCAAGAACGAGGAGGTCGGGCTCCCACCATGGGCACGTAGCATGAGCTCCAACGTGCCGAAAAGTTGTCACGTAGCGGGCTGGCTCCCGTTCGGGGTTGCCCCGTTGAACGCGGGCGGCGAACTGCAGAGCGCCCCTCACCGCCACCCACCTTCCACCGTGCTCTTTCGTGGGCAGCCCTCTAGCTGGCTCTGCCGGGTGGAGAGGTCGGCTTCTTCCCCGCAACGCCGAACGACACGCAACGCAGAGCCTATGGTCCGCATGCCCTCTCGGGAGGTGTTCCGCGCGGTCCAGCATGCAGCGGGCGTGCACAAAGCCTCCGTGGGCGCACGGAACGGGTACGCGAACGTAGGTGTCTCCTGACTCCCCAACAGAACCATCCAAAGGCAACCGCAAATATGTGCACCATCAAATCGTCGGACTCCTCTAGCTCCCCTTCCATGCTCTGATTCCCTTCAAACTGGCTCGCGGCCTCGTCGACATCCGACTCCAGTGATCTCCACAGTGTTTCCAACTGTCTGTGTTGGTGGGCACCCTCTGCGGTAGTGCGGTCGTACCTCAGGTAGAGCCTGGGCACTATTGCCGAGGGCCGGAACGTTCTACGAAGTGGCACTCCTGTCCCTCCTGGGATAGCCACCACAAACTGATCGTCTTCCCCGTCTGGCCCCTGCACGCTTTCGGTGGCACATCTCCTGTGAACGAGTCAGCCACCTAAAGCAATTTGCTGGTCATTCTCTATGTGTCTGTTACGGGCCCCACGCGGCGCTTGCGCCTGCGGCTGGGGGGTCGTGCCACGCCATTCTCCTTGTATGTCCTCCTCGCCTCGCTTTGTGGCGCTCCTTGATAAATCCACCGTTTCTGGAGAAATTTAGACCCTTCCCATGAGGAGGAGGTCGGCAGCGGTAATCTTGTCTCTTGTGGTGCTTTCTTCTGCCATGTCCACCGATCTGCCCAGAGCTCAAATCTGTTGGAGGAGGAGGTGTAGATCGATCTCTTCATGCATCTCCTGCAGGATTGGATTTGGGCACGTGACTTGATGTACCACATGGAAAATCCTCGCTCGGGGAATTGTGTCTTCGCAGAAGCCTAGGGCACAACGGCAGTGTACCTCGCAAAAACTAGACATTTGTACGCAGGCCGTCGCCTCAACCAGGCCATGACAAGCGCTGCATATCATTCTCCGCCTCCTCTCACCTCCTGTGGTCCCTATTGGTGCTTCCGCTACTCCGTCAGCCGGAATTTCTTGCTGTGCGAACGTTGGCGCCTCTATAACTTCGTTGCTGTGTTGACGTAGCGCCATCCTGTCGGCCTTGTTGATCGTACGGTCGCTCTGCACGCCGGACACCTTAGGGTTGGCCCCCGTCCTGACTCTGAGTGCGGCGTGGCATGGAAGATGCGGTCCATGGTGGCAGCTCCCTAAATATACTAACGGGCGGCCAAGGTCTCGTAACAGAACAGACACTACAGTCCTCCGTGACTTCCTCCCGGAGCCGTTATTCTACGGGCGACGGCAAAGGTGTTCGTAGCGGGGACGAGGGCAATTCGGACGTCGGCGCGAGTGCCGAACTACTTCCTTCCAGCATTCCTGTTGACGTCGGCCGTGACGGCCTGTGTCGTCCTGACCGCTACCTGCGATGGTGTTTCGACCGCAAGGACCATACCCGGTGTCAAACGAGGTTCCGCTGTCGACGGGAGGTCAGATGTCGGTAGCACTGGTGACGATGGCTGCGACAGCGACGGTGACGGGCTTGGCGATGACGCTTGGGGTGACTTGTGGATGGAGGGGTGTCTGGCGACGGCAGCAGTGCCGTCGAGGGGGTCGATACCTGCACCGATATGGTTGGAGGAGGTTGTATCGACGGTTGAGATTTTGGGTTGATGGAGGATGTAGTGGGCGCGACACGAGCACCGTCGGTTGCGCTGTCGGCGGCCTTATAGGCCACGGCGATCGTTTCTGCTGCGGTGGCGGTAGCTACGCAGGCCCTGGTGTCTGAGGTGGTACCTCTCCCAATACCGGCAAACCTTCTATGACGAGTGTTCTTGACCCCCCAAGCGAAAGTGGGGTCGTCGGGGTTGGCCCCGATTCCATGGTCGGCAACTGTAATGAACCAGGCGTATCTGCCGGAAGTACAGGCTGTAACGACATTGCCAACGGCGATATCCGCGTCATTGTTGGCAGTTGACGGGACGCTCTATGGACTCGATGAGTGGGGGGCTGCCCTCCCCCCCTCCCCATCCGATGATTGTGCGGTGATTGCAGCAGCTATTCGGGTGAGAGCCCTCGTTCTGGAGATGAGCTCCTCTCCAGGTGCACTCGTCGTGTCCCGCCGTCCTTCACCTGTGGCCGTTCCCGCACCCGTGGACGATCCTAGGGGTGCCGCCGCCCCGTTGGAACCTCCGACAGATGTGGTACCGCTGTTGGGTTGGCGATGACCCCCTCTTGTCCCCATGTTAGCTCTATCCCTACATGGTGGATTATCCTCTCGAGGTATTTTCCTCTGAATAGAGTCAACTTCCATAGGATCGCTGCTTTCCTGACGATGTCTCTCACATGTTTCTCGCTGGGAGAGAATTAGGGCGGGCGTTTTTGAGTCCCGTGAAACCACTGTCGCGTCGGGTGGCAGCGAGGGGGGAGATCCAGGCCCTTTTCCACTATGAACCCTGCCACCGCCGAGCGCTGCCCGGCATCCACGCTCACTACTCGCAAACGTGGGTCCCCACAAGGGCCCCCTTCGGACGAGGCTTCCGACTGCTCGACAAGCATCTTGAGACGTCGCAATCGAGTGCCTGGAGGTCGGCGCTGCACCTGGTGGTAGGGGGCGAGGAGAGGTTACCTCACTCTGAGCATACCCGCCTGTGAGAAGCGCCGGATACCCCTGTTGACTCCCCGTAGGTGTGGGTCTCCCCAAGCGTTCGCTCCGGAATGCCCTGCTTACTGCACGTTGGGCATTTTGATAACCGCGATTTGAGTCCCGAGAGCCCGGTATTGCACTGGTATGGGGGGACAAGGTATTGCCCTGCTACCAGCATCACTAATGGTAAGGGGCGCCCGGCACCCTTGCTGGCTCCTCGCAGACGCACCCGCCTTCAAAAGACCCTTCCTGTCGAAGGTATTCCCTCCGCGACGAACATCCTGAGAGCCAACACTAGATTCGCCAAATCTCGGTACCGTGTCCGATGTCATCTGGGAAGGAGACCTGTTGATTGATCCCTAAAGGTATAGGCGCAGCTGGCACGGGAACGCGTGGCTGACTCCAGACGTGAAACGGAACTCCTCTTATATTACATCCTCGTTGTAGAGTTGACTCGTCTCACATGCAGTATAGGGTTCCACCTGACGAGTGGCATTGGTGGGCACACATTACCCCGATATCCCAATACCCTACTGCCGGAATCCCTTTCCAGCTTGGAACTCCCCAATCTATCATGGATCTCATATGTCGTGTTTCTTGAGTACAATCAACAAGACTATACCCGAACACAAGCACTGTTGCTGGAGGACAAAGCCCGGTAAGCCTGCTGAGTCATCGCAGGTGTGGACCCGTTTAAACTCCCCGGCCGGGCGAAGCGTTCGGCTGAACGACGAGCATTGTGAGGTGCAGGAACTGCCCCGTTTGTCAACAGAGGGGGGTGGGAGAGTACACCGCTCACCCTTCTATCCTCCGCGCGCGCTGCCTCGCCCCCGCAACCCCTCCCGGCACGGGAACGGGTCGAATTCCTGCTCTTACCACGGGCAGCGCCTCCGGTGACCCGAGTATTACGTCGAAACCGGGTCCTGTTATACGGAGTATGGACAAGGTCTTCTTCAACCTCCATTGGCGAAGGGCTCCGTCGCCGTGTAACCCCTCTGCTAGGACGTTGAGAGGTGCTCGACAGGCCACGACTCTCACAGAGTCTGTTCCCCACTAGAGGGTCTGATACCTACTGTAAACCCGTCGCCTCCACTTCTACTCTGTTGCTTCACGCTCAAGCACTGGCTTTAATCTCGAAGAGAGTGGGCACACCTTCTGATGGCCACGGTCGAAGGCCCTGAACGGCTGGTATTTTTCGACGAGGTGCCATGCCCCCCTGACTCCGTTCCAAATGTGACCCGAAGCCGCTGGTGTGGGCGCCCTGTTTGAGGGCAAGTGGACCGTTGTCGGCGCCGCAAAATTCCTGGAGGGAGCGAGGGCGAAGTGACCGTGGTATTCCCTCCAGAAGGCGATGGCGAGCGGTGCCTCGAACGCGAAGTCGGTCAAGGCGAGGGCCGATCGTATGATGCTTTCCTCCCCCCCCAAATCCCGATGGTGTGGGGTGATGGGGGGGTGTTCTACCCCTCGTTGGCAGCGGCCAGCACGACGCCCGTTGCTGGGACTGGCTTCGTGTTACAGCTGGGCCTCGTGTCGCTGCACTCATACTCTCGCGTTCCACCAGCGGTAGGACCTGTGTTGCGCGCCTTCCGGCTGATGCGGGGAACTGATCCCTCTCTCGCTGCGTTTCACTTGAACCTTGCTGCCGAAGGCCCCCTATATCCGCCGCTTGCATCCATGCCGGGGTAGTCGTCTGTAGCCCGGGCCCCACCGGCCGTGGTGCTATCGCTAGGCCCAACGAAGCTGGTGATGACGAATGATACCTCGGAGGCAACATCGGTCGAGGCAAGGGCCGAGCACTTGACGCTGCCCTACTCGTCGTCATCGGCCTTCGCGATGACGGCTGCTGGGGCCCTCCTAGTGCGACACCGTGTGCCCTTGTCTCTACGCTCGCTGTTGTCGGGGGGCTCGTACGCCTCTCACGCCCTACCGGTGGTGAAACTTCTACTAGATCCCTCTCGTCCGTTGCGAGTACCTGACGCCCCTCTTGCCGCACTTCGCTCGCTTGCCCGCCTTTTACCGACAGTGGCGCTATCGCAGGTACTGCACGTGCCGATATGCCTGCGACCTGCAGCCGAAACAATCGTTTCCGGCCCCGTCCCGGTTGCAGTTCGTTGCTGCAACTCTCCCGGCACGGGGGTTGCGCCAAGAATCCTTGGCTGACGGGAGAGTCCTGCCCCGCCCTCGTCCGGCTGGTAGTGGACAAATAGATAGGGCTGTTGTTGCACTTGCGAGTTGTGCCTCAATCACAGGTACTGTACTGGTCGATATGCCTGTCTCCTGCTGCCCGAAACATTCGGTTCCCGGCCCCACCCCTGTTGCTGCTTGTTGCTTTAATCCTCCCGGCACGGAAGTTGTGTCAAGGATCCTTGGCTGCAACCATGCCAGGAGAGCCCTTCTTCGCCCTCGTCCAGCTGGTAGTGAGCAAACAGATAGGACTGTTCTTGCACTTGCGGGTTGTGCCGCCATCGGAGGTACTGCGCTAGTCGATAGGCCTGTCTGCCGTTGGTCTAGAAGATCGGTTTCTTGCCCCGCCCCTGTCGCTGCTTGTTGCTGCAACCCTCCTGGCACAGGGGTTCTGTCCTGGATCCTTGGCTGCATCTATGCCGGGAGAGCCCTCCCCTGCCCTCGCCCGGCTGGCAGTGGACGAAATGATAGGGCTGTTGTTGTGCTTGCGGCATGTACCTCGGTTTCTACAGGGAGCTCGCTACCTCCCGACATGACGGGCACTCTCACAGACGCGAGGGTGCCCACACTTTCGTAACCCTAAAACCACCGCCTCTTTGGTGACCTGGAGGCACGCTTATATTTGTTCCGTGACGGTGACGAGTGCAGTTTCAACCTACTATTTCTCCTCTTGCAACGTGTCCTTCTCCTAGGGCTCTCTTATATTTACCCTTCCTTGCTTTTCTGGTTTGAAGCACCGAGTTTCCTCTCTCATGCCTACTCTTGTTCCCTTGCATTGCATAAAGCCTGCTGCGCATTCAATAAATTCGTGAATTTATTTGTGGCATGACACCTCCGTTTGCAACGGCTATGTTCTTATTTGTCTGGCCCTGCGCTTTCCCCCTGCACCCGGCTCTGTGCTCGGTAGTGCCTATCGGGATGGTGCTTCAAATCATGACGGACAACCAGCTAAAATAAGAACCGCGGACGAATGCGGGCCTGTTTCTGTGATACCTATATCAGCGAGCCGATGATCACGCGGGCCCTGAACTAAGCAAGAAGGATGTCCCGGAAAGATCTCAGGAGGTCGTTGAACGCGGTCTTCAACTTCGCCTCCTGATACTCAGCAAACTAAGAAGGCTGGATAACACCATGTGAGGTCGTTTGACTTTTAAAAATTGGGTGGCAATGCCCCATCATGATATTTAAGGCGTTCGTAATACAACAATATCACCGGCCTTCCTACTGTGTACCGGTACTCCCTATTGTGTTTGGACGGCTTGTCTTACAAGTCTGAATGCTTCCGGTTTACGCAGTCTATCCGCGAAGGTGTGGTGGATTACGGCATGTATCTGCCAAGAAAGCCGCCTTTCATCGTTTTTTCTACCGAAAGCGCCCCCGTGTGCAGTGCCTTGAAGATTGGACGTGTTAATTTATCGACGCAAATATTTGTTTGGCAATAGAAAGGCAGGTGATGAAAAAGCAGGTGCATTCGATACAGGGTCAGCTAATACTGGCTAAAACCCTCAAGCTGGATGACTCTCCCGTCGTCAATTTCAGCTACATGACCCTGCTTTTGCAGAGCAGCGTGAACATCTCCAAAGATAGGGGGTTGAACGTTATGTCTTGGTTGTTGTTGATTGTTAGCTTACAACTTGCCTCCGATGTGGTAGGGGGAGGGAGGGGGGTGTACCCATGTCATTCATGGCCGTAGTCGTTTGACCATAGACCTTCGTATCCCTATAGCGCCGGGACGGAGCACGTCGTGTTTTCTGACTGGATAGACATTGCTTGCACCAAACGCGAAGCGCCGTGAGGTAATGAGCGAGTCGCATGAAGGGTAACCTGCATCCTAAAAACACGTGTGTGGCGGACTTGGACATGGATGACAGCGTAGAATGTTTTGTTTGGATTCTGGTGTAGCTACTACCGGAGGCAGCAATGGGGGTACTATGTGTCTGCCTCGTGGGTGCATTACCATATACATACTGATACGGTAGTTTCCCTTGTGCCTAGCACAAGTTATCCATCCCGCACAAATGATCTAACTCGACCGTCAGCCGTGGTGACCGCCAAAGCCCACACAAAAAAAGGGTGCCATGGTTGTCTACGTAGCTCTCGCAGTGAGAGGCGTTTTTTTCACCATCTACACGAACCGACGCCAACCCAACCCACTTATAACATAGAAATGGGGGGGGGGGGGCATTGACGCTCGTGCCATGTGGACCATATTGATGGTTAGTCACGTGATTTTTGTCGCGCGCCCGGTGTGGTGGGGTTAGGCCGTTTCCTATGCGGTTCGATTTCGAGCTTCAGATTTGTATTTTTCGATCTCAAAATCGAATGACCCTACTTATGCAGTCCGATTATGCAAAATCCGACCGGAAATGTTTCGATTTGAGAATCCGATGACCCAAGTCGTCGGACTTTGGCCCAAAATCCGACGACCTGGGTGATCAGATTTTCAAATCGAAAAATGGCATGCTCTCTAAATTCAATATATTATCCACGACAGCAAAAAGCAGCGGAACGATCGATGAGTTGGGTGGTGATACAGCTGTATAGCGACGTTGCTTCGCGCCCGACGCGCGGGCGGCGCGTCCCTCCGTGGCCAGACTAGAGTCGGCTGGCGCGGGCTCGGGCCTAGAGACCAAGAGAAGAGCACTCGGCACGCGCCTCTCCGTGGATACGTACTCGTAGACTACACCGCAGCTGTACAGCAGCAGCAGCAGCAGTCAAGTCACAAAATCAAACACAAAATACCAAGACAGGTTGACTCTAGCGCACTCGCCACATCTCTTCGCCACCAGACTAGAGGCAGCCAGCGTGGGCTCAGACGCTTGGGTCCTACGCGCAGGGCACCGCACCCAGCGCATCTCTTCGCGGCGCACAAATCACAAAAACAGCAGTTGGTCTCAGCGTTTGCTCGAATCTCACCACGCACAATAAATCTGATTTTTCCGCATAGGAAGGCCCTTTCGATTTGTCAAGCTCATACATGAAAATGCCATCGGGTCAAAATCTGAAGCTCGAAAATCGAACCGCATAGGAAACGGCCTTAGGGGGTGAGTCTAGTGTCGTGGCTTGGACGTGTTTAAAGTCAGCAATATGATGTCTCATGTGTGGTGGGGATTGGGGGGGGGGTGCTCTTGACCCTTGACTCTTCTGGTGAGTTTTCTGTCAACAATCGGGTGACCGTTTCTGTCCACACTCGGGTCTTGGGTCTTCCGTCCTGTGTTTGTGTGGGCGGGTCTTGCATCTGTTGTCTTACGGATACTATTTGATCGCTACACGTGTGTGTTGCAAAGTATATGACGAGAGGAGGTGTTGAGCAATTTGTCCTGGATATTATTGATCGTTCTGTGTCGTGCGGGGGGAAGAGGGGGGCGGGGAGGGTCTTGATGCTTGTGTCTTGAATGTTATTGATTGTAGTTAGTACTATCATGTGTCCGGTGTGGTCGCTGGGGCGAGCGGGGGGGTTCTCAACCCGTCTGCGTGGTGGGTAGTATTGATTGTCACCCTTGCGTTTGCTTTCTTGCGTCCTGTTTGGTGTGGCGGAGAGGAGGGGTAGCTGTTGACCCTTGTGCATAGTGGATGCCTTGCGTCTGGTGAGGCGGGTGGGAGGTGGGAGAACTCTTGACCCTTGTGTGTTTTGGATACTATCGATCGTTGGTGGTGTATCGTTCGTCTTGCGCCCTGTGTGGTGAGTGGGGGGAGGAGAGGGGTCTGTTGACCCTTGTGTGTTGTCCATACTATTGATCGTTTGTCGTGTGTCTTCTGTCTTGGGTTCTGTGTGTTGGGGGCGGGGGGGGTCTCTTGAACCTTGCGCGGTTAAGATGGCTTGCGTCCTGTGTGGCGGGCGGGGGGGACTTGTGGCCCTTTCGGCTTATAAGTAACATTGGTCGTTGTGCGTGTTGTGTATTTAATTGTGTGCTTGTGTTTTTTTTTTCTCCACCCCACTCATTTTTCACGCCTTACACACGCTCCAGCTTACTCCCAGTAGTCATTTAAATCCGAGGTCACATAGCGGGCGCTCCTCCCGCACCCCTCTACGGTAGGTGCCTTGATTTTTTGTCGCGGATTTAATCCAGCATTTCCTTCCCTCGTCGACTCGCGTCGAATTTTGCAAACTCACGCTGGCCCTTTCTACAAATGTTTGGACTCGAAAGCATGACCTTAGCGGGAGTAGTCACGAGGTCTAGCCACTATACCACCGGGAGCACAGGCGTGGGGAGATGGGTTTTTTCGTCGTTTTTCTTGTGCTTTCTTTGTCCTTGACAGTAGCGTGCGTGCTGTGTGGTGAGGGGGAGAAGGGGCGGAGGGAGGAGTTGCTCTTGACTCGTTCTCTCGGACAATATTTGTGATCGTTAGTCTTGTGTCTTCTGTCTTGCACCCTGTGTGGTGGGAGGGATTTTGGGCGTTGTGTCTTTTGGGTATGATGATCGTGAGTAGTACAGTCCGTCCTGTGTAGTGGGCGGAGGGGGGAAAAGAAAGGGATGGTCTTGGCCCCTCTGCCTTGTGGGTACTATTAATAGTTATCGTTAATCGTGCGCCTTCTGTCTCTCGTCATGTGTGGCGGGGGCTGGGGTGCGGAGTTATCTTGGTCCGTGTGGCTCGCAGTTATCATTAATTACTGTGTGTCTTGTGTGTTACACCTTGTGTGTTTGGGGGGTGTTTTGAGTATGGTGTCTTGGGTTTTGTCGACCGTTAGTTGTATCTTGCGTCCAGTGTGGTGGGGGGAGGGGCGGGGGGGGAAGGGGCTATTGATCGTTTTGCCTTTTAGATACTATATGCCGTTACTTGGGTGTCTTGTGGTCGAGGGCGGTGGTCTCGACACTTGTGCCTTGTATATAGTTTTGATCGATACTTGTGTGTCTTGTGTCTTACATTGTGTATGTAGGAGGTGTTCTCATGATCATGCGTGACTGTTGACGCGTGGATATAGACCCTCGCATCCCTGCAATACCTGGACGGAGCAGGTCGGGTTTCACCGACGAGGCAGACATTGGTTGTGCCTTGATACTCTGCCTTGTGTTGCGGAGGGGGGGATTGGAGATCTTGATAAATATATTTTTGCTGTTGTTTCGTCAGCTTAATGCGATATCCTTTGTTCTCGTTCATAGCGCTCGAGCCCCGTGCCGCTTGCATACGATTGCAGGTAATTAGGCCCGTGGCTGCCATGCTGTTTAGCAACGGCCTGGCGCACCTTCAGGGGGAGCTAAAGGCACACAAGGACAGCGCCAGGGATGACGACGGCGCCCTTGGCGACTCGGACAGCGATCCTGACGATGTCTGCACTGTACAACACGTGCGGGAGCTCTTCCGGTTGCCCGTTGTATGCCCCGCGGGGGCTGACAACAAGATCTCCGACTCGATCTTCCCGGCCAAGTAAGTCGCTGACTTTTTTTTCCTGTATCTAATAGTATGTGTTTACTAGAGCTTTGCACAGCGTCCAAGCGCTCCGCGTAGCCGCTTCTATACTGTTTGGACTTGTGACGATGCCGCACGGTGCGGAGTTGTATATTAAAGGTTCTTGGAAAGCGTTGCGATTTTTGAATATCTATATATTGATCATACGGTTTGGTGATTTTTGTTTTTTTTTATTTCTAGCGTTGCGGTACGGATCTCCAAATTTGAATACTCGGTGCGTGCAGTCTGGTTTACAATGGACTACAGTCCCACGGTGAGGTTACACTGCCGCACATAACCGTCATGTCCATCAAAGGCTACTACCTTACGTAGTTTATGCATTGCTACTCGCGGTTACTCTCTCTCTTCTATGTAGTTCTACCCCCAGTGTTGTCATGCATGAAAGAACCGAACAATATACATGTAACATAGTATAACTTATGTTGCGCTATTTCTCCCGTGGATGCTCCAGCAGGTGACCCCCTCGTGCCAACCATTGCACCACTTAACCCACGTCCATCTGTAAACGCGCAGACTCTTCGAAAGGATCAACGTGTTGGCCGATAATGGCTTGGACCTACGGCCACGTCCTGTCAAGTCACAACCGCGGACTAACGACTTACCTGAAGCCTTACCTCCGTGAGAAACATTGCCGAAGGAGGAGGACGACTACAATTACTCAGAGGAGGAGGAGGAAGAAGGGGGCAGCTCCGATGCCGAGGCAGAATACTCTTCAGCGGTCGTGCGACGTACTCCACCAAGCACGACAACCCTGTCTCTGGTTCACGCTACCACACACCCGTAGGCACTATTACTAATAGCGGGATATTCTAGGCACTGTTAGCAGATGCTGTGTTTTGTTGTCATGGACGCGGGTGGGGTGGGTTGGAGCGGGGGGGGGGGTCGAGAAGCAATTTTTCGTTTTGCCTGATAAAATTCTGTAGTTCCCCTCTCCCTGTCGAACATATCTACAGTGGGCACATACTTCTATGTCAGCTTGGCATGCAGAAGCTGTGTGGCGAAGGGTGGGTTGTCAGCCGATGTGTGTTGTGCGTTCGTGGAGGCGGGGGTAGACGGTCACGGAGCGCCTTCTGCTTTCGGCTTGGCTAAACGTATAGACAGGCCCCCCTTTCCGCGCACATCACTTCTCATGTAGGTAATGGACTCAGGGTTTGTTGTCACCATGGCATGCAAAGGCCATGTAACGATGCGCGGCTAAACGCTTTGTGGGTACGGTTAAGTGACTTAGTATTCTGCTAACGTACGGTAATAGGGGGGGGGGGGTGTACTCGAAAGTAAAGATGTACTCGATCTCATGCATGGCCGTAGTCGTATGACCATAGACCCTCGCATCCCTACAATGACGGGACGGAGCATGTCGGGTTTTCACCGACCAGGCATACATTGCTTGCATCAAGCGCGAAGCGCCGTGAGGTGTCCGGCGAGTCGCATGAAGGGTGAGCTGCATCCTACAAAGAACCGCTTGTGAGGCGGACTTGCATATGGATGACAGCTTCAATGAGTTACTTTAATAGGGGGGGAGGGGAGAATGGACGGCTTCACGCCTTTTATTGCCATCCCACGTTTAACTCACGGGGGAGGGGGTAGGGGGGATGGATACCCCTCCCCCCTTTCCCAAACTGACTACTTGTTGGAGATTTATAGACATAAACTATAAAGTGTCACCAGGGATGCAGAACGTGTCTGGGGATGTGCGACCTCACTTTTTTGGGGCATTGCTAAGTCTTGTGGCATTTGTTTCTCTTCCAGGCGGGGGAGGGAAAAGGGGGGAGGGACTGTGGCGATAGATGGCTTCACGCTTTTTAATACAATGTCACTTCTCGCTCACATAGAGGTATATCATCGAGTAGTTGGACGCCTTGTTGCTACCAAGCGTTCGTGCCTCTGTTGGAGCGCAGTCGGTGTGTTGCTTATCTGACTTTAATCTTGTCTTCGAGAAGAGAACGGTAAGTAGGTGTAGGTTTTTTTAATTAGTGCGGAGGATTCATGGTAGATTGTCTCCTGTGTCGGGCCAGTATATCATGTACGGGTGTTGGAGGAGGTGCGTCTATGTTTTTCTTGGCACGGCTGAAACAATTCCAAGGTGCTGGTCTAGTCTAATCGCGTAAACAACCAAAAGAAGTCATGACTGCTTCGTACGAATGAAATGGCGCTGGGTGACGGCAAAATCGGCGATGACTGCTCGAATTAAATACCAGGTGTATACTAAAAATAGTTATGTACCCCCACACGACCTCTCCCTGCTCCACATTGTCAGTATGAACTAACGACCAAGAGTCCAGACATTATCCAACCTAAGGGCATGGCACATTCACGTTGTCGAAGCAATAAACTTTGTGCCTGGTACGTTTCCAAAAGTGGGTAGGTTGTGACGCGTACATTGTAAAATCCGGGGACGTTGTGAAGCGTACTTTGGACGATCTGCGGACGTTGTGAACATTTTATGTTGGCCAATGACTGACCTTGAGATTTGTGGCTCACGGTGTTCTTGGTTCAGGTCAACCAGAGTACACTCTGAAGGTATCCCAGTGGCCACCTCTGTAGCTATACCGTGACAGTGTGCAGCAGCAGCGTCATCACAGCAGGAGCACCAAGATAAGCCAACTTGTGACACAGGCAAAAAAACACTTTGGGTAGCAGCAAGACAAGGCGCCAGCAGCAACAGCAGTAGTAGTAGCAGCTATACCGTGTGGCCTAAGTCGGAATACGTCGGTGCAATATTATTACTATGTACCAATGAACGTTTTTGCGGAATACGTTGCTTTCCTCGTCCGGTCGCGGGTCTTCTCTCTCGCACTCTAGGCTACATGGCACACAGGGAGCCCGCGTGTACACCACGGCGCAAATGCGAGCCCCGCCCGAGATCCGTGGCCCGTGCTCTTGGCCTCCGAAGTCGAGAATGCTTACAATATAAATTTCAATAGAGGCGGTCATTCCGACCTGCTAGAGCCAAGCAGGACAATGAAGACCCCATAAGTTTCAAGATTCTTGTCTGCTGCTGGCTGCTGCTGTAACATGTCTGGTCACACAGTCCCTTCAGCTCTCTACAGAGGCAGCCACGGCACAGTAACAGTCGTTCATCAAGCTCTCCCTATCGTGGCGGCCACGGATAGAGCATTGTTTGTGTGTGTGGGCCGTGCTTTGTTTCCTGTCGACCTAGGAAGTAGGAATGAAAACAAACAATAAACTCGAGGTGCAACTATTTGGATGCTGCGCAGGGGCAGGACGACGATTGATACGAACTCCTTCCGTATCTCGAAAGTAACGCAAAGCCACGGTGCGCACTACAACAGTAGCAACGGTAAAGCCGCAGTGTTCGTATAGTATGTGTGTGCAGTGTTCACCAGCAACCGAGTGATCGTGGTCTCGTATTATTTTTATCGGTGCACTAGGCTGGGAAACCTTCGTGGCGAGCAGTCAACAATAATCAAATCAATCTCGTACGAGCAGGAAAAATTCCTCTGCTGCTTTTTCTCTGCGTTTAACATCTCGATAATATGAAATCGCGCGTTTATATTGTCAACCTCACTCAGCAGCAGCAGATACAGCAGCAGATACAGCACTAGCAGATACAGCAGCAGATACAGCAGCAATACACGTCTGTCGATCTGTCGAGCGTCATAGATGTTTCACCTGAGCCCTTTGACGTACACCACACACCTCACACCGAGCACGTACGTGAACACCAAACTGGCTCCTTCGGTCCGTCTACCTCTGCATACTGCCTCTACCTGGCCAATAGAAGCAGTAGTGGATAGATGCCCTCAACCGTATATATTACGTAACCTGTACAATTTACAAAACATCAGTATAGTCGTAGTAGTATAGTAGTATCAGGTGGTTTGTGGCGTGCATGCTGCTTCTACCTTTACTGTAGTACACATAGTAGTTGTAGTGATGTACATTAACAGTAACAGTGTAGTGGTCATTCATGCCCCCGACTCATGGTACCGCTTGCATGCTACGTCGCCGTTGTATCGAAGTTATAAGTATTAATGGAACAGCGGTAGTGGTAGGTACTGTAGTGTAGTATTTATTCATGCTGCTTGTACCTGTACTGCATCTATATTTTACTGGTGGTGGTTTATATATAGTAGTAACAGTATTACATATACCAGTCATGTCCCAATCCATGGTACCGGGCGGGTATTTGACTTCTCTGAGGTTGTCTGTATATTGTATGAGCGTTTGGTCAGCAGTAGTATTCAGTATTAGTATAGTTAGTAGTAGTCGAAGTAGTACGGTAGAAGTGTACCAGGCATTATTATGTAGAGTGTACGCAGCTTCCACCTGTACTATATCTGCATAGTAGTGATAGTGGTGTATAGTGACGGTATATAGTAGCCAAATGCTACGGCGTGCATGTAGTAATGCAGAATACAACACAGAAAGAGTAGTACTTCCTATAGCACCAGAAAAAAAAAACGTCTAAGTAGCTAACTTCTTGAAATTGTAAAATATTTAAATCTGATAAGATCGAAAACTATGTACTCTTCAACAGCGACCGAACGCACTTATTCTTGATAAAATCGAACAAAACAGCCGGAGTTACAGCGAAAACAACAATTTTACCGCGGATTCTTCATTTTTCGCTTCAAACGGTTGTTTTGTCGTCCCTCCGGCTGTACTGACTCGATTTTATAAAAAGTTGACCCGGGCAGCATCCAGGGGAGTCGCTGGCCTATATCTTTGACAAGGGAAGACACAGAATACGCGCGTTCGGTTTATCACAATACTTTTAAAATTCGGTAAAAATGAAATATAGACGAGACGTATTGCGCAGCTTGCAAATACGAGTATCAACTATTTAATCAGTCGAACTCGCAGCTGACTTATTTCGAAATTTATAAAAAAAAGTAAGTGCGTTCGGTTGCTGTTGAGGAGTACATACTTTTTTAGCGTATCAGACTTGAATCATCTTATGAATCGCAGAAGTTAGCCGCATATAATTTTTTTTTTGAAACTACTTGTTATTTTCTCAAGTTATAGATTTGAGTGTATAGAACTACGTACTTAGATCTTGATCTCTATCGTGCTCTGTTGGTGTATCCCTGGCCTCTCAGGGCGGTGTCAGCGGATGCTGGCGGGTAGAGGGGGAGTTGCAAGGAGCGCGGTCGCCACTTTCGTGCCTAGGCGTTCCGTGTGCCTCGAGGCACGAGCGATGTATCAATAGGCTCTGCCTGGCCTCCATTGTTTATGTTTGATAGAGTACGTACGAGTATTTAATGGTCGTTCGGGATTGTAAGATAATATTAAAGCGGTGCTTATTTTTGCGACTGGGATGAAAGTCACGAGAGGGAGGTACCCCGAATGAGCACCAACATTGTCGAGCTTGCGTCGAGGTCCCCGGTGAGCACCGGGCTTCACGCGAAGCGGACGACGGGGCTCACTGCGGAAGAGACGGAGGAAAGCTTTTACCTGGACTGAATCGGTGGCGAGGTGGTCGCGAGAGGGGCAGGCGGCGTACGAGGCGAAGAGAGAAGATCTGCTGTTTTCTTCTTTTCTTTTTGACTGGTGTAAGGTGTTCCAATCAGGTAGTAAACTATTATACGAAAAAGGGGACGGGGATTTTTTTCAGACACAAAAGCCATATAAAATAATATCTATTAATAGACATTAAAACAACAGATGTAGCAAACACAGCAGCAGCAAGAACAGCAGCAGCTCATCCCCGGAAGAATTATTCACATATAAAATCATACCATCATCAAAAAAAACATCAATAACACCCATTCAATCTATAAATGTTTGTGAAATGAAATGGTTTCAACATGTTGCAACATCACGTAATTATCCCTTGTTCGGGTTATATAGTATCAGTGCGCAGAATGATGATTTGAATTTGTCCTGTTGACCCGGGCAGCATCCAGGTGAGCCGCTGGCCTATATCCTTAACAAGGAGTTACATGTAGAATACGCGTGTTCGGTTTATCACAATACTTATAATATTTGGTAAAAATGGAGTATAATATAGACGAGACGTATTACGCAGCTTGCAAAGTTGAGTACCAGGTATTAACTACTTAATCTGTCGAACTCACAGCTGACGTATTTCAGAATTTATAAAAAAATATATTTTCTGTTTCGTTTTCATTGTTTTTGCTGTGTTGCTGCTGTGCCGTGCTGTGCTTTATCTTTCGTACATACGAGTACAGACACACCAGAGCATATCGAAAGAAAAAAATATAAAGTACCCTACCTGGGGTATGTACGTATTTACGACATGTGAGCGAGCGTAGCGGAAAACCGCCCGCGACGCGAAGCATATGTGGCGTCCGAGCTGTTTTCTCCTGAAGCATGGCGGCGGGAATCTTGTCATTATCAAGTCGCCAGTTTGCAACTTACAAGGGTCATTAAAAAAACAATGTTCAATCATGGACCTCTGTCCGCTTCGCATAAATTGATGTACTTTTCTTTCCTGAGCAAGCGTAGCGGGCGGAGTAGGCTGCCCGCGGAGCGAAGCGCCTTGTACTATCATACTATAATACGAGTGTTACCTATAACTCCCTTTTCGCCTTGCGACGCCCCCGGGATTTCATGCTACCCACATCCCGAACGGGGAACCTTGTACTTTGTACCAAGTGGCCGTTTTATCCGGAATAGTTCACTTTTCTCGGTTGGCCGCGGGTCGTTTCTCATGTTTCCTGCTGCGTGGCCGAAGGGAGGCGGTGTGGACAGTACGGTGCAAGCGTTGGCTCCGGCCGGGTTCCGTAGCACATGCTCTAGATGGTCAAAGTCACGTGACCCAGCAAGCAACTCAGGGGATGGGGGTCCAATTCCGAAAAGCCATCCAGGGGCTTGGAAACCTACCCGGATCTTCGTATTTTTAGCTGCAAAGATTATGTTCTCCCCGCTTCTCGCAACTGCAACAACAGCACACAGCACAGTGCAGCTCGAGCTCGTGCTGCTCGATCTCATCCTTGAGCAATACGCGGCTGTAAAACAACAGCCATAACAGGCGTACGAGTGCAGCTCGAGTCGGGTGTGGCTCGAGTGCCGCAGGGTGCTGCTGCTGCTGCTGAGTGCTCGTTTGCCCGTGATTGCTTGGCCACGTCGTGCTCTTGTTTGGCTCGTGCTCGTTGTGCTTGAGTAACGGAGTGATCGTGGTCCCGTGTCCTTTTTTTTGCTGTGCAATAGGCTTGGAAACCTACTCATGCTCGTGTGCTCGACTGTTGCTCAAGCAGTACGCAGCAGTACAAGAACAGCAATAACAGGCGTACAAGTGTTGCTCGAATCGAGTGTCGCTCGAGTGTTACAACAGGGTACACTCACAGAACCTAAGAAAGACCAGCGTTCGATAGGTCTCTAAGGCCGGCTCACCTGTTGTTTGAGAGTTGGAGGAAGTGTCTTCAAGCAGTAATCATCGGGTCACGCAGAACGTGGATCGATGCTATGCGGCAGTTGCAAGCAGCCAGCGTGAACAGTCAGCGAAGCACCACAGACACGATGACGGGCACGACGGGCAAGGCAGGGCCAAGGGGCTGGGGGTCGATAGGACAGGTATCACAGGTCACTTGGCTTTGACTTTCGTTTTCACTTGGTGGTGTTTACTAAACACCGGGTGGTCCCGCAACCTCGTTACTGGCTCTGTACCCGAGACTGAAGGCGTTCTTACACCGGGGATACTCCCTGCCCCTATAAGATCCGCTCAGAGAATGCTAACCAAAGCTTGCCCTCTGCCTATCGAAAAGACCCGACGCTTGACACTGATCAGAACAGCTGTCTCGCGCCGTATTATTCTCCTCGAAGCACTGTCGGCGCTGCAACACCCCCCCCGCCCGAAGCAGCATGCGCCGGAGCAAAACAGGCCCTCCCAGCAGGCAAATGCTTCTTCTCCCCCTCATACTAATAGGCTCACCGCTTCCGTTCCCCGCCTGTTGCTGACGGGGGTCACCTCTGGCCCGCGGCGCTCCGGTGTTCCTCGACCCCGCTAGTAACTTTTCTGCGGTTAAGCTCCTCCCAGTCTCCGTCAGCGAATGTCATTCGCCAATACAGCTCCCTAATGTCGTACACCTTTCCTACCGCCGCTCGACTCACCCCATCAGCTCCAGCAAACGACCGCCTGACCTGCGTCCCTGTCGGAAAGTCCTGCAGCGCTCTCGTTCGCAGCCCCTGGTCACTCTCTTCTTTCGGTAGTGGTTCCGGTGGGCGGGGGCTGCAGTCCTTTCCCTTGTACACTTCCCAGAGGGAATGGAAGACGTCGAGTTGCAGAGGAGTAAAGCTGTCCCTTACTCCCTGTTCAGGTAGCCACTCTGACTCCACCCCACGTTGGTATCGGCCTCGGTACTGCCATTCCCACCCGGCCCCCGTGCTCTCCATGGCTCGACGGTCCGTCAGGGTATAGAGCGGCACCGCCACCGTCGAGGTGTCTGCCAACCCCAAGTCCGCGCCCCAAGCCAGATGCGCGAATTCTTCCTCGAAGGCATGGCGTAGATGCTCCGGCCGCACGTGAAATTACTTATTGTTGGCAGCCGAAACCGTTCTCCTCCGGTTCCGGCGGCCGCTCATTGTCGCCTGGTAGCTGATACCTGGCTGTGCAATGGCTGTCACCCGCCACGGCCCCGTCCAGTGTTCATGTGCTAGTTTGGCGTGAGTGCCCTCCCGCACCATCTTGCTGTCTTCCTCCTTTACCAGCATCAGGTCTCCCACTCGCGCCACTTCGCCTGGAGAGCGTCGCCTAATGGCCGCATGTGGCATACGCGTCGCTTGTTCTTGTCCTCCTGACACTTCTTCAACATGGCCCGCACTTCCATGAACGTCTGGTGTCTCTGCGCCACGAAATTGTCGAGCCCAGTGCGGAACTTTTCACCGTCCAGTGCAGGAGTAAGAGCATCTAAGTTTGTGCGCGCATCACAACCAAACCTAATCTTGAAGGGCGTCCCACCTGACGGGAGACGCGGGTCCGGCGTAGTCCTTTGAATCCAGCAAGCCGCCCTTACATATTCGTCCCACCCAGGCGGCCAAGATTTGCCAAGCTCCGCCAAGACCTCCAGAAGCCACCCCCCTATCCGTTCCACGGCTCCTTGACTACGAGGGCGGTCAGCAGGACCATGATCCAGCTCCACCCTGAGCCACTGGCACAGGTGGGCGACCACCTAAACGGTGAACCCCCCCCCCGCTATCGCTGCTAAACGACAGCGGCACGCCAAACGTGACTAACAGCTTCAGGAGTTTCCTCGCAACTCCCACATAATCCTTAGATTCCAACCGGTACACAAACAGGAACCGGCTGGCCCGATCCACCACTACCAGCATGTACCTATTCCCTGCGCTGAATACCTGCTTCATGTCCTGGAGGTCCATCTCAAGCACTTCCCAAGACCACAATAACCGATGACGCATCATGGCCACGCGTCGGGTCCTGACCTTTTTCTCCTCCTGCAACCGCACGATAGTATGTACTCCATGACGTCCTGGACTAGTGTAGGCCATCCGTACTTGCCTGTAATCAGCAGGAAGTTCAGCGCAACTCTCGGGTGGCCGTAGGTACTGTGCACGAGTGCCAGTACACCTAGCACTAATGCTCGCGGAATGGCCAACTCCGGTGCCGCACCCCGAGGCGCGCTCCACATTAAGTCGTTATCGTCGACAACGTAGTTCGCTGTCCCGTCCGGTGACTGTCTGTCACCTCTTCCTTGCAACCTGCCCCAAATGGGGCCAAGTCGCGCGTCCAATCGTTGCCGTTACACCAGTCGTGGCTTATCACGCAGTGCTTCCGCTACCTGGTCGACCATGGAAGGAAGGGGTCCCGGGTATTCCGAGTGTTCCGCTCTCGGTGCTCGACGCCTCGGCTGGGGCTGTACTCTGGACTATGGCGGCAAGTTTTCCGTGGGTTGTACCTGCGATAACGACGGCAGTGCTGACGGGATCGACTGTGTAACAAGTGGCATTGGAACCTGCGCATGCTGCTCTGTTGACCTTCCTCTCGCTACGCCCGCTCTGGACCTCGTGACGGTCAGCGTTGCCTCGGCTATGTCCTCCTCGAAGATCGCCTGCAAGCTTTTCCAGCGATTTAGTTCCGTGGAGCTGCCTCCCCCTGGCTTTGTCTATCAACAGCCCATTCGCCCACAACCCCGACAAGGCCTCGCTGACCATAGGTGGCAATGAAACGTCCGCCAATATCGCGGCCGCTGTTCCCCTGCTGGCGGTTGGGGGCACTCGGTAGTCCACTCGTCCGGTGGCGAGTTTTTTGTATTCCGCAAAAGTCAGCTCGTCTGCTTGGTCGATGTCGCGTGCGTCCAAGGGGTGCGGTAGGTGCGTTCCTTCGGGGAGTTTCTCGCCAGTGATGTGCGTTCGAGTGATGGAAATGATGGCATCGTCAAACGAAAAGACCCCCCTATCTTCTACACCTCGCTTAAGGAAGTAGTTTCCCCTCCTCCCCAAGAATCTCCTAAGAGATGTGCACCCTGGGTCGCGCCTTTCTATATCCCTCCTCCACTCCCTTAGCCTCTCACCTTCCCTTTCGGGCCTCTCCCTCCTCACGCCGACAGCGAACGCCTTCATCTTCCCCGACGGAACCCCCACGATGTCCGCCGCCATTTCGACTGTCTCCACCTTACACGCCACTTCCTTCAACGCAGGCAGCACTACCTGCCCCCACTTCGTCGATCGATAGAGATTCGGGTATCTTTCCAGCAGGAGAACCCTGGCCGTCGAATCAATGAAGGCCTTCACGATATTCATTGCCAAGGTTGCTGCTCCACCGGGCCCCCGCTGGCCTGACTTTCTGAATGCATCTCCCATCACGACGCTCGGGCTCAAGTCGTTCACGAGCCTTTTGCAATCTTCGCCCCCTGGTTCCGCTCTCACCAGTTGAACTGCTTGGTCTAACCCGTTCTTCCTGACACACTCTAGCGCTCTGCAGTCGTGGTCGGTGGCACCTTTGACTGCGACCATCTCCTTTGCCGCCATGAGACTACCTCTCCCCCCGCGGCAGAGACCCACGGCGACTGGATATTCCTCGGCTGCGGACGTTGTGGCGGCTCTCTCAGTTTTGGCGTCGACGGCTCTGCCTGGGGTAACAATTACGCTTGCCGCAACCCCCGCGTTTTTCCCCGTTCGATTGTTCACCTCGTCTGCCCCCAGTTCGCTGAGCAGCACGCCGTCGAACACCGCTCCCTTGGAGCCCAGGTACGTGGTCCTCGTGGAGGGATCGTCTGGGAATGAGTGTCGATGTCTGTGCGTGGCGCGTCGTTCGGCGGCAGCCTCGAGAGAGCATCCGGCAGCTGGTGGTTTGCCCCCGGTCGCCACTGGAGGCTGATGTCGTGTTCCATCAACCTGAGCACCCACCGGTGGATTTTCGACGACACGGCCTGTCTCTTGAACAGCCACGTGAGCGCGGAGCAGTCGGTTAACAGAACGAATCTCCTTCCCCACAAGTACGGTCTGACATGCTGGATGCACAACAACACTGCCATTACCTCTAGTTCGGTTGCGGACACCGCTCCCGCACCCAGCTTGCTGGCGTCCGTATGCAGTTGAAACGTGGCCTCCCAATAGGACAACGATAATCAATGGCGACGTGAGGAGCTCGATCGACGCCTTCGGAGCCTTGTCCTGCTCCACCTTCCACGGCACCCGGGGCCTCCTTGCCTTTTTTTACGCGAACCGCTTGTCCCTGAGTTGTCCGAGATAGGCGCCACGATCGAGCTGTATCCGGGAACAAACTTCCTGAGGTAGCTGCCCATGGCCAAACGTGACCTGACCTCCTCTACAGTGTTAGCGCGAGAGAGTCTGGCCACCGCTTCTATCTTCGTGTTTGACGGTTGTACGCCCAGTCTGCTGACCACCATGCCGACGAAGTCCTGCTGCGGAGCGTACGAAGTCGATTTGGCCAGATTCAACTACAACCCAAATTGCTGGAGCCGCGCCAGCACCTTCTCCACCAGGCCCACATGTCCCTCGACGTGTTTAGTGTGGATGATGATGTCTTCAAGCCAGTTCTGCACGCCTTTTCAGTTTAGCAGACCCAGAGCCTCCCCCACATAGGCCGCAAAGCCGGACGAAAGGGTCTTCAGCCCAAAACCGCACCAGTTGAATTCCCACAGCTCCCCATGGGCGTCACGAAGCACCGTCTTGTGCTTGTCTTCCTCGGCAATTTCCAACTGGGTGAAACCTGACGCTAGACCAATGGGCGTGAAGCACGTGGCGCCCCTCATGTTCTCGAAGATGCTTGCGATATCCCCCAGCCCGCCGCTATTGAACTCGAGCAACGCGTTCAGCCCTCCATAATCCTGACAGACCCTCGCCGTGCCATCCTTTGTTTGCCACAACGACGCAGTTTGCTGCCCACGTTGACTGCGACCGGCGAATCGTCCCTGCGTTCTGTTGCTTCGCCGCCTCGCTCTGGATCATGGCAGTTTTCTACGGCGAATACCTTCGTTGTTTTGCTGTGTGGGGCGTGCAACTGTTCTCAGTCAGCGGAAGCTGCAACTTAGCTCGATTGTGGGCCGGGACAATCTTTGGGTTCACCGGGAACACATGGCGGTACTTCTCCAACGCTCGAATCAGGGCTTCCTTCACTGGGGCACACGTCTGAGCGATGTTGGCCAACGACAAGTCCACCCCGTCGGCGTCCGCCCCCTCACCCGCGCGTTCCTCCGGCGCCACCAGTACTGACTGTTCCGTCATCTCCAATGTGCCGTCTGCCTGCACGATGGGGTATAATAGGATCCGCATACGTTCCCTGTCCCTCGTGTTGACGGCGTAAATCCGAGCAACGACCCCGCCCTGCTTCAGTGCTAAGAGTACCTTCGCACGGACCACCACCTTGCACTGGAGCGGCGTTCCGGGGTGCCACCACTGCGCCCCGCGCATGATCTCCAACTCTGTCCCCGTCTCCATGTCGTATGAAGCCTTCGGTTCAACTACCACCAGCTGCCTGTCTTGGGGTTGGACTCCCTTGGCATAAGCGTCGACCTGTGCGCTAACAAAACTCGGTACCACCGTATGTCGGGCTGGACGTAGCTCCCACTGTAGGTTGCCATCGTCCTCCCAGGCGGCTGAGCCCTCGCTGAGTTGTGTGGGCCGCTCGGTTATTTCTGCCGGCTCTCCCTCTCCACAGGGTGGCTTGACGGCGCAAAATTGCTCCCACGTTGCCGTGTTCCCGGTCGCTACTGGCTCCACTTCTGCTCTGCTCGGTTGGACAGACGCATGCCAGCTCAACGCCTTCCGCTCCGCCACCTTTGACGGGGAGGCTCCTGTTTACGAGATGAATGGCACCCAAGGTGACTCTGGTGCCGGTTTGAAACCTCCCCCGGCCGCGAAGCTGATATTGTTGCCATTCTTTCTCAGGAACGCTGCTCCTATGATATGGCCGTACTGGAGATCCTCCACCACCCGCACCAATACCTTGCGCACCCTGTCCTCAGGGCTGAACACCTACTGGAGCTCGCACGACCCGGAATTTTTCTTTTGCGAGACTGCGCTGTTCGTGGGGTTGGCTGCCCTCAACCACCCCTTTCTCCTTGGGCTCATCACCGATTGCCCCCCTTTCCCACTGCGTTCAACAGAGCGTGCGAATGCCGCGGAAGAGCAATTTCCACCCCCTGCCCCCGTGTCGACCAGCACCTCCACAGGAAAGCGGCAACCTGTTCTGGTGTGGTGCCACACGAATGCGCGCACCCACACCTGCTTAGCCCCCGCTCCCATGGCCGCCACGCTGCTTGGGGTGTCCACATCTAGGGCGCTCAACGCGAAGTTGCTGTACTGCAGCGCCGGGACGACCTCGTCGATGTTAGCGCCCCCCCCGCCCTTTGTCGAAGCGGCGTCGTAGGTACTGCGTCTCTCCTCCTTCTCCTCCCGACCCAGCGCTTGTTGCTTACTTTGGCTGCTGTTCCCCAGGAGAGAACCTCCTGGGGCGCGTCTTCAGGCCCTCAAGACACACGAGGCACCTGCGGCGGCTCTGCCCTTCTCGGCCGTGTACGCGCGCAGCCTTTCGAGTGCCGTAAGCATACCAGGCTCTAGCTGCAGGGCTTGCGTCGGGGTGGTCTTGCGGGGGTACAATCCGTACGGCACGACGTCCTCGCCGTGCGAGAAGCGGCACCTTCCTCCACCGGCAGCGCTCTTGTGGGGGCAGTCGGAACCCCTCGCATGAAAAAAGAAGACCCTTCGTTGGCGCAAGGCGTCGATAATCACCCTGTCGTCGGCATCCGGGCTCGGTAGTTTGTCCCAACCATCCCTCCGGTCCGCTGTTTCTCGGTTCTTACTGCCCGGGCGGTCGTTTCGGTCACCTTCGCGGCTTACAAACGGGGTTCTATGTGCACCCGGGGTAGAAGCGCAGACGTTGGAATATGACGCGACGTATGGGCGATCGTCAAATGCTTCCTCGTCCACATCCTTCCCCTCTTCGTCCTCGCCCTCAGAGGGTAATTCCTCGTCTACAACGGCCAGCGCCGCGCACGCGCTGTCCTGGAGCGCCTCTACCTTCTTCTTCCACGCGTTGGGAAATTCCCTGGTGCGCGGTTTACCTTTTTCCCCCATTCTTCCCTCGACGGAAACCCCCTTGTCTCGTTCTGTCCCACGGGCAGCCGCTGACTCTGCGTTAGCCCCGCTACGCTGCCTCGGCTCCGTCCCGTCAGGGGTGCTGCGGCTAGGGAGTAACGACTGCACCGGGTGAGCAGTGCATTTATCAAGCCGTAGAATATGCCGTGCGAGACGTGTCCGCGGTGCATCATGAACGGATTCAGAGGTTTACCGTCGTCCACGTGTACCGGAGAGAGATATTGCTTAACGTCAGTTCCCACCTGGATAAGGAGGGATTCCATCCCATTGCGATCGGAGGCGCTGGTAAAGAATATATTTACCGCTAGTGCACAGAGCTCCTCCACCTTCCTCCCTGACACGTACCTCCAAAAGTGGACTTCTTCCGACGTGTACGGCCTCGCCTCGTCTGCTGTTGCCGCGCGAACATGCAGCACCAGCCGGCGGGCTGCGGCCATCCACGACTCTCCTTGGATAAAATTTATCTCCGTGAGCGCCGCCTTAGTCATCCTCTGCGCCTGCCCTGAATGCCTTACCTCGGCTACCAGGATCCGGCACCACTCCTTCGACTTCCTGGAAGGGAACGTGGCAAAAAAACCCTTGTACGAGAGGTACCTCCACCGTAGAGTGCGGGCGCATCAGATCGCGTGTCGCCAGGGTGTCTGCGATGAGCTTTCCAAAGCAAACGACTCTCTACGGCATCAGCCTATCTGCTCGGGGCCGGGCGGGATTGATCCCATCGGTGGAGAACTGGTCTTGGGCCACGGCTCACGCCGCCCCCCTCGACCTGTGACATGATCTTAGTAAGCTTGTCGACGAACAGCATAGGATCGTTCCTCCATGAGAGCTCGACCTGAGGTGCTACAACCAGTCCCACGAAACCATCTTGGCCTTTTATCTGTCCCATGTCGCCTAGATCTTGTTGACCACCCTTTGGGCCTCTTTCGAACTGCTGGGTTCCAGTGCCCCCAGGTGGTTTGCGGTCTGTGGCGATGCCACCCCTGCCGGTTGGGACGTCTGCGCGTTTTGGCTCGGCTGCCAGATCCAGAGGGTAGGACAGGGGTAGTGCTCGTATGGTGCTCCATGCTGCCCGACGTACCCCGTTGGTGCGGGCTGTGGCCGGCGTAACATTTGCGCCTGGGGTGCCTGCGCGGGCAAGTAATGTGCGCGAGAATACCCCCCCCCTCCATGTTACCTAGACTCCATCGATGCGCTGCGTAGCCAATTGGATGTTGTGCCAGACTTGCTGTCGGTGCCGGGCGCAGGGGCTGCGCCGACACCCGCTGGTGCTGGTGCTGGTGCTGTTGCAGCGGCAGCTGCTGCTGTTGCTGTGTCGGCTGCTACCTCTGTTGGGAGAGCGACGACGGCCGTTCCCTTTGCCGTTCTGGCGACGGTGACTGTTGCTGGCTCCGTACCGACTTCCTCTTCTTGCTGCGGCGGCGGCTCTCCCGGCGTGCACTGCCGTGGCTGCTGTCCTGACCACGGCGGCGACGGCGTTCTTTGTGGTCGCGGCCGTGGCTGCGGTGGCGGCTGCGTTCCTTGCCGTCGGGGTTGCGGCCGTGGTGACGACGGCAGCGTTCTTGGCTCTCACGGCTGTGGCCCCGGTGGCGACTGCGTTTCTTGCTGTCGCTGCCCCAGCCCCGGCGGTTGCGACGCTCGCTGCTGTCGCGGCTACGGCTGCGTCGGCGCCGCTCCTGCCCGCTCTTGTTACGGCTGCGGCCATGGTTGCGGCGTTGCGTGTGGTCTCGGCTGGTGCTAGAGCGGCGGCCACGGTTACGAGGACCGCTGTCCTCCCGCTCCTGGTCGCGACAACGGTCGTAGTTGCTACGAGATGGTTCGTCACCCCGGGTACTGCCTCCTTCGCCGGAACGGTCGTCTTCGTTGGCGGCGTGGCGGTCGTCCATGTTTCTCCAATTTCCTTCCCTTTGCTTTCTGCGGTCTGCTGTACGTTTTACCCTGTTTGTACGCTCGGAGCATTGTATGACAGCACAGAAAAAGGAGAAGGACACATGTACCTGGCTGTATTTTGAATATATATTCACATACGGTAAGCATCGTGCACAGCCCTTGTGTTGCTTGAGATTGTCTGTGTGTCAGGTGTACAGACTTGTCCTGAAAAACAAAATGTTAGTGTTAGTGTTTTCAAATTCTTGGTGCATGCTTTGCCTGAAAGCGAGTTACGTGTTCGTCAAAGCATGTGTTATAATGACCTCGCTCTCGGACGGCATCACTATAGCAGTAGGTTCTACATAATTAGTTACCGGTGTCACCTAATCCCGGGCGAACGGCATACGAGACTATGCGTGTGTTAGTGCGTACGGCACCTTTGGTCTGTATCGACACCTGTCATGTGCATTTGTTTTTGAAGATGATATGTGGTCAATAGCATGCAGTCATTATTTAACGAACGTGCATGTGTGTGAACATGAACAATGAGCAGACAACCGAGCCCGGGCAACAGGTAAACGAAGCACGAGCAACGAGTAGGCCTGCATGCATTGATCGAGCACATATCTTCAAAGCAATACAGAACGAACAGGCGGAGCGCCATTGGCAGCGTGCGCACTTAACAGCATTGCAAGTATGGCCATAATGCCAGGCGGGCAAAACAAAAACATGTGGGTTTTCAAATGCATACGAATGTGGGTGTACAAGTGTATATGGCTGTTATACAAAATCAATGTGAGGTGACGCATGAGCATGAATGATAGCTTAATTCCCCCGATTTTGCAACCTCTTCGGATTTCCTGCAACCGTTTTGCAGATACTCCGGTCTCCTGCAATGCACTTCGATCAGCCTGGGTTCATCATGTTACAGCAGGGTACAGCTCTCAGACCCTAAGAAGGACCTGCGCTCGTCAGATCTCTGAGGCCGGCTTACCTGTTGTTTGAGAGTTCGAGGAAATGCCTTCAAGCAGAAATGATTGGGTCACGCAGAACGTGGATCGGCGCAATGAAGCAGATGCAAGCAGCCAGCGTGAACGCTCAACGAAGCACCACAGACACGATGACAGGCACGACGGGCAAGGCAGGGCCCAAGGGGCTGGGGGTCGATAGGACCGGTATCACAGATCACCTGGCTTTGACTTTCTTTCTTCACTTGGTGGTGTGTAGTAAACACCAGGTGTTCCCGGAACCTAGTTACTGGCTCTGTACTTGAGACCGAAGGCGTTCCCACACCGGGGATCCTCCCTGCCCCTGTAAAATCCACCCAGAGGATGCTAACAAAAGCTTGCCCTCTGCCTATCGAATAGACCCGACGCGTGACACTGATCAGAACAGCTGTCTCGCGCGGTGTTATCCTCCTCGAAGCACTGTCGGCGCTGCAACACGAGTGCTGCTGCGTGTTGCATCTGCCGCTGCTGCTGCCGCTGCTGCTGCTGCCGCTGCTGCTGCTGCTGCAGCTGAGTGCTCGTGTGCTCCTGACCGCTTGATCACAAGACGTGAGAACACGATGTATCCACCTCGTACATACCTGGTAGATTGTTTTTACTGTAGCATCTCGGAACGATTAATCTTTTATCGGGTCTTTGTACCACGTATTGCGTTGCGTGAAATAGCCTAGTGTTTACTGCCCTGTATACAACGTGCCAATGCCACGCGGTTTCCCTATTACTGTGTTACTCCTCTTCTTGCCGCCGCTACTGCTACTACACACAATCGCGGTCTAGCTGCTACTGCTGTTGCTGGCACAAGGTGCTATTCTTGCTGCTACCCTTATTCAATGTTTGTCCGTTCCACGGGGTTGCTTATCTTGCTGCTCCTGTTATTGCTGCAACTGCTGCTCTTCACACTGCTGCGCACAATCACGGTATGGCTGCTACTATTACTGTTGCTCCTGGCGCCTTAGCTGAGTAGCTTTTGCAATCTTTGAGCTTGAATCTTTAAGAGTGTGTTTAACGTGAAACTTTCGTAGAACAATCTGTAATTCCAAAGCATCGTCCACAATTGATAAAATATATGAAACGCGCCTGCGCCGCGTTTATGGCCCGTTTCGGCTGCGGTTTGGGGTCAGGGTACGGATTGAGGTTAGTGGCTGACTTGTGTCTTCGCCCGTACCTTGATCCCAACAGGAACCGAAATACCTTGATAGGCTACCAAGCTGAAGATCCGAGCTGGGACCTCCCTTTTATTGCTGTTACCCAATGTTTTTTTGCCCGTGTCACACGGTGGCTGATCTTCGTGCTCCTGCTGATGACGCTGCTGCTTCACACGATCACGGTATACAGCTACTGCTGTTGCTGCTGGCACAGATTGTTTTCCTTGCAGCTACCCGTAGTTTCTTTGTGTTCGTGCGACTACTGATTTGATCACAATCTGACTATTTCGTGTACCAGTATACTTTGTACCGGGTGTTAATTGGAGTAAGTTTGCTATTAATTGTATTGGGAACCCTAAGCACAAGCAGTCATTGTCTCGGCCACACTACTCTGTCCGCTATCGCTGTGTATCAACAGTGTATCAACCACAAACACCAGGTATTTCACAACCGTGCTGCGAGACAAAAGCCACATCTAGGCCCTTCCAAGCATATATTGTCTATTGACAGCGCAAGCGTCAACCTCCACCTTGGTGCGACCGTGTCGAAACCAGATGCGTATCAACGGCGAGCCGCGTGGGCCGCGACCACTGGTAAAGTCACCACCACTCCGAAGCAGCTGTATCCAAGAACTGTTTGTACCTCCAGTTCGAATGTCCGAACAACAGCCGAAAACAAACGTTACGATTCAGGCTTGTCAACGATGTGGTCGTAGTCGATCGGCTCCTTCAGTATCGCTCGCAGAACAGTCAGGAATGATAGTGTTTGTTATCGGCCGTTTTTAAACATGCGCACGTCCACAGAACATTCCGTAACACGGTGGTCGCTACGCTTGACCGAGCGCTCACCAGCTGCGCTACGGCGAGTAATCGGGCTGAAGCGGAATTTCGCGTTCCCTTGACCCAGTATACCTTGTACTTCAAACGAGGGAGACAGGGCGCAGCCACCCAGTCTTTTAGTAGGATGTACGTACACGACGCAGTCTTGGGGGAGCCGAATTGCTCGCATTTGGTGATCGGGATGTGCGGGCGACTATATACAGTGAGGGGTCCAAGCATGGTCGGCTCCTTCGTGTGAAGCAGGCAACCAAGCCGTCCCCAGCGCCGGAGAAGGGGTCTTTGTGGCACACGAGGCTTGCGTTATTGGGATGAGCGCTGGATACCGTAGCGATGATGATATGTTCGCGGCAGGGAGGAATTCAGCAAGTTTTGCGAGCTGCTTGCGAAGTTTTCAAGGGAGCGTCGCAGCGTGCCGGAATCTGTGTTGCCATCCATGTCAGGGAGGCTGTTCCCGTATAGAGTCGAGTGGTCGGGCAAGTGCTCTGGTGGTAAGCATGGGTAAGCAGTTTCCAACGCCGCCCGGACGAGCTGGGCCAGCAGAAGTGTGGATGAGGTGGTTGATCGACGATGTCCCGTTCTTGGGTACACATTGGGATGTGATTTTCTGACATGTAGATCATACACCAACCAATAAACGGATGACTCGTCTCTGTTTTCTTTTGTTCGAGGGCTATGACCGATACAACGATACGAAATAATAGAAAAAACGGCCATAATTTGTCTGGAATAAACAAATCTAACATGGCGAGTGCTCCGTTTGTTTGCGCATGCGGTTCGAATATGAGGTTAAATATTCGAATCAAAACTCGCAAAATTGAGAGGGGCATCGCAAAAAAAACACAAAATTCGCGTAATGACTTGTTATATGTGTGAAAATCGTGTTTAGGCTATATCTTTAGACAGGTGGTGAATTGGGCAATGAAGGTAGTATCGATCTTCTCCTAGGGTCATCAGCTACGCCTCCGCCAATTTTCGTATTAATCGGGAACGACGATTTTTTTGCGAATTTTGTGTTGAAAAATCGGGGTTTTTTGAGTTTGCGCCGATAACTCGCCAAGATCGAGTCGAAATGAAAAAAAGAACTCATTTTATTATACTTGTTTGTCTTCGCGTGCACGTAGTGTCAGGGTCAGTGCCTCTAAATTTCAGGTTCAGATTCTAGTGGTTCACGAGATACGACCTTCGCATGGTTTATCCATTTTTCGGCAGGCCCAGCTCGTACATGCCTAGCATTAAGTCGTATGGTTGCCCGGGGCTGGCAATCCTTTGTCGTTGGGTTTTTGTAACGTTCGCCTCGCTAGCGAGTTCCATGACGATTTTTCGTTTTGATGTTTGATGACAGCGGAGGTGAAGGTATAATGAGCAACAGGCACAACGTACGCCAGTTTACGGGACTTTCATTTAAAGCGCCACTCGCCCACGCTCATCATCGACGTCTCTGGAGATGCGATCACGTGTGTCGTTCGGTGACGGGGCTGTGATGAAGGATCGACCAGACAACCAGCACAGTTTTCGGTCACACGTGCAAGAAAGGGACGACTTGTCCTTCAATGTGCTGGAGTTGGTGATCATGGCGATCACGACATACGCGTTCACCGCAGAGGCCCATGTTAGGGCGAGAGTATCCTTTTGCAAGGCAACAATACATGATTATTCAGGGCGTTAGTCGATGTCGGGGGGTATGCGAACCGAGGTCCGACGCACTGATGCGTATACTTGGTTGCCTAAGCATTCACAGTTGAATGCATCGTCCCGATATCGACTGGCAAGAGCAGTGCCTACGGACGACAACGGCGAGTCTCTGTAATTACCGACACATATGACTCAGTACCGCCGTGGCCCAGTTGTGATATCGACATGGCGCACTTTCGATCTCCGGAGCTAGTTGTTTGGAGCTTCCCAAGTTGAAGCGTTGTCTTAAGTGTTTGGCGTGACGTGAGTTTGAAATTTTCAAGGCCTGGACGTTGATCGAGTTTGCCTCGTGATATTGTGCATCAGAAGGTAGCCCTGTCAACATGAAGTCCAGGAGAGTCGCGGCGGTGAAGTGATTCCGTCGATTGCGGGTGAGAGTGGAGCTACTGGTCACGGCTCTCGGTGTTCAATGTGCGCTCACAGGTATTCCACGGCAGGTGCCTACAACGAGAACGCCACGCAACGTCTGCCTACCGGCGTCGGTCAGCATGCTTATTTCGTGTTGAACCCTCATCGCCTCGCTGGGTCCGGAGGGGTTTGTAGTAACGTTGTGCATGTCTGAGATAATTTCTGCAGGCCCGTTCGAAAACGTTTGCCGCTCAATCTAAAGTGGGCACCTCGTCGATTTCTTGATGTTTAGATGACATGCCGAACGCGTCACGTGGTGCAAACAGTAGGAATCGCGTTGTTGCAGTACACCGGCAATATGGAGGTCAGGTTTGAGGAGTGCAATGGCTAGCAGAACACCATTGAAGGCGTAATCGTACTGACTCGGAACGAGGCTCGTGGACCGAGGTCTTTCTTTCGGGCGGTCGGCGATACCGTTGCCTATATGTTGAGTTAATGTCCTTTGCTGGTTCTCCGGAACATCGTCTCCTTTCCTCATATCTTTGTGGCAAGGCTGTACAAGTAGTCGTGCACGGCCGTGCTCTCTGACAAGCAAGTAGGTATGTCGAAGAGGTAGCGGTGAAGTCGAGTCGGGATTTTAACGAGTTTGCATCCCACTCATTTAGTATCGCGGGACGGATTACGTTTGAGACTGCCGGCGACATATCGAGGACATCGATTCAGAGAAATGGGGGGTTGGGGGCTGACGTACACTTGAAAAAAAGATATAGAACACCCAGAAGGGTGTCAAATACCCTCGCGGTGGAAAAGACGGCAAAATGTGACAAAAGAGAGAGGCGGGAAATTGAACAGCTTGGGGTGGAAAATACGTAAGTGTACAGTACGCCGTGGTGTCACATCGATTCGTTGTTGGAGGAGTCTAATGATACACTTACGTTCGGAGTATTGGTTATCCCAAATCACTGGAGGAGAAACAAGTTGGGACCCCGACCGGTATCATAGAGGAAAGAGCGAGATGGTAGAATAGAGTAATCGGGTTGCTCAGCAGATGTTTGGCAGAGGGAATGAGTCGTTCTTCCATCACCGTCACAACGACAATGACTATTCAACACCCAACGAAACTCGGGTTGTGAGGGCTGACGTATCGTGGGTACATAAGGTGGACAACATGGCGTGTGTGTAACCACCAGTGTCAGCCTAGCGTTTGCCTTGCTATGAGGTTGGGGATTGGGCTGCTCGTTTGAAACTACACGGCATCGCGAGGTGAGCGTTTCCCGCTTGCGGCGGGACTTGAGGCCAACAATACTGGATTCAAAAGCAACGTAATCTTCCTTTGTTTTGAAAATGGCATCTGGGCTATCGATTATTAGTGTTCCTGTGCAAGCCCCGAATCGTCGTTTGGCTGTTCGTACACTTATGCTAGTGTTTCACTTGCCCAAATATTGTCTGCGGTAGGATTACAAATCTGAACAAGATCGCGCTCTAGTCCTAAACTTGCTATTGTCAGAGTACCAAGAAATATCAGAGGCTCGTCAGTACCGAAACGCGTGGCTGTGGGGTTTGTGTTTCACTGGAGGTGTGGAGCGTACCCAAGTTCGGTAAGAACCCGGAAGGATAAACCCGGGTTGGATGAGCGAACTCTACCTAAAGTAGCACAAATACCAAAGGAGCACTTTGCATTCTCAACCAGATGCTCACTACAGGTGCACACATCTACATAAAAGCCAGCAGTACGTGGCATACAGCGACTGTACTTGATACACACAGATTGCGGGTAGTTCGGTACTCGCAGGCCTGTACATCAAAAAAATCGGCCCTAAAACATGAGCTATCGTAACATATATCGTAGATTGACATCTGCTGTATAAATAAAGGGCGTTCAGGCCGGCAATACGATAAAAAGGGCACAAACGTAGATACGCTGAAGTCATATTCCGAGGCATTGGGCGTTAGGAGAACGAGGGTCAGACGTATGAAATGTAAATGTGTCGAAACGATTTTAAATGGTAGGGACCACTTCATCGACCCTCATGTCCCCATAAAACCCTACGGAAGCACACCCAAAACACAACAGACATTATTAATTCATCAACAAAGCCTTCTAGTGTGGCAACCCCCCCCAATACTCCACAGACTGTGGGTATTTGAATATCTCTACGAAAACCTCATGAACAATCGACCCGAATACTGCGGATATGTTCGTAAAGCACCGAGTATCTTGTTGACACACAGGAGTGCATGTGAACGCTTCGGGCTCCGATCCTCCGTGATTTGATCTTCAGCGTTCCCCCCTTCCTCCAAATGTTTTATGCAATACGTACGATGGTAATAAGCTCCTCGGATGACCATGACGATGCAACTCGTCTATGGTTTGGTGGATGAATATCATGTCCACAAGCTGACGGGCACTAACTACTGTCAATGCGCCCTTCCTCAGGTATCCTTGGTTTCGTCATGAACCGCCCAAATGATCATTAGCAGCAAAAATGCAATCTCGTTAGGCGGACCCGGCAAGCAGAAGTGTTCATCTCCACTACCTTCGTAAGCACCTTTCGTCCACGCTTCCATGCCCTGCGCCATGGATAGGATGTTCACGTATCTTGCACCACTCGCGAAGAAACGCGTTCGTTGGTTCTCACTCCACTCTGAGATACACCCGGAACCGGAATAGGTGCTGAGCCAGAGGAATGCAGTTCCAGCTTCCTGCACTTGAGTGGCGTATTCAATTGCGCCCTCCGCTTGTACAGTTACTCCATTTCCTGGATTCATTAAAATAACGTCGTATGAGGAGAGTGGGTCCATTCCATGGTCCTTTCTCGCATCATCAAGACTTTTATTTTGCGCGCCGCTAAAAGTGTAGTGCACGACGGCCCCGTTTGAGAAGATATACTGGCTTTCGTCGTCGTCACACCTAGCAAAAAGGGGGGTAATCGTGGGTACAGGTTGCGCTCGCGATGCATACGGATATCAGTATATCATAATGAGTTTGGATATCAGAGAGTAATCGGGTCAGGTACGACACCGGAAAACGACATGACGCGATGGCGATGTTTCAATTATAAAACTCTCAGATTGGATATTTCATTCTTCATCAGCACACAAAGCACGAGGCACACTGCGGGACGGAGGGTACAACACTTTCGATGTGATATGGTACGTCACAATTGGACATTTCAATTAGTAGACACTTTTGATGCGATACCCCAACACTACGTTAGATATTGTTTCAACACTATAAAGCTCAGCGCCAGGTCATTTTAATAAGGCCCCAGGAGTGTACAGGCATTCTATTTGTATCATAAAAACATGGGAAACAAGCGACACACATAAGTCGTATGGGTAACATGCTGACAGGCAGCTCCACGGCCGTTTGTATAATCTCAAAACGTATACAACTCGAGTACGATTGAGAAAATGTACTACACATGACACAAGATAGCGCTACAATACGATGGGCGTGATGTAACTACACAAGCTGCAGCCGACAGCAGAGTGCAGGTACTTGGCGTCAACGCTTCGCGTTTATCTTCGAGGGGCCTTCAAAGCCTCGACACATTGGGCTGCAGGGTTTTGCAACCATCAACGAGGGACCTTCAAGGCCTCAATGACACCTTGAGTTGCAGGATTAGACGACACTACCTCGCGTCGTCGGACATGCAGATAGCAGGTTCGGCGAAATATGCCTTACTTACTGGTAGTACCTTAAATATTTACAGTATTCTGATCAGGCAGATGTTCGCGTCAGGTATCTCCTGTCGCCGTTCTTCACAGCACGCACGTAGCATGGTCGACGGAATCCCAAACGAGAAACATCGAATATTGTACATGTGAGGTACATTGTTTTGTGTAGCGTACCTATAGCCCTTATAAAGGGGGCAGACGTGTTCCGATAGGTTTACAAAGTCTTCATTATTGTGTGATACAGAGCTTTGCGTTAGGCACTTAAACTGGTTGTGGTACAGGTTTCACCATATTGGGTCGAGGTATGTGCGTCTGGTACTTGATTTGGTACGCATTAGGTATACGTTTCCCGGTGGTGACCTTAACCTGTAAACACCATCAGGTGACATTTTTATATTGAATTCTTGAGGAGTCTTACGATAGAGGTTCGCTCTAAATTGGTTTAGGCTCCTCATTTGAGGAGCTCCACACCTCACCCAAAAACTGACTTCAGCAAAAGCAAACCTCATCCAGACGAATAATCCCACGACCCAAGTATAAATTTGGTCATTTATCGAAACACGATTGACACTTCGACGATTTTACGTTAACGAGCCCCGTCATTTAGAAAACATTTATGCTGAAATGTGCTATCTCTATCGTAGAACGCGTCACCTGCAGTCGGCGGCCCCAGCGATGCAGTGATTCTTCAATAGAAGCCGCTGCAAGTTGTTGACATAACTGTCCGCAGCGGGCACTGAACACGCGCGGCACTGGGTATCACCGGGGACATTTGTATCTTCACGGGGGGAGCCAACGTGCACCCTCTTAGACGTTATCTCGTCCTGGAACATGCACATGATCGCCTCCACAACCTGAAGACACGATACACGAAATCCAATTGTAGATTAGGAGACAAGATGGAGTTCCGGGGTCCCTGGCGATATAAGAAGTTGTTGGTGAACTATGGATACTAATGTCATCGATAAACCCCAGTTTGGGGGGCTTAGAACTTCGACGTATGACTCAAGGTTGAAGACATAAAACTACGATGATTGCAAAAACGGAGTTCTACATATCTTGTATTATACGGCGCCGCTTAGACTGGTGCTCGGTTACGCGGGGTAGCCTTATTTTCAGTACGGTGTCTACACCACTCAGGCGCGGGGCTCGTTACCTCAATCAAAATTGAGCTCAAACATTAGTAGTCGTCGCAGAGTAGCACATGACTTCATGACGGTGAATATCGCAGAAATGAAAAGGTTCAAACACGTACGACTGTCACGAAATATGGTGTCACTGGGGCGAGTGACTTTTATCTGCTGAAAGGATGGCGCTCGGAGACGACTTCCTTATCGTAGCTCCAGTCTTTTTACATTTATGTTTGCACGACCATCGCAAGATTAATCAACGTTTTAGATTGGCGCAGGGTACTCTGGGTGTTTTCTACGAGATTATGACGTCTGGAACACTTCCACAACGCTTTGTTGGGCGGCAGCCCATGGTCTTACCTGGAGCCCCATAGTACAGACCAATCAGCGTTCCATTTTTTTTTCTTCGCGAATGACAGTAATACAAAAAAAAAGCTTGTGGAGGGTGTTCCCATAGTACACCCCATAGTACCGGAGGGATGTGACCAATCGAGAGTATTACGGGGGGTATGTGTCGGTGGAAGCCATCATCACGTCCATTGCCCACGCCCTGTTTGCACCGCATTTACACCAAAAGTGGACGACCGTCTCAGCTGTAGTGCTGTAGGGCGGCCAGAGGGAAGGAGGTAGGAACCGAATTGCAGGCTTGCAGCAGCACAAAGGTACAGCAGGGCTGGGTAAGCTACTGGTGATCGAGTTGTTTTATCTTCCCAGGGTGGGTAATCAGCTGAGATGACGATGGATATGGGCCTTGGCGGTCGCAGTATGCGAGCCTGCTACGGCAGGCGGAACTTGGTCGCCGGGTGGGAGACTGCTCTAATGGAGCGCCATCAGCTTGCGTCCAGGACCGATACAACGGAGGTGACGTTTATACACCAGGTGCCTGTTACTGTAGTGTCGTCTTATTGTAGAAGAGTGGCGACGAATACAGAGTACATGACGATGGATATGGGCCTTGGCGGTCGCAGTATGCGAGCCTGCTACGGCAGGCGGAACTTGGTCGCCGGGGTGGGAGACTGCTCTAATGGAGCGCCATCAGCTTGCGTCCAGACCGATACAACGGAGGTGACGTTTATACACCAGGTGTCCAACAACTCCGTGTGCGGTCTCTTCGTAGTCTGTTACTGTAGTGTCGTCTTATTGTAGAAGAGTGGCGTTACGAATACAGAGTACATGGCGACGAATTACAGATTACATCGAGCACTTGCTGCTGTAGACTTTTCCTCCGACCTACCAGATACCAAGTACAGCAGTACGTACCCGGTACAAGGTGCGTGTACTGCTTTACGGGCTCTACCCCTTGGTGCGCTACTACTTGCGCAGGATTGACCCCTATTGCCTGCACCCTACAAGCACCTTCCCCCACAGCAGCAGCAGCAACTGTGTGTTGTTGTAGCTACGCCTGGTACTGCTGTACAGCTCGAATATGTCACCCGCCGTACCGTTCTGAACGGAAATATAGGTAGCGTGTACACATTAATACGAATACGAAAAAATCCTTATATTTCCGTTCAGAGTGGTATGTAGAGCTACAGCCCTGTAATACTACAGTAGTAGTATTTTAATAGATGTAAGAAGAACTGCCTGCGAGGCAGTTCTTGGCCTCATCGCTACACGCTTCCGGCTGTGCGCCGGGTTAGACTTGCGCAGCAGTCCATCCAACACATATCGTAGTTATTGGGCACCACACTGGTTATATATGTACCTACAGCAGCAACACTGACGGGAGCAGTGTTCGGTACCATTTTCGCGCTGTGCGTTTAGGTATGATTAGTCGAACGATGAGTGGCGTTTGAAATCATGTTGAGAGCAATGCGGAGGGGTGGTGGTACTGGCAGTACTGCTGGCACTGACGATGTAACACCTTTTGTTCGTTTTTCTCTTTGCATTCACACCTCTCTTTCACTCTATATAAATAGTGCAACACCAGGCGGTATGCTGACACCAGAGAAAACAACTACAGTACGCGACAGGAGTTTATAACTTCAGGCTCGAGATTTCGACAAAGATAAGGATGTGGCATTATTTATACTGGAAGTTGCGTAGGACACACCCCGTCTCACAATAAAGAAATAGAGCCTAATCCGAAATAAGAAAATAAGATATGCTAAAGAGGTGTCGCATACTCGCAACATACACGTGGCGTTTGTCGTGCGATTGTCTTACACGCAGCCGAAAGCGATGCCCTTGCGGCGGCGGCGACGGCGGAGAGGGAGCAGGAGGAACAACACAGGCATTGCTTGCTGAGGGAGTCAATTCGCTGACGGAAGGCTACAAACCAACCAATAGTAAGCAATAGTCGTGCATTAGAGACGGCGCAAGGAACAGGCCCGCCGGGTGAGGGTGGTGAGGGTTGTACGCTCAACTCCATGGCAAGACCCAAGTCCGGAACCGCACGCCGTGGTGGAAACGCCAACTGCAAAAGTGCTCGTCTTGGCGGACAGGAAAGGACACCACACTTGGCTGACGCAGCGAGTGAGCTACCTGCGACGGAGATGGGGCAGAGAGAACTCGCCTCGCCGCCAGATTAACTTCCTGGGTGAAACACTCCACGGTGCGATAGCTCTCAGCTCTGGACCCACACTAGTCGTCGCAGGTGTGGAGGTGGAGCGAGGGTGGGGGGGGCAGGCGTGCACGATGGGTGAATCCCGAACGGCGACGAAGAGCAAGGGCCCATTGGTGTTAACGCGAACGCCGGCGTTTTCCATGAAGAGGGTAGGAAGGAAATCTCGATTCAGGTGAGCAGCACTGGGACTAAGTAGTCACCGGCACTTCTTTTCGTCGACGTTTTTGCGCACTTTGTATCAAGCTTTGAGGGTAAATTAGCCGTTTGATTTTATCCCAACCTCTACCTACTTGTTCGTGGTGACTGGCGCTGCACACCACTTCTGTGAGCTATAAGCCTACCGCTGTGCCTTCTCGTGCAGTGCCAAAGCAGTAGGTAGGGTACGGTAGGTTGTGCCGTTTTCGCTTCAGCAGTACCAGCGATATGGGTTAAGTTTCTGTTGTACTGAGTGCCGTGTTAAATCTACCAAGTGTTATGGAATGTTAGCACATGAACATATATGAGTCAATGTTCAAGCAGTACTGCTGTATCGGAGATCTCGTATGTAGGTGTCGGTTTTTTATGTATCGTCTATGTATATGCGGACGAATTACTGTCGCAGCATTCTCTGCTTATAGGATCGGATCTCTCTCTGATGTGACCTTTATCCGGATCGTGATGATGTCCTAGCTGCCTATCCATCTCTGGAAGCTGCCGTCATCTGGACTCCTGCATTCTCTGTGGAGTACATCTGTGTGTGTTGGCCATCTAAGCGCCAGTGTTTACGTGTTATCACGTCCTCTTCTCTCTACCACATGGGAGTATCTTACTCCCTGGGCCACCGCTTGCCGGTGTCATATCTCGGGTAACACCGAGGACACAGCCTCAGCCTGTCTACATTGTCAGGGTACAACGCAAATATCCATACTAGGTTATGAGCCTCGCGTTTTGCGAGTAGTGTGCACACACATCTTCTCTGCGGAGGTCTCTTCTGCCGGAGTGAGCTTCTGCTGGAGGTCCACATTGAGTAAACCCGTCTGCTGTTGGATCCGGACTGATCACCTGGATTCTCGGCTGCACATTCGGTACGATACTGCTGTGTATAAAGCATTCGAGGGCATGACGTCTAGGCGTTGATCCCTGTCGGCGAATAGAGTTGTGCAGGGTTGTTGGTTTGCACGTGCAGAGTACCGTTCAGGTGTTTCGCGTGTGTGTAGTTGATTTCCCGAAATCGCCTGCGCGTGTCGTATCGCGAGGCGTAGTCTGTCCAAGATACCTTCAAGCCGCTGGGTGCCGACTTAGTAGCGTGTGTAAAGGGTGAGGATTTGGCTAGGCTTGGTGCATCCGTTGCGGCAGCCTCATGAATACAACGTGCTTCACGTTACCTGCGCGTGCGTCGTCACGCGAGGTACGGTAAACGTCAAAGACTACCTTCTCGTACCATTTGTGGTGCTTGCGTAAGGTTGAGGATTCGACCAGTCTGAGCAGTGCATCTGACCCGCGTGACTGCAGGACGTGGCCGAAGTGGACGCCTCCGACGCCACACACCGCAGCTTAGTCACCTGTGGTAGGCTCTTCCTGTGTCTCCTGGAGCATAGGAGTCTGGGCGGATACTGGTGAGTGGCGGACTAGGGTTGTGAGCTTCAGGGCTGCAATCCTGCAAAGGCTACATCCGTGTAGTAAAACTATCGCCTTGCACCGTCCCTTGCGCGTCGAGCTTACTCAGGTACTCGGGGCTTTATACGTGTGAGGAAAGCCTGCGCGCCTTGCGCGTAGCCCCGGTCGCTGTCTAAGGGCCGGGAGGCGATGGCAGAATCATCGAACACCGCGTTGAAACAGACGCTCAAAACAGTGGGTCAGTGCAAGGATCAACGGGATTACCGAGAATGGGGGGACAAGTTTCGTATAGCGGTGGGTCTCCATTCGCAGGAACTTCTGAAGATCCTCGACGGAGAAACGTGTCCTGGAGGCGAATGGAACCGACGCTGCCACGGCAGCATCCAACTGGAAAATTCGTGACAACCAGTTGTACTCCCTTATCTATTTCTCCACCGTCGAATCTGCCCACATCACGACGAAGCCTTTCCAAGCCAAGTCTGGGGGCGAAATGGGCAATGGGGCTGCGGCTTGGGCGGCCCTCAGGGAGCGCTTCGCCGGAAATACAAAAGAATCTCGGCGAGTCCTCAGGGAGCAGCTCCACACCGCCAAGCTCCGACATGGTCAGAACGTCATCGACTTCCTGGCGACCATGGTCGACCTCAAGCTTCGGCTTGAAGATATGGGGGAGGCTACACTGAAGGAGACGTTCGAGGACCTGGTGTTAAATGCTGTCGTCCACTCGTCGGAGCACAGTTTCCTGCGCGACATGCACTGCAGGCAACCGTTCCCAGATGTCGAGGAAATCAAGCGAACAGCTGTAAACTACTTTATCGACGCACGGTCGAGGAAGTCGTCGGGGCCCGCGGTCTCAGGCCGTGGTGTGCCAATGGCTGCAACCAACAAAGACCGATGCCACAACTGCAACGAGTACGGCCACTACCAGCGCGACTGCCCCAACGCGGGCAAGAAGAGCTGGTCCAAGCCGGGAAAGTCGCGGTGGAAGCACAAGGGCAAGAAGGGCGGCGGAGAACCCTCTCCAAAGTGGTGCAGCTACCACAAGACGACCAATGTTAGTGACAATGAGTGCAAGGCTCAGCGAGAGATCCAGTCGCTGACTGCGCGCCTGGCGATGCTGCAGCCTTCGGGGCAAGGCAGTTTTAGCCACGTCGGAAGCGCACACCAGGCCGCTCTTCCTCAACCACCATCGGGGGCCGCTGGTTTCGCTCACGTCGCGAGCGCGCCCATGGCTCCGGCTCCTCCGCAGACACCGAACAACGTTGGCTACTCGTTCACCGCGATGGGCGTGCCCCAGCCAGCGGCGGCCACGCCGTCTCGTGGGGCTCCCACCGCGGAGTCCGGTGGTGAACAGGCGGAACCTACGTCTGCTCCAGCAGTATCACTGCCGAACTACCGTCTACCCGATGGGGTCTTCCGAGCGCTTATCGCAAGCACTCCCGACCTGTCCGGTGGAGGTGGGCTTCGCACCGACGGCACCAACATTGCCATGTTAGTGGACAGCGGGGCATCATTCCACTTCGTCGACCCGGAGCTGACTCCGGGACTGCTAGCCTCAATGCGGAACTATGAATCTCTACCGGTTCCTCACCAGATCGTCGCGGCTGGCAATAACATCCTTTACGGGGTAGCTGCGGGCACCATCACCAGCACCATTACCGATGACGGTGGGAACAATCAGGATTTCTCTTTCCGTGCAATCGTCATACCTGGGCTGGGGACGCACCTGTTCTCCGTCCCCTTGGCCATGGTGGAGGGGATAGCTACGCTGTTTTACCCTGACAAATCGCGGTTGGAGAAGGGCGACCTCGTTGTGCCGATGAAAACCTTGGGTGTCGATGCCAAGACCGGACAAATCATGTGCTCCATCGCTATTGTGCTTGAAAACCGTGCTGGCATCTCCGTGAAGTCTAATGGTGCTGCCTTAAGGGTGGTGTCTGCTGACCTGTGGCACCGTCGCATGGGACATGCCAACCGCAACAGCATGGAAGTTCTGCGGAAAATGCCGCAAAGCGGTGTCGAATACAACGGTAATCTGGCGCCGTGCGACGTCTGCCCATTCAGCAACAGTGAGCAGCAACCCCACCCGAAACAAGCGTCGTATGACGTCAAGCGGCCGTTTGAGCTTGTCACTGTTGACACCATGGGACCGATCAACCCTCCGGCACTGGGCGGCTACACTTACGTAACCAAGTTTGTTGACCAGCTCACGAAATGGAAGGAGATCTTCCTCATCAAGAGCAAGACACACACCATTGACTCGCGCGTGCTGTTCAACAAGGCCGTCGTGATTCCGTCCGGAGAGCGTTTAGTCCGCCCGAGAGGGGATAGAGATACGGAGTTTACGAGTGAGGAGTTCCGTCAGTACTGTCTAGACATCGACGTCAAATTGGAGTTTGCGTCTACGAACACCCCTCAGCAGATCGGCGCGAACGAGCGGGCAGGTCGAACGCTTGCTGGTATCGTGCGCTGTTTGCTTGCTGATTGGGGTCTCCCGAGTTTTCTCAGGGGGGAGTTGATGCTGACAGCAGTCTACCTGAGCAACAGGGTCCCACATGCGGCGTTGAGCAACGGTACGCCCTACAAGGCACTCTACGGCAACGACGCTTACCTCGCGAACATTCGAGTGATCGGGGCTAGGTCGTTTGTGCACGTAGAGACCCACACCAAGAAATTGGAGCCGCGTGCTTGGGAAGGACGCCTGGTTGGATACAGCACGGACAGCAAGTCTTACCGGGTCTACAATCCACCGACGAAACGTGTCAGAGAGAGTCGAAATGTTGTATTCATTGAGACGCCCTCTGCACTGCCTCGCGTGGAGGCCGGTGGTTTTGACGACGGAAAGTTCACGTACGACGAAAGTGACGACTTGGTAGGGGATGTGCGCGAATACGCGTCCAAGCAAGAAATCGGTTCGCCTTCTCCTAACTTAGATGATACAGAGACAATAGTGACTGACCGTTTGCGGCAGATCCGTGGTGTCACCAACCGCGACCTTGGCATTAGCCCTGTTGCTCCTACCCCGCCTGTTTCGTCTGGGGGAGTGAGCCCTTCCGACCAGATTTCTCCGTCACCTGGCCTTCCGCCGTCCATTTCGCCATCGGGATCTACGTCATCTGGTGCTGCGCGTGGTGGTTTTTCGCGTGGTGTTTCTGCGCGTGGTGGTTCTTCGCGTGGTGGTTCTGCGTTGCGCGGAGGTCGCGCGATTACACCGGCCGTAACCAGATCTACCGCAAACCAGCCCAAGGCCAGGACTCTCAGCGAACTGAGACGGCTCGGTTTTGCGTACTTCACGAAAGGGGAGTGTCAGGACGTCGCTCACAAGGACATGTCTCGATTCGTGGAGTACGCATACGCCGTGCAGACTATGCAACCCGGAGTTCCGAAATCGTATGCGGAAGCCCTGAAGCTGCCGGACGCCGAATTTTGGAGAGCTGCTGCAGACAAGGATATGGCTAGTCTCAATGAACTAGAAGTGTACAAGCTTGTTCCGCGATCTTCTGTTCCTCCGGGGCAGAAAGTCATCAACTCCAGGTGGGTTCTGAAGCGTAAGACTGATAACTCATACAAGGCGCGGGTGGTGGCTGGAACCAGGTTCCGGTTCTGGACTGCGGCAACACGTTTGCTCCGGTTTGCCGTCTACAAATCATACAAATGGTACTAGCCATTGCAGTGGAGCTGGACTTGAAAGTTGTTCAGCTGGACGGGAAAACTGCTTTTCTGTATGCCGATATTAAAGAAGTGTTCGTAGCACAGCCGCCTGGTTACGAGACCAAGGGCAAGGATGGAGGCTCTCTTGCCATGAAGCTGGAAAAAAGCCTCTACGGGCTAGCTCAGAGCCCCGGGAACTGGTTCCACACAATCGATCCCGTCCTTAAGGTCATCGGTTTTATCCCTCTGAAGTCTGACACCTGCATCTACACATACCAGCATAAGGGTGTCACCACCATCCTCACCTTGTACGTGGATGATCTACTCGTGATTGATAGCAACATCGGAGTGATCGAGAAGATCAAGGCACAGCAAATGGACAGGTTCAAGATGACCGACATAGGGGATGTGTCGCGTGTACTTGGGCTGCAGGTCACCCGCAACCGTGCGGAAAAGACGCTCAAAATTGACCAGGAGGACTACACCAAGTCCGCCCTGGAGCGAGTTGGTTTCGCAAACTGCAACCCTACGCTAACCCCCGGTTACGGACCTGAACTCTCCACCAACCAGCCGGAGGAGACACTGCTGAACGCCGACGAGAAGCAGGGGTACCAAGCTATCGCAGGCACGGCCATGTACCTGGCCTCTGTTCTCAGGTATAACATAATGTACAGTTCGAGTGAGATCTCTCGTGCTATGTCAAATCCATCGGAAGTGCACATGGTGGCGGCCAAGCACATTCTGCAGTACCTGGCAGGGTCCACCGAATTCAGCACAGGGTACAAGAAGGGAGGCTTTAAGCTTACGGCCTTTTCAGACTCTAACTGGGCCAACAGCCCGGACAACGGCAAGTCGACACCGTGCTACATCATGATGTTGGCGAGGGCTCCCACTAGCTTCACGTCTGATCTTCAAAGCCTTACGGCCATGTTCGCAATGGAAGCTGAGCTGGTTGCAGCGGCACTCGCGATGAAGGAAGCCGTGTTTTGCATGAACATGATGAAGGAGCTAGGGTTTGGGGAGCAGTTCGTTCAAATGCCGCTTCACTGCGACAACACTTCAACTCTGCATGCGCTCGGAAACCGTTCGTACAGTTCTCGAACCAAGCACATTGCACTCCGTTACTTCTACATCCGCGAGCTGGTCACCGAGGGAACAATTTCGACTCACTGCATTTCCACCAAAGACAGCCCCGCCGACATCTGGACCAAGCATTTTGCCAAGCCGCGTTTCCAGCAACTACTGGACATCACCAACGACTTCTGACGTCAACGTCGTCATCAACATCTTGTGTTATAGGTTTGTGTCAACATTGTGTTTGTGTTTGTGTCTGTGTTTTGTGAATCTGTTATTTGTATGAATCAGCTTGCTATTTCAATAGTCAACATTCGGTCTCGCACCACAACTGGTTGAACGAGCCATGTAGGATTGAAGGTTATGGTAAAAAATAGTTTGTGCAGGATATGATAGCAGTACTTTTGCAAGCACATAAATGAAAGCACGTGAGGCACGAAACATTGTTATAACCTCTACTGGTTAACGCATCGAGTAAAGTACTTGCTTGCAGCATGGAGTTGTTTCTTGAATGCTTCTATTATCACTGACTTGAATTGTAGAATTGACTTTCTTTATTAAACTTGATTTGTTTTTGTTTTTTTTATCATCAAATTTCACATTGAGGGGGAATGTTATGGAATGTTACCACATGACCATGTATGAGTCAATGTTCGAGTAGCACTGCTGCTGTATCAGAGATCTCTTATGTAGGTGTCGGTTCGTATGTAATATCTATGTATATGCAAAGGAATTACTGTCGCAGCATTCTCTGCTTGTAGGATCGGATCTCACTCTCTGATGTGACCTTTATCTGGATCGTGATGCTGCCTATCCATCTCTGGAAGCTGCCGTCATCTGGACTCCTGCATTCTCTGTGGAGTACATCTGGGTGTGTTGGCCATCTAAGCTCCAGTGCTTACGTGTTATCACGTCCGCTTCGCTCTACCGCACGGGAGTATCTTACTCCCTGGGCCACCGCTTGCCGGCGTCATATCTCGGGCAACACCGAGGACACTGTCAGGGTTCAACGCAAATATCCATAATACCATGACTCTTGTTTCTCCTGCCACCGCCGTCGGCCATGGTGTGCATGCGCCTAGAGTTTTCCATGCGATTCAGTATCCTACTTTGACACGGCGCATGCAGTAGCTTGCATGTTTTAGGATTAGGCGAATAACAATTTTTCAAAATTCCGTGCAGAATATTTCGCGGAGGCGACCCTTTGCCATAAACCTTCGCGGTAGTGGAACAACCCCTCCGCCAGTAAGACGGGCGCCAAGGCGATGTAGACATAACACTGGAACGGGGCGGGTGTCGCTATGTTCACACGTGCTGGAGGATAGCTGCACTGGTGCGAAACTGAAGGGGAACGATGTCGTCGCGGAATATGGAAGCGGTAAACAACGTCGTTGTCCCCAGTTTCAGAAACAAGGCCGGCCACCTCGAGGCGTACTGTTAACACAGCAAGTGAAGCCCAGCCCGTTTTCGTGTTTTAAAGTTTCTAATGCTCGAATGAGGGCCTGTACAATTCTGGTAATGTTTTGGCGGCATGTGGGCTAAATGACACGTCCTCCCCACGTTCGACGTCTCACGGGTGGTGACGCAGGCATCACGTCCACATCAACACCAGGGAACCGCTAAGGGCTGTTTGTGCAAAAGGTGCACCCATCAAGACCAACTGCCGCGCTTTCGTCGGTAGTGGAGGCCCCGCAGGTGCCACTCGTGGAAAATGTATGAAATTGGCTTGTTGAATCGCTGATGACCTTCAGTTTGAGCATATATATATGCAGAACACCAAGCTGCCCGAGATCAGGGGGGGGCAGAGGGTAGCTGTGCTGTCGTCAATGCCATCCAGATTTTCGCGGGTTTGCCGGGGAGTATGAGATGGCAGTAGGAGCATAGAAATACCATAATTATCACTTTTGGAGCAGCACGAAGCTGGAAAAAATATTATGTTCTAAAATGCACCCGACGAGCTTTCCCGGGACTATTAAGCATCCGAAGGAGATGAACGAAAATTGGAATCTCAGTGGGGAGTGCGAGTTGTATACGCCCGAGACGAAATGTGTCAGGCGGGCTGCCATTCTAGCCCACGATGATGGCGCACGTGGAGTGCGGGCGGCCCGAATAATACTGTTGAGGTTAAACCTTGTGGCGCACGATGCGTGGAGCATGTGCACTATCCAATATGCTTCAGGGATAAATTCTGCCAACGCCATTAGGCGACGTTTTTACTCCGTTGATGTTACGAGGATGGATGTATTCTTGTGTTCGGCACTCTGTTAACCAACGTATGATCTACGTGTCTTGATTATTCCGCAAGAAATGTAGATGCTGTCCTTGCAGACTACATCCGACACTTACGGGCGGTGCACAGCTTCTGAGAGCGGAATGCGTTTGAGATATATATGCGAAGAACTTGTTGGGTCTATATGTTTCGGGGGGCTGTAGGAGCTGTGAGCGACGAAGAATGTTTTTCTGCGTGTTGCCCCCAACGAGGACTCACGAGCGTAATGGAAATACGTTTTGTTTGAGAAACTATCGATTTAGGTTCATGAGAAGATACAATGCGCACACCTGTAAACCCGGTGATGACTTCCCATGGGCACGTTCTTCGACCTGCACGTAGTTAATATCTATTGACTTCACCCGGATAGGCTAGCTGCTTTCTCACGGTAACTAAGTGCTCGTGGAATCATCATAGGCAAACTGAACCGGTCGCTGCAGAAAACCATCGTCTGATCCATTGAAAATATCCAGAGGAAAGGCGAGAAGAAATAAGTGAATCTAATAGATGGAGAACATCAAGGCAAACGTACCCAGCATCTGTGTTGTCGATAAGTGTGAACAGACCCAAAAGCTGTAGTACTCGTCTTGTCGGCCAGTACCAGTAGATAGAAAAAAAGAAAGCGAGTTTGTCTGTTACATGCCGTAGGCCGTGTGCGTTCCGTTCACAGAAAACGAAGTCAGACCACAAACGAAATAGGCCCTTCCCCAAAATATCACCAAGACCATAGCAGCACTCCGACAGCGACCAACTCGAGACAATTTTTGCAGCGAAACAAGTTCCACGCGTTAGCCCACGATCGTCCACTTCTGTAGATGTCGAGTGTGTGGAAATCGGTCAGGTACAGCTCTCGCAATCAGTATTTCAACAACACAACATTAGTGACAGACAGACGAAGCCTGTACCCACCGCTATACGAAATATGTTTTTCGCCCATCGGCAAAACAAATCTTAGATCGCTCCGCTCCCTCCTCTTTGGCACTTCGCGCCAATTTAATTTAATTGCCGGCTCCAGGTAAGACCATGGGCGTGCGGCCCTTTGTTGACCGAAAAAACGAACAGGCATGATAACCGAAAAAAACGAACGGACGCCCTAACCAAGCTCATCATTTATCGCACACGCAAACACGCATTCGGCTGCTTGCACTCACAAGCGGTGAGACGAAGATAGAATCCCCCTTCAACCTACTACCCACATATTTCTTTACACTTGTGAAACCAAACAAGGCAGTATTGTTCCCATTTAAAAATGATAAGTAATATATATATTTGTAGATGTACAAGATGCACGTTTTTGTTTGGCATGCTGCTCTCCGGCGGCCGAGGGTTCTTTCTCGCACTGTCGGCTGCGGGGCAAGCAAGGGGGCCGTGGTGCATTACGACGCATGTCTGGATCCCGGTCGAGCACCTCCCCTCACGTACTACTACTGTTATTGACGCAATTTTTGACGCACAGGTATAGCAGTAGTTAGTGAAGTATGTAACAGTTGTATTAATTATTAATAATAGTCATTATGGTACCGAGTGCATGCTGCTTCTGCCTGGCCAATTGCAGTAGATGCCCTCAACCGTATACAATACGTGGCCTGTACATGTACAACATTATTAGTAGTCGTAGCAGTATAGTAGTTTGTAACGTGCATGCTGCTTCTCACTTTACTATAGTAAGCTATCTGTGTAGTGGTCGCAGTGGTATCCATTAAGAGTAACAGTACACTAGTCATGCCCCCAACTCATGGTACCGCTTGCATGCTACGCCGAAGTTGCATGGAAGTTATAGTATGATAGGAGCAGGAGTGGTAGGTGTAGTAGTGTGGTTTTAATTCATGCCGCTTCTACCAGTACTGCGTCTACGTATTACTTGGAATGGTGTATAGTAACAGTGCAGTAGTCATGCCCCAATCTATGGTACCGCGTGGTTATTTCCCCCCTCTGTTTACCACGAGGTTGTCTGTATATCGTACGAGCGCTTATTCAGCAGTACTACATAGTTGTAGTATAGTTAGTAGTCGTAGTAGTAGTGTACCGGGTAGTACTTTGTAGAGTGCATGCTGCTTCCACCGGTACTTCATCTATGTGCGTTGTAGTGGTAGTGGTGTATAGTGACGGTATCGTAGTCAATCCAAGGTATATGACATGTTTGTGTAGCTGGCACAGGGTGTGCTCCCTATGCATGATCTCCTAGGTATGTCAGTTGACGATGTGCTTCACAGTCGCCAGGAAGTTGACTGCGAATGCCTACGAATGAGGACAATGCACGTTTCGAGGTGGTCGAGTGTTCGACCCTTTTCGAAGCTAGCCGAACAAACACCAAAGGCTGGCGGTTGTGCCTCGCGCTGAATATACACTGTGAGAACATTCTACTGACGCTTCGGGCAGAAGCATCTCTTGACGGCCTTTCATTCGCTAGGGGGGGCGATGTACTAGACAACCAGCTGAACGAATGCTGCTGTAAATTAGCACTAGTGTACATGTATCGTCCATTAGTTGGAAATCGTAAAGTAGAATGAATGGAGCTGTCTTGTGTATATGTTTAGGTCAGTGGCCGGTCGTTCTGTCGATCGGTTGCTTAAAGAATACCGAAAAGGGCCATTTTGTTTTGCGTCGTGTAAAACATACTAGTATATTCTCATGGATTCCTTTACACTCTGGCCACCTTGATTTCTTGGGGCCTGTACACCTAACAACCACTGCACCAGTCCTGCACAAGCCAATATTGTGCTCATAGTCGTCCTTCGTGGCACACGTTGGACATATTCCGACCTACCCTGCATTCAGTTTACAGCTATGATACATTCTGCAAAAAATTCTGTAATAGTATAATTGCCCTACCCCGTAAACACGTACTATTACGGTGGTCCATAGTTAATAGGACCTACGGTACACACAAAAATCTATATATTTACCTATTTTTACCAACAACACTTGGTCCTGTTAACTATGGTCCTCCGTATTAGATCGTTGACATGTCCACCCAGCAATATAGTTAAATCATTGAATTCATGGGCATACTAACCCTGCCTGACCGATTTTATCGTTAGAAAACTCCTAATTCACTCCATGTCTGAGCGGTTGACCGCCGGACGCGATCAACTGCCCATTGGGCAAGACTACTCAAAACGAACAGGTTTTGTAAGGACTCTCGCACAAATCTCTTGGTCGGGTTGCGAGAGAAAACGTCTACGGATTCGTATAGCGGGTAAATAATTCAATTTCCTCTCGAACTAGCCCAGAAGGAAGCGCAGCACCCCAATAGTGGCATTTGCGTGCTATTTCTGCCGAATATTATATTGAGGGGATCGGTGGTGTGTCTGCTGAGTGCGTGTTCGGGACTGGATTCGACGGTCTGTTCAGCGATCCATGTCCTCGTTGGTACCTGACGCAAGTGGGAATTGCCATACAGAAGAATCTTCGAATTCAGCGGAAAAGGCCCTCCTGACATATTCGATGGCGTCGTGCTTGTGCACAAGCCTTGGGTCACCGCCGTCGGTACCCATTTCGGGTATTCTGGGCTGTCTCGATTTAGGCAAGCATACCTGCAGGCGAACGCAAGGTCGACGCGCAGACGGCTGTCAATCTAAGGGAGATTTTACCGACAAAGTGAGTGGACACTCTGGACTGGTGATACGGTAGCGGGTGGGGGGCAGTGTACTCATTAACATGCATGGCCGTAGTCGTATGACCATAGACCCTCGCATCCCTACAGTGCCAGGACGGAGCACGTCGGGTTCTCACCGACAAGGCAGACGTTGCTTGCACCAAGCGCGAAGCGCCGTGAGCAGTTGGGCGTGTTGCATGAAGAATGAGCTGCATCTTACCAAGAACCGCTTAGTAAGCGAGTTTTCTTGCATATGGATGACAGCATCGATGAATTGGTTTGATTTCTGGTGTGGCCACTTCCAGAGACAGGAATGGGTTTAATACGTAACTGCCTCGTGGGTGCCTTACCATATACACACTACGTGATACGATAATCCTCCTTGTGCGGAGTGAAGGTTCTCCCCGCACGAAATTGATCTGACTTGACCGCCAGCCATGGTGACCACCGCCAAAACAATAAAACAACGGTACCCTGGCTGTCTCGCTCACGCAGTGACAGGCGTGTTTTACAGGGGCGTCGCCAACCGACGCCAACCCAACCTATATAGATATACCATGTATAAAGTATCAGGGTAGGGGGCGGGGTGGGGGGGGGGTCCTTAATATCAAGCGTGCTCGCAGTCGAATAACTATACTCTCGGATCACTACAATACCGTTACGGAGCAGGTCGGGTTTTCATCGGTCAGGCAAACATTGCTTGCACCAAACGCGAAGCGCCGTGAGTTGTTCGGCGAATCGTATGAGCGTGAGCTGCGGTCTACTCAGAACCCCACGTGAAGCGGACTTGCACATGGATGACAGCTTCAGTTCGTCCATTTTTTCTGGTGTGGTCCTTCTAGCGATAGCGAAGAGGGTGCTATGTATTTTCCTCCTCGTGGGTGCCTCGCCATATGCACTACGTGCTACGAACATCCCCTTTGAATGGGGAAAAGATGCTGCACGACGCGACGAATGATCTAACGTGATCGCCACTTGTGACCGCTCGCCAAAAACGAAACAAACACACAACGGTACCCGTGGTTGCCTAGCCAACGTAGTAAGTGGCAGGTTTTGCAGTATCGTTGCCAACCGATGCGAGCCCAACCTTAGAAATACATAGGGGGGGGTTCTTAAGCCGTTATAGTCATTACCCCGTTAAGGTCACTCGTGCATCTCTACTCAATGTACGACTGCCGTAGACTCAGTGTTTGACGCAACACAGTCGTATGGCGGTGCATGTCACAAAACCAAAACGAGTAGATGCAAGCAGACCTTAAAGCGATTCCCCTGCAGTCGATGGTTGACGGACTTACCGTACGAGACACCCCGGATACGCTCTAAACCTCCAACTTGAACAAAGATCAAGCCACTAACGCACAGCATATACATTGTCAAGTCAATCTATTAGTAGCAAAAACGTAACACAGCAATACTATTCTTACACAACAGCACGTATGCAACAACGAAACCTGTAATTCAATCTGCGAAAACATGGCAAGTTCTACGTACCCCACCCCAGCACGCATAGTGCTATTTCATCTATTCCCTGTTCTCTATGAATGCATCGTTCTCTCACCTAGCCTTCGTCGACGCGCAGGTGCAATTGTACGGAAGTTCGATCAAATACTCGTCGGACCACTCCGAAGAAATTCCATTGGCCGGCATCGGCAAGAGGTCAGAGACGGAGCACGATCTCAAGTCTTGTTTTCCTCTGCCTGCATAGTCCTCCGTGACATGTTCTGACGGATTGCCGGCCGAACAGATGCTCAGTAGGGCCAGCTCAGCCCCAATCACGAATGCCAAACGCAGCAACATCGGTCTCTGAAAGAAAAAAGAAAAGAAATACGAGTAGGATAACGCCCAAGGCAACATCTTTAAAATACGTGATCGAAAAATCAAACATATCGGCAAAAGTTCAGATATTGAAAATTTCAATCATGACGTATTATAAGTGACTTGAGATATATTAATTAACTGAGTTAATTCTTTGAGATACTTGAGATTTAGTTAATACCAACATATTGCCATTTGACAAAATCAACTCAAACCAGCCGTGTGGCTCTCAAATGTAGTTCAAGTAAGATACTGTTGGCGCTGTACTCTCAGCGCTCCTCACCGTTTCTTCGACGCATTTGTTTATACGTTGGTCGTGTTAGCCCGAGATTTCGTTCACGTTTCGAGACGAAACTGCCTCATGTGATCCCCGACGCCGACTGTGTCAGCGGTGGCCTCGGCCGTGGTTGTGCCGTGCCCTGGCTTCCGGCTGTGCTGAGCTCGTTTTTACACAAACATCTCAAACACGCCAGCTGTGAGTCGGACAAGTTGGGTGGTCGATAGTGGATTTATCACAGTCTCTAGGCCAAAGAGTTTGGTTGACGGCCTACCGTTAACCCGTCAGGCCTATTTTTCTCCCGTCAGACTCTCGTCTAAAGGACAATGGCTATCGGCATCGGGGTGACCTGTACAACTGTCCGTCAAGGGGCGAATAGTTGTTCAGGCACAGGTTATATTACTTCCCACGGCCAAACTCACCGCTCGTGGCGTGCTCATTTTACTTCGTTTTGGTATAACGTGATTCCTGTTTTTGACTCAAAATAGAACAGGTGTACCTGCTTTGAGCATATTCCAAAAATATAGCATGCCATGGAGTCATTCAAATAAATGGTACTCTACCCGAAAAGCCCGCTCAACGTCACGCAAAGTACAGTCGTACGAAGTCGTACTCGCAAACAAAATCGTACTCTCCCAGAGTAATCTGTAGAAAACTGTTTTGATATCACCCTGTCCGGAAAAGAAAAAGTTCCGTCCGAACGTTTTCGATCCACCTGGGCCGAACACGTTTCAGGTGTCGATCGATATCATGTTCACCTCTTTGGAATGGAATATGTGCCGGCGATGGTTTCTTGCAACCTGACCCCTCGAGAACCAAGAAAAAGCTCTAGGTAGACGATGGCGAGAAGTCGCACACATTGTGGGTCGAGAAAGACCATGTATGTCCAATATTTCTAGGGTAGACGCTCGCGCGATCGTACCGAAAGGTACGTTTTCTATAGACAAGGAACCCGACAGCATGAGAATTGGCCTCACACCGTTTTGAGCATGATAGGCTCGTGTCGTTGGGTGGGATTGTTCAAAGGGTTCGCTGCAAAGCACGATGTGTTGGACCAATTTTACAGGTTTTCCAAAACCGCCTTTTACATTTTCTTTGTTTTGTTTATGATTTCGTGGTACTTTCCCTCTCCCGGGTTTTCAAGAATATTTGTTAATCACGTAGCAGACCCACGCAACATCAGATCAATGGTCGCCCATCCACTGGCACCCCGCGTCAGCCGTAGCAGAAAGGAAAAGGGATTGGCTGCCGAACAGGAAGCCTTTTGCCTGTAGTTCAGGGTGGTGTTTGATGGTGAATCAGATGGAGGTTGTTGCAGTGGTTTTACGTATTTTCCTTTTACATTTTTTACCGCCCCGAATATATTTTAGTTTCGAGAAGATGAAATTTCGGTAGCACCAACGACGGATGGTTATCGAATTCAAACCGTATGGCGGCAATCTCGACTGGAGTGCAGTGCCTGAATAGAAAAGGCGGCGGGGGATTTGTTACAAACCACCAGACCATAGAAAACAACTCCGGGCAATACAGAATGCCAAACGAAGAATTAGAATGAACACACCAATCCGCGCAAGAGATATAAATGTCGTTCCTGAGTACGTATGCTTGCTTTCCGTCTGGCAGCCTTTCTGAAGTCCTTGCGTCGTTTTGTATTATGTTTGATTTCAAAAAAATTGTTTCTGATATTGTTTTGTTTTTTGTTCTTATGTTTTGGGTCTTGCTTGTGTTGTAGTGTCCTCCTACCCGGTACGCTGGCATTTCACTTGCGTGACACTTGAATTTGCGATTATTTATTTTTATTTTTGGTCTTCCTCTGTCTCACGGTCTGTGACCACGGAATCATTATCTCTCTCTAGATAAGGAATCAGGACGGACACTGGGTGTACTGACGAAGCTGGGTAGAAAATACGAATTAATGTGAAGACAACAACAACAACCTCAACCTGGTATGTAGGCGCTGCAATTCGTGCAGGCGAGGTAAATATCCCCCTCGGTGGTCTGGATATAAATCTCGAATGCAAAAAAAGGTTGAGGTCGAGGGTTCGAGTTTTCGTGTTGACATTTATGTCTAATGACACCAACTACATAGAGCGCAAATGAGGGAAGAGTGTGCTGGCACGTACGGTAGCGATAAACATGCATGGCACGTACGGTAGCGGACAGAGGTAGGAACAGGAAGTTTTGTGAAGTCGGACCTGGGTTATGACTAGGAGGGAGCAGGGACATTGAGAGCGAACAAACAAGAGCAAACACAAAATATTCACTAGCAATATAAATGCCGGTTGAGTCGGCGGTCTACTGCTTGACTTTGCCTCATTCATTCCGTACATCCTTGTATTTATTCATTTATTTTTCTAGTGCGGGTAGGTATGTACTCACATACAGTGCGTGTGTTCTTCACATTAATAAACCGTTCTTCTACCCGTCGACGCCCAGCACAACCAGTGCCCGTGCCGATTCTTCAATCCTACAAGAGATACAATTTCTGTGGATACAAGCTACGCCACAGAGATACTACGTTGCCACGTACACAGTAGTAGGCACAGCAGTGGGCAATGCAACACCAGGTCATCGTACTCGATACGACAGGAACGACATACACATTCCATGATAGAGGAAATCGAAACCAAACAAATAAAAAAGAAATCAAAAACAAAGTAGACAAATCGAAAGAGAAAAAGAAACAAGAAATATATATATATATATAAGAAACTGTCGTGCCCCGGGATATGTCAGAAGAACGAGCTGGAAAAAAAAAAGAAAAAAGAAGAAAAAATAACAAGAATATCACCACTTGTAAACAGAGTAGACTTAGAACCAAGGGAAAATAACAGGCAAACCAAAGCACAAAGCATCCTCCATGTAGCAGCAGCAGTTTGTGCTACGAGTAGCATAGCCAGGTTCTCCCTGCTGCTCCGCCTGGTACCTTGCTACCCTGTCTGCCGCCTCCATCCAGCATTCGTCAACTATGCCCGGCCTCTCGGCGTCAGACAGCAAAGCAGGCTCGTCATCCACCCACGCCACAAGACTCGTTCAACAAGGCTTATCGTTCGAAGAAAGGAAGAGAAAGAAATACAACGACAATCACAGAACATCAGCGCAAGAAAAAATTGAAGAAATAAGACAAAGGAAGACCACGGTCACACCAGCTGCACCAGTTCGTGGCACGAGTAGTATGGACATGTTCTACTTCCTAGTCTGCCCGGTACCTTGCTACCCTGTCTGCCATCTCCTTCCTACTCTCATCCACTGCGGTTTCCCTACTACTCATCCCCCCCCCCCTCTCCGTATTCCCTTGGTCGGGTTTTCTTCCACATCTCCTGTTGCCCCCCCCGATCCCCATTCCCTTGGACACCACCCATGGCGGATGCGCGGCGCTGCCTACTCAGCTCAGTCTCTGCCACCTCACCATAAACCGTTCGGCTGATTCGGGGATCTCCCGGTACCACTTGCTCGCCTTTTTTTGCAGCAGTGGACCACAGCGCGATCTCAACTCCAAACACCAAGGGGGTAAGTTCCGTTGACTCTTCGGTGGCTCGGAACTCCCTAAGGTATTCGACTATGCATATATGCTAATTCTTCAACTGTCCGCCAGGTGTCGAGTTCTCCCCACCAGCCATCGTCCTGAACATTACCCGACCGGGTAATCGCTCCTTGCGTTGCCGTGCCACCCCCCGCGGAAAGAAAAGCAGTCGTTTGCGAATGGTCGTTTCGATGGTCTCGCAACGTGTCATCCTTAGGGCCTTCGCGTACGAGAGGGGGGTATGGCCAGTACGAAGTCGGTGCTGGAAGCCAATGATTCGCAGCAGGACTTGGTGGAGAGCCGTTCGAAGCTTGGCAATGTGTTCCGCTCTGAGGGTCCACGTCACACACGGTCTCAATCACCTCGGCTGTCAGCATTCGGACTTTCAGGCCAAGGGGGGAGGTCGTCCTATCGTACAGCTCCGGGCCGAACCGCTTGAGGCATGCACGCATGATACCGTCGGTCGATTTCGAGCCCGAGGTCAGCGTTTTCGTGGATAATGCCGCCTAGGTACGAGTATTAGAACTGGGCCGTCGGCTTAAACCTCTGGCCTGCTGCTTCGATGACGAGCGGTGGTGCGAGGGTTTTCTGCTCTGGTGTTTGTACAAGCATTGTTTCTGTCTTTTTTTTTCGATACCGTGAGGCCCGCTGCTTCGAAGACAGTCACGATGGCTGTCATCATTTTCGCGAGCAGTGGTTGGTAGCGGTCTAGTCCTAAGACTTAATGTTGCGCAAACACGGCTACAAGGCAACCTCAGGTGGGTTGACACTGCCACGCGTAGGACTTTTCACAACGGCAGTCACCCTGAGCCACCGCCTCTGTCATCGCCACACACCTAGTCTGTCGTGCTCGTATAGATACAACTAAAATTACGATTTTTGAGGTCGTTGTCACTTGCTAGCTCTTGGCAGACAGACCGACTGATAGACAGCTCTTCGCAAACAGCCCTTCTTCTTTGAAACAGCCGAACAGCCTAACAACCTTTCTTCCTTCTTTGAAACAGCCGAACAGCCAAACAACCTTTCTTCTTTCTTCTTCGCCAAACAGCCAAACAACAAACAACCTTTTCTTCTTTCTTCTTCCGCAAACTGCCAACCAATAGACAGCTCTTCGCACGGCGCCTAAAAGAGGCGTCTCGCCTTCGACGAACGGCATAGATAGGTGCAGCTGTCGGCGGCCAAGCTGCTGCTGTCGGTGGCGAACCTGCTGGTGCTGCAACCCCCGCCTCTCCCTTCTCCACGCCCCCTAAGCTCACCTCCCCCTCGTCGAGAGGCGCGTGGTCCTCGCCGTCTGGCAAGAGAGCGGCAACGACAACGACCGACCTGGTGCCGGCTGTTGTTTGCGACCAGTGCACGGACCAGCACTTGGTCAAGAACTCCGCGCCTGGTGGCAAAAACGTGGCCTTCGCCACCTGCTAGGATCCCACGTTCATGGTGGCGGGATCATCCTGACAGGGCAACCGACTGCGAGTTCTGTGCTCGCCCGATCAAGGAAGGGACTGTCTCGTACTCCCTCGAGACTGCTGACAGTGGTGAGTGTCTTACGTCTATTGTGCATGCTGTATGTTGCCACGTCTTTTAAGGGTTTTCAATTGCCTTTTTGCATACAAACCTACGTCAAAGCGTTTTTTTTTTTTTAACTCATCCATCCTCGTTCTTTCCCCTTCGTGCGTTGGGTCGGCTCCTCTTACACACAGTGCACGCGAACGCGCACATGCACAACTGTTTGCGGGACGTGAAGCACATGATTTCTGTGTGTACATGTTTTGGTGACCCCACGTACTCATTTTGCTCGTTTTCGGCTGCCGCTGCTGCTGCTGCTGCTGTCAGCGCCACGCCATGAGTGCTGCTGCTGCTGTGCACCTGCTTATCCGGTGCACTCGCTGCTGCCGTAGTGCTGGTGCGTTGTTGCCGTGCTGTGCACCTGCTGCTCCTGTGCACTTGCTGCTGCCGTATGTAGTGCTGCTGCTTTGTTGCCGTGCATCATGCTGGAAGCGTACATATTTTCGGATCGTCAATTCCGTAGGTTTTGCGATGGCGGCATACCAGGGTACATGCTTTTTTTCTTCCTTATTTTCATATCGTTGCTATGCTGCTGCTGCTGCTGCTGCTGCTGCTGCTGCTGCTGCTGCTGCTGCCAACGCTGAGGCTGCTGCTGCTGCCAACGCTGCGGCGATTCGTTGCAGCTTCTGCTGCTGCTAATGCTGTAGCTGCTTCTGCTGCTGCTGCTGCAAATGCTGCCGCAATATCCACTGAATGTTCGTATGTACTCGGATTACTGTTTTACTTGGTCGTTTTTGTACCCAAATGGTTCCTTTTGATACGTGAAAAAATATTTTTTGTCGTTTTGCTCCTGCATTTTGCGTACGTACTGCAATTTCTCGTTTTTGGCTTGGTTTATTTTCATCTATATCGTTGCTATGCTGCTGCTGTGGTGCTGCTGCGTTGTTGCCGTACATCATGCTGCACTTGTGTGTGTACATATTTCGGTATCGTCAATGAAATTCCGTAGGTTTTGCGATTGCGGCATACCAGGATACATACTTTTTTTTCTTCCTTATTTTCATGTCGTTGCTATGCTGCTGCTGCCAACGCGGATTATTGTTTTTATTGGCCATTTTTGTACCCAAATGGCTTTTTTGATACGTAAAAAAAATATTTTGGTCGTTTTGCTCCTGCATTTTGCGTACGTACTACGTTTTCTCGTAATTCGTTTTGTTGCTATGCTGCTGCGTTGTTGCCGTACAGCATGCGGAGGTGGGTCTACAGTGAGGTACCAAAAATACTTTTCGGACGGCCTCGGGGTACATACTTTTTTTCTCCCTTCTTTTCATATCGTTGCTACGCTGCTGCTGCCAACGCTGTGGCGATCCGTTGCTGCTTCTGCTGCTGCTGCTGCTCTGCTTTTAGTGCTGCCGCAATATTCACTGAATGTTTGTATGTACTCGGATAATTGTGTTTCCTGGTCGTTTTGTGGCGCTGCTGCGTTGTTGCCGTACATCATGCTGGACATGATTTGTGTGTCTATTACACTTAAACTTGTGCGTGTGTACATATTTCTGTATCGTCAATGATTTTTTTTGTGGTGCTGCTGCGTTGTTGCCGTACATCATGCTGGACGTGATTTGTGTGTGTACTGTACTACACTTGTGCGTCTATATATTTCTGTATCGTCAATGAAATTACGTACTTGCTGCTTCTGCTGCTGCTGCTGCCGTCGTATTGCAAGCGATTACGTACTGCCGTTGTGCCGCTGTAAGAGTAGTACAAAAAAAAAAAATAATAATAATAATAATGAACTCCCCCCCCCCCCCCCCCCCCCCCTTCCCCCTCCCCCGCCATTCCCTGCACGCCACTCCCCCCCCCCGCGCACCCTATATGTTTACTTCGACCAGGTCCGTGGCAAGTGCTACAACTGCCGCCTAACGGACTCCACCATCAAAGACGGAGACATCATCATCAACCGCAAAAAGACTCCCTTCCATTTCGCCTGCTCCAGGGCTTCGCGGAATTCCGAAGCAGTACGCCAAGCAGACTGTCGCCATCCAGGACGAACGAAAGGAAACAAATTGTTTCCCACATTTCCCAAAATCACGATTATTGCTTCCTACACATATCCAACGGGTTCAACAGCTAACATATCCACATTCTGGGCATCCCGCCTCGTTACTACATACAGCATCCTGGAAGACTTTACATATCATGTCTCATCCAAACTCCTATGCTGGTTACATCGAAATCACGGCCGCCCAGCAACTATACCAGGTACAACATTTCCATAACCGTTGTCGTTGCCGGCACTGCTGCTTTCTCTCCTGTCCCAAACCTTCCTTTAAACAACAGCCTGTATGTTGTATATCATCCACATGCCAAGCACTACTACTCCACTCTCTCCCCACACTGATGAAAGATGTTATTCTTATTATTAGACGAATGTCATTCTTACTCTTGCGTCACCTGATCTTACGTTCCACATTACATTAATAAATAAACGCGATTATTACATCCTTCACCGTTTCTTACACAAATACATTTAGTTTGGTTGGCTTTGGGCTATTGTGATATGAGTAGAGTTGTCGCCAATTAATTGCAGATTTATGTACACGAAACGACGGAATACCCACTCCGAAGGAAAGCCTTGTATTCAACTATTAATACTACAGCTTTTGGTGGGGTAGATGGTTTTCCACATGTATGCGTAACCTTTGGCCTGATGGAATAATATGCTGGAACCAGTGCCAACGAAGAGACCCCTTTACCTCCCCCTTCCCCCCTTCCATCCCGTTCAGACCAACCCCTCTAGCTACACGTAGGTGGAACCCACTACTTTACCTGACATAATCATACCCCCCCCCCCTCCCTATTTGCGGTTCAAATACACACGTTCCTTCCTGCGCCACCTTTACCGCACCCATAAAATATACCTGGCATGTCTTAAGATGGTGTTGATGTTGTTGTTGCTGGTGTAGGTGTTGTATTAATAGTTAGCGTATCCGTTGTACAGTAGTTTTTGCGTTTTTCGGCACCGTGATGTCTTGGCTCGACTTGCACACCCCCTGGGACAGATGATCGATTCTCACCTCACGAGCTACTTCCTTCAAGGCAGATTCAAACAGTAGATCTGTCTACTCTCGATGTCATACGCACGTGTTATTTAGGAACCGAGTGGTTCCATTGTTCCGGAAGGAATACATTATTCTATTACGGGGGTCCATAGTTAACGGGACCAAATTTTGTTGGCAAAAGTTGGCAAATATATAGGATTTTATGTACATCATAGGTCCTGTTAAATATGGACCCTCGTAATAGTAGTATTTCTTCCCACGACGTGCCGCGTTTACAGTGCGCGGGATGTGTTAATACTTGGGAAGTTTTGAATTTCAGGCTAAGATACTTCGAAATTCAATAGTTTGCAGATAAGTTTTGTTTTCATCAGCCAGAACCACATCTCTACATCCTGTACAATAGCATAAGATTGCGTATGCTCAACGCTGACTTCCCAATATATTTTCGCGCCCCCAAGCCAAACCAAGAAAACATATATCGCGGTCGAATACGGTATTTTTGTCAGGCCTGTGGATCTGCATATCACTCAAAGCTGCTGTAAATTCCAAGCACAAAATAGGTGAATACAGCAGTAGTTTGACGGTGTGGCGTACACTGTCCCGAAATGCAGGGAATGTTGTTGATACTATTACTATTAATAGATGAAAACAGTCCTTCTATTCTTCTGCATAGTGGTCAACAAACCCGTGCCAATAATCTGACGGAGGTAGCGGACTGCATTGAATGCAGCTCGTCGGGTGCCCTCTACTGCGGGAAATCCCTATGTAACGCCATCGAGCTGGGCTTGAAGCTTGAGAGAAAAAAAAACATCGCCTCGCCTGGGAACACTATAGTACACACGTTCTGCAGCAGAGTCTAGATGACAACCTGGAGATTGACACTCATCGAGGTTTTTGTGTTCGCTAAACAGGTACCGATCATGCACTGACGATGCTATTCGATGATGAGGCGAGTATGAGTATGACACTGATGGTGACTTCAAGCTGCTTGGCGCTGGCTCAGCGAGACCATATCGCCCAGGTGGGCTAGTGATACCCTAATAGGCTGCCGAGGGTTTATGCTGGGGGTCGAGTGTCACGTGGGTCGAACATTTGAGTATGTTTAGTTCAAGAAAGTACTCAACGGACTGCTGAGAGCGCCCATTAGTGTGATTATACGCAATGCGATGCACATCGGCGAGGGGAGGAAGAACTGAGGTAATCTCCAAATAAAACTGAAAGCAAGACGAAGGTGGGTAGGAAGGAGAAGAACTTGCTTTGTGACCACCGATCGGAGTTAGGACTATTACGGGGGACCATAGTAAAGGGGACCGAATATTGCTAGTAAATACAGGTAAATATTCAGGTTTTTGTGGGTACCGCAGGTCCTATTTACCATGGTCCTCCGTAATGCCAAGGATAGAAAAAGAAAAATAAGACATGGAAGTATGGGGTGAAAGCAAGTGGCCTTACAACGGGAGCACCACTGTTGTTAAAAGTGGAGGCGCCCCCAAAGGCTTTTTGGGTGGTCCGCGTGCATACGGCAATAGGATCAATTTTGTGGGTTCGAGTCTCACCGAGTACATACTCGAATAGACGTAATCATGAACTAATACAGACTAGCGGAAATCACGAGAGCGTGAGCTAGCAACCTTGAAAAAAACTCGAAAAGCAGCGGCCTAAGCGTGAAGATAATGGAGCACGTACCGGGGGGGGGGGGAACGGACGACACCTGTGATCACGGCATGTTCAAACGATCACTGAGGGGGGAATCCTCCTATCGGGAAGAAAAAGTGACGATAAAAAAAACATGAAACTGAAGTGTACCGTAATCTCATATTTTGTGTGTCTTTCGTAGGAAGACGAAGCGGCATCAATGTTTCATTTTTTTTTTTTTTTTTTTTTCATCACTTTTACTTCCCAGTCCACTCGTAGGAGGTTTCACCCTCGACGATCTTCTGGACAAGCCGTGGTCACAGGTGTCGTCCCTTCTCCCCCCCGGTACGTGCATTAATTTTTTGTCGCGCATAGGGTTCAGCATTCCCACTGCTCGTCGATTTCAACGAATGTCGCCAACTCACGCTTTCGCGCTTTCCGCTTTTCAGTTTTTTATGCAAGAAAAAGTCCCTATGAGCATGCACTCGGTGGGACTTGAACCCACGAAATTGATCTTGACAGGCACGCGGACCACCCATCAAGCCGACCGGGGACGCCGGCACACTGGGTCACGAGGGTATCGAAAAGAAAGAGATGACGGAAAGTAATCAAAGAGAGGAAGGGAGTAAACAAAGAGGCATATATAATATAACTTGTTGTGGTTGTTGTTGTTGTTGTTGTTGTTGTGTTGTTGTCGTTGTTTTTGTTGTTTTCTTTACATTAAACCGTTCTTTCTACCTGTCGACATCCAGCACAACCAGAGTCCGTGCCGATTCTTCGATACTAGAGAGATACAAGTTCTGTGGTCACAAAGCTACGCCACAGAGACTACGTTGCCACGTATGCAACGCAATGCCATGTCGTCATACTGCATAATGGCACGGCAAAGCAAGGATCGATTACCCAGCCGGGTGATGTTCGAGACGATTGCTGGTGGGGAGAACCCGAGACCTGGCGGACAGGTTAAGACTTGGCACAGATGCGTAGTCGAAGACCTTAGGGAGTTCCGAGTCACCGAAGGGTCAACGGAACTTGCTCCCTTGGTGTTTGGAGTTGGGACCGCACTGTGGCCCACTGCTGCAAAAAAGGCGGGGAAGTGGTACCGGGGGATCCTGGAAGAAGCCGAACGGTTCATGGTGAGGTGGCACGAGGCTGAGGCTGAGCTGAGCAGGCAGCGCCGCGCATCCGCCGTGGGTCGTGTCAAAGGGAATGGGGGGAGGAGGGGCAACCAGAGGAGTAGCAGAAAACCCGACCAAGGGAATGCGGAGAGGGGGGGGCAAGAGGAATAGAAGGGAAACTGCAGTGGACGAAAGTAGGAAGGAGATGGCAGATAGGGTAGCCAGGTACCGGGCAGACTAAGAAGTAGAACATGTCTATACTACTCGTACCGCCAACTGGTGCAGCTGGTTCGGACGTGGTCTTGCTTTGTCTTCCTGTTGTTTTTGTTTATTTTTATTTCATTTTATTGTCTTCTTTGCGATGACCCTATGTGATTTTTATTTCTCTTCCTTTCCCCGATTGATAAGCCTTATTGAAGGAGTCGTGTGGCGTGGGTGGATGACGAGCCTGCTTTGCTTGTTTCATACTGTCTGACGCCGAGGGGCCGGACATAGTTGACGAACGCTGGACGATGGCGGCAGACAGGGTAGCAAGGTACCAGGCGGGCCAGCAGGGAGACCCTGGCTGTGCTACTCGTACCATAAACTGCTGCCGCTACCTGGAGCATGCCTTGTGCTCTGTTTGGTTTGCCTGTTATTTTTCCCTTGGTTCTTAGTCTTAGTCTGTTGACGACTAGTGGTGTTTTGCTCTTTTTCTTTTTTTTCCAGCTCGTTCTTTTCAAGTGTCTGCCACGTCCCCTACGCGGGGGTACGATGGTTTGTTGCTATACTGAAGTATATACATATACCAGGCATATTTTGGTTCCTTTTTTTTGTTTCTTTTCTCTATCGAATTGTCTTTGTTTTTTGTTTTTGTTTTTTTCTCTTTGTTTCGTTTTTGTTTCTCTAGGTCATGGAATGGGTATGTCGTGCCTGCCGTACGCAGTATAATGACATGGTATTGCATTGCATACGTGGCAACGCAGTATCTATGTGGCGCAGCTTTGTGACCACAGAACTTGCATCTCTCTAGGTTTGACGAATCGGCACGGACACTGGTTGTGCTGGATGTCGACGCGTAGAAAGAACGGTTTAATGTGAAGAAAACAACAAAACAACAATACCACAGGCACGATATAAGCATTCCATGACAGAGAAACGAAACAAAGCAAAGAGGAAAAAAAACGAAACGAACAAAGATAACAATTCGAAAGAAAAAAAGAAACAAGCAAAAGTATTGAAAAAGAATGAGGCGTCCCATTCTTGCTCTTTTCTCCAGTGTGTTCTTCACATTAAACCGATATTTTTACTTGCTGACGTAAAGCAACAACCAGTGTATGTGCCGATTCTTCAATCCTAGAGTGTTGTCAGTTCTGTGGCACGAAACTATTACGGGGGACCGTTGTAAATAGCACAAAACAATATTGTTGGTAACGGTTGGTGAATATAAAGGTTTTTCTGTCCACCGTAACGTAGTCCTTTTTACTCCATGGTCTCCCGTACTAGGACACAGAGATGCTATTTTGTTATGTAGTAAGCAAAGTAAATACTGCAATACCATGTCATCGTAGTGGATACGTTGGGCAAGACATGGGGATTCTATGAAACAGAGAACATAACGAGAACAAAAAAATGCTAAGAAAACAAGAGAGGCAGGCAATCCCTTCTCGTTCTCTCTGGAGGATGAGAAATAAGAAACAAGGCTGTTGGTCAGAACTGGGGCCAGAAATAATGAATTTTGGAAGTTTTGGACGAAAAATCATGATGTCTTCAGAACTGGAAATTTGAACGAACAGTCCAACTACGACTCTGTCTGGAGAAACAGAAAAATGCCCGAGAATGCTCTCGCAAAACTATGGGGAATATCCTGAGGAGTCTACCGGTATTTTTTGACAGTCCCGTCGAGTAAATCACCGGTTTTCGGCAAAAAGGCCAGTTCTGCGACCCCTTCGAAGTTTCCCCATGATGGTTTTAGACCAACTATTATGGGAAATTTTTGAAGGGGTCTCAGAATTGGCTTTTTTTTGCCGACAACCCGCGATTTACTCAACGGGACTGTCAAAAACACCGGTAGACTCCTCAGGATGCCCCCCTTAGTTTTCCGAGAGCTTTCTCGAGCACTTTTCCGTTTCTCCAGAGTCGTCGTAGGACTGTTCGTCCATATTTCCAGTTCTGAGGACATCGTGATTTTTCATCAGAAATCCTCGAAGACCCGCTATTTCTGGCCCCAGTTCTGACCAACAGCCTTATTTCTGACCCTCCGGAGAAAAGTGATTGGCGACTCCAAAATTCAAATTAGGACTCTGGAGAAACGGGAAATTGTTCCAGAAAGCTCGAAAAAACTACGGGGAGCATTTTGAGGAGTCTATCGGTGTTTCTGGCTTTCCCACCAAGTAAAACGCGTATATTCAGCCTAAAACCCCAGTTCTGAGAGCTCAGAAATAATTTCCCATAATAGTTGGTCTTAGGCTAAGAAAAAATCGTACAGAGGTTCCGTCGTGTATCTCAGTGCACAATGGATACGGTAAGGTAACTCAACAGACAATATTCCTAACAAATGGAGCTGATGACGACTATATTCTCAGATTATTCACTTTCCTGAAATCCTGCTTTTGGTAACAAAAGAGGCTCTAACAAAAATGCGTCTGGATCGGATAGAGCAAACAAAAACGACATGAGTGAGCACGGTGGTTTCATCCATAGCGGTCGTCGTGCCTACTAATATCAAGCCTGAGGGTTCGAGTCTCAACGAGTGCATACCCGTAGGGCCTTTACTTAGCAAAATAAGAATACAGAAAAGCGCGAAAGCATTTCTTGACAGCATTCATTCGATGAAAATAGACAAGCAGTGGGAATGCTGAAGCCTATGCGCGATAAAAAGTAAGGAACATACCTGGTACCTGGGCGGAGAAGGAACAACACTTGCGACCGCGGCTTGTCCAGAAGATCGTTGAAAGCAACAACAACGAGCTTAATGTGTAAAAGTGACGAAAATAATAAGGGTAATGCTATTTGCGACACCGGTGTCGTAATTTCGTATTTGCAACGCCGTGTCGCAAATAAGCGGCTTATTTGCGACACCGCGTCACGTTTGCGGCACATACCTAAGATTGGCTCCGCACCGCCAGGGATGTATCGGCATGGTGCAGGGCCATCATTGAAGCTATCGCATGGCCGAAACGGACCAGGACTTGAGGAGATATCTGGCATCCTGGTGCACCCGCAAAACGTTCAGATCGGTGTCGCAAATACCGTATTTGCGACACCGCGACGTGGTTGCCGCACACGCTCCGGATCGGCAAAGCACTAACAGTAGAGTCTCAGCCTGGCATAGGCTACCATTGCGGTAATCGTGTAGCCCAAACGAGCCAGTCCTCGAGGAGATATAGGGTATCCTGGTACAACCCGCAGAATCTTCTGGCTCCTGTCGCAAAAAAAATAAGCCTTATTTGCGACACGCGTGTCGCAAATACCGTCTTTGCAACACCGCGCCGTGGTTGCTGCACACGCTTCGGATCGGCAAAGCGCTCCCAGTAGAGTCTCAGCATGGTGTAAGGCTATCATTGAAGCCATCGTGTAATCAAAGCGGGCCAGTACTCGAGGAGATATAGGGTATCCTGGTACAACCCGCAGAATGTTCAGGCTGGTGTCGCTAATATGCCTTATTGGCGACACGCGTGTCGCAAATACCGTATTTGCGACACCGCGCGGTAGTTGCCGCATACGCTCCGGGTCGGTTCCGCACTATCATTAGAGTCTCTGCATGGTGTAGGACTACCATTGAAGCTATCGTGTGTCCAAAAAGGCCAGTACTCGAGGAGATATGGGGTATCCTAGTACACGGTCAGAATATTCAACGTGGCTCTTCTACTACTGCTGCTGTGCTCCATACAACAGTGTAAACACACAAACACGATAGGCTGGGAGTGATTGGCACCTTATAATTAAATCGAGTGCTTTTGTTCTGAGTATGGCTCCCCAAGCCCTTTTGTTCGACTCGATCTCGATCTCGGCTCGAATCGGGAAATGACAGGAGGGGGTGTACAAGGGGAATGAGTTACAAACAGAAGAGCGATCGGCCGCTTGAAAAGAGCCGATGGGGATAGAGGGGGTGGTCAGAAGGTGCAGGTGGTCGTCTAGCCATTGCATTGATGGTCATTGTCGGATAATGGCCTTTCCGGGGAGGCCATACACGCGTCCACGTCGCAACAGATGCGCCCTGCTTTGCAGCAGCCCTGGTCGCACATAGCTGATAGTTCTTAGTACACAATACTAAAAACTCTGATCAGTTCGAAACTGAGCTTGACACTCGACACCGTGACCAATTCAATAACTAATGTGTGTGTTATTCTTCACAGTCAAGTCGTTCTTTCTCCAGGTCGACGACTATCCAGCACAGCCAGTCAGTATCCGTGCCGATTCTTCATTCACAGATAGATAGAAGTTATGTAGTCACAAAACTACTGCACGTAGGTACTTGGTGCCAGTGAGATGGGTCTTGGTGCCGCGGCGGAGGGCGTCGTGGTATTTAGTGGTAACTGTACGAAAATGGCAAGACAAATATCGCGGGCCTGGAGGTTCTATGTCCAAGCGAGCGAACCCACATACCTGTCGAATATCCGCTTGAGCGACCTTCAGAAGCTGGCGAAACGAACTGTTGTGTACAACGTAGAACCCAAACGTTTCCCTCCAAAGACGGCGTGGCGGATGCTGGCAGCAGCGTTGACCTTTGGGTTGCTAATAAAAGAAGGATATTTCATGAGGGGCCGCTCCCGTGAAATGTGTTATGTCATACCCTCGTAAACTGCAAGGGCATTCACGGACTGCGGAAGACAATGGGACAAGGAATTCCCATAATAGAGGATTGGACGGGAAAGGGAATGGGCCGGGAATCCCGCCGTGATTTTGGAGGGCCTTTCCAATCCCATTTCCGTTGAGGGCACGGTTTCTCTCGTCTCCGTTCTAACCTCGAGGCGTTCGACGACAGAGTTTCACTCTGAATTTCTGAGGCTCCTAATATGAGGAGCTCCATACTTCATACTAAAGCCAAATCAATTGCATCCCGATGAATAATCCCATGGCCTTAGTATTCAAAAACCTCTTTGTTCGAAACCAGATTGGCATTCCGATGATATTTTTAGCTCTGCAGTCCCGATATGGGGACGAAACACTCCAATTCCAAGTGGTTTGTCCCCCAAAAGGGACTGCAGTTCTCACTAGGTTAAGGAACCCCGTCATCCAGAAGACAGTTCAGTGGTGACCTCTATCGTAGAACCCGTTCCTTATTCCCACTATCCTCACGGTGGCACGCCCGCACACACAGCATGTTGTCGTTGTTCACCGCAATGCAATGCATTCTGTGGTCCCAGTACAGTCTCCAATAGCACCTCTCTGGAGTGGAAGAAAACCTCGGTAGAAATTTACGAATGAGCGGAGAATAATGCGCAGGATAACCCTATTATAATAGCACATCTACACCTCAGACAAAAAGCAACAGTGAGGTCCACCCTTGTGCGTATCAGGTACATGCGGTACGCTGTACGAGCTGGTTCTTTCCCTGGGAGACACCCGAGCCTTAACATCTTCGCACTTTTGCTCTGTGGTTTTCGAGAGTTTCAAAATGAAATTTGGCATAGTGGTGCGTCATGACAAGATAAGTAAAACCAACCACTGTTTCTTGTTTATTATTATTTCTCGAGCTACGTTTTCGCTGTTTTTCTTTGATTGTTTCGGCAACTTTAACCCTCCCTCATTCTCGAAAAAAAAACAAAACTCAATAAAGACCAGTCGACAGTTTTTCTCAGTTTTTTTTATCTTGTGCTTTGGAATGGTTTATCCCTACGGTTGTTAAAATGCACGAAAAGTTCAATGTTGTTGTTGCTGTTGTTGTTGTTGTTTTCTTCATATTAACCCTTTTAGGACCGCAGTCCCGTTTAGGGGACAAATCAATTGGAATAAGACTGGTTTGTCCCCAAATCGGGACTGCGGTACTAAACGTTCTTTCTACCCGTCGACATCCAGCACAACCAGTGTCCGTGCCGATTCTTCAATCCTAGAGAGACCCAAGTTCTATGGTACCTTAGCTACGCCACAGAGATACTACGTTGCCACGTATGCAATGCAATGCCATGCCATCGTACTGCGTACGACAGGCACGACATACCCATTCTATGACCTAGAGAAACTAAAACGAAACAAAGAGAAAAACAAAAACAAAAACAAAGACAATTCGAAAGAGAAAAGAAACAAGAAAAAAATAAGCAATATATATATATATATACCTGGTATAGATACAACTATAATTACGATTTTTGAGGTCGTTGTCACTTGCTAGCTCTTGGCAGACAGACCGACTGATAGACAGCTCTTCGCAAACAGCCCTTCTTCTTTGAAACAGCCGAACAGCCAAACAACCTTTCTTCCTTCTTTGAAACAGCCGAACAGCCAAACAACCATTTCTTCTTTCTTCTTCGCCAAACAGCCAAACAACCTTTTCTTCTTTCTTCTTCCGCAAACTGCCAACCAGTGGACAGCTCTTCGCACGGCGCCTAAAAGAGGCGTCTCGCCTTCGACGAACGGCATAGATAGGTGCAGCTGTCGGCGGCCAAGCTGCTGCTGTCGGTGGCGAACCTGCTGGTGCTGCAACCCCCGCCTCTCCCTTCTCCACGCCCCCTAAGCTCACCTCCCCCTCGTCGAGAGGCGCGTGGTCCTCGCCGTCTGGCAAGAGAGCGGCAACGACAACGACCGACCTGGTGCCGGCTGTTGTTTGCGACCAGTACACGGACCAGCACTTGGTCAAGAACTCCGCGCCTGGTGGCAAAAACGTGGCCTTCGCCACCTGCAAGGATCTCACGTGCGTAGTGGCGGAATCATCCTGACAGGGCAACCGACTGCGAGTTCTGTGCTCGCCCGATCAAGGAAGGGACTGTCTCGTACTCCCTCGAGACTGCTGACAGTGGTGAGTGTCTTATGTCTATTGTGCATGCTGTATGTTGCCAGTACGTTTTTTGGGGGTTTTCAATTGCCTTTTCGCATACAATCCTACGTCAAAGCATTTTATTTTATTTTTACTCATCCATGCTCGTTCTTTCCCCTTCGTGCGTTGCGTCGGCTCCTCTTACACACAGTGCACGCGAACGCGCACATGCACAACTGTTTGCGGGACGTGAACGAAGGAACGGAGGATTCAGCTGTCGCCGTCACCGCTGCACCGAACGACGTGAGTGCTGCTGCTACTGTGGTGCATTTTTGGTGCATGCACACGATTTCTGCGTGTACATGTTTTGGTGACCCCACGTACTCATTTTTTGCTCGTTTTCGGCTGCCGCGCTGCTGCTGCTGCTGCTGTCAGCGCCACGCCATGAGTGCTGCTGCTGCTATGCACCTGCTTCTCCTGTGCACTCGCTGCTGCTGTAGTGCTGCTGCGTTGTTGCCGTGCTGCGCACCTGCTGCTCCTGTGCAATTGCTGCTGCTGTATGTAGTGCTGCTGCGTTGTTGCCGTGCATCACGCTGGAAGCGTACGACATATTTTCGGATCGTCAATTCCGTAGGTTTTGCGATGGCGGCATACCAGGGTACATGCTTTTTTTTTTCTTCCTTATTTTCATATTGTTGCTATGCTGCTGCTGCTGCTGCTGCTGCTGCTGCTGCTGCTGCCAACGCTGCCAACGCTGCGGCGATTCGTTGCAGCTTCTGCTGCTGCTAATGCTGTGGCTGCTGCTGCTGCTGCTGCTGCTAATGCTGCCGCAATATCCACTGAATGTTCGTATGTACTCGGATTACTGTTTTACTTGGTCGTTTTTGTACCCAAATGGTTCTTTTGATACGTGAAAAAATATTTTTGTCGTTTTGCTCCTGCATTTTGCGTACGTACTGCAATTTCTCGTTTTTGGCTTGATTATTTTCATATATATCGTTGCTATGCTGCTGCTGTGGTGCTGCTGCGTTGTTGCCATACATCATGCTGCACTTATGTGTGTACATATTTCGGTATCGTCAATGAAATTCCGTAGGTTTTGCGATTGCGGCGTACCAGTGTACATACTTTTTTTCTTCCTTATTTTCATATCGTTGCTATGCTGCTGCTGCCAACGCGGATTATTGTTTGTATTGGCCATTTTTGTACCCAAATGGCTTTTTTGATACGTAAAAAAAATATTTTGGTCGTTTTGCTCCTGCATTTTGCGTACGTACTACTTTTTCTCGTAATTCGTATTGTTGCTATGCTGCTGCTGCGTTGTTGCCGTACATCACGCGGAGGTAGGTCTACAGTGAGGTACCAAAAATACTTTTCGGACGGCCTCGGGGTACATACTTTTTTTCTCCCTTCTTTTCATATCGTTGCTACGCTGCTGCTGCCAACGCTGTGGCGATCCGTTGCTGCTGCTGCTGCTGCTGCTGCTGCTGCTGCTGCTCTGCTTTTAGTGCTGCCGCAATATTCACAGAATGTTTGTATGTACTCGGATAATTGTGTTTCCTGGTCGTTTTGTGGCGCTGCTGCGTTGTTGCCGTACACCATGCTGGACATGATTTGTGTGTCTATTACTCTCAAACTTGTGCGTGTGTACATATTTCTGTATCGTCAATGATTTTTTTTGTGGTGCTGCTGCGTTGTTGTCGTACATCATGCTGGACGTGATTTGTGTGCGTACTTTACTACACTTGTGTGTCTACATATTTCTGTATCGTCAATTAAATTACGTACTTGCTGCTTCTCCTTCTGCTGCTGCTGCTGCTGCCGTCGTATAGCAAGCGATTACGCGCTGCTGTTGTGCCGCTGTAGAGTAGTACAAATAATAAACTCTGCCCCCCCCCCCCGCCGTTCCCTGCACGCCACTCCCGCCCCGCGCACCCTATATGTTTACTTCGACCAGGTCCGTGGCAAGTGCTACAACTGCCGCCTGACGGACTCCACCATCAAAGACGGAGACATCATCATCAAGCGCAAAAAGACTCCCTTCCATTTCGCCTGCTCCAGGGCTTCGCGGAATTCCGAAGCAGCAGTACGCCAAGCAGATTGTCGCTATCCAGGACGAACGAAAGGAAACAAATTGTTTCCCACATTTCCCAAAATCACGATTATTTCTTCCTACACATATCCAACGGGTTCAACAGCGAACAGATCCACATTCTGGGCTTCCCGCCTCGTTACTGCAGCATCCTGGAAGACTATTTACATATCATGTCTCATTCAAACTCCTATGCTGGCTACATCGAAATCGCGGCCGCCCAGCAACTATACAACATTTCCATAACCGTTGTCGTTGCCGGCACTGCTGCTTTCTCTCGATACAACTATAATTACGACTTTTGCGGTCGTTGTCACTTGCTAGCTCTTGGCAGACAGACCGACTGATAGACAGCTCTTCGCAAACAGCCCTTCTTCTTTGAAACAGCCGAACAGCCAAACAACCTTTCTTCCTTCTTTGAAACAGCCGAACAGCCAAGCAACCTTTCTTATTTCTTCTTCGCCAAACAGCCAAACAACAAACAACCTTGTCTTCTTTCTTCTTCCGCAAACTGCCAACCAATAGACAGCTCTTCGCACGGCGCCTAAAAGAGGCGTCTCGCCTTCGACGAACGGCATAGATAGGTGCAGCTGTCGGCGGCCAAGCTGCTGCTGTCGGTGGCGAACCTGCTGGTGCTGCAACCCCCGCCTCTCCCTTCTCCACGCCCCCTAAGCTCACCTCCCCCTCGTCGAGAGGTCCTCGCCCTCTGGCAAGAGAGCGGCAACGACAACGACCGACCTGGTGCCGGCTGTTGTTTGCGACCAGTACACGGACCAGCACTTGGTCAAGAACTCCGCGCCTGGTGGCAAAAACGTGGCCTTCGCCACCTGCTAGGATCTCACGTGCGTGGTGGCGGGATCATCCTGACAGGGCAACCGACTGCGAGTTCTGTGCTCGCCCGATCAAGGAAGGGACTGTCTCGTACTCCCTCGAGACTGCTGACAGTGGTGAGTGTCTTACGTCTATTGTGCATGCTGTATGTTGCCACGTCTTTTAAGGGTTTTCAATTGCCTTTTTGCATACAAACCTACGTCAAAATTTTTTTTTTTTTTTACTCATCCATCCTCGTTCTTTCCCCTTCGTGCGTTGGGTCGGCTCCTCTTACACACAGTGCACGCGAACGCGCACATGCACAACTGTTTGCGGGACGTGAAGCACACGATTTCTGTGTGTACATGTTTTGGTGACCCCACGTACTCATTTTGCTCGTTTTCGGCTGCCGCTGCTGCTGCTGCTGCTGTCAGCGCCACGCCATGAGTGCTGCTGCTGCTGTGCACCTGCTTATCCGGTGCACTCGCTGCTGCCGTAGTGCTGGTGCGTTGTTGCCGTGCTGTGCACCTGCTGCTCCTGTGCACTTGCTGCTGCCGTATGTAGTGATGCTGCTTTGTTGCCGTGCATCATGCTGGAAGCGTACATATTTTCGGATCGTCAATTCCGTAGGTTTTGCGATGGCGGCATACCAGGGTACATGCTTTTTTTCTTCCTTATTTTCATATCGTTGCTATGCTGCTGCTGCTGCTGCTGCTGCTTTTGCTGCTGCTTCTGCTGCCAACGCTGCGGCTGCTGCTGCTGCCAACGCTGCGGCGATTCGTTGCAGCTTCTGCTGCTGCTAATGCTGTAGCTGCTTCTGCTGCTGCTGCTGCAAATGCTGCCGCAATATCCACTGAATGTTCGTATGTACTCGGATTACTGTTTTACTTGGTCGTTTTTGTACCCAAATGGTTCCTTTTGATACGTGAAAAAATATTTTTTGTCGTTTTGCTCCTGCATTTTGCGTACGTACTGCAATTTCTCGTTTTTTGGCTCGGTTATTTTCATCTATATCGTTGCTATGCTGCTGCTGTGGTGCTGCTGCGTTGTTGCCGTACATCATGCTGCACTTGTGTGTGTACATATTTCGGTATCGTCAATGAGTTTCCGTAGGTTTTGCGATTGCGGCATACCAGGATACATACTTTTTTTCTTCCTTATTTTCATGTCGTTGCTATGCTGCTGCTGCCAACGCGGATTATTGTTTTTATTGGCCATTTTTGTACCCAAATGGCTTTTTTAATACGTTAAAAAAATATTTTGGTCGTTTTGCTCCTGCATTTTGCGTACGTACTACGTTTTCTCGTAATTCGTTTTGTTGCTATGCTGCTGCGTTGTTGCCGTACAGCATGCGGAGGTGGGTCTACAGTGAGGTACCAAAAATACTTTTCGGACGGCCTCGGGGTACATACTTTTTTTCTCCCTTCTTTTCATATCGTTGCTACGCTGCTGCTGCCAACGCTGTGGCGATCCGTTGCTGCTTCTGCTGCTGCTGCTGCTCTGCTTTTAGTGCTGCCGCAATATTCACTGAATGTTTGTATGTACTCGGATAATTGTGTTTCCTGGTCGTTTTGTGGCGCTGCTGCGTTGTTGCCGTACATCATGCTGGACATGATTTGTGTGTCTATTACACTTAAACTTGTGCGTGTGTACATATTTCTGTATCGTCAATGATTTTTTTTGTGGTGCTGCTGCGTTGTTGCCGTACATCATGCTGGACGTGATTTTTGTGTGTGTACTGTACTACACTTGTGCGTCTACATATTATAGCTTCTGCTGCTGCTGCTGCCGTCGTATTGCAAGCGATTACGTACTGCTGTTGTGCCGCTGTAAGAGTAGTACAAAAATAAATAAATAATAATAATAATGAACTCTCCCCCCCCCCCCCCTTTCCCCCTCTCCCGCCATTCCCTGCACGCCACTCCCGCCCCGCGCACCCTATATGTTTACTTCGACCAGGTCCGTGGCAAGTGCTACAACTGCCGCCTAACGGACTCCACCATCAAAGACGGAGACATCATCATCAAACGCAAAAAGACTCCCTTCCATTTCGCCTGCTCCAGGGCTTCGCGGCAAGTGCTACAACTGCCGCCTAACGGACTCCACCATCAAAGACGGAGACATCATCATCAAACGCAAAAAGACTCCCTTCCATTTCGCCTGCTCCAGGGCTTCGCGGAATTCCGAAGCAGTACGCCAAGCAGACTGTCGCCATCCAGGACGAACGAAAGGAAACAAATTGTTTCCCACATTTCCCAAAATCACGATTATTTCTTCCTACACATATCCAACGGGTTCAACAGCGAACAGATCCACATTCTGGGCATCCCGCCTCGTTACTACAGCATCCTGGAAGACTTTACATATCATGTCTCATCCAAACTCCTATGCTGGTTACATCGAAATCACGGCCGCCCAGCAACTATACCAGGTACAAAATTTCCATAACCGTTGTCGTTGCCGGCACTGCTGCTTTCTCTCCTGTCCCAAACCTTCCTTTAAACAACAGCCTGTATGTTGTATATCATCCACATGCCAAGCACTACTACTCCACTCTCTCCCCACACTGATGAAAGATGTTATTCTTATTATTAGACGAATGTCATTCTTACTCTTGCGTCACCTGATCTTACGTTTCACATTACATTAATAAATAAACGCGATTATTACATCCTTCACCGTTTCTTACACAAATACATTAATTTGGTTGGCTTTGGGCTATTGTGATATGAGTAGAGTTGTCGCCAATTAATTGCAGATTTATGTACACGAAACGACGGAATACCCACTCCGAAGGAAAGCCTTGTATGTATATATAGCAACCAACCATCGTACCCCCCCCGCAGGGGATCTGGCAGACACTTGAAAGAATGAGCTAGAAATAAAAAAAAAAAAAAAAAAAAAAAAGGAAAAAGAAGAAAAACACCACTATTAATAGTCGTCAACAGAGTAAGACTAAGAACCAAGGGAAAATAACAGGCAAACCAAAAAAAGAACAAGGCATGCTCCAGGTAGCGGCAGCAGTTTGTGGTACGAGTAGCACAGCCAGCGTCTCCCTGCTGGTCCGCCTGGTACCTTGCTACCCTGTCTGCCACCATCATCCAGCGTTCGTCAACTAACAATTCTTTCGCGACGTCGATATTTGCCACGTAGAATATTACTTGTTTGAAGATGCTGCGGTTGCCGCCATTTCGAAGCATAAAAACAAAACATAACTTCACCGTCGCATCGCGCAGATTGCAATGACCTCGACGTGTCGTGAACACAGCCATACCAAATAAACGCCGCAGTGAAATCCAAGATGACAAAAGGCATACAAGTTGACTTTTCGCCAATGATCGTTACGTACATGCACCCCGTAAACAACACTCTGTCGACCGAACAGATACCATAAATGTAGCTGCGCAGAACTCGAAAGGCTGGACGCGCCGTGCAACATTTCCGCAAAATGCGTTTTAGCAAAAATACGGAAACAAGAAGGCAGGCAGTCCGAATCGAGAAGCAATATCACACAAAAAATCTAAACCTTTCAACACACATTGGGATGCGGTTATCTCGATATGGCCATGGTCCTCGACACGGCAATCGGTAGTGTAGTTGCCAGTTGAATCCGAGAACCGTCCGAGTGTACATGATACGAGCATGCCGTTCCACGACGTCACCTGGCCATCCGCTGTTGGGGTGGAGTTGATCATCAGGTCGAAGGGTGATACAGAGAGGTCCGATCGAGACCCCGGCCGCTAAGCGGCAGCACCGTTGTTGACGTGGGCCGTTATCGTTCTAATGATAATGTAAGTATCAATCAAAGTACGTAGGAAGCACGTATTCGTACCATAGAATTTCCGCATTTTTCTTGTGGTGTTGGTACTATAAAATTTGGTTTTGGCACTACAAGAAGTGGATACCGTAGGTTGCAGGTATCGAGAAGTCAGTATCACTGCATCCTTGTTTCGACCAGCTGTGTAGGGTGTTAGAAGGGTAGGTTGTCTGTCGTCCTACGAGTTTGAGGCGTTTCAGTCGATTTTCGTCCGCCTCAATGCCGGTCGAGCAACGTTTGCACAGCAAGAAATAGGCGGTGTGCATGGTGTGGAGGCAATGGACTACCGCAGGAACTATACTGCTACTACTACTGCTGCGCTCTCAAGTGGTTGCAGGGGACACCCTGCTACTACTGTAACGCATCTTTTGGGTCCACTATATACGTCAATGAAATTATGACGAGCTTGTGGATCCAACCGCGCAGCTCGAACAACAGCAGAGACGGCGGTGCGTGGTGGTGGCGCAGGCAAACGGTGGCGACAGCAGGCACATGCGTACTGCTGTCCTCTCGATTGGCTGTGAGAATTGCACGGCTGCTCAGAGCAACAGCAGAGGAGTACAGCAGTTTTTTTTCTGGTGGCGGTTGTATATCGTTGTGGTCGGTGTGGTTTGGAGTCGGGATGTCATTCATGCTGTACATGCGCCCGTGCCCCCAGCTCTGCCTACTATCCGTCCTCGGTGCTGCATCGTAGGTTCCGATACATGCAACTAGTCATAGATTGCACCCCGCATATGCCAACGTGCGCGCATGATTTTGCCTGCGGCTGGTGTGCTGCTGGGCGCCTGCTGCTGCTGGAGGATGAGTAGTTTTGTCTGGTGGCAGTTGGTCGTTGATCGTTGTGGTGGGCGTGGTCGGGAGTCAGGATACATACATAGGTACATAGATACATACATACGCCAGCACCCCAAGCTCTTCCTATTTATCCTCGATGATGCATCGTAGGCTCCGACACTTGCAACTACCACAGGTACAACAGTAGCCAAGAGTACACCCTGGATGTGTCACCTCACGCAGTTTTGCCTGGTGGCAGTTAGTTGGTTGTTAATCGGTGGGCGTTTTCGGGAGTCGGGTTACATACACATACATGCCCCTGCACACCAAGCTCTGCCTATCTATCCTCGATGACGCGTCGTAGGCTCCAACACTTGCAACTACAGATACAATAGCCAAGAATACACTGCGAGTGTGCACCTCTCGCGCTGGTTTGGCCTGTTACTATGCTGCTGGGCAACAGTAGGTGGCGGTTGTTGTTGGTTGTCGTCGTGGTGGGTGTGGACGGGAGTCGGGATACATATATGCGCCCGCACCCCAAACTCTACCTATCCATCCTCCGTGATGCATATCGCAGGCCCCGATACAAGCCATCCATAGAGTATACTGCGGATGTGCCACCTCACGCGCATGGTTTGCCTGCTGCTGCTGCTGCTGGGCGACATGGCCTCAGCGATGTACAACAGCCTGCTTGTTGTACTCGTAGCACGCTCAATACGATATCTGTGCTCAGCAGCAGTTGTAACGGCACTGTTGGCCAATCACGGCCATTTTGCAAGTCATACGGTAAGTCATAGGAGCTCTGCTTTGATCGGTAGAAGCTCGAAAAGTCTAGTCTGTTTTTACGTTGTTTTTTTGCTTGTAAAATATCTCTTGGCCCAGTGCCTTCATTCTTCATTCATGTAATATTTTTCTGCCTGCTTGGAATACGTTCCCACCGGTCAGAAAGAAAAAAAACGAACAGCAGAGCTTCCCTCTTAGCCTTGTACGCCGCCCGCCCGTCTCGCGACCACCTCACCACCGATTGGGTCCGGATAAAGTTATCCTCCCTCTCTGCCACAGTGAGCGTCGTCGCCCGCCTCGCGTGAAGCCCGGTGCTCACCGTGGCCCTTCTTCGCCACTTCGACAAACTTGGTGCTCAAACTGCATTGAAGTCTCTTTGAAGTTTAGTTTGGTCACAAAAATAAGCACAGCTTAAATATTATTTCGCATATCAAAACGACCTTTATATCTCGTATATGGTGCAAGCGGAGCCTGACAAGGAGGTCAGACAGAGCCCATTGGTGCTTCCTACGTGTCTCGAGACACACGCGACGCCTAGCCATGCAAACGGCGACGGCGCTCCTTGCAACACCCCCTCTACGTGCTAGCACCCGCTGACACCCGCGGCGGCGCCGGGCTCGCCTGCGGTAGCGTGTTCTGACTACACGCACGCGCACGAAACGAAATAAAATGGCTTCAGATTATATAAAGGCAACGCTTGACTCGTACCTGGTACATATGTTCGTTTGAACACGAGCACACACTGCACAGCAGTATAAGAAGGCGCTTCTATTGACGAACGCAGTGTTTGTTCGAAAATATAAGCTGTACCGGGACATTGTTTGTTTTCCAGAAAACGGTATACCTTGACAGAAAATATCATATGACTTGGGTTTGGTGTGCCCTGACCATCTCGTTTGTCTTTACGTACCGTAAACTGGCAAAAATACGATGGTGTACCGTTTTTTGAATTTTTGCAAGTGAGACGGACGGACATGGATGATTCACCAAAAAAAGGTATACCTTGACAGAAAATGCCATCTTACTTGGGTTGGGTGTACCCTGATGGCCTGGTATGAGTTTTTTGTACCGTAAAGTGGCAAAAAAGCGCTGGTGTACCGTTTTTTGTCATTTTTTTTCCGTTAGGTCAGGAAATTAATTTGGCGTTTGGATTACCTAACCCTAGGGAATATTGCTATAAAGATCGTCCACCCACCAGAGAGGAGAATCCCACAAAAACCCTCCAGTTTGTCAGTCCCGGCCGTTCACGCAGCCGTCTCCGCTGAGCACAGCCACGACCGTCGACCTTGCTGTGTGTGACCCGCTGCTGGGGCATTGCCACACGGGCTTGCCAAAAACATGTAAACACACCCACACGTTTTTCTGTCGCAAGAGGTTGGTTCAGCTTTCAATTCGTCGCACGTATTGTCTCCATTCCCCTCTATAATCGAGACTATTAATAAGAGCTTACAACGAGGCAGAAAGCATTTAATTTTTAAACATTTAAAACACGCTCGAGTTTGAATTTGAAATGCTTTAATCGTCCAACATACGCCAGGGAAAACCTCCACCAAAAAAACCTGTGCAACGAGCGACAGCCACCTACATCTCATAAACAACCTCTCTCTCCCAAAGCCGAGTCGAGTGCACTGCTCACCAGGGCTAGCCTGGTATCGAAACTGTGTTTAATCATGGCCGCGAGGAAAAAGCGTTGTATTTGCCGCGAACAAGTGTGTATCGGCGCGGGAGATGGAGCTACGATCAGATTGCCGCAAGACACGGAGGCCAAAAATGCTTGTCTTCACCACCTCGGGGTAGACGTCGACGAGTACGACAAGTTGGATGGAAGGGTTTCCCTTCTACACTTTCCGCCCGCCAGCCTATCGTGCAAAAAAAACGGCCCACAGTATTCTTGATCTACAACCAAACGTTTCGCTGAAGGAGGGTGCCGAGCCAAGCCAGACTGCGGAGGAGATTCGACAGGTAATGCAAGGGGCCTTGGGCCTCTCCATGAAGTAGGAGGCGACTGCTTGGTGTCTGAAGAACGAATCATTGGGGAATACCATCCGGATAGCAGCGTTGGAGGCGGAAAACCGCCGCATGAAGGAAGATGTGGCGGCCGGTCGCCAGCGCATGAAGGAAACCCGAGAAGGGCACGCTGATCAACAGGCACGGGGGGGATCTGGGGATCGAGGCCCAGGACCGGCCATTGACTGTACCATCCTATCTGGGCTGGATCCGGTACATTCACGAAGCCTCTGTGGTTTACCTGGCATGGAGCCCTTACAGGTAAGATGTATGTGCGTCACCTTTGTGTTGCCGTTGCGGAACACACAGCTGTATTTCGTGCCGAACTTCGCAAATTTAAGGCTACGTTGCACACTTGTTCTGCCCCACACTACCCCCGCAAAGTGAGCTCCTCGAGAAGGGGTTGACTCTTTCATATGAGACGGGCGATAGTGTACCAGAGGACGGCCATGTTTGTACTGGCTCAAGTTCCAATTTAATACACCTGCACCCCCCCCCCCCCCGCTGTATTATATACGTGGTACATATAGGTTGGGTTGGCGTCGGTTGTCGACGACGCTGTGAACACGCCTCTCACTACGTGAGCCAGACAGCCAGCATACCTTTTTGTTGTTGTTTTTGGCGGTTACCACGGCTGGCGGTGGAGTCACATATATCTTGTGCGGGTTCAACCTTCACTCCTCACCAGGGGGATTAATGTATCACGTCGTGTGTATATGGTGGGGCATCCACGAGGCAGTGGCATAGTAAACCCGTTGGTGTGTCTGGAAGTGGCCATACCATAAATTGATTCAATTCATTGATGCTGTCATGTATATGCAAGAAAATCCTCCCCGTAATCGGTCCTTAGTCGGAAGCACCTCACCCTCCAAGCGACTCGCCCAACACCCCACGGCGCTTCGCGCTTGGTGCAACCAATGCCGGTGTCGGTTAAAACCCCGACGTGCTCCGTCCCGGCATTGTAGGGATTCGAGGGTTTATGGTTACATGACCACGGCCATGCACGAGAACGAGTACACCCCCCCCCCCCCCCCCCCCCCTTAACGCCCCCCCCCCCCCCCCCCCCCCCCCCCCCCCCCCCCCCCCCCCCCCCCCCCCCTTTTATCGCATGAAATTGTAAGAGTAGACCCCCCCTACCCTTCTGGACCGGTTCAATTTGTATTTTTAAAATAACAAACACCGCCGCGCACGCACGAACACGCAGGCTTTGTACGACCTCGTCAATTATTCTGGCGCCGCGGAGAACATGGTTTTTTATAGCGGAGGAGGGGACGCGGATGAAGACTAACGGACGCAAAGGCGGGAAAAGGTTTTCCGGGGTGTTAATGGGCTTTTCTTCACGTTGTTTATTTTGCAAACGGGAGTTCACATAGTTGTTGCTTCGTCTCTATTCGGCGTTAACGAGACAACTGGTGGACGCGGGTTCGCTTGGCTGGGGCCTTGCGGCCTTCCATGCGTTTGCCTCGCGTGGACGAAGTGGGGCGTACGGCCCTGCCTAACTTTCGTAGGAGGAACATGGGGGGCGTTGTTCTCGTTCTCGATGCGACGGAAGTGGAGACTACGCGCATGTGGCTAACCCTAATCCTAGCTACGCGCATGTGGCGGACAGATATTGCGCACGTGCTGTGGTCCGAATACAAACAGAGGCCCACGGCAAAGGTTATGGTTGGTGTGACTCCTGCAGGTGCAGTTTGCCATGTTTCCAATGCCTACGGGGGGAGATTGACAGACTCCGGGCTTGTAAGAGAGTCTGGGCTTGTAGACGAGCTTGTCGTGGCGGGGATTGGGGGTGGCAACGGCTTCTCCGTGATGGCAGACAGGGGATTCAACCCTCTCGGCATCTACTTGGCTCGTGTCGGCCTAAATCTTGTGGTACCGCCAGGCAAGCGCACGCAGAAGGGGGAAGCTCAGTTCACCGCCATACATGCAGAGCAAACTAAGCGGACGGCTAATCTTCGCGTTCACGTCGAACGAGCCATCGGCGCCTTGAGGGAGTGGGACTTTCTCCACACGAAGTTCACCTCGAAGCAGATGGATTTGATTGACCCCTGCTTCCAGGTTTGCGCCTCCCTCGTTAACACGACGCGCCAGGCATTTGCGAGTGGGCGGTAAGAGGGTGGCAGTGTTTCGAATGTACAGCAGATAGATGGAGTTCATGTGCTTATGGGGCCCGGATGACTTGGGAGAGTGGTGTTAGTCACGGCTGTAACGACTACAGAAAGACCCCTAAAGCTGGGTTATATCTTGTGCGATAAAAAAACTAATGGAATCATTCCCCGGCAAACTGGCGGGACAGTGTGAAGGACAGACGCTGGTTTCTATGGACGGGGTGGATTGAAGTCGCAACCAGTATTGTCCTTCGTCAAGCATACACGCGACAACCCACGCCGACCACGAAGTCATTGGAGCGTTCCACCAGCGTCGCGGCACACCCGGCGTTGTTTCGGAATGGGATCAATTTTAATGAGAGGGAGAAATACATGTAGATATTCGTCGATGTCGACGGTGTCCACAAGTTCTACGCCCGCTACACGTTGGTTTTATCGGAAGAGCATGATCTGCTCCTCGTGCCTTTGAAGATCTTGCTTGTCTACGCCCCACCCCCCCCCCGCCCCTCCAGGGGTCAGTTCGCTTCGTCGTCGTCGTCTTCTTGGCGTCTCACGCGTGCCGGTAGAAGTCTAGTAGCCAACTTCTCGCTGTTCAGATAACCCCTAGTCCCTAATGTGACCTTCGACAGGGGAGTCGTAGAATACATTGGCCAGTGCGTTTTGCTTTTGGCTAAGACTAGCACCCTCGTCGATTGTTTTCGCGCGACAGCCCACTTTCCACCGCAGGGATGAGGGTTGAAGTCTTTCTCGCGGTGACAGGAAGCAACTCCCCGCGTGGATGCGGCCTCTTCTTTGTCCCTCTTCTTGGGGACGTCCAATTTCTGGGCTCTGGGGTCGCGCGTATCCCTACGTGCGTCGGTAAAATCAGATACACGCATCTTCCAGTACCTGTTGTCTTCCTTGTGTCGCCCTCCGCGGCAGTGGTTTAAAATCCACTTGCACGTACGGCCCGTCGGCCTAGTTACGTCTTGATGACGCAGTTTTTCTGTTGACACCTGCAACAGACGCACGAGATGCAGCAGCATACACACGTGGTGGCACCCCCCCCGCGCCCCCGCCGTGCATTGGCAGTTCGCTTTTTGGACACTGGTCGCGATTGTTCTCTCTACGTTGCTGTTTGGAGGAAGTTCGTCTGCGTTCCCGTCGTCCGGAGTGGCGGTCACCTCGCCTTCGTCACCTCCAAGCTTGTGCACAGTCAGGAGTACGTAGACGTTGTAGTGTCCTTTCATTTTGGACTTGTTGACCCTGCGGGTCGTTGACGTGGAAGCACGTGTGCAGGAGTGGACAAGAGAACTCTCAAGGCGAAACTACGAATTACACCGACACGTTTCGTGTCTTCCTAGAAGAGGCGGGGTGGCCGAAGTCAGTCTTTTGGCTGGCCCAGACATTAACGGCCCGGCGTTCGCAGAAAACTTGGCTCGTTTACCAACTTAGTGCCACCCAAGCATTTTTTACGGCACCCCTTTCTAGTACGCCGCCAAGTGAAGCCCGTTTTGAGATTAGACGACAATTTGTTTTTTTTTCATAACAATATTCCGCAACCACAACCAAATCCGTATTTAGTGCGCTGGTCGTAGAATCAGTGGACATCATCGCGTATTTAGTGCGCTGGTCGTAGAATCAGTGGATATCATCGCGTGCCATATTTGCTTCTGGATAGTGATTCTGCACACCCTATATCTTAAGTGTAGCTTGAATTCGACGATGGTAATAAATTCCACGATTGGCCATATCTGAAAGAACGTGGACACGTAGAGCCAGTGGCATCCTCGATTGAACGTCAGTATGTACGTCAATACGTCCACTGTTTGAGGGTGCTGGGGTGGGGTGAAGTACGGAGAACTTTTGATGCAAAACAAAAAGAAGTAATTCGGGAAAATATTGTGCTGCCGATCTAAACCCATAACCCTACTATTACGGGGGTCCATAGTTAACGGGACCAAATTTTGCTCGTAAAAATATGTAAATATATACGTACCACAGGTCCTGTTAACTATGTACCCCCGTAGTACTAATCAGGCGAACGCGCCCACCCAGCTAACAGCCAACGCAGATATCATCGCTTCGACTGTCTGGTCAATAGTCTGTGCTTGTTTCTGCTTTACCCGCGGCCGTTCGCGAGGATCGACCACCCAAACGACAAGCCTGGCGCGTATGAAATAACACATCGCGAGACATCGCCTACATTAGGAGAAACGAGTCGAGCTGTAGCGGTTGAAGCTTAATACGAAACGGTTTTGGCGACCAAGCCATTGTCACTGTCGGTTTTGCTCGAAACGACGAGTATATTTCGCGCACGGTTGAACATGTTGTCCCTATGGCGACAACATGTTCCAACACGGTTTGTGTCAGCGGACAAGCACTCGTCTTGTACATCAACCGCTTTTTCGACCTGCGCACGGTAAGTTGCAACGTCTTATCGGGCACGGGACTGCAAGTCGTATCTCCTAGTGCACGCCATTGTCGACACTATCGCTGGTGGGATAGGAAACGGACCTACTACGCCGGACAAGCTGTTGCGGAGCGGCCGACTTTTACCCGTGCGATGTGCAAATCCGCTGTGTCTCAGAGGTTCGCACAAATAAACCGCCTCCGTTGTTAATGCTAAAACCCTATATTTCCGTAACCGAATGGCGTATCGAGCTCACCTCAACTTTAACCACACCGTCGAATCCGGCCCTTCAGCGACGCCCAACCCAGCAAGTATCCCTGCGTCCATCGTGCGTTGAGTACCACGGTAGAACACTCGGTTCGGGGGGTAATTGTAGCCAGTCCAGGATGATGGACAGCTGAACTTCTGGGAGGACTTCTCGTAGCGTTTGGGGTTGCCCCGTAACCCCTCGTCGTCCGAGGGTAAGTCGGGCATTACGGCTCGAGTCCTTCCTGCGACCGTTGTGGTGTCGGCAGGCAATCGGAGGAGTGCATCTGCTGTTGCAGGCGCGAACGTAATGAAAGTGTGCAAGCAGCACCTTGCGAGGGATACTAGTTTATTCATTCTTTGCGCTGCTCACACCCGCGCGCTCCATACACCTGAATACCTGTATGTGTAAAGTATCCCACGGGAGGTTTCCACAAAGAAGACACGACATGTGACACGGCGGGGTTGGTCGTTCAACTCATACAATTGGAAATGAGACGTTGCACTCGAAATCGGGTAAATGTTTTCCCGAAAAAATACGTGACGGGCGTCGCGGTTCTGATCCGTTCGAAATCGCGACACGGGGTTCGAACATTGTGACTTCCCTTTCGTATCTCTCCATCACAACAGGACGAGCCGTGTCGACTCTTGAACAAGGCTCATTCGCCGCAAAGATACTTTATAAAGCGTGCATGGGTGTATATCCCAAATAAAGATAACACAGGACGAACTCATAATATCGACAACCACGTGGGGACGCAGACAAACACCATGCTCACGTTCAACAGCTCCCTGAGCCTAGGCGCCGTCCAGGTACCAACGTCTTCGCCAGCTTGTGGGAAAAAGAGACGCAATAGCGGGATTCGATATTGACACTCCCTGTTGGCCAATCGATGGACGCATGTAATCAGGAACACCAGCCAGTCGCCCCGCTACCAAGCGCGGTCTAGACGGGGGGAGGTCGAGGCGCTGGGGGTAAGTGACTCGAAACCTCTTCCAGTGGGGGGTTCCATTGTTGAAGTGTGACGGGAGACATGGAGCCAGATGCTATCCTGCACGCCGTAGCTGGAGGATGCAGGTGTCCTGCATGCATAGGGGGCGTGGGAAAGGGATTGGACGCGTACTTTGGACTAACGTGGTTGTTGGATTCGGGCAACAACTTTGGCGATGGATTTCAACTGTCACCGCGCCGGGTTGCGTACCAAGCGCAGCCTTACCAAAGCGAAGAAATGGACGATCGTTGCAAGGATTATTCCCCGTTTTTTTTCAGCGGCCCGTAACGCTCTTTCGTCCGTCGAGCTGCACACCAATCTCAAACCTGTAGTACAACAGGCATCGAACGACGTAGGCACATTTTCTTTCTACACGGACGTGCACTACAAAATCAAGCGTCGCTGGGATTGCAGTTGATCAGGCCTCACTCGATGCTCTATAGGCCATAGCGGTGGCAGGACCACTGGCGTCGTATCTCATTCTTTTTGTTTCGATTTTACCTTGGTTTGAGTACGGTACGGTCGGCCCTCCCACTGTAAACCTCTAAATCAAATCCTTGTGACGGCGCAGCGAGAACGGGGTGCATATTTCTTGCGCACAACGTATGTTGTATTCAACAGCAACAGGCTATGTCGCCGCTGTAGTGTGAGGATTCTGCTATGCTGCGAGCCCCCCCTGGCTGATAAAGCTTGCAGCGTTGACGATTGTTCTGTTACGTGCTTCGATCCATATAACTTATATACGTGCGCTTACCCGTGATAGCTTGGAGGGACGGCGATGTAGCTATCCCCGACAGGTGTTCAGTTTCGCCCGTCGTCGGCATCCAGACAACCTGGTGCTGGAGCATGTCCCGGTCTCTGTTGGTACCCTCTACAACAGCCGCAGCCCCTCCCAGGTCAGGGAAGCGGGAAACTACGGCGGCAGCAAGGTGTGAGATCCACATATCTTGACCGTCACTGCTGTTGTTTCAGGATTTCTCCCGCCGGAGAGGGCGATATCCACGGCGACGCTCGGGTCGATCCCCTTGAACTTGTTGTAGTCGTTCCCGGCCAGAGTCGCGAAGTCGTACAAACGATCCTGTACGACGTCTGCGGGAAACGTCGAGCCGTCGCCCATGCCGTGCAATTTCCACAGGAAGGGTCCTCGTCCTTTTCCACGGAGCACTGCAGTAGGAGGGCGGAGTATAAGGTCTCTGCTGATCACCTGTCCACCAAGGATGCCGTTGCGAGACGACATTTCCCATTGAAGGGATTCTACACCTAGCACCACGAGGTCAGAATCGGTACCGTGCACGATGCACCTCGTACTTTCACGGTAGAAGCCTCATACGGAGCTGTTATGACTTCGGCCGGTGTTATACGGCAGATGATGGCGGACACCCTGGCAATCACACGAGGTGGAAATGACGCCGCTTGTTTCGCATATTTACTCGCGGCGTCTGCATCACCCTTCCGATTTTCTTCGTGGCACTGCTTGAGAGCTGTCTCGCGTCTTTCCTTCCGCCTGTCCGACGTGCCCCCCTTCGCTGGCGGCGACTTGCCGTCAAAGACGAAGGTCACATCCCACCTTTCGTCTGTCAATAAATCGACATACCTTTTCATGGCCAGGGCAAGCGGTACAACGTCGTCGTGTATCACCAGCTTGAGAGCTGCGTCTCTGTTTTCAACCGACTTGTGCAGAAGGAAGCCACCGTCGACGATCATCCGGCCCCCATCGCCGTTCCGGAGGTCAACGTACTACGATGCGTCTTGCTTGAAAAACTTCAGCAGTCCTTTCACCCCCATGGAAGTCGCTGCTATTCTCTCAAGGGAGCAAGCACGTAGTGGCCGGTGCGTGCTAATTGCTAATCTCGTGTGTGCCGGCCTTGTATTCGGCAGTGGCAACAAAAAAATGCGGCGCGATCGGGTTTGGCCGCATTTATTATATTCGCCCTTCTCTCCTCTCACTTTCCCACCGCAGTAGTAACTATGGCCCTCCTGATTCTAGCAGCGAGGGACTTATACCCCTTCTTCCACGCTACGCGCTGCACAGCGGTTGCTTCCAGTTTTTCCATTCTTTTGAAAACACATTTAAAGTCACGGTGGGATTGGATTTCAGCAGCAACAATCGAGCAGCATCCGAGGGTGACCACTATACCACCTTACCTCCCAGCTCGACTATAGTATTTCTTCGTTGAAAAACAGTCTGAGCTAGCTATTAATTGTAAAGCCGTAAGAAAATGCTCTGCTGAGCACATGACTGTTTAGGAAATGGTCGCAACTGCTGTTGGCATGACAACAAATCGAGATACGACAACCGAACTGGTCTGCGTTTCTTTGGCGAAGCTGACGGAATAATTAGTGTGTTTCTCCTGCTCAGCAGTGGGTAAGGTGTTCGTTGCGGATGCTTCGATCACGTGTGTCATTGGTTGCACATGCCGTCGGCCCCCTCAGTAACAGTGTACGTCCCAGGGTCACTTTGCCCGTTATTTCGTTTGCATGCAGCAAGGTTGTTGCGGACGTGTATGTGGCAGCCTTGCAGGCCACCGCCGCGCGCGCTTCAAGGCACACGCCTCATCATATCATACGGACAAAATATGCTACTTCGGCATCGCTGCTTCCTACGAACGTCCCACTGTGCACCTTCTTCATTTTCCAAATGTCAATTCCTAGTACTATTCAAGTGTAAAGAAAAGAGTAATTATTGTTATGTATAGACGGCCCAGCTCATCATGGAGTACAGCTTGTGAAGGTTGGGTGGCACGAGTGTCGAACGAAGGGTCACGGATAAGTTCCCAGGGGCACGGAGGAGTTATACTACGTCCGGGATGGTGACCCCCTGCGATTGTCGATGAACTGAGACCGCACTTGCTGCATACCGATAACTGTATAACGTGAGCATCACCGGCGCAACAAGCGATGGCACGCGCAAACCGCACATAGGTCGTCGCAAGTACACGCAGCCCTTTCACGCCGGCTCTGTGGAAAGGACACCCGCCAGGTAATAGCATTGCGCGCATAAGTTGATGGATATATTTATATATATATATATATATATGTAGGAAGCCTGTTGAACACGGAGTTCGTATGCGAAATAGAATTCAGAGCTTCAAATGTCGCCACGCACCACCCCTAGAATGGAAGTGATCGCGGGATCCGGGGGAGACCAAAAACACAGAATGTACTGGAATTACGCAATGCCATCGCCCGCAAAACTGTCACACAGTTTCGCCGCCGTCCCATCTGTTCATCATGACGCCAACGGCAGCTATCATGCAGAAGGCACACATATGACTTGGTACAACACGGCTTTCGGCGACATGTTTGTGTTGTGAACACCTCGTGTTTTGTACAGGGGGTGCAGTTACCTACTGCTAGTCGAGGAACTAACTAGACGAGTCACTCGCCAGAGCTAAGCATACTACGGCATATCCTCAATGACAGCCGGCCGTAGGGTACTACCAGTAACAACGTGATTCGCAAGGTGCCTGCGGTCTACAACGGAGATGTCAGAACGACGCCCTAGACCTGGTGTCCATGGTTCCCATTCCCACTGTAACTATCACCAGAGTTCCATGCCCCTGAACCCGGCGCGGCACCACTGTTCCACGAGCCGGTGCCACGCGGAGCACCAGACCCCCAGGACCCTGAGCCCCCCTGGCGTCTGAGTTCCACGCCCCAGAGTTCTGCACACGACGCGTGTCCCAGTTCCCCGAGCTAGGCGCGTTTTGGTGATTACTCTCACCAGCGTAGGAATTCGACGCCCCCTCTGAGCTGAGACCTTGCGACGCACTCCACGCGCTAGCGGTCATCAGTTCTTCTCCCCGCGCCGTCCTCAGCGTGTTGCTCCTGGGTGGCGTGGGTTGCGAAATATTTCTTGTGCTAGACGGCTTGGATCTATGTATGGGTAGGGATGGAGGGTGGGCAGAGGAGGGGAGTGCGGGGGGGCGGGGACGGGGGGGGGGAGGGGGGTTGTGGGTGGGGCGTGTGCTGGGGGGGGTCGTCGTTGTGGGGGGGGGGGGGGGGGCGGGGGGGGGCGGCTGAGAGGGGGGCGGTTGAGAGGAGGGGGGGGGGTGGGGTGTACTCATTATCGTGCATAGCATTAGTCATATGACCATAGACCCTCGCATCCCTACAACGCCGGGACGGAGCACGTCGGTTTTTCAACGGCCAGGCAGACATGGCTTGCACCAAGCGCGCAGCGCCGTGCGGTGTTGGGCAAGTCGCATGAAGGGTGATCTGCATCCGACTAAGAACCGCTCTAGAGTAGGATTTTCTTTTGTATGGATGACAGCAGCAATTACTTGATTTAATGTATGGTGAGGCCACCTCCAGAGACAGCAATGGGAGTACTTCGTAGCTGCCTCGTGGATGCCTCGCTATGTACACAAAACGTGACACGTTCATCCCCCTCGTGCGGAGTGAATGTTCACCCCGCACAAAGTGTATCTAACTTGACCGCCAGCCGTGGTAACCGCCAAAAAAATAAATAATACAAGAGTACCACAACAATGGTGCCCTGTCTGTCTAGCGCAGGCATTGAGAGGCGTGTTTTACAGCGTGGTCGCCACCCGACGCCAAGCCAAGGTATATTTATTTTCACCAGTTATATGGTATAGTCGGGGGGGGGGGGGGGGGGGCTGGGGTGGGGGGGGGTAACAGAGCGCCCAATACTATTTCGTTCCTTTCCTTGTCCGCCAGCACCAAATATTGGGGTTTAATTCCGCAAAGAAGAAGATATCACAATTTATTCCAAAAGAGTGGCCAACCGGGGGAAACACAGACCGCATGCGATGTGGAAAGGAGAAGTCTTCGATTATTACGCTTTACATATTTCCATGGCCGACAATCATGTGACAGGACTCTAGGCGACGTTGGCTCATCGTTTTACAAATGATGCTTGCAAGGTCTTCTTGTCCAACGAGAGTTTACAAATATTCCGGCTCGGATCACCTCTTGCCACGATAGCTGGCTAGCTCCTTCTCGCACGTTCGCTTCATCCTGCGTTCAGAAGCAGGCGTGCTTGCCAGACTGTTGCTCCTCGTTGGAGTGTTCAGGTCATCGGAGTCTGTTCCGCGTCTCTCCGGCATCGTTGCCCCCCTGCGGTATAAGGTGGTACATGCGGATATGGAAATCATGTCAACCGCATGTTACGCGAAGCCAACGCCTTCGCTCATACCTGCACACGCATCATGTGGAACTACCCACCATTACGTACGCACAGTACGATCAATGCTATGTGCATCTGTCGCGAGGGGGAGGAAACCACACTCACCTGCGGTGCGCGGGACGGCTGGGTGGAGGCCTCTGGGCAGCACGGCTGAAAGGCGCCTCCCTCTGCACCTCGCGAAACTCCCGTAGCATACACGCGATTCCCCACGGCCGGCTGCAACCACGTTTTCTTGTGCGCGGTGACATTCGCGTTGGACTGTTGCCACAAGGTCGGAGTGCACGCCAGCGAGGTCATCTTTCAGCGCAGCGCAATCACTTACGACGGCTGGAAAAACTTCGGCGACAGCTTTTCCGATGGATGGCATCAGCTGTTCAGCCACGCCGTTGGCCGTAAGCTTCGTCTCTTCCGCCGGACTGCCGCGAGTCCCGGGAGTCCCGGACAAATCGAGCTGCGAGGAAAACACGCCAGGTGCCAGCACAACGTGTTTCGTAGGAAATCAGCGCGTCGAAGTACGTTACGCAATTTCGTTCGCGTGGGCGGGGGTTTCACGGAATGCCGATCGATACGAGGTGGGTCAGCCGACAAATGGGCACACCATCCGACGGTCGAATCTCATTAATCAGAGCTAATTTAGGCAAAAAAAACTTGGGGGCACTGGCCCTGACAAAACACTACGCGAGCAGAAAAAAACAGGCATACAAAAATGAAGACCTTTTTACATTTGCGCTCGATCTCAACGAGTCATATCGAGGGAGTATATCTGGGCATTACAAAATAAACGAAGTACAAGTGTACAACCCTAACTCAATGACGTGCTAGGCAGCTCTGTCGCTAAACGGTCATGGAAACGCGGCAGCACATCGATGAAACTGGGAAACGCCCGTTTGTACTTGTGAGCACCGAGACGGAAGCGGTTCCATGATTCCCTCCTTGGTGCCAGGTTGAAACCCCCTACCGTTCATATCCGGAACACGCTTAGTCCACGCACCCCGAAAGCGCACCTTTGACATCTTTCCTATTATGTCCGATAGTTTCTTGGTTGAAGCGGCCAACGACCGCTGCGACGTGTCCAGCGCTTTCTTGGAGGATGTAGCGGTCTCCCGAGGATAAAGACACGGCAGTCCCGCAAACGCATAACGAAGGAAACACGTGGAGGGTCGCCGTTCATAATTATTTGGGCTAGAACACACGGAAACATTTGTAGAGAATTATGGGAGTCGATCCGCAGTCCAGTCAAGCAAACCTCTACACAGAGTATCGTATACCAGGCCACTGGACGCTCCAGAACGAAGACACGCACTTGACGGGATGGCGAGAAGTCGAAACGAACGACACGTCTCGAGGACAAGCTGGAGTCGAGAGTGACGAAAGCCATCCCCAATACAGGACGTTGATCGTCTTCTATTCTCGTTTACGACGCTGTGTTGAACGTCAATGACCGCAACCATCCCCGGCCAATCACGTGTCGGTTTTGTCGACCACGCACGGCTAGAACTTTTCTGAGACCCGTTTCTCGTGGGTAGCGAAGCAACAGCACCACCTTTGCCTTATAAGCCCAACCGCGGGGTGTTCTTGCGCGAGAAATATCACATTATACCTACCTGGCGACAGTATGAGCAACCTAGAGCCCGAAAAAAGAATACCGCCAGCTCTTTATAGAAGATTACGCACCCAAACGAGAAACAGGAAAAGGGGAGAAAAAGGGGGGATGTTCGAACATTTTCGTCAGCTGAGCTTTGTCGCAGAGAGGTTGCAATGTCATCTTCGCCGTGTCTAAACAATCATGCTTGACCTCCCTCATGAGCTTCTTCTTTTCGACCGTCATACTTTCTCCCATGTCCTTTTTCACAGAGGCTGACAGCCGAGACTCGAACGTAGACGCCTTGAAGAACGTTGACGCCAAGTCCGCCTGGAATGCTGTGCTTTTCATCACCTCTCGTGTTGCGTCGCCAGCCCCGACCTTGATGGTCTTGTAGACGACAGCGTCGTCCAAACGACCCCCTCCGGGTCGAGGAGGGCGCGATCGACTGACGGACCTCGTCTGCGAGCCGTCGCGTCCAGTACTTGATCGCGGAGCGTAGGGGTTGGACACAGCTTTATCAGGCCAAACCCCTGCCGATCCCCCGCCGTCGGTCGCCGTGCCTGCACCGACGTGAGGAGAGCCTGCAGAGACGTTTTGTCACGCGATTGCGGAGCGAAATAGTTAATAATAGTATCGGCCAGTCGAGCGCACGGTATGCAACTCTTTAAAACACTCACGCGGTACACGGCAGTAAAATTAAAATGGTCTCTCACCCGTGTCATCCTCGCGGAGGTCGATGGCCGGATGCCCAGGCTTCCCGCGTCGCCCTCGACTCGCCTGCTTGGACGAGGTTTTGGTGGACCGACCCACCTCGGCGACGGCACCCCACTGTTGCTTTGCCGGATCCTACCCAGCTCGGCCGCGTGCCTGATAGTCCTCAAGCTGAGCACGCGAGGACGCCTGCTTCGTGCCCACCGGGCCCGGATCACTGGGTTTGTCCGCACCTTGCATATGTTTCGCCTCCCCCCTCGGGGGGTCCGACGCATCCTGGTCGCTCCCCGCAGACCCATCGCCGCCGTCGTGGGAAACATCCTCGCTGACATCCCCACCTTGGACGACCCCGTCTCCAGTGCTGTCTTCCCCCGACGATCTATCCGATCCTTCGCCGGATTCTTGGTCGTGGCCCTCGCGGGTGCCTGATCCATTTCAAAATGAACAATAATGGGAGCACGGTATGGGCGGATGGTTTAGAGTTGTCATCATTGGCATGGACTCGCGACGTTGGTGCGGGGACCGGGCGTAGTCAACGGGGGGCCTAAAGGACTGCTTCCGTGTGCGAAGAAGGGCTAGCAAATACTTATAGCTCACCCGATAACCCTGCTGCCTCCGCTCCGCATCCGAGGCCGCAGAGGGACATGCACACCAAATGACACCGCGACCCGCAGCACGTCGTGTGATGTTCTACCCTTTGTCCACCACCAATGCAGGCTTCTCCTGCGGCACATTCCTTCTCTTCGTCGACTCATTCGCCGGCGCCGGACGATTCTGGGGCATCGTCTGTAAGTCTGGTGGCCTCGTGCGGTTGACAAAAACTAGCGCAACTGTCTGTGGTGGTGACGCACTTGTAACGAGAGGGCTTGTCCGGTGTGCCGTGGTGCTGCTGGCAACAGAGATTGTGGACGACCCACTTGCACTGGAAACACCTGTGCTGCCCCCCGGGTAATGATGGGTGTAGACAACCGGCCTGGATAGCGCATAAGAACTTGGTCGCCTGCTTCGAGTTTTGCCGTCCAGAAGCCATCGTGCCGATCCCCGTGTGGAAGAATAAACACCGAAGAGTAGATGATTTGACAAGTGTCTCTGATGGTGTTGATGGTGCAAGCTGAACGGCACTGCCCCCGTATAATCTGCGGAGAGTCTCGGCTTTGGGAGGGAGAGGATGTTTATGAGATGTAGGTGCCTGTCGCTCGTAACACGGGTTTTGCTGGAGGTTTCCCCTGGCGTATGTCGGACAATTGAAGCATTTTAAATTCAAGCTCGCATGTATTTGGAATGTTTTAAAATGAAACGCTTTCAGCGTGCTCGTAAGCTCTTACTTATAATTAGTCTCGACTAAAGAGAGGAATGCCGATAATACGTGCAACGAATTTTAAGATGAACCAAGCTCTTTCGACAGAGTGGGGCGTGTGGGTGTGTTTACATGTTTTTGGCAAAGCGGTGCCGCAATGCCCCTTCTGCGGATCACTCGTCGCAAGGTCGACGGTCGTGGCGGTGATCAGCGGGGAAGACTGCGAGGGCGACCGGGATTGACGAGGCGGATATTACGTGGGGTACTGCTCGCTGGTGCGTGTACGATCTTGAATGATTTCTATTGGGCTAGAAGATATGCATAAAAATATGAGGCGAGTATATTTTGAATTGAAACGAAAAGTGCAAGTCGATTGAGTTAAAACGAGATATTAGTAAGAATACCAGAGTATCTCCCCCCACCGCAGAAAAGGCAGGCGTCTGCACTCCCGAGGGTGTTGTATATATACCGCTTAAGATAGGTATCTCTCTGAGCTGCAAGCATAGGGGGTCATGTTAAGATCAACGCAGTTTTCCGGAGAAACTCGCCGACAGCAGGACGCGGGCAGCGTCATGTAGGCCGTCTCGATCGTCTACCTCGCGGGGGAATGATGCCGCCTGGGTCCTCGGTGTTTTCTAAATTTAATATTATAGTAATCATCACGGCGTTGGCTCTACGCACGTGGCCTTGATTTGTTTATCCGAAAACGAAGGACAAACTACAACAAGATACATCGAGCACGCGCTGTTCGCGCTGATGGACCCGCTGTTCGTGGGAGGCAGACGGGCTATTGGCATGCATGCGACGTTCGCGATGGGTCGCGTGCCTACTGCGCCCTGTCCGCAGCGTAGTCGAGGCGGCACGCTTTCTTCGGTGCTTGTGCCGCATCCGTGGGTCACTATTGTAAACAAGTTATTAATAATTGTCCTACGCGAACAGACAGCAGTGAATAGGCGTATTATGACATAATTGTTTCAGCGTTACACCTGATGACACCAATACGCTATAATACGCTCTCGTTTGTCACGTATTTTCAAAGGCAGTGATCGCACTCTTAGATACAGTATGGACATTGCTATTATAGTAATCATCAAACAATGCGAAGCCGCTCGAAGACGTGATCAGCATGCTGCTGGGTGAGCCTCTGGTTTACTGCTACGGTTTATATGTTCAGGTGCTTCGCGTGAGCGCTCCTCACGGCCGATGAAGCCCGTCTTTCCTCCAGCGGCACGGTCTGTACACAGGCTACTCCTTGGTCTGTGTGCGGCGCTGTGGAGTGCTCTCCCTAAGTGGTGCAGCAGTTCTTCTCCGCGGCGTGCCCGACGAGTTAAGAGTTTAACTCAAACCCCCGTCGAGACGACGTTCATCTTGCAGATTTTATACCTTCCTCCTCGGTAGACACAGACACAAAAAATATACGTCTTTTAATATGCTTCTTGTGGGCGCTGCTCGCGGCCGATCAAGAGCCCGTTTTTGCTCCAGCGGCACGGTGTGTACACAGGTTAAACTTTGGTCTGCGAGCGGCGCTGTCGCGCGCTCTCCCTCGTTCGTACAGCAGTTATCTTCCGCGGTGGCTCCGAGGAGTTGGAGTTGATCTCAAAACCCCGTCCAAACGATGGTTTATTACCTTTTTCGACGATTTTCTGGTGCCCGGAAAAAAAAAACTACGCCTTTTTAAATGCTTCGTGTGAGCGCTGCTGTCGGTCGATCAAACCCGTGTTTGCGCACACGGGACGGAGTTTACACAGGCTACACGTTGGTCCGCGTGCGGGGCTGTCGCGCGCTCTCCCTACTTCGTGCAGCAGTTTTTTTACGCAGCGTCTCCGAGGAGTTGGAGTTTCTGAGCTCAACAACACGTCGAAACGGCGTTCAGTTCACCTTGTAGATTTAGTGCCGTTTGCGACAATTTTTGGTGCCAGAAGAAAACTACGCTACTTTTTTAATGCTTCGTTCGAGCTCTGATCGCGGCCGATCAAGCCCGTCTTTTCGCCAGCGTCACATCGTGTAAACGGGCTACACTTTGGTGTGCGTGCAGCGCTGTAGCATGTTCTCCCTAGTTCGTGCAGCAGTTCTTCTCCGTGGCGCCCCAGAGGAGCCACAGTTAATATCAAAAACCCGTCGATACGACGTTCATCATGCAGAATCAATACCTTGCTTTATGGTGGACACAACAAAAATATACCCTTTTTTAGATGCTTCGTGGGAGCGCTGCTCGCGGCCGATCAAGCCCGTGTTTGCGCCAGCGGCACGTGGTTTACACAGGCTACACTTTGGTCTGCGTACGGGGCTGTCGCGCGCTCTCCCTAGTTCGTGCAGCAGTTGTTCTACGCAGCGTCTCCGAGGAGTTGGAGTTGAGCTCGAAACATCTTCGAAACGACGTCCATCTTGCATAATTATTACCGTTTTCGACAATTTTTTGGTGCCCATAAAAAACTACAGATTTTTAGATGCTTCGTGTGCGCGCTGCTCGCGGCCAATCAAGCCCGTGTTTGCGCCAGCGGCACATCGTGTACACAGGCTACACTCTGGTGTGCGTGCGGCGCTTGCGCGCGCTCTTCCTACTTCACTCGGCAGCTATTCTCCGTGGCGTCTCCGAGGAGTTGTAGCTGCGCTCAAATCAGTCGAAACGACGTCCATCATGCCGAATTATCACCGTTTGCGACACACTTTTTGGTGGACACAAAAAATAACATACCTTTTTTTAGATGCTTCGTGTGAGCGCTGCTCGCAGCCGATCAAGCCCGTGTTTGCGCCAGCGGCATACCGTGTACACAGGCTACACTCTGCTGTGCGTGCGGCGCTTTCGCGCGCTCTCCCTACTTCGCTCGGCAGCCATTCTACGCAGCGTCTCCGAGGAGTTGGAGTTGAGCTCAAAAACCCTTCGAAACGACGTCCATCTTGCAGAATTGTTACCGTTTTCAACAATTTTTTGGTGCCCATAAAAAACTACACATTTTTAGATGCTTCGTGTGAGCCCTGCTCGCGGCCGACTATGCCCGTGTTTGCGCCAGCGGCACACCGTGTACACAGGCTGCACTCTGGTGTGCGTGCGGCGCTTTCGCGCGCTCTCCTTACTTCACTCGGCAGCTTTTCTCCGTGGCGTCTCCGAGAAGTTGCAGCTGCGCTCAAATCAGTCAAAACGACGTTCATCTAGCAGAATTATTACCGTTTGCGACACTTTTTGGAGGCCAGAAAAGATGGCGATTTTTAGATGCTTCGTGCGAGCGCTGCTCGTGGCCGATTGAGCTAATTTTTGGGCCAGTACCTCGGGGTGGGTCCACACTACACTTTGGGATGCATGGGGCGCCGTCGGACGCTGTGTAGGTCGCGCTAGAAGGTGTTGAGTGGGCGGCAGTGCTTGGAAAACTTAACAATTCCGAACTTATTCGGATTAATTCCGAATTATGCTTCCGAAAATGGCCGCGCCCCAGATGGCGAATAGCCCAAAGGGATCGTAATGCAGGAACCTTTGAATAGTAGTAGGCAGGTGCATTACCCAGCTAGCAAAATAGGGTATCAACTAATCAATTTTTAATTTAATCAGTCGAACTCACAAGTTGACGTATTTTCGTCGACTTGCTTATTATTTTTTTTAATTTTGTTTTTTCATCATCACTTTTACTTTCCAGCCCACTCGTAGGAGGTTTTACCCTCGACGATCTTCTGGACAAGCCGTGGTCACAGGTGTCGTCCCTTCTCCCCCCGGTATGTGCCTTTAGTTTTTATCGCGCATAGGGTTCAGCATTCCCACTGCTCGCCGATTTTCATCGAATGTACAGCTAACTCACGCTCTCGCGTTTTCCGCTAATCAATTTTATGCAAGAAAAAGTCCCCACGACCATGCACTCGGTGAGACTCGAACTCACGAAATTGATCTTGATAGGCTCGCGGAACACCTACCAAGCCACCGGGGACGCCGGCTATAGCACCTGGTCAGTGGTATGAACTTGTTGGGCACCAAATTTACTTCTGCTAGAAATAGCTGTGCTGGTGGTGTTGATCAGCAGCTGGTTGATGATCTGTTTGTATATATATATATATATATATTTTTTTTTTTTAATTTATTTTTTTTATCCATCACTTTTACTTCCCAGCCCACTCGTACGAGGTGTTACCCTCGGCGATCTTCTGGACAAGCTGTGGTCACAGGTGTCGTCCCTTCTCCCCCCCGGTACGTGCCTTTTATTTTTGTCGCGCATAGGGTTCAGCATTCCCACTGCTCGTCGATTTTCATCGAATGTAGCCAACTCACGCTTTCGCGCTTTCCGCTTATCAATTTTTTATGCAAGAAAAAGTCCCTGTGAGCATGCACTCGGTGGGACTTGAACCCACGAAATTGATCTTGACAGGCACGCGGACCACCCACCAAGCCACCGGGGACGCCGGCTATATATACTTTCAAATGAAGGTAAGCACAAATATTACTATCTACGAAAAAGAACGAAAATTACTACCAAGTACGGCACGGACACTGGTTGTGCTGGATGTCGACGGGTAGAAAGAACGGTTTAATGTGAAGAAAACAACAACAACGTAGTAAGTCAACTGTATACCTGGTGGTGTTGTTTTTTCTTTTCATATCTTCAAACTTTATTTCCGCTCGCAACTGAAAGCAGAGTATCATAACACAACACCTGCCACAGGCTTCCACGATGACACCAGTAGTACTGGTGTGGCCAAAACAATTTCAGGAGGCATGCATGCCATCAAGCGGGACGCAAAACGTGCGCTGTCAATGATGTAGGGCCGAGTGTTACACATTGAAACCTAGAACTTGGTGTCAGTCAAAGCATGTTAGTGGCAACGCCAAGTTGCTGTCTGTCAAGGGGTGAAAGTGCTGTCTCCCATTACTAACATCTTTGGTGTGACCGGCACGGACGCCATGGATGCCTATCTCACGGGCGGGGTCGATCGGCCAGCACCGGCACTAGAATCACCACCGCCGCCACCACCTACACCTACACCACCACCAGTAACACAGCGCAAGCACAAAACCATCAGAACAGCCACCGTGACTGCTGGCAACGCAACAACAGTGCTTGGGGCAGGGGTGGAAGAAATCAGAAGACGTCGCCCGTGTAGTGGCAGCACTTCTCGGGGATTGGGCTGCGCGGGTCGAGAAGAAAACGTCTGCGTCGGGACGACTCCCTTCGCGGAACCAGCAGTGTGCGGGAGATTCTTCACGTACAACCGGGCCGATCCGGCGGCGGGAAAGAAGAAAAACATATTTGCCGTCCCGTCCCGACGAAGAAAAAGAAAATTACCGTCCTGTCCCGCCGTTGGAAAAAATATTTACCGTCCCGTCCCGCCGAGGAAAAAAATATATACCGTCCCGTCCCGCCGAGGAAACCAATATTCACCGTCCCGTCCCGCCGAGGGAATAATCCGTCCCGCCGACGAGAAAAATATTTACCGTCCTGTCCCGTCGTGAAAATCAGCCCCCTTGACGTTTACCGTCCCGTCCGGTCGAGAAATTAGGCACCCGCTGTCCCATCCCGTCCCCTCCCGCCAATTTTTTATATCCTCATTTTACCGTCCCGTTTTCATTTGTTTTCCCGCCGAACCAGTCAAATTTGTCCCGTCCCGTCCCGTCACGATTTTCAGTCACTGTAGTAAGCCTTGCTTTTTTCCAAGGCTTATCACAGTGACTGAGAATCGTGACGGGACGGGACGGGACAGATCTGACTCGTTTGGCGGGAAACAAAATTAAAACGGGACCGGACGGGACAGGACAGCGGGTGCAAATTTTCTCGAAGGGACGGGACGATATATATTTTTTCCCTCGGCGGGACGGGACGATAATTTTTTCTTTCCTCGGTGGGACGAGACGGTAAATATTTTTTCCTCGGCGGGACGGGACAGTAAATATGTTTTCCAACGGCGGGGCGTGATTGTATTTTATTTTTCTTCGGCGGGGCGGGACGGTCTATATTGTTTTTCTCTGCTGAACGGGACGGTACATATATTTTTCTTCTTTCCCGCCGCAAGGTTGGCGCGGTTGTACGCGAAGAATTTCCCGCACACACTGCTGCTGGTTCCGCGAAGGGAGCCGTCCCGACGGAGACGTTCTCTTCTCGACCCGCTGCCCATGCCCCGACAAGTGCTGCCACTACACGTGCGACGTTTTCTGATTTCTCCCCACCCCTGCCCCAAGCACTGTTATGGCGATGTCACCTCATGGTGGCTGTTCTGATGGTTGTGCTTGCGCTGTTCTCTATTGTGGTTGTGGAAGGAGAGGTGGCGGCGGCGGTGGTGAGTCTAGCGCCGCTGCTGTGGTCGATCGACCCCGCCCGTGAGATAGGCATCCATGGTGTCCGGGCCGGTCACACCAAAGATGTTAGTAATAGGAGACAGTACTTTAACCCCTTGACAGACGGCAACTTTGCACTGACATGCTTTGACTGACACCAAACTACTAGTTTTTAATGTGTATCACTCGGCCTTACATCCTTGACAGCGCACACGGTTTGCGTCCCGCTTGGTGACATGTCTACTGACATCTTTTGGGCCACACCAGTACTGGTATGGCCATGAGTTGAGTGGTCTCTGCGCTGTTTGTGTGTGGTGGCGAGCCTGTGGCAGGTGTTGTATTGATACTGTCTTCAGTTGCGGATGGAAATACAAAGTATATATGCAGATTCATTAAAAAATATGAAGAGAAAAAACAACACCACCAGGTGTACCACTTACACTATTTAGTCGTAATTTTGATTTTGTTTTCGTGAATGGTGATATTTGTACTTATCTTCATTTGAAAGTATATTAAAACAAATCATCACAACCAGCTGCTGATCATGAACACCAGCACAACTTTTTCTGCAAAAAAAAATGAAGTGAATGTGGTACAGAGCAATTTCGTAACACGTATGTGTAAAATGAAGTCGATCAAATTACGTCATACAGTAGTTCGACTGGTTAATTGAATTATATATGGGTGATACCCAATTTCGCAAGCTAGGTATACACGCCTACTATACTGCCGTTTTACATTTCATTTGTAGTGCACAATTTATGGTAACACATGATGTTTATATAGGAATTACTATGGAAGTTTGGTACAACTCGGAATTTCTTGATTAATTTCGAAATTCGAGGTGGAAATCGATGGCAACAGACGTCCACGAATGTTTCCTGTAGGGAAAGAGGCAAGGTATGCCCGCCGGAGGCGGCGTCACGACGGGACGGGACGGGACGATATTTTCTACGGGAGAGATTTATCGGCAGGACGGGACGGTATTTTTTCGGTGTCACGGCGGGACCGAACGGTAATTTGTCGGTGTCACGGCGGCACGGGACGGTAATTTTCAAGGCTTATCACAGTGACTGAGAATCGTGACGGGACGGGACGGGACAGGTTTGACTCGTTTGGCGAGGAAAAAATGAAAACGGGACGGGACGGGACGGTAAAATGAGGACAAAAGAAGTTGGCGGGACAGGACGAGACGGGACGGTAAATATTTTTCCCCTCGGCGGGACGGGACGGTAACTTTGTTTTTCCTCGGCGGGACGGGACGGTAAATATGTTATTCCTCGGCGGGACGGGACGGTAAATATTTGTTTCCTCGGCGGGACGGGACGGTAATTATTTTTTTCCACGGCGGGACGGGACGGTAATTTTCATTTCGTCGGCGGAGCGGGCGACGGTAAATATGTTTTTCTTCTTTCCCGCCGCACCGTCGGCGCGGTTGTACGTGAAATATTTCCCGCACACTGCTGGTTCCGCGAAGGGAGCCGTCCCGACGCAGACGTTTTCTTCTCGACCCGAGCAACCCAAGCCCCGAGAAGTGCTGCCACTACACGGACGACGTCTTCTGATTTCTTCCACCCCTGCCCCAAGCACTGTTGTTGGATTGCCAGCTCATGTGGGCTGTTCTGACAGATGGTTGTGCCTGCGCTGTGTTACTGGTGGTTGTGGAGGTGGAGGTGGTGGCGGCGGCGGTGGTGATTCTAATGCCGCTGCTGGTCGATCGACCCCGCCCGTGAGATAGGCATCCATGGCGTCCGTGCCGGTCACACCAAAGATGTCAGGAGACAGCACTTGACAGACAGCAACTTTGCATTGACATCGACATGCTTTGACTGACACCAAACTACTAGGTTTCAATGGGTAACACTCGGCCCTACATCCTTGACAGCGCACGTTTTGCGTCCCGCTTGGTGACATGTCTACTGACATCTTTTGGGCCACACCAGTACTGGTGTGGCCATGAGTTGAGTGGTCTCTGCGCTGTTTGTGTGTGGTGGCGAGCCTGTGGCAGGTGTTGTATTGATACTGTCTTCAGTTGCCGATGGAAATACAAAGTATATATGCAGATTCATTAAAAAATATGAAGAGAAAAAACAACACCACGATGTGTACCACTTATACTATTTAGTCGTAATTTTGATTTTGTTTTCGTGAATGGTGATATTTGTACTTATCTTCATTTGAAAGTATATTAAAACAAATCATCACAACCAGCTGCTGATCATGAACACCAGCACAACTTTTTCTGCAAAAAAAAAATGAAGTGAATGTGGTACAGAGCAATTTCGTAACACGTATATATAAAATGAAGTCGATCAAATTACGTCATAGTTCGACTGGTTAATTGAATTATATATAGGTGATACCCAATTTCGCAAGCTAGGTATATACGCCTACTATACTGCCGTTTTACATTTCATTTGTAGTATGGGAGTTGTGCACAATCTATGGTAACACATGATGTTTATATAGGAATTACTATGGAAGTTTGGTACAACTCGGAATTTCTTGATTAATTTCGAAATTCGTGGTGGAAATCGATGGCAACAGACGTCCACGAATGTTTCCTGTAGGGAAAGAGGCAAGGTATGCCCGCCGGAGGCGGCGTCCCGACGGGACGGGACGGGACGATATTTCCTACGGGAGAGATTTATCGGCAGGACGGGACGGTATTTTTTCGGTGTCACGGCGGGACCGAACGGTAATTTGTCGGTGTCACGGCGGCACGGGACGGTAATTTTCAAGGCTTATCACAGTGACTGAGAATCGTGACGGGACGGGACGGGACAGGTTTGACTCGTTTGGCGAGGAAAAAATGAAAACGGGACGGGACGGGACGGTAAAATGAGGACAAAAGAAGTTGGCGGGACAGGACGGGACGGGACGGTAAATATTTTTCCCCTCGGCGGGACGGGACGGTAACTTTGTTTTTCCTCGGCGGGACGGGACGGTAAATATGTTTTTCCTCGGCGGGACGGTAAATATTTTTTTCCTCGGCGGGACGGGACGGTAATTATTTTTTTCCACGGCGGGACGGGACTGTAATTTTCTTTTTCGTCGGCGGAGCGGGCGACGGTAAATATGTTTTTCTTCTTTCCCGCCGCACCGTCGGCGCGGTTGTACGTGAAATATTTCCCGCACACTGCTGGTTCCGCGAAGGGAGCCGTCCCGACGCAGACGTTTTCTTCTCGACCCGCGCAGCCCAAGCCCCGAGAAGTGCTGCCACTACACGGACGACGTCTTCTGATTTCTTCCACCCCTGCCCCAAGCACTGTTGTTGGGTTGCCAGCTCATGTGGGCTGTTCTGACAGATGGTTGTGCTTGCGCTGTGTTACTGGTGGTTGTGGAGGTGGAGGTGGTGGCGGCGGCAGTGGTGATTCTAATGCCGCTGCTGGTCGATCGACCCCGCCCGTGAGATAGGCATCCATGGCGTCCGTGCCGGTCACACCAAAGATGTCAGGAGACAGCACTTGACAGACAGCAACTTTGTATTGACAGACATCGACATGCTTTGACTGACACCAAACTACTAGGTTTCAATGGCTAACACTCGGCCCTACATCCTTGACAGCGCACGTTTTGCGTCCCGCTTGATGGCATGTCGCCTGAAATCTTTTTGGGCCACACCAGTATTGGTGTGATCGTGAGTTGAGTGGTCTCTGTGCTGTTTGTGTGTGGTGGCGAGCCTGTGGCATGTGTTGTGTTATGATACTTTGCTTTCAGTTGCGAATGGAAATATGAAGTATGAATATTCTATAAAATATATGAAAAGAAAAAAACAACACCACCAGCTATATATACACTTACTACTTGGTAGTAATTTTCATTCTTTTTCGTAGGTGGTAATATTTGTACTTACCTTCATTAGAAAGTATTACAAACAAATCATCAACCAGCTGCTGATCAACACCACCAGCACAGCGTGTGTTAATCGACAACCACTTACGCTTGCGCTCTAGTGGTTCCGTTTCCAACGGCCCGTGTGATCGGGAACCTATCACGAAAACCAAACGAAAAATGTGTAATGATTCCCTTTCAAACATCCCGTGCGATCGGGATTAAGCCATTACTAATCGACCACTTTGTTTCCTTCCCCTCCGTTTGCGCGTAATTCGTCCACCTTTCGTTTTCGGGAGGGCAACAGTCATGCTCTCCGTGTCAACATTGTACCCCAACACCTCTTGTTGCGTTTCCCAGCTAGTCACCTTTTTGTTTTTTTCGAAAGCAACGGCTCCTCCCCTTCCGACCTCTCGCCCATAGCCTGCTCGCGGATTACCGCTAACCACCGAGACAAGTCCAAACACCGCGCCCCTTCCGGATCCCACTGAACCGCTATTGAGATGGCATCATCCATAAAAAAGCCACAAAGGCTGGGTCGTCCACCCCTCCCCCATTCCTTGGCCCCACAACACACTTTGCCGGCCACTGGGCTACTGGACGCCCCGTTGCCTGCGCAACCTTCACGTGCTCTACCGCGCGGTCTCCTTCCCTCGAGAACGACGCTGATGCTCTCGCGGTGTTGCGTTGCGCATGCTGCATCGCAGCTGACATCACGCCCCACCACCCCGGACTACCCCTCCACCCAACCTGCAAGCGCAAATCGACGAGAAGGTACTCCCCCAATACGTAGCCGAAAACCGCTGCACCGTCAGGTTCTACTGGGATCTGTCTGAACGCATTTTCGACGTCCATTTGTTTAAGAAGAATTCGCGCTCGATCCCCGAACTCAACCCTCAACACCAGTACCCTTCGCAAAACTTGATGCATCACCCCCGCCAGCGCACATGCCGGAATCTCATCCCAATCTGTCGTCGAGTTCACCGACCCGCGCCCATTTTCGTGCTCGAAGGTCAAGTCGTGGATTAGTCTTGGCTTGCTCTTCTACTACCCCAACTGGGGACACCCGCAGTCCCGGTACCTTCTCTGCTTGCTTCTTTGGGAAAACAATCACCCTGCCCCCCGCCACGTCCACAACCGCTTTTTCCCACATTGCGTTGCTAAATTTCCGCGCGCTTGAATGGCTTCCGTATGCAAGTTCCTGTGTAAGGTCCCCCCCTGGCCCAACGTCTTCCGGTACCCCGACGCGCGGTATGTGCCTCAACTTGTCGATTTCCGGGAATTGGTGCTTGTCCCCGAATAACGCTTGTACGCGCTCTGGGTCCGTGTGGGGTGCTGTCAACGAACCCCCCAACAATTGTACAACCCTCCGTACCCCCCCTTCCCCCGCCCCGGTTACTCGCAACAAAACTGCCCCAGCCGTCGTAGCTAAACCTCGCACTACGCTTGCCGCCTTCACCGGTTTTCCCGACACCTTCCGCAACAACCCCTGTGCAATCTCCCAACGCTTCTGATCTTCAACGCGCCGGCCGAATATCGCACCTGTTTCGGACGAAACCACCGACCCGGGAGTCGGACCCCCTTTTTGGCCAAGCGCCCAACCCGAACCCCCAGCCGCCGCCCTCGTCGCAGTCGCCCCAGAACTCGTGACGGTTGCTCGCTTGGTTGGCTCCGTTGTGCCACGGAGCCCGTGTCCTCATTTCTTCGCCGGCCCGTCGTTCCCCTCCCCTCCTTGTCCGTCCCCCGTCCTCCTCCCCCACCCTCCCCCGTCCCCCTCCCTCTTACGCTTCCCCAACCCGTGCCCGTCCCTCGGCAGATACGCATCCTTCGGGGTTTTGTAGCTGCCATCGTGCCTGTACCTGCACGGCAGCTCCCTCTTAGGCTCGTGGAGGCACGATATGTCCCCCAGGTGGATGGGTGCTGCCGTGACCCACGTATGTGTCCGCGAGAACAGTGGTAGGGGCAACGGGTAAACGTCGCTCGGCGCTGGAAACGTACCGATTTCCTGTTTCAGCATATGTGCTTGCGGCGGGGCCACCTACTCCGACCACTCCTGGAGGTCTTTGTTAAAGCATTGCACAAATTTTGCTTTAAACTGCTCCGACAGGGCCACCTGCGTGTTTTGCGCGTGGAACATCCTCACCCCTTGCGCGACCACCCGAAAACGCTCCACCAGCATATTCGTCCTACGCAGCGACGCTTGACCGAAGGCTTTGTTCCCGTCCACCACGTACTGCATGAGGTGCGTCAACAAAAGAAACAATGCCTCCACCCTGTGGTCCAGCGACACCTGCGCGCTCCCCTCCCCGAAGCCAAAATGGTCCCTCCGCGAGAAATTCCGCACATCAATGTTTCTCAATGCTGCTACCTGCTGTGCCCCTTCCCCCTTGACGATGAAACTCCCTGTAATCGTACCCAAGGCATCCGCCGAATCAAATGGTGGGGGTTTCCCATCCCCGCGCAATGATGAGCAGACTACTGTTGTGCGGTTGCCCTTGCGCCATATCGTCTCCGTTACTGATGGCTTGCTTCCCCGCTCCCCGCCTCTCCACCCCCATCCCTCTCCCCCCCCCCAACCTCGCAACCCGGACGAGAAAATCGATGGTCCTCCCTCCCCCCAATGCGGCCTGGTGCTGAGCAAGAAACTGATGCCGCCCCCCCACCCCGGAGTTGCTTCGTGCTGCGGCTGCCGGCGCAACCTCCGTGCTCCTCTCTCCCCCGGATTTGTCTCCTCCCCCGCCCACCCTCACTGTCCTTCGGGTGCCCCCAACTGCCGCTGTCGCGACCCCGGCACGTCTATCTCCCACTCGCTTACATCCCCGAACCCCCCCAGGCCTGACTGCTGCTGCTGCTGCTGCTGCTGCTGTGGTCCCCCCCCCCCCCGCGCCCGATGTATGCCCACCGTTCCTGTTGTGGTGCTAGGAGGTTGCACCGGCAGCCGCAGCACGAAGCAGCTCCGAGGTGAGGGACAGCATCGGTGATTTTGCCAGAAACAGGTGTGCCGTAGTGCAGCGCTGGAACGGGAAAGGGAAATGTGCGACGGGGTCGTGCACGCAACGGGGGGACGACGGAGGGGGGGAAACGCGTGAGGCATCAGGGCCGCACACGGAACGAGCCAGGACGAGAGCGGCAGCGGCGTGCATGGAAGGGACAGTGCGAGACGAAGCCGCGCATAGAGTGTGAGGGAAGGTGGGCAACGGGGCCGCGCACGGAATGGACGAATGTGCGCGCCGGGGCCGAACACGAAACAGTTGGCCAATCGAGGGAAGGAAAAATATGCGGCAACGGAAGGCACACACGAAACGAGCCGGGAACGGCGCGGTGGCGCCGCCGACACAACGAGGGGGCTAAGTGCGTGACGGGGCGCGTACAGAACTAAATGTAGAGGTGCGCGGCGGGGGCACGCACGACATGAGCGGAGAGGTGCGAGACGGGGCCGGAACGGTAGGAGACGTACACAGGGAGGCTGCGGAGGGGACGAATGAGAGTGTGCGCGGCGGGGCCGCGCACGAAACGGGGGGGGAGGCACGGGCCAGAGCCGGAGCTGGAGGGGAAAGGCGCGACGCGTTCGTATACGTAACCAGGGTGGGCGCACAGGGCGGGGGCGGAAAAGCAGCGTAAGTGCGCGGTGGGTCCACACGCAGAACGGGGAGGGAAGTGCGGGATCAGGCCGGAGCGGATGGGGAAGTGTGCGGCGAAGCCGTGCACCGAAAGGGGGGAGGTGGGCGGCGGGACCACGCACAGAACGGGAGGGAAAGTAACTAGGCCGGGCCAGAACGTCCGGGGAAGTGCGCGGTAGGGCACGCGCGGAATAAGCGGGAAGATTGGTGGTGGCGGGATCGCGCATGGGACGAATGGGGAAGGGCGCGACGGGGTCGAGCACGGAACGAGGAGAGTTGCGAGGCGGGGGCCGAAACGGGCGGGGGACGTACGCGGCGGAGCCGCTCTCGGGACGAATAGGAGGAATGTGTGGCGGGGTCTTGCACGGAACGAGACGGGGGCTACGGAGCGGGGCTGGAACGGGCGAGGATATCCGGGGCGGGGCCGCGCACGAAACGAGAGGGGAGGCACAGGGCAGGGGCCGGAATAGGCGGGGACGTTCGAGGCGGGGCCGCGCCCGGAATGAGAGGGAAGCTTCGCGGCGGGAACGCACATATGACAACCAGGAAGAGGGGTCGGGGGGGGCGCGCACGGAACCAGGTGGGAAGTGCAAGGGGCGCCGAAACGGTCGGGGACATGCGTAGAGGGGTCGTGCATGGGAGTGCGCGGCGGGACAGCGCATGACACGTGGGGGGGGAGGCACGCTGTGGAGCCGAAATGGACGAGCATGTGGGCGGAGGGGCCGCGCACGGAACATGAGGGAGGATGCAGGGCAGAAGCCGGGACGCGCGAGGAAGTGGGCGGCTGGGCCGTGCACGAAACCGGGGTGTCAAGTGCGCAGCGGGGCCGCGCGCGTGCCGGCGAAAGAAGGGGTAACGTACGGCGTGGTTGCACACGATAATGGGGCCCAAAGACCCGACAGCGCGACAGCACACGGGATGGGGCAACAGGCGGGATCGGAAGGGAAGGAGAGAATATTTCGTTTGAAAAGATTAATCTAGTGGGAGGGATAGACGGAAATGGAAGATATCGATTCAGCGGCGTTGCCGTGCACGCAACGGAGGGGGGAAGGCGCGGGAGAGTTGCGCACGGAACGAGGGGGGAAGTGACTGGCGTGGCCGTACATGAGGGGTTGGGGGGTGGTACACGAGGGGGACGTGCATGGAACGACGGTGCAAAGGCACGGCGGAGTTGAGCACGAAACGGGGGGGGGAAGTGCGCGGCGAACGACGCGGCCGCGTACTGAAGAGGGGGAGGGGGGCTGAGCGTCGGGGCCGTGCCACGGTATCTGCAGCTGAGAAAGGTGCATCTTAATGGGTAAGAGAAAAGGAGGAGAGGCACGCAAGGGCAAGGGGTAGGAGGAAGATCGACGCTGGGGTTGTCGAAGGAAACCATTGAAGGCGTGCAGTTTGGAGACAGGCCCGAACCAGGGTCTGGTGGGGGGAGGAGAGAAGCGGGCACCGTTTTCACAATCGTGAATCAGACCCGCAAGATGACCAGAGCTCGCGTGCTTCGTCCGAGATGGTTGGGGTGGCTTGTGTCTGGAAAGGGAGGGGGGTGCACTGGAAACAAAGTTTACAGATGGGGAGTATCGTAGAGGGGGGGGGGTATTGGAAGTTGTCGATCAATTCCCGGAGCTCTTGCAGACGGTGACGACAGCCTACGCAGTGAGAGTGATATGTAAGGACCTCTCAGCGAAAGGTGGAGAGTCGGGGCGGTGAGGGGAGAGGTTTTCATCGGCGATGCAGGGGGAAACCAACAAAGTGGGGGGCGAAGGAGAGGAGTCGCAGGCCCAGGACATTGGAGTGGAAGGAATGGAGAGGAAATGTCCATGCCGCTACGGACTACGGCGAGCTGGGAAGTCGACCAAGTGGATTTAGGCGCATAGTTGGAGGAGGTTGGTGGCTGGAGGTCTTACGAGGGAAGAGAGATTGTTTGAGGGGAGATGAAGGAGTGGGAGCTTGTAGATGGGCTGAGGGAGTGTATGGTTTGCGGCTGCGAGGTGGGGAAAATATCGTGGCAACCGTGGCGTGGTGGTGAACGTTCACCTGAGCAGTACGTGGGACCCTTGCTATCGCTGCAGCCCTTAGCAGCATGGCGACGAGAAAAGGGACCAAGAGGACGCACATGTAGGTGGGTAACCGGACACGAGTTGGTAGACCGTTAATGGGGGGGTGATCAGGGTAAGGCCGGAGAGCATCGTCGGACTGGAGGAGGGGGGGGGGGGGAGGATGGCCTGGATCGGCTTGACCTTCTCGTACCAGCTGTCGATAAGGGCGGAGGATATAAAACAACACAAAAAGATAAGGACATCGAAAATTTTACGCCAGGAAAGGAGAGAGGGACGACCAGGTTACCGCAGCAGAGGCCGCGAGGAAGCTTTTGCCCCAGTAAAACAGCTCAGAATAAGGATATAGAAACTCGAAACGGAGTGAAAGGAGACACCAAAATAAAGGCAGAAAGGAGAAAGCGCAATTCAGGATGAAAAAGGATATCAAGACAAACGCAGAAGAAGAGGTCGGACATTACTTTATGAGTGTAGCGTTACAAACACCGGCAGCCTGAGATGGTGTTCTGGACGGTAGTGGAGCGGGGAGGCTGCAGGTTGATCTTGATAGGGCCGGGGTCGTCCAGGAACCAGATGATGTAGGAGCCGTCCGGGGATGACTCTGAGAGCCTGTCCAGTACTGCAGTTAAAATATATCGCGTACTTCGGTGCATTTCTATTTCGCTTTTATTTCCAGATATCTTGTTTTGGCGAAGTCGTAGCCTTTCGCTATATACATGTAGACGCCGCAGTGACAACATCAGTACGTACGTGGCCATGCTATCCAGTGCAAGTAGTAAATAAGGGTTGTAGGGGACGACCCATTGGTTGCCAATTGGCGCATCGATCCAGGAACTTCCGATTTTAATATGAACGGTGGGGTTATCCCCATTTCTTGTTCTAAAATACTCTGTGCGACCACTGCGTTCGTGTAGCGTGGCAATAGTCCGGAAAGATTGAGGGTAGTGCATGTTGCATGAATTTGTGTTAGTATCCCGGTTAGTCTGCAAGTACGGGGCATCAACGTTGTGAGAGTCACAGGGCGTGTAAATCATATATTTCTAAATCGTTTCACGCGGCTTGCCGCCTGTGATCGACGCATCGGGTATATGGGTCCACATTTAAGAGTCCAACAGGTTCAGGAGATCAGGACCTACATTTTTTAATTTCACACTGACATCGGCTTGAAGCAGACCCCTTTTTTCGTACTCAATTACCGATATATGAATCTCGTAAGGCCCAAAGACGTTGCCGCTCTTTAGATGAGACTTTAGCGCACCAAGTTTGATTTTGAAAACTGTGCAACAGAGGTCTGGACGGTCAGAAGCCATTTGCCCTGGTAGGAGATTCTGCACAATCTCAGACCAAAGCGGGTTGCAAGTCATCGTAATCACGAGGTGTGGTTTCCCTTTTCTGTTGACAACTGCAAGGGTGTCTTCTGTATCATGTTTACGTTTCGCTGGAGATCCATGAAAGGACACAGGAAGAAGTTGGCGATGTTTGTCGGCACCGCTCGATTAGTGAAATCGAACGCGCTGCGGCCAATCGTTGTTCAAAAGGTGCTGCTACGATTAATCTAAGCTGATTGTCTTCCATTCGAGGTAAATAGTCTATAATCCAATCCTGGGCAACACGGCTATTTCTTTTGAACACGTGTTCAGAATGAATACGTTGCCTGTACTAAAAATTTAGAAGAACATGGGTAGTAGCTGCTACGATCATGGTCCGGCATTTCTTGGGAGAGTTTTTAAGCGAATGTCCGGGGCTCCAACCGGCTTCACCGTGCATATATACTTCGAAGTAGCAGAGGATACTAGAGGCTTTCGTACGTAGGCGACGATAGTGGGACAAAGCAAGGGTGGGAGTCCGGACTATCTTTGGGGTATGTGATGACAGCCCGCTTGCTGCTTTTATCTTCACCTGATGATTAAAGGATTGCCGCGATTTCTGGGGTGCAAACATCTTGGACAAAGACGTAACCGTCGTCAACTCTACTACCTTCCGCAAAAGAGATAAAGGCGGGTTCGGAACTAAGAGTATTATAACTAATGGTGTCGACAGCAGCACGACATTGCTGGGCGCATGAAAATTCTCGCACGTAGTTGCGTAACGTCTCCACCATACCAAGGTCGATGCCTAAATGTTGCGCCTGGTCCACAGACTCGGAGTCGTAGATGTAAACTCTAGAGTTATTGTACAGATTTATGGTGATGTACTTCTCTTGCAGGTCGAAGATGTGATTGTAGGCTTTCCCATGCAAACTAAGCACGGAAGGAGGTTTAAGTTCGACTTTCGCAACCCCGCGGCGAGCGCAGTGAAGGAGAAGAGGCCGCTGTACTTACGTTGGTGGTTGCCAAAGGTCTTGTGAACTGAACAGACCACAAACATAGTCACTGACAGGTCGAAGACGTAGTATTGCCGCGACCCCCGATTTGCAAAAGTTGAGGGATTGATCTTTCTTCCCTCCAAAGTTGGGCGCCACAATACTCACGCTTCAAGTTGTTCGGGTAGTCGAAAACAGGATACTGAAAATGATTTGTCTCAGGAACGTGTGAATCAGGGGCGTTGAAAGGGCTGATGCCAAGAGGGCGAGGAGAAGGCGGTGTCCGTTCAAGAGAAAACGGCGGTCGTCGGAGTTGGGATTTGCAGCAGCTCTGCGCCTGACGTTTAAGAAGTGGCGACGTAGCGCCCGAGGCTGGCGAGCTATTTGACCGGTGTCGGGCGAGCGCCGGCTTGCCAAAACGGCAGTGCGCAGATTTCGGAAAAGGCGTGCCCTAAGACCAACTTATGTACTGTTCGTAGTTTCTGACATAGTGCAAAGTGAAGAGCTTGACGCTGGAATTGTGAATAATACCCAGTATTGAGGAATCGCACATGGTACGCTTACCGTTAGCAATCGTCGCCGAATTCTGCGTGGATGGACGCCCAAGCAAGCTTGGTCTCCCCCTGGGCAGACGTGCCGAGGGCCTTGCACTCGTCCTTGTTGCGACGATATTCCCTGGATGCACACGCACGTCAAGGGTTAACGGTACGTATTGCGACCACGAGGGACATACACGCAGCGAACCGACACCTGAACCAATTAATTACTAGAATGTTACATAATAATGGGGTTTTACAACAGGATGTTATCACACTTCGAAGTAGTATGTAAGATGATGACTTATGACGGAATAAGTTTAACTGCTCAAACGGTTGTGAAAGGCAATCACAAATGAACCAGTAGTATATGTTAGTATGGTCATTTTGTCTTGAGAAAGTATCTTGAGGTTGAGATAGAGAAAATAGAAAAAATGGCGAACGAAGATTTGTTCATTAAAATATGAGTAGCGAGGAAGACATGTTCATTAGTGACGCCCAAAAGAAGACAAGTTTAAGTAACGCCCAAAGGAAGGCAAATGCAAGTAAGTCCAAACAATGGGTCAGCTAATTGTATGAGATGACAAATGCTGATCACAAGCTGGTAGTCGGCAAAGTACGAAAACACCAATCAGTACGCAAAAAATAGCAGGTCGTACCTCCAGGTCAAAGTCCCTCTTAGCGCAGTGGTAGTGGACTGCGGGTGGCGCGACTTCAGAAGGCAGTCCCCTCTTCCCTTCAGCAGGTCTCCTGCCTTGATCACGCCCGTGTAGCGGACTTTAATATCGTCACCTGGCGCTTTTTGCCCTTGGTAGCGGCCTCAGACGGCTTCTGCGAATTGCGACGAAAAGTGGAAAAAAGTGAAATTGCAAAAGTTAGCACTTAAGCTCGGCTGGACGACACGTCCTGAAAGACACATATAGATACAACTATAATGACGATTTTTGAGGTCGTTGTCACTTGCTAGCTCTTGGCAGACAGACCGTCAGCTCTTCGCAAACAGCCCTTCTTCTTTGAAACAGCCGAACAGCCAAAAAACAACACTTTCTTCCTTCTTTGAAACAGCCGAACAGCCAAACAACCTTTCTTCCTTCTTTGAAACAGCCGAACAGCCAAACAACCTTTCTTCTTTATTCTTCGCCAAACAGCCAAACAACCTTTTCTTCTTTCTTCTTCCGCAAACTGCCAACCAATAATAGACAGCTCTTCGCACGGCGCCTAAAAGAGGCGTCTCGCCTTCGACGAACGGCATAGATAGGTGCAGCTGTCGGCGGCCAAGCTGCTGCTGTCGGTGGCGAACCTGCTGGTGCTGCAACCCCCGCCTCTACCTTCTCCACGCCCCCTAAGCTCACCTCCCCCTCGTCGAGAGGCGCGTGGTCCTTGCCCTCTGGCAAGAGAGCGGCAACGACAAAGACCGACCTGGTGCCGGCTGTTGTTTGCGACCAGTGCACGGACCAGCACTTGGTCAAGAACTCAAACGCCTGGTGGCAAAAACGTGGCCTTCGCCACCTGCAAGGATCTCACGTGCGTGGTGGCGGAATCATCCTGACAGGGCAACCAACTGCGAGTTCTGTGCTCGCCCGATCAAGGAGGGGACTGTCTCGTACTCCCTCGAGACTGCTGACAGTGGTGAGTGTCTTACGTCTATTGTGCATGCTGTATGTTGCCAGTACCTGGTACGTTTTTTTTGGGGTTTTCAATTGCCTTTTTGCATACAATCCTACGTCAAAGCGTTTATATTTAATTTTTACTCATCCATGCTCGTTCTTTCCCCTTCGTGCGTTGCGTCGGCCCCTCTTACACACAGTGCACGCGAACGCGTACATGCACAACTGTTTGCGGGACGTGCACGAAGGAACGGAGGATTCAGCTGTCGCCGTCACCGCTGCACCGAACGACGTGAGTGCTGCTGCTACTGTGGTGCATTTTCGGTGCATGCACACGATTTCTGTGTGTACATGTTTGGGTGACCCCACGTACTCATTTTTTGCTCGTTTTCGGCTGCCGCTGCTGCTGCTGCTGCTGTCAGCGCCACGCCATGAGTGCTGCTGCTGCTGTGCACCTGCTTCTCCTGTGCACTCGCTGCTGCTGTAGTGCTGCTGCGTTGTTGCCGTGCTGTGCACCTGCTGCTCCTGTGCAATTGCTGCTGCTGTATGTAGTGCTGCTGCGTTGTTGCCGTGCATCATGCTGGAAGCGTACATATTTTCGGATCATCAATTCCGTAGGTTTTGCGATGGCGGCATACCAGGGTACATGCTTTTTTCCTTCCTTACTTTCATATCGTTGCTATGCTGCTGCTGCTGCTGCTGCTGCTGCCAACGCTGCTGCTGCTGCTGCCAACGCTGCTGCTGCTGCTGCCAACGCTGCGGCGATTCGTTGCAGCTTCTGCTGCTGCTAATGCTGTGGCTGCTTCTGCTGCTGCTGCTGCTAATGCTGCCGCAATATCCACTGAATGTTCGTACGTATGTACTCGGATTACTGTCTTTCTTGGTCGTTTTTGTACTCATTTTTTTTTTTTTTTTTTTTTAATCATCACTTTTACTTTCCAGCCCACTCGTAGGAGGTTTTTACCCTCGACGATCTTCTGGACAAGCCATGGTCACAGGTGTCGTCCCTCCTCCCCCCCGGTACGTGCCTTTAGTTTTTATCATGCATAGGGTTCAGCATTCCCACTGCTCGTCGATTTTCATCGAATGTAGCCAACTCACGCTTTCGCGCTTTCCGCTTATCAATTTTTTATGCAAGAAAAAGTCCCTATGAGCATGCACTCGGTGAGACTCGAACTCACGAAATTGATCTTGACAGATGGTTCCTTTTGATACGTGAATTTTTTTTTTGTCGTTTGGCTCCTGCATTTTGCGTACGTACTGCAATTTCTCGTTTTTGGCTTGGTTATTTTCATATATATCGTTGCTATGCTGCTGCTGTGGTGCTGCTGCGTTGTTGCCGTACATCATGCTGCACTTGTGTGTGTACATATTTCGGTATTGTCAATGAAATTCTGTAGGTTTTGCGATTGCGGCATATGCTAGATGGGTGTATCTCAGGTTCGACCTGGGTCTGCAGCAAGCTTCTCTTTCGGTAAGGTGTAGCGTGGAGGACACGCCAGGTATAGGTGAGGCTCGGCACGGTCAGCCGAGCAGAAGTGATCATGAAGCATGACGCAAGTCATCTCACATGACAGTCATCAGCAATTACTTGGTGATGGAGGCTGGTAATTCCTCGCCTCAACTATCATCAGATCTACGGAGATCTGCGGCCACTTTTAGTACAAGAGTCAATATCCACGATAACGGATGAACCACTGACTGTAGAGTAACGACCTGAGCAGGTACATACATTTTTTCTTCCTTATTTTCATATCGTTGCTATGCTGCTGCTGAGAACGCGGATTATTGTTTTTATTGGCCATTTTTCTACCCAAATGGTTTTTTTTTTTTGATACAAAAAAAAAATATTTGGGTCGTTTTGCTCCTGCATTTTGCGTACATACTACTTTTTCTCGTATTTCGTATTGTTGCTATGCTGCTGCTGCGTTGTTGCCGTACAGCATGCGGAGGTGGGTCTATAGTGAGGTACCAAAAATACTTTTCGGACGGCCTCGGGGTACATACTTTTTTTCTCCCTTCTTTTCATATCGTTGCTATGCTGCTGCTGCCAACGCTGTGGCGATCCGTTGCTGCTTCTGCTGCTGCTGCTGCTGCTGCTGCTGCTGCTGCTGCTCTGCTTTTAGTGCTGCCGCAATAATCACTGAATGTTTGTATGTACTCGGATAATTGTGTTTCCTGGTCGTTTTGTGGCGCTGCTGCGTTGTTGCCGTACATCATGCTGGACATGATTTGTGTGTCTATTACACTTAAACTTGTGCGTGTGTACATATTTCTGTGTCGTCAATGATTTTTTTTGTGGTGCTGCTGCGTTGTTGCCGTACATCATGCTGGACGTGATTTGTGTGTGTACTACTGTACTACACTTGTGTGTCTACATATTTCTGTATCGTCAATGAAATTACGTACTTGCTGCTTCTGCTGCTGCTGCTGCCGTCGTATAGCAAGCGATTACGTGCTGCTGTTGTGCCGCTGTAGAGTAGTACAAATAATGAACACTGCCCCCCCCCCCCCCCCCCCCCCCCCCCCCCCTTCCCCCTCCCCCGCCATTCCCTGCACGCCACTCCCGCCCCGCGCACACTATATGTTTACTTCGACCAGGTCCGTGGCAAGTGCTACAACTGCCGCCTGACGGACTCCACCATCAAAGACGGAGACATCATCATCAAGCGCAAAAAGACTCCCTTCCATTTCGCCTGCTCCAGGGCTTCGCGGAATTCCGAAGCAGTACACCAAGCAGATTGTCGCCATCTAGGACGAACGAAAGGAAACAAATTGTTTCCCACATTTCCCAAAATCACGATTATTTCTTCCTACACATACATATCCAACGGGTTCAACAGCGAACAGATCCACGTTCTGGGCCTCCCGCCTCGTTACTACAGCATCCTGGAAGACTATTTACATATCATGTCTCATCCAAACTCCTGTGCTGGCTACATCGAAATCGCGGCCGCCCAGCAACTATACAACATTTCCAAAACCGTTGTCGTTGCCGGCACTGCTGCTTTCTCTCCTGTCCCAAACCTTCTTTTAAACAACAGCCTGTATGTTGTATATCATCCACATACATGCCAAGCACTGCTCCACTCTCTCCCCACACTGATGAAATATGTTATTCTTATTATTAGACATATGTCATTCTTACTCTTGCGTCACCCGATCTTACGTTTCACATTACACTCATAAATAAACGCGATTATTACATCCTTTACCGTTTCTTACACAAATACATTTTGGTTTGGTTGGCTTTGGGCTATGTCGCCAATTAATTGCAGTTATATGTCCACGAAACGACGGAATACCCACTCCGAAGGAAAGCCTTGTATATATATATACATACACAACAAACACTTGGGGAAGTTGTGATAGTTGGAAAAATAAAAAATGTTTACCAGCGTACGCGTCCCACGCACGCACGTGCCTGCGCTACGAGTGTATGCGTTTCAGATCCCGTACTTGTTCAAATAGTGCTTGTACAGCAGCGCTTCGAATCATTTCTTACAAAATAAACCTTCTACGGGCACCATTAATGGCAACAGGACACTACAGCACAACCAACACGCTAACAGTACAAATAGCACCCCAAAAAATGAAAGGCAGTACGGCGTACGCAGCTACAGCTTGAAAAAGTGATACTAAAACCGATATAAGAAGAAACGCTACAGAAAAAAAAAAAATACTAAAAACCCGTGCGCACGCACAATACCACCAATCGAACCTACCCAATTAGTGAATGTGTTTCAGTGCTGGCACTTTTTCAGTTGGTCCAGACTGTTTAAATACCACGCCAAAGCACGACTGCAGCGACAGTCAGAACGCTGATATTGCCTGTCCATGTGGACTCAGTTTTGATTCATACACAAACAGTGCGCATATCATGGCCGAAGCACCACTGTTGCGAAAGTCATTCCTAGCAAAACAAAAGTGCTACTGTAAGCCATATATAATTCGTAACGGTAACATTTAGAAAAAAGTGTACCTGGTATACTAAAACCCATATGATATACACCCACACATCGACCAACAGAACCATGTTCTACAGCAGCACTACAGCAGCCTACGTGGTATGTTCCCAATCCGACCATACGCTCCACCCACCGACATGCCAGAACATTGTTCAATTACAGTATTACGGGGGACCATAGTAAATAGGACCAAATATTGTTAGAAAAAAAAGGTAAATATATAGGTTTTTGTGTGTGCCGTAGGTCCTATTTACTATGGTCCCCCGTAATACGAAGTGTACCGGTATGTGTTTTAATGGCGGAAATTGGTAAATTAGTGCCAGAGTTGCAGCCCTTCCGTTCTGATCGTGCATAATATACCTTCGAAAGTCAGTATGCCGCAAATGATATTGGCCCATCAACAGTCATGCTGCTAATGCTTGGAAAAAAAGAAGAAAAAAAACGAACCCATAGAGAAGCGGTACAGCAGTGCACGGCGTATACCCACCACCCACGTGCCGGTACTTGATCAATTCGGGCATGTGTTTTAGTGCCGGTACGAAGTTGTGGCTCTTCCGCTCTGTTCTTTCACGAACCCAAAAGTAAGATGGACACACGCACAAAACCCAAATCATAAACACGACGCCCAAAGTACCACGTGATACTGCTGTGACCTTGTGGGCTTAGCTTTGATTTCTCAGCACGCAGCAGAACGGAAAGAGATAGAAACACTACAGCAGCGCACGTCGTGTTGTGTATGTGTTTTCACGCCGGAAAATACTCAAACAGAGCCGAAGCTGCAGCCCTTCCACTCTGCTATTTCATAATATATCTTTGGTGGGCACGACACATGACAACTCCATTTAACAAGTACCACAAAAACCGCAAACGTACCATATTCCACCACCAAAGCACAACTGCAGTGAAAGTCAGCACGCCCGCCGCTATTGACCGACCAACAACCACGGGCGTAGCTTTAGGCAGTATGCAAATAGTACAAATATACAAGGCTTTTCTTCGGAGTGGATATTCCGTCGTTTCGTGTACATATAACTGCAATTAATTGGCGACATAGCCCAAAGCCAACCAAACTAGATGTATTTGTGTAAGAAACGGTGAAGGATGTAATAATCGCGTTTATTTATGAATGTAATGTGAAACGTAAGATCGGGTGACGCAAGAGTAAGAATGACATTCCTCTAATAATAAGAATAATATATTTCATCAGTGTGGGGAGAGAGTGGAGTAGTGCTTGGCATGTGGATGATATACAACATACAGGCTGTTGTTTAAAGGAAGGTTTTTGGGACAGGAGAGAAAAAGCAGCAGTGCCGGCAACGACAACGGTTATGGAAATGTTGTATAGTTGCTGGGCGGCCGCGATTTCGATGTAGCCAGCATAGGAGTTTGGATGAGACATGATATGTAAATGGTCTTCCAGGATGCTGTAGTAACGAGGCGGGAGGCCCAGAATGTGGATCTGTTCGCTGTTGAACCCGTTGGATATGTGTAGGAAGAAATAATCGTGATTTTGGGAAATGTGGGAAACAATTTGTTTCCTTTCGTTCGTGATGGATGGCGACAATCTGCTTGTGGCGTACTGCTTCGGAATTCCGCGAAGCCCTGGAGCAGGCGAAATGGAAGGGAGTCTTTTTGCGCTTGATGATGATGTCTCCGTCTTTGATGGTGGAGTCCGTCAGGCGGCAGTTGTAGCACTTGCCACGGACCTGGTCGAAGTAAACATATCGGGTCCGCGGGGCGGGAGTGGCGTGCAGGGAATGGCGGGGGAGGGGGAGGGGGGGGGGGGAGGGGCAGAGTTCATTATTTGTACTACTCTACAGCGGCACAACAGCAGTACGTAATCGCTTGCTATACGACGGGCAGCAGCAGCAGCAGCAGAAGCAGCAAGTACGTAATTTCATCGACGATACAGAAATATGTACACACACAAGTGTAGTACAGTACACACACAAATCACGTCCAGCATGATGTACGGCAACAACGCAGCAGCACCACAAAAAAAATCATTGACGATACAGAAATATGTACACACGCACAAGTTTAAGTGTAATATACACACAAATCATGTCCAGCATGATGTACGGCAACAACGCAGCAGCGCCACAAAACGACCAGGAAACACAATTATCCGAGTACAATACAAACATTCAGTGAATATGCGGCAGCACTAAAAGCAGAGCAGCAGCAGCAACGGATCGCCACAGCGTTGGCAACAGCAGAATAGCAACGATATGAAAAGAAGGGAGAAAAAAAGTATGTACCCCGAGGCCGTCCGAAAAGTATTTTTGGTACCTCACTATAGACCCACCTCCGCATGCTGTACGGCAACACAACGCAGCAGCAGCATAGCAACAACACGAAATACGAGAAAAAGTAGTACGTACGCAAAATGCAGGAGCAAAACGACCAAAATATTTTTTTCACGTAATAAAAAAAAAACAATTGGGTACAAAAATGGCCAATACTCGTAAAAACAATAATCCGCGTTGGCAGCAGCGGCATAGCAACGATATGAAAATAAGGAAGAAAAAAAGTATGTACCCTGGTATGCCGCAATTGCGCAAAACCTACGGAATTTTTTCATTGACGATACCGAAATATGTACACACACCAGTGCAGCATGATGTACGGCAACAACGCAGCAGCACCACAGCAGCAGCATAGCAACGATATATATGAAAATAACCAAGCCAAAAACGAGAAATTTCAGTACGTACGCAAAATGCAGGAGCAAAACGACAAAAATATTTTTTCACGTATCAAAAGGAACCATTTGGGTACAAAAACGACCAAGAAAAACAGTAATCCGAGTACATACGAACATTCAGTGGATATTGCGGCAGCACATTAGCAGCAGCAGCAGCAGAAGCAGCTACAGCATTAGCAGCAGCAGAAGCTGCAACGAATCGCCGCAGCGTTGGCACCAGCGTTGGCACCAGCGTTGGCACCAGCAGCAGCAGCAGCAGCAGCAGCAGCATAGCAACGATATGAAAATAAGGAAGAAAAAAAAGCATGTACCATGGCATGCCGCCATCGCAAAACCTACGGAATTGACGATCCGAACATATGTACGCTTCCAGCATGATGCACGGCAACAACGCAGCAGCACTACATACAGCAGCAGCAAGTGCACAGGAGCAGCAGCGAGTACACAGGAGAAGCAGGCGCACAGCAGCAGCAGCACTCATGGCGTGGCGCTGACAGCAGCAGCAGCAGCAGCAGCAGCAGCAGCAGCGGCAGCCGAAAACGAGCAAAATGAGCATGTGGGGTCACCCAAACATGTACACACAGAAATCGTGTGCATGCACCGAAAATGCACCACAGTAGCAGCAGCACTCACGTCGTTCGGTGCAGCGGTGACGGCGACAGCTGAATCCTCCGTTCCTTCGTTCACGTCCCGCAAACAGTTGTGCATGTGCGCGTTCGCGTGCACTGTGTGTAAGAGGAGCCGACGCAACGCACGAGGGGGAAAGAACGAGCATGGATGAGTAAAAACAAAAATAAACGCTTTGACGTAAGTTTGTATGCAAAAAGGCAATTGAAAACCCCCAAAAAACGTACTGGCAACATACAGCATGCACAATAGACATCAGACACTCACCACTGTCAGCAGTCTCGAGGGAGTACGAGGCAGTCCCTTCCTTGATCGGGCGAGCACAGAACTCGCAGTCGGTTGCCCTGTCAGGATGATCCCGCCACCACGCACGTGAGATCCTCGCAGGTGGCGAAGGCCACGTTTTCGCCACCAGGCGCGGAGTTCTTGACCAAGTGCTGGTCCGTGCACTGGTCGCAAACAACAGCCGGCACCAGGTTGGTCTTTGTCGTTGCCGCTCTCTTGCCAGAGGGCGAGGACCACGCGCCTCTCGACGAGGGGGAGGTGAGCTTAGGGGGCGTGGAGAAGGGAGAGGCGGGGGTTGCAGCACGAGCAGGTTCGCCACCGACAGCAGCAGCTTGGCCGCCGACAGCTGCACCTATCTATGCCGTTCGTCGAAGGCGAGACGCCTCTTTTAGGCGCCGTGCGAAGAGCAGTCTATTGGTTGGCAGTTTGCGGAAGAAGAAAGAAGAAAGGTCGTTTGGCTGTTCGGCTGTTTCAAAGAAGAAGGGCTGTTTGCGAAGAGCTGTCTATCAGTCGGTCTGTCTGCCAAGAGCTAGCAAGTCACAACGACCTCAAAAATCGTAATTATAGTTGTATTTATACCACGCAAAGCACTACTGCTGTAAAAGACAGTACGCTGCTACCGCTTGGGAAAAAAGGACGCACGCAACATAGAAGCAGCACACACACCTATCACCCAGAGCACTATTGCTGTACCGCGGTAAGTTAAGAAACAGTTAAATATAACAGAGCTATACAGAAGCGGTACAGCAGTGCACATTGTATGTCCACCGCCCACTCACGTTCTGGGACTTGACCATTAATAGTTAGTGCAAATGTTTTGGTGCCGATAGTTGTTCAACTAGTGCCGGTACAGGAGCGCTTTTCGGCGCTCCCCTTTCGACATATTTCTTTGATAGGGACGAAAGGGATACATGCTCGAAAATATCGCGCAGGTTGAAACGCGCTTTTGTCAACATGAGTAACTTGTTGATGGTTCATTTCTGCTTGAAGAAGGTAGCTTTATAGGCCGTGTGTGCTTCCTTGTATTAATTTCTACGTGGACATGGCGTAGCTTGAAACGCGATTTGGTGAAGATACGTACAGAGTAACTTGTTCATGGGTCAGTACAACTGTACATACGTCGCTCGTGATGCCCGCTTTATTTCTCCTCTTTGAACTCAACATATATTATATTTCTTGTGATAGGTACAGCAGGCACGAATACACGTGATATATACGGCAGAACGTGGGAGCTACAACCGCACAACATTGCACTCACCCCGATGATGGGGCTGTCCTTGGGTACGATCCAGGCGAACTTGAGTTTGCCGAAATTGCGTGCGCCCAGACACTCCTTCCAGAAGACGTGGAAGTTCGCCTAAGCTGCTGTTACAATAGGCACGGAACAGCGAACAGCGGAAATGGTGTTGACATTGACAGGTTAGAAATAGGAAGGGATCAAGCAAAATGCACATGCATTTTAGAAACAAAAAAGTGGCGACATTTTCCAAACTACACGCAAGGCGCGAACTCGAGCACATCACATCGGCGCGAATCGTCTAGTCTAGCATAGCCGTGACTGTCCTCAGCGATTACCCCTTCGCGGCGCGTATCGTACACCGCTGTGGCCGGAGCACTGAAAGATATACAACAAAAGTCTAACCTATCCCAATGGAAATTACGACTCATGTTTGCTTCAACTGCTGTCGGTGAGGAGTTGGATGTAGATGTTTCCGCGTTGCGTGACGGGCAGCGGACTCAAGTAGCCGACGCTGACGCTGCCTCCAGGGCTGTTGGGTCAAGAGAGGGAGAGTAGGGGCCACCTGATTGTTTGTCGGGATGTCTTGCGGGCGTGGCGTATCCATCAGCGGGTGGAAATGTCTACGCGGACCCACCAGAAGAAATGTGCCAGCATGCGAACCATTCGTGTAACTTCCAGGTGTAGGGACGTGGGGGCGTGGCATGTATTCAGCACCGAGGGGCGCATCAGTTTTGGGACATAGATGCGTGAGGAGGGAAGGATGGAAGGGAGAGGGCTGTTCTCGGACAGGGGGTTGGGCGATCACACTAGAACATCGGTGTCGTCGTCGGTGCGGTGGAGTGTACGTTCATGGGTTGAGGCGAAGACGTCGGCAAGCGGCGGGCGCTTAGGGGAGGAGATGGAATCCAGTAGGTCGTTTAACTGCGGGGAAAGGGAGCGAGAAATAAGAAGCGAATGGTAGCAGAGCGCAGGGTCTCGGCGCGTTCTTCTCGGGCTAATCGCCGTGAGTGCAATGCTGGCGAGGAGGTGGGGGTTTTCGTCGGGTTCGACGGCGGGCTTCGAGGTCGGGACCGGAAAGATGAAGTCGGCGGGGAAGGCGTTGTTGAAGGGGCTGGCCTCCATTGGATAGGTGTCGGAGGCGCCGGCGGCGCGGATATCGCGGGGGCTGTGGCTGAAGGCGGTGTTGGTTGGAGTTCCCAGCTGGGCCTTGGTTGGGGACCCAGACGCGCGACGGGTGGACCCAGACAGTCTGGAAACGGTAGGTAGTGGAAGACGTCCGCAAGTCATAGTCGAGTGCAGCACGGGGGGGTCTCCAGCCGCGGCGCGATGACGGGGTCGAGTAGATATCTGGTCCGGAGGATGTAGCATCGTGGCCCCAGAGGTGAATGACGGAGAGACGACGGGCGGCCCGGAAGCCGAGCCTAACGAAGCGCCGGGGCCGACGGTGGCTTTCTCGGGCGTTCCATCGACAGCGTTGTGCGCCGAGACAGGTCCAACGAAGATTTTGAGGGCTGGTGAGAGGTCGGAGTGTCCCAGACGTATTCCTAGGAGACGACAACTGGTGATGTCGTCGGTGGTGAGGGAAGAGGTTGGATGTTTTGGGACAGGGCGGTAAGGTGGGGATACGAGCCCACACAAGCCGATGCCCGGCGCGGGTGGCTCGCACGGCGTTAAGTTGCATGGGCGTATGAGATAGATGCCGACGGTATCGGGACCGGTAAGACGGTTGGACCCGTTGCGGGGGGCTTCGGTAGCAGGTTGCGGATGGCGGAAATGCAAATCGGCATTGGCGTTTTTCGTACCTTATGTAGTATTCCAGGGTGTATGCGTACGCCGAGAGGAGCCAGATCCAGCGCCGGACGCGGGCGTTGTGTTCGTCCACCTTGGCGATGCTCTCAAGCGCTTTGTCGTCCGAGTAAATACGGAATCTGGTGGACCAAAGGTGGTCGCGCAGTCGTTTACTTTTTCAAACGATGCTTCCGGCCTGAAGGTCGAGGGGCGTCCGCAAACATGTCAAGTCTAGGGTGGCGCGGCTAATGTCGAGGATGGGTCGGATGAAGCCGTCGGGTTTTTCATGAGCCTGGGTGGCGTCGAACCCATTGAGGCTGGCGTTAAAGTAAAGTGGGAAGGGGCGGGAGTTGTCGGCGACGGCGTCTCAGTGGGGGTAGGCCAAGATCGGGGGTTTCATGAGGTCGCGAAGCATGTCGCGAACGGTGGCTTCCATGGCAGGGGTAGAGTTGGATGTGGCGCCTTGTTTTTGTAGGGCGTTGATGGGGTGAAGCGTCGCGAAAGGTTACACAGGAACTTGCCGTAGTAGTTGATGTCTCCGAGGAGTAAGCGTACTTGCTTATTGTTATTAGGCATGGGCACCTTGGTGAGAGAGTGGAGACCGTGGCGGAAATGGGACTTAAGCCACCGGCAGGAATGGTGTGTCCCAAGAAGTCGGCGGTGACGGTGCTGAATTCGTCTTTGGCGTGAGGGGTAATGTTGCGTTTCCGCAGACGCATGAAATGGGCTCAGATGTTGATGGAGTGGGCAGAAGAGGTGAGGTCAACGACGATGATGTCGTCGAGGTATTCTGCGACGCGTTCCAGACTCTTGACGACTGCGTTGATGCCTGTTACGATCCAGTCGAGCGAGGCGCTGCTGCCTTGCGTCATACGAAGCCATTCGAACACCTGATTGAGGGTGCAGAACGCTGTGAGGGGGGTGGTGTCCTAGTCGATGGTTGTTGGGTGAAGAGAGGAAACCAGGTGGAGAAAGGAGAATATGTAGCCTTTGCCTAACAAGTCGAGGACCTCGCCAACGCGGGGAATGCAGCATCGCCCGAGAGCTAATGGCGTTCAGCTTCTCGTAGTTGAATGGTGATGCGGTCGCATCCATCGTTCTGACGCATGGTGACCATGGGCCTGGAATAGGGGGAAGTGGAGTGTTGGATCAGGTCGTCGGTCAGGTACTGGTCGAGGACGACGTTCGCCACTTTCGCGAGGATGGGGTTGATACGGTATGAGCGGGAGGTGACCTGAGCGCTGCTCGGCAGCACGGAAATCTTGAAAAGGATGAGGGACCAAGAGCCAGAGTCGGTGATGGAGGTGGAGCAGACGTCCTGGAACTCGCAGAGGGCGTTACCCAAGTCGTCGATCACCGACGGCGATCATCTGGAACCGTAGAGGTCGAATATGATGTCACGTAGGTGTAACGGCGGACGGTCCCAGGGGCGGGGGAAGCTGGACATTTGGTTGGTGTCGAGACCGGCAAGGAGTTGTGGGCACGATGACTTCGGTGGGGGAGGAGGGTCGGTTGACGGTGGGTCCGATTCGGTCACAGGGACGTTGTCACTCACGGCATGTACTTCCGGAACGTGAGACGTGTGAAATTGCGTGTAGGTCCGGGAAACAGGTGCCTAAGTGCGGCTATAGGGACTTGAACGAGTGGAGAAGTGGACTCGCCGAGGAGATCACCCCGCGCGAGGTCGGTGGACCCTGAGAGCGGAATGGTCTGATATCCGTCTGGGACGACTAGTGCCGTATCGGAGAGGTGCTCTTCGCCGGGGAACATGTTAACTTGGAGTTCCCGGTTAACACCGGGGCGCGTAGCTGATACACCAAGTCAACCTCGACGATCGTTGGCCCCGACGACAGTGAGAAAGAAGTAGGCCCGGCAAACCGAAGGTGGTAAATGTCGTCGGTAGTAAGGCGGATGATCCGTTGTTGTCGTGGTGGCGAAAGGCAAGTTAGTCGCGGATGGGCTAGGGAGCTAGTGGGGGAGCGAGGGCTGCCGGGGGGGCGTGGTATACGAACAATGCTCGAAGCGCATCCAGCTGTCTCGCCCCAGGAGAATGGGATATTGCATTATTCCTTAACAAATATCCAAGCCCACACGGCAAAGGCGGCGGTACGGGTTGCAATGGTGCAGTCCGAGTGCATTAGCAGTGTGTTCAAGCGGGTGGCGTCGGACGTGGTGAGGCGAGTTGAAGTGCCAAATCCGCCCCATGACGGGACGGGGCGAGTCGTACGCACGCGTCGGAGGCCGAACGGGAAGCTTTCAGCTTTTCTACTTCGCCAGTCATAATGAACGTTTGGGGCGAACCCGTGTCGAGTAGAGCCACGAGGTCGAAGTACGTAGTGGCGGTGACTCCACCGTGCACCCATTCATTCGTCGTGAACGACGAATCATAGACGGTGAGAACACCACCAATGAGGCGTGGGCCATGTTCTGCAGTCGGTCGGTAGGAAGTAGTCCGGCAGGCTAGGGCTACAGCCAAGACTGCGGAAACCGAGGGAAAGTTGCTTCCGGGAAAGGAGTCAGGGATAAAGGGCGGCAGAGGAAGACCGAGCCGGGACCTTGGCGTGGATGCCTGGCAGGCGGAGCAACTGGTCTCATGAATACCGCTGTCGGCGGGCAAACTCGGACGGACTGGGTAGGGGTGGATAGTGTCTCGGGGGGGGCGGAAAAGGCGGTGGCTTGCCGGGGGTCGGGAAGGGTGGTGCCCAGCGGTCTGAGGTGGACGCTGCTGGGGCTGTGGAAGCGGAGGTCTAGGCGATAATCCATCAATATTCGGCCAGCGGATTCTACCCGCGCCAACGCTGCGAGTCGCGAGCGAGAGGGTGATCGGTTCTGTAGCCCATGCCCCACACGAGGTGGTATGTGCTAGCGTTGGCAAGGTGTTGGTTGCCTGTTGCCACGAGCGCTCGTACCGGGTTCGGGTTTAGATTTTTTTTTTAATATGCGGTAAGAACTACGCCGTAAAGGTGTCGTTCCCAGCACTCCTAGTCGAAGCCGATGACGCTTCACCAGAGATTTTTGGGTACGGCGGGATCGGTGGTGGCGCGGATGCGGAGGCCGGTTGGAGTATCTCCGAAAGAACGCGGCCGTCTTTGGTATTATAATTTGTTCGGCGCAGTTGTACGTGAAGCCGTCGCGGTCGATGTGGCAGGGATACTACTTCGAGAAGATAGACGACAAATCTCAGAAGTCTCGGAAACGGTCTTGGGGTTCCGCGGTGTTGGAGGGTGGTGGTGGGGGGTTGTTGCCCTGTGGAGTCGGCGGGGTTGGAGACAGATCCGAAGGAACGACGCTGGCTGGAATCCTCGCGGTCGCGGGGGGTGTGTTTATCAGAGTCGATGACCCGGGAAGGTCCGCGCGGGCGCGCCTACGCGAGGCTGGGTTAGTCCGGGAAACCCTGTCTCCACGTACTTGGTGCGCAGCGGTGAACTCGCTAGGAGACGCCTGACATGCGGTGGTCCGAGTCCTCGCAATGGGTGAGGCTTAGGAGGAGGACGGGGTAGGGGGCCCAGGGCATGTCCTGGTCGACGGTGGTCGCGATTCATCCGTCGTCACGATGGGGCCGTCCCTCGAGCTCAGGGACAGAAACCCAAGGAAAAATGAGCGCTCTACACCCCAATCGTAGCCCGCGTCTTCCACGGCACCGCTTGCGTGTGTAGGGTGATTGTAACAAGAGCACCGTTGTGGTTTCCAAGGATAGGGCCCAGATGAAAGGTCTGAACACCGGGCCCGGCTGCGCTTTGTCCTGGATAAACCCAAAGGCACGTCCTCCACTCTCCACCAAATTTCATGTTCATCAAAAACGACAATTCCTATAAGCATTTAGTGGTAAAATAGTAGGTGTTTCTGAGGTTTTGGCGGATATCTCGGCGAGATCGAATTGGGCAAAAAAAAAGTTGAAACACTTATTTACTTTTTTTTCAGTTGCAAAGGCCACACATCAGTCAGACAAACGCGTGGCAAAAAGTGCTACGAGATTGAATACTGGCATACCCTCATCGTAGTCTGCTTTACCGAAGCCGTCGGAAACCGCAGCTGCAACTGCCCTGCAAGGTCCAACGTACGACACGAACGCAGCATGGTGACGCTCGCGCTGCCGAACGCCGTTCCTAGACGCTTCGTTAACCGCACACGTTGTCTTTTTGAATGGTCTGTATACCGGACCCAAAAAAAAAGAGGGTTTGAACGTGTAGAGCGTAGAGCTGGCACAAGGGGTGCAATCGTTTTTCAGCACTCGATTTTTTCCAGCACTCAACCTGCCACCTTTTCCAGCATTGCTACCCCTTGACCTTGCCAGGCCTTCCTCCATCACACTATCGCGGATGCCTCAGATAAACGATGTACGGGAAATGCGGAAGATGCACGCTACTGGGACCCTGTGTGCCGAAAACGGTGCACAGACTTGTGTCGCATATAGCGCTAGGGCCTCACTAAAAACGGCGTCCTCTGAGGTGTTGCGGGTTTCAAACGTATTGTGGACGATGGGGTGGTAGGGAGGCGTGCGGGTATTTTGTTTTTTCTCGTTCTGTTTTTTTTTATGCTTTCATACACGATTTAGAGAAAAAAAAATGACGTTGTGATGCGGGGAAAGTGATACAGTAAGACGTAGAGAGGAGAACCGTCCTATTTCAAGCACGTGTCCAACAGCGGTTTAATTCTTCGTCGGGCACACACGCTCTTCATGTGCTACGCACATACACAGCGGGCCAGACTACAATACCAAAACCACCGTGACGACAGTCACGACCGGATCATGAGCAACACGACCACGGCTACCAAGAATCCTTGCGGCCACGCCGTCCCCCAGCTCCCCTCGCGGCGGCCGAGCGGCGAGCACGGGGCTGGAGACGACACCAAAAACGTCCCTAGCACGTCAGAAAAAGGCTGCTCCTGATGCGTGCCACGGAAAAGGTGCACCCGGATTTTTCTGAGGCTCCTCGCTCAAAAAGCCCAATAAGAATAAGAAACGTTGCACGCTGAACCCGCCAAGCAATCCAATGCCAAGGCCTACTGCTGTAGCTCTCTACGGAAAATGTTTCAAAAACACGAACTGTGTTAAGTAGTCTCCCAGAAACAAATTGGATAAAAAGGAGTTATCTCTACATCGTAGGACGCGTTTCCAACACACGACCAAGCCACCATAAACGCCAGACAGGGGTTATCACGTCAGCTGCTTGCGTCGAAGACTCTGCTGCTGCTGGCGCTGCTGCTGCTGCTGCTGCTGCTGCTGCTGCTGCTGCTGCCGCCGCCGCCGCCGCCGCCGTTGCGGCTTTCGTGCGAAACTTGTTCGAACCTTTTTTTTATGTAGAAATGAGGGGGATTTAATGTGTGCGTTTTACACCAAATCCGCCGTAGGAAAAAACTAAACGCAGCAGACAACGAAACAACTATAAATAAAAACACAACCAAACACACAGACACATGCACAAACAAACAGACACACCCAAAAACAAACAAACAAACGAACGAACCAACGAGCAACCCTTCGCTGCGAGCAGCTAACGTTGGGGCTTTGCAGGGTGATGAGGGTTCAATGTTGATAGGGCGCTGTTCGATCTCGTCGCCGGCCCGGGGCCCGACGCTCTCCCGCGGTGAATCGAAGCAATAGACCGCGAAACACGACCGGCGCCGAAAAGTGTCTTGGCAGTAGTGGCCTTGTTGCTTATGATTCGGACGTGACTCGCGCCTAGTGGCTGATGAAGAGGGGTGTTGTGTGATTGAGGTGGAGTTGCTTGATGCGCGGAGGCGACCGGGTCAAATGCGCGCAGGAAAAAAATATCAGGCAACGCCAACAACTATGCTCTGGGGTCAAAGCGTCTCAAACAATAGAACCTTCGCTCTCCCGCGGTGAATCGAAGCGATGGACCGCGAAACACGACCGGCGCCGAACAGTGTCTTGGCAGTAGTGGCCTTGTTGCTTATGATTCGGACGTGACTCGTGAGGAGTGGCTGAAGAAGAGAGGTGTTGTGTGATTGAGGTGGAGTTGCTTGATACGCGGAGGCGACCGGGTCAAATGCGCTCAGGAAAAAAATATCAGGCAACGCCAACAACTATGTTCTGGGGTCAAAGCGTCTCAAACAATAGAACCTTCCTGTTATGGTAGGAGTAGTACACGTAGTAGTTCGAGAAGGAGGAGGAGGAGTAGTAGCAGTAGCAGTAGCAGTAGCAGTAGTACTACTAGTAGTAGCAGTAGTAGCAGGCGCAGTAGCAGAAGCGGTAGTCTGTGAATATTGTTTGTTTCACTGTCTGTTCTCTGGTGAAGAGACAGCGGTTTGTCGTGGTTTTTGTTGTTTTTTTTAACGGAGAAAACAAAAAAACGGCCGCAGACGAAATGCGCAGACCCGGCTTCAGATCTCCTGCTTTTTCACCCAGTTCAAGGGTACGGCACGCCCTGCATTTTAGGAATTAGGTACGAAGCGGGTAAATACGCTACGACCGCGTAAAGATAGGGCCTCGTTCGCAGAGCTTTGTATGCCCGAATCTAGGTGTCTTATGGTCCGACGACCGAAACCTGCCCAAAAAAAAACGATGAAGGAATTGTCGTGGGAACTACTGCTTGTACCGTGTTCGACTTTTCTGCTCCCCGCCAAGGCACACAGCTGGTTAGAGTCACAACTCTTCGCACTACGCGAGTTCTGTTCGTAGTCCTAGCGAGACCTACACTCCCTCAGCAGCATGCCCATGACAGATCCGCACGAAGAGAGTCAGACGCGCGTCGTTTTAAGCGCCGGCGTCCTGAAAATCAGCGCTCGTGGTAGCTAGCGTGTTGACCGTAGTAGCTGCAGAGGGGATATATGAGGGGACACATCGTCAACAAAAAACCGGACAATCTAAAACTCCGCTTGGCCTCGAGCGCTAGCAGCATCAGCACAGCAGCAGCTGCTTAGTTTGGCACTAATTGAAGGGAATTTCTATGCCCGTCTCATTTTGGGGCGTGCGGCTGTGCTGCTGCTGCTGCTGCTGCTGCTGCTACCTTGTGACTGGTTTCTGCACCCTGTGTACTCCCAAAATACAAAACTGTGTTGGAGTGCTCCGCGATCCGGGCCGCACCGTGGAGCACAGCAGACATTTGAGTTTCTACGAAGACGTAGGAGCGAGTACCACGACCAGTAGCACAAAGGCAGCGGCAAGGCAGCAGCGGCAGCGGTGGCGGCACACTGCTGCTGTGACTGTCTCCTGCGTGTCCTCAAAAACTAAACTCTGTTGATGATGTGCTCCGTGATCTACGATGCATTGCGGAACACAAAGTACTATCCACATTCGTACCGGGTATCAATTCTAGGAACACGCACCGACAGCAGCAGCAGGTGAACGAATTTCCGAGCTAAATTTATCGACAACGGGGCGGATGTTAACGCAGAGCGATGCCTTCTTTATGCAAATAATCCGGCGGTACATATCTGAAAGCCAACATCTTCGTTGCATTGTTTTGGAAAAAACAACGGTGCGGAAACCAATTCCGGATCCCGGGGGGGGGGGAGGGGGACGGGTACTCATTTATTGCTTGCCTTAGTCACTTAACCATTGACCACGCATCCCTTTCGAGACGGAGCACCGTTCCTACTCCTAATAGAGACACCTCCAACAATTGGGCGCTCATTACATTGTTTGCATATATTACATGGAAACGGCTTGCTAATCTTATCCACTTCCTGTTGGGCTGTCTGTGGCCACCATCTATCTCATCGGATAGCGATGGCTTTCTCGCTGCTATCTAGTGTATCAAACTCCTCCATGTCGCATTCGTCTATTTCACTCAACTCCTCTTCTAACTCATCCCGTTCTTCCTTGTACAACTCACACTTTCCTACTATGTGAGTTCTACTCTATATTACTTTGCCACACGGGCACATCTGTGCATCTACTTCCTCGTCCTCCCGGCTACTGGTATACCTCTTTATTCTTTCTCGCGGGTCCAGGTCACCTACACGAAATCGCACTTTCAGCGTTTTCGCAAAGTCCAAGGGGAGAGAGGGGGGGATTCAAATTCCATGCATGGTCGTAGTCGTATGACCATAGACCTTCGTACCCCTATGAGGCCGGGACGGAGCATGTCGGGTTTTCATCGAGCAGGAAGACATATGCTTGGACCAAGCGTGAAGCGTGGTGAGGTGTTCAGCGAGTAGAATGAAGGATGGGCTGCATCCTACTAAGATGCGCTTGTGAGCTGCACGTTTTCTGCAGACGGGTGACAGCGTCGAAAAAATTGCTTTGCTTGCCGGTGTGGGGGGGGTGTCATCTTGCGCGTTGCCAATACGGTACTACTATTACGGGGGTCCATAGTTAACGGGACCAAGTTTTTTTTGTAAAAATAGTCAAATATATAGGTTTTTATGTACACCATAGGTCCTGTTAACTATGGACCCCCGTAATAATTGTGTTTGAAATTAACAAAACGAAGAAAGACACATCAGCTGTGACATCGAAAATTCTTCTCGAATCTCACCATTGCAAACTCGGTGTGATACGTCAATCAGAACGAGCTGTCATACTGTGTGTGTAGCTGCGATAGCGATCCAGAAAAACCTCACCCACTTTTGTGCGCAACGAACTCGCTACGTTTGAATATGGTCTGCAATAAATGAAAACAAAAACCCTTTTGATGTGCCTTTTTTCTCATCGAGGGAAGCTTGAGAGCCTGAGTTCGCGCACTTTCGATGCAAATCGACGAGCAGTGGCAATGCTTGAGGAACCCTATCATATGCGCGAATAAAATGAAGGCACTACTGCAATGGGGGGGAGAAGGGCGCACAACTGTTACCATAGCCTGTTCAGCAGGCTGGAAAGTAAAACTGATGGCTCAACCCAAAACAAAACAAAAAGTCGTAACAAGAAAGGGACCAGCAAAATAAGGTACGAAGTATACGTATGTACCTCTCGAGGCATTTACAGGTACACTGAATATTTCACTCAGGAAAACGCTTCCTGGGCCTCCCTTTGATTGGTCGGCACCCGGTCGTACGTACCTGTTCTAAACCTGAAAGGTTACAGGCGCACTTCTCTGTGCACCTCTTCTGTGTGGCTACCCAAGTTAGGTTTCGCCTTTCCTTCGTCTCAATTGTACCTACGAACGGCTCAACTGAAGCAGTTTATTGCGAAAACGGGATACGGCCGCAGTGGCGTCGGCGCCAGGTGACCCGAGCTTTCAGAAAAAAAAAAAAAAAAAAAACGCGACCAGAATACCAAATCATGTTTTTGCGGGGTCATGTGCATCGTTGCACAGAGTGCCACAGATTCGTTGGGAACCAAAGTAAGAAACTGGTATCACGGGGGTCCATAGTTAACAGGACCACATATTGTTAGTTAAAATAGGTCAATATATACCTGGTAGGTTTTTATGTATACCATGGGTCCTATTAACGATGGACCCCCGTAATATATATTTCTCTTACTTGGGAAAGAAGGCTATTGCAGGTGCAGACTAAGCCTCTTGATAGGCAAAATATGGAGATTCACGGCCACTTGGCGGGTGACATGACCGCAAGCGGACAATCGCGTGACTTGGCGGAAAGTGACGGCTGAATAGGGGACGCGAACTAAATGTCCTCGTTTTTCCAAAAAAAGGCTTCCATATAAAATGAAGGCCGGTTTTTTTTCGAAGCTTTTTTTCACACTGTTTTTCACATTTTTTTTTATTTTTTTGTTTTTTACGACGGTTTTGCTGCCGTTGCCAAGCGAATGCAAGGAGCCACGCATTGGGCCCTTTTCCTTCGTAAAATGCGCAGCGATTCGGGTAAGTCTAGACGGGAAGCAAGGCTGGCGGTGGAAGCTCCCTTCTGGTGGCTAACTCCTACGCCCTCTTGGCCTTCGGCGAGAACCCATGACTGGACCAGCTTGGCGCGCGCAGCTGCTTGACCGAGAGCGGAGGGGTGCTTCGCTTCAAACCGATGATGGCGCCGTTAAAGTTGGAGACTGATGAGAGTTGCGGAGCCATGCTTGTCCCCGAGTAGTCGGTCGTTCAGCAGGATCACATCGCATATGGCACGTGCGCCCCGTGCGTGCTCGTGTGCTCATTGCTCGTGTGCGCGTAGCCCCTAGCTGCTTCTGTTGCTGCGCTGCTACCTTTGGTACATTTCCAAGGGGTTTCGAGTGGTTTATGCAGGCGGCTTTTGTGAGGGGATAGGGGTTTGCGGGCTGTGACGGCAAACAACCGTTGACCTGACGGACGTGACGTGGTGACGTGACGCATGAGAAGACGTCTTTCCCCATCTTTGTTTATAAGTGCAATTGAAGCCAAAAAGAGGTGAAGCCGGTCTTGAGTAGCCACAAATAGGTGTATCTTAAACCGTTCGGCCAACGATAGGTACGATGAGGCGCTGGGGAGTCAGAAAAAGGGCCAGTGAGCCTTTTCCCGAGTGTTAGTATTTGGTGTACCTAGAAATGGCACCAAGTCAATAGTTATACCTATTTCTATATTTTTCCCGTAATAAAACGCTACGACCTGGTTCCAGCATACCGCCCTAAACTTATTACAGGCTGTCTCAAGATTAACGCCGGAAATTTGAAAAATATTCGCCCGCCGAAGTTCACGGGCATTTTTGCACACATTTTCTATGAGCCCTCACGACATTATCTGACCTCAGACCTATGCCAATGGGAACGCGAAGTATCAATAAAAAGTTCGAATTCCAAAGATACCCGCCAAAACATTTTGGAACACGCTTCCTTCCTATGGGCACGTTTACAAAACACAAAAGTTCCCAACTCTTGGAAAAGCCCGAAAAAAACAAATCTGGGCTAATGCTGGGCCAAGATCGGCTTGAGAAACACTCAGGCCGATCTTTAGTTCGAAGCGGCGAGATTCCGAGTCCTCGACAGACATCGATCGACAAAACCAACGATTGCGTCATGAATTCTGAACGGAGTGCGCTCGTTAGGAGCTCCGACCCACCCTTGGGTCACTGTTTCCTCACAATGGCCAGTGACGTGTAGCGGGCGCTGGCCAGGCGTACGATAAAAAAACAATTAGCCGCTGGTGTGTACCAAACAGAAGACAAAAATTCTCGATCCCCCTCGAATGGCAAAAAACAGGCTTTTTTTCAGGTTTGGGAGGATACCGCAGGACGCCGCCGGCAACCTTCCCCCCCTAGAGCATTTGTCCACTTTCTATCTTCGATGCCGTCATCTATACTCGTTGGCCTTGCCCGACACCATACGGGTTGGCCGTGGGCTGAGTCTATATCGAGATCGAGCATCTATCGTCGCACGAGCTAATTTTTATCAGCGTAATGACAATTTGCAACGAGAGAATACAAAATGCGCCGCCGGCAGCCGTTAGAAAAAAAAAGAAGGAAAAATCAAACATTTTTTCCCTTTTTTCCTATGGCGGCGGTACGAGGATATTTTCGGCTCTTTTTTTAAAGCAATGTTTTTTAAAAAAAACTTTCGAACTTCGCGTTACCATTGGCATAGGTCTCACGGGGCTTTTTTTGTTTGGTTCACTGGTTCTGTTTTTTCTTTCAGCTTTTTTCGCGAAGTTGGGCCACCTTAGACCAAATACTATCGGCGAAAAAGGGAGGAGAGAAAAAACGAAGGGCAGTTCGCGGGAAGGACATAAACAACACGTGCGCAACGGTTCAGGGTCTATTTCATAAGAATGGCGTGACCTTTGGGACTGTTTTGCGTGGGAGTGCAAAAATTAGGCATTGCCTCGTGATTCCTCAGTTTCAGTACAAGTATAGGATCGATTTTCGGCCATGTTTTTGGCTTTATATTCGACACTGTACAGATATGCCTCGGAGTGCCTGAAACCGGACTATTTAGAACAAAAAAAAAACGTTTCTTCTCATGGACACGCCTGCCTGTCACTGGCCATGGTTGGTCCGTACACGTTTTCGCCACTAAGGGCAGGCCTAGGCCCTAAATAAAAAAAAGTGATGTCACCCCCTCCAGCTGTTCATGGTGGTCAGTATGATTCCAAACATGTCCCAATGCGAGTAGATGCTGCCAGCATCGGTGGGAGAGAGAATCCTTTAACCTGAACCAGCTCGTAAGCATCCAATGTCCACGCCGTTTTCCGGAGATGGACCTTGAAATGTATCACACTTGTTCTTTGAACAGCCCGGTACATTTAGTTTCTTTCTATCAGAAATATGTATTGTGATACGATCATTATTTTAAGATGTTTGAGTCATCCCAACTTTCGGCGAAAAAAAAAAAAAAAACGAACAATAAACACTTATTGCGTAAATCCGTTGGCAGGGGTTCGGAATAAACGTGTTTGTGACAAATTTCAGGGTCTATCTTCCAAAACCGTTGTAAACCTTTGGACGTTTGTGCAGTAACCGTGCCAAACAATAAAGCGTTGCCTCGTAAACACTTAGTTCCAGTATAGAATAAACTTTTTAGGCGTTCAAAATTACTTGATACTGGTCCTACGCAGTCAACGAGAAACGTTGTGCAGACATGCCTTGGCGAGCTCGTACCCGGACGCGGTTCGTTCAGAAAACAAATGAAAAAACATGATTTCTTCCTACGAAAACGCCTGATTATTGTTTACCTTTTGTGCAGGCCCTGTGGTTGGTCGGGACACATTGTCGCCGCCAGCCCCAGCCATACATAGGCCTTTCAAAAAAAGTATGCTACGACTGTCGCGCATTACGGTCAGCATGATACCAATACGTGGGACACTCGAGTAGATGTTACGGTCGTCATTCGTGGCGGACGAAATTAGGGGTTAACAAGCGTCTTTACGGTAGGGGGATATAGACCACTTTTGGACGAAAACGTTTTCTGAACGACGGGGCTCCTTAACCTAAAATCGACGGAAAAAGGTAATCTTACGTTTGTTTGTTTTTTTTTTTTACCCTTAGGACATGGGATTTTTTTTTTTTTTTACCCTTAGGACATGGGATTTTTCATCTGGTGAGGTATAGGGCTCCTTAAGGTTAAGTGACCTGCCTCAGAAGGCAAACTTAGGTAGGTGCATCTCTACCTCAGCATGTGTCATTCTTCGAGCAGCCAGTCTGTGCTGCTGTACTGCTGGTTGACCAAACCGGTGATAAGGCTGCTATGGTTGAACCCATACATTGGCGGGGAATATACTTGGAGTTAGAATTGAAACGCTGTCGCAGTACAACCGTGTCGTACGTTTGTCTCTGCGTTAAACCGTCATTTATACCCAACGACATCGGTGCACCCGTTGTCCGTCCTCATTCACCCCAGAGGGATATAAATGGTGTGGTTCTCACAGACTGCCCATGAATCCAAATAATCGCAAAATCGATCAAGCTACGTACGTGTTACAAGCAAATAAATGCCAAACGTACCGGGTACGAAAAACAACAACAAAAAGCAAAACGAGAATCTAACCCCTCAAAAAAAAAAGAAATCAAGAAGTCCCGACCAAATGGCGAATGAAGAAAAAAAAAAATGCCCGCAAGAGGAAAACGTACAGCAGCACTATTACATGACGGCTGAAGCTGAATCTCCTTTTGGTCTAACTCTCTTGCAGGACTTCGGATGGGGAAAATCGCCGACGAAAAGTGACGGTTGCAGCGACGGCCGGTGCGCGATATACAATGGTTGATCGCAAGGAGGCGTACGGCACAGGGCGCGACACGATCCTGCTCGTACTTCTGGTTCAATGGTTGATAACACAACACAAAAGTTACCAACCAATGTTTTGGTTGCTATACGGGGTGCCAAGGGGGTTGAAACTTTGTTTTGGTTGTTCTCACATCAACTCAGCCAGGCGAAGCCGGAGCGTGTCTCTACGCGAGAAATATCGAAAAAAATAGAGCGATGCACCGCCGGACAACCCACGCCAGAGCGAAGAGCGCACGACGAAAACAGAGAAAACAAATGTTAATACACTCCTTCCCAAGGTGAGAATGAGAAGCAAAAACCACAATGCTGAGATTTCTGCACAAGTAAAAATAACAAATATATAAACTAGGTGATTCTTTAGTATGCCCCCCCTCTCCCCTGTTTGGTACTCAAAAGACAAAAGTTGGGTATCGTCTTGTTTTGGGGAATACGCCTCGCTTTCTAGAATGCTGCCAGACGTGATTGGATGGCCATAAACGATCAATGCGGCAGTATCAACTCAAAAATTGGCAGCATATATTGGCAACACTGCTGTATTCTAGTTGCAATTATTTTGCACTAATGCACACCACACAGCCCAAACGAAACAGCATCCAACAGTCTCTTCTCCCGTAGGTAAAACCCACTCTCTTCTACCGAGGCCGTCCGGAACACTCCTTTTTCGACACTAGAAGTCAAACACGGTCAGAATGTAAAACAAACCGGAGAGCTGTGATCACGGCACGATCATGGGAGCGCCGTGACACGGCACAATTCAGGAACGCTGTCATCACAGCGCTCCGGTTTGTTTTACATTCTGACCGTTTTCGACGTCGAGTATCAAAAAAAGATTGTACCGGGTCTTCTTGCTCATACTACAAACAACACCCCACACAGATTTTGAGAACAAAAACCTTGAGCGCAGTCGTGAAGGAGTTCTACCAACCCCGAGGAATATATGCAGGGCGGTTCACAGGTCGGGTCAAACCTCGAGGATTTGGTCAGGTCGGGTCGGTTCGGGTGAAGGTGACCCGACCCGACCTGTCAGAGCCAGAAAGCCCTCCTCACTCTCCTGACCCAACCCGGCACTGAAACCATCCCGACCCGATCCGACCCGACCCGAACCCACTCGACCCAACCCGATGAAACGTTCCCGACTCGAGTTGCTGGTGGGATAATGGCGTAGCTAACAAGAGCCAATAAATGGTCCAACCAATGGTCCAACAAAAGTGACATACTGTAACAGTACCAGCAGCCGCCGGGATAGGAGGATACTGAAGTATTATATATATAGATGGGAATGCCCGAAGGAGCCTCAGCACAGCATTGAGGTGCACCTCACAAGCGCAGCACGACGGTACTTTAGTCCGCGACAGCGCTTTATTTTTTTGCAACTCTCGCGACTCATGGTGGTGTGAACGTGGAGCATAGGCTCTTCAAGATGGTTACATGGGTTTCAGAGTGGCGTTCTTCGACGGGTGCTAGAGCTTTTACGTACCTGTAAATTCTTGAAAAAAAAACAAAAAAAAAACTCAGCCTAGAATTGTTGACTTCCAAAATGTTAACACAGGTATAGACTTGGCATACATGTGGCGTAGTTGCAGCAGTATGAAGGCGGCGTACTGTACTGTAAGGTAGGAGTGCAGGTTCCTCATTGGAAGAGTTCTACACGAGAAAAGGCGTTCGCATAACCCGATATCAATTCCAAGGCGTAGGTTCAACACCGAACGATAGTGTAAAAAAAAACGATATCCGGGATCAGGGCACTTGTTTCCGCCGTTACAGGTCAATTCAGAAACCCCATCACCCAGAACAGTTTTGGACAAAATAAGGTACAAGGTACAGTACCGGCGCGCTCGGGCCTATGCGAGAGGGCGGCTTACTAGAAGACACTTGTCTTTTGTTTAGTCGCCACTGGTATGTCGTCATGTGTGGGTCCGAAAGGAGTAACGGCGCGCGTGCTCATGTACTGGTTCGAGAGAGGTGTAGCGCCTGCTGTAGTCACCCAAACTGCGGTTCCTCGCCTGAGGAGCTCTATAACATCAGTGACATCAGTGAGTCACCCAAAAACATAAAACAAAGTTTGAAGAAATTGAAAGCTAAGGTGCTGTACGCCTTGAAACACAATCTGAGTAAAGAATTAATCGAACACGATTCTGAATGCGCATCAGATGAAACGATATTGGGTGCGAGCCCCTCCGTCGTCGTGGTTGACAAACTCCGACCGGTCGGAAATGGTTGCGCTGAAAACTTCAACCCCTAATGGTGACCCTTCACTGCAACACCCTCTTATTCAAACCCCCTAATTGCAACCCCTAATTGCAACACCTCATTGAAACTCCCAACTGCATCGTCTACCACAGGGCGGCTCTTTCATTCCGATAAGGGAGAACGGACGGCGCAGCTCTTGCGTGTAGACACGGTGTGGGTTACGGTATAAGACCATGGCTTAAGAAGAAGTTGGGGTTTAACATAGGTAGAAGGGCATGGCACAGTTACACTATACGCAAACGTTGCCACCCATTCTAGTTCTAGGAGACGTTAGGGCCTGTCCTAAGGAGAATCGTTTTTATGATACTCCGCCAACATTTTTTTTTGTTTGATTTTGTTTACATCTGATTGGTCGCCAAGTGAATCAACAAGCAGGCGTGCTGACTTTTGGTTCGAATCAAACGACAAAAAACGAATTGAACAAGAAGTGTATGGGGACTTCTTTTGCTCTTCGTGTTGTTTATTTTGGAAGTTTGTCCAACTCGGAGTGGCATGTTCCTGAAATCGAAGCAAGCTACGCAAACTTGAGCCATGTGGTCGACTGCTTCACAGGTGAGATCCACCATGCCCGAGAGACAGGGTTACCGGAGCAGCCGCAGTGCGAGGCCCGACGGCCCCTACCACAGAGTAGACCATCCGCGGCGCCTCAAAAAATCACGAGGTCGTCGCAAACCCATTTTTTCATCCCTCTTTGCCTCTCAAACCACACGAGTATCGACCAGGTCACGACTTCGCTCAGAAGTTCGATCGCTGTATCCCCGTCGCTTCTGCCTGCGCGGGGCTTCGTAGCTGCGCCAGCCACCCAAGGCGTCCCAAGAGCGATAGCCTCTTCGGCGGTGCCGGCAGAAACAAACGGGCGCCGACCGTGGCGCCCCGGGGAGGACGCGGGCCGTCGCTCGCCTCGTTGGGCGCCCTCGGGCGTCCATTGGCCCTTGTGCGTTAATCGTTTTTTTCAGCAAAATACGCTATTGTTAATCCTCGACAGGACACAAAGGCGTATGTTTCACGAATATATATTCCAATCAAATCGACTTTTTGTTTTTTCGCTATTCAGTTGTCATAAAAGACATGTCTCGTCAAGACAGGCCCTTAGGCTTCAATTCACGATAGGTAAAACAGGCCTGACACACACACTCCCCCTCTCTTGAAACGTCATCCCCCACTGTATGCGGACGAACCGCCGTTTTAAGACCACTGGAATGATAACATCCACAGAACATAATCCTGAACGCTCCTTAAGGCCTTACTGCAGTATTTGGCGGTATGCCTAAGGATAGGCTGGCTACCGCATAACCAAAGGGCAGTGTGGTCCAAGCCCGACTACTGTGCAGGTTGAACTTTTCTTTCATAGGTGCCTTCAGTCACTCACAGAGCTTGATGTTCTTATACATTGATGCTTCCACGTTGTTGTAGTCAGAATTAACACGCCACCTCAACGACGGAGGCGGAGACGGGGATACCATGACTACCATGACAAATCCTTAAGGCCTAAACGGCCTAAATCACACATCATTTGGGCCAGGCAGAGATAACTTTGAGAGTCATGGCCGTGAGACAAATAAGGGGACCATGAAATGGGTGGAGGTTCTCCGCCTGGCCGCTGAGATCAGAGGTCGAATACTATCTGGACCCATCGAAAATATCACGAACCACCCGCTGGCAATACCAGAGACACCCGCAAACGCAGGATGCTGGCATGGCCGTGAGGCAGAAAGGAAACGTGAAGAGGGTGGGGGTACTCCGGCAGTCAGGTGGAGAGCCAGCACCATCTTCATGCCGACGTTAAAATGCCTCACGGTCATGCCAGCATACAAGTACGGGGGACCATAGTAAATAGGACCAAATATTGCTAGTAAAACAGGGAAAATATATAGGTGTTTGTGTGTACCGTAGGTCATATTTACTATGGTCCCCCGTAACAGGTCTGCGGGTGCTTGCGGCCACGCCAATCGGGGGTTCGTGATATTTCGAGGCGTCTCCCACCCCTCCCGCATCTCCCAGGTCGATACCACACACCACAGACCCTCTACCTCGTCATCTAAGAAGGTCTGCCACATCTCCGATATCTCCCAAATTGATTGCACACAAACACACCTCTGTGTCGTCGGGGGGGGTCTCTCACATCTACGACATCTCGCACATCGACATCGCACACAACGCACATATACTTATTGGCAACCCGAGCGAATCTCCAACATTTCCAACATCTCCAAAATATTTCACGTTGGTAACACACAAACACCTCGTTTCGTCATGGGGGCGCATCTCTCACCTCTCCCACCACAGCCAGGGCCGTCCGGTCAGCTCTGAGGCCGGTCTCATCCTCATCTTCTTGGCACCCCTCATCTCATCCAGACATCATGCGGCTTCTCGGCCATCTCCCCCACTCCCATCGTCGATCTCGTCGCGCTGTCTCTTTTTTCACGCTGAAGCCAGAAACATAAAGCAGGAAGAGTTTACGTTTCACACGTTGGGAGAAAATGTATGAGCTATGACATACATAAACCTCGGCCCACTTTGTCCGGGGATATAAGGAATGCAATTTCCGTTTGATGTTCATGTCAGAGTTCAAACTGGTATTATATTCCAGGCCGGAGTTGGCGCTAACGCCAAGCTTAGTCCCAATTTCCTGGAAAAAATTCACGGAATGAAGAGGTAACTATCGGACGCATGGGGAGTCAGTCTGGGCTATCGACTACGGGCGCGCCAAATTGCAGTCCTACGCAGCAGAACTGCAGGGCTAATTGCTACCCACACGCTATGACCAATGTTCTCGTCTCGTCTCTTAGGCCAAACCGCGTCGTCGAACCAACCCCCATACCTGGTAAACCACACTTGCAATTATTTGGTCGAAACATCCAAACCACCCCCACCGGAATGCTATAATTTTGCACACTGCTCTCAGTCGGTGGTGCAGAAATTCGAATCAGCCCTCGGCCGGAGCCGCAGGGACCCGAGACAGCAAATCGCGAACCATAACCATGTGGGTTGCAGTTAGTCCTGCAGTTATACAATTGTGATGGGCGTTACCCATTACCCAAGCTTTGGCCCAACCCTGGCCTCGACTGCCTGAGAAATATCTGGGAATATTCTAGGATGTAATGAGGAACTACTTTCGAAGCTGGGTCTAGTCGTTGTATACACACTAGACGGACATGTACAGCTTGTGGGGCAACTGCACACGAAATAACCTACTCAATGATATGTTCTACAGTAGGAGAGTGCCCTTAAGGACCGTGTTTGCACGCAACACTTATATAACCTATCTGGAAAATATCACGACGGATGCCGACTGTCATTTTCAGCCATAAGCGACGCAGGGAGTGCCCATAGCATGCGCACGCACAAATGGGCGCGGCTAGACGAGGAAGAAAATTCTCCACTCCTTCTCGCTACCAAAAAATGTACCAGGTAGGGCACGCACCATAGCGGGGCAGGGGGGAAACTGCCTGCTACGATATGTATATGAACCTGGACATGAGATACGAGAGCCAGAGCAACTAAGGGCAAACGTAAGATATGATATGAAAGGGAAAAAACACGCACGCTTTCGGTCTGCCTTTTCCCTCTCTACCCCCTCGGACATGTCGAGGTAAGTTGCGGAGAAGATGTGGCAAACAACGAAAAGGAGGAATCACTAAAATTCACTCTTGCTCCTCTTAAGAGGGACTACAGCACATTGATCAGAACCCACGATGGACCCAAGAATGATGTCCGCGGGACAGGCCAAACCTCACGGGTCGGGTCAGCTAATCCGACCTCACCCGCGAACGTTTGTACATGTCTTGGCCTGACCCGACCCAACCCGCGAGGTTTTGAAAACCTCCTGATCCGACCCAACCCGACCCGTAAGATATGAAAACCTCCTGACTCGACCAGACCAGACCCCCGACCCGACCCGACCCGCGATATTTGAAAACCTCCTGACCCAACTCCACGCGATCCATGAGATTTGAAAACCTCTCTACCCGACTTGACCTGACCCGTGAGATTTAAACACTTCCTGACCGGACCCGATCGGTCAGACTCCGATTGACCCGTGATATACGGGTCATGTCGCTGGTAGGGTTACCTCGACCCGCGAGACCATTTCTATCGACTCGCGGGTCGGCCCGCGGATCCGGCCCGTGGGTCATATGGCCTCTGCCAGATGATATCAGCAAGAGGGCTTCCAGCGAGGGACTCCACCAGTCTCGCTGGCCTCGCACTCAGTAAGTCTTGTTCTTAGAGCTTGTATTATCACGGAGTGATCCTCATCGGACCACGAGCCAGGTGGCTAGGGGACATCACACAGGATCCCCGGCCACTGCTCCACTCACACATGCGATTACACTGAAACCTCCACGGCTTGGTATCTTTTGGCTACAGCACCCCCAAAGCGAGTTCACTCGACACGAACGAGCTTGACAAAACCAAAAAACCAAGACGAAATCGCATGCGGCAAATCACAAATCAATGCTGAACTCTGAAGCAATTTTAATCTTGAGCGCACGGGTCATCCGTAATTTGCGCAATTCCTTCACGACGAATTCAGGCGCAGCAGAATAAATCGACCGCAAAGACTCCCACGTGCGCTCCTCTGCTTCGAAACCATCCCAATCGACCAAGACAATCACCTCGTTGGCATCATCTTCGGCCACATGCACCAAAGCATTCATGCGGCATTCACCCTGCGCAAAGGAATGTTGGAAAACATCCTTCAGATCAGCGGTGACGTTCAACGTCGCATCCGCATAAAATCGTAAACGAGCCACGTGAGCTTGATGCACCTTCCCAGAAACGATGTTCTGAACTGAGTACACATGATCATGATCAGCTGCTACCACACGCCACGGACCAGTCCATGTGGACAACCGGCAACAGACGAACCAGATCCCGACCCAGCGGCTCCTGCCGCTGGCGCACCAGAAGTTGAAGAAGCAACAGCAGAAGTTCCACCGCCCGCTGTCAATTGATTGCCACCACGGCCACCGCGCCCGCGTCCATGGTTGAATCTGCCCCGGCCGCCATTGCGGCCCCCGCGATACCCTGACGACCCGCGCCCACCACTGCTGGGAGCTGTGCCGCCACCGCGAGCTTTTGGGCAATCAGAAACATAATGGTTGGGATCACCACACTCGAAACAGACGCGAACAAACGACTTTTTCGCGGACTGCTGCTGTTTCGGTTTCTGCTGCTGTTGGCGTCGCGGTTCAGCTGCCCCTGCAGCATCTTTCCGACCATACGCCTCGATGAATTTCCACTGTTCTGCAGCAGAAAAAATTTGGTCCATGACCAATGCCGGGTCCTTCTTCCACCCTGCAGCGTACGTTAGCTGACCTTTTACGTACTTTTTGAACTCGGACGGCCATAAGCCATCCACCAACGCCATGCTCACAAATTCCGCCGGTCCGGGCAACCACGAACGGTCCTGCGCGCGGTACATGGCATGCACCGCGTGATTCTCCGCAAAATACTTTTCCATAGCGGAGTTTACCATCATCGCGCGGTCTTTGACGGATGTTTCACCGCCCTGCTTTTCATCGCGCCTCATTGAGAGAACGCGACGCAAGTCCGCTGCCGCCCGCGAGGTGTCAAATCTGTTGCTGGTGGTTGTGTAACCAGCGTGCTGCCTAACAGCGTCCAACAACTCCGAGGCGGTCATCGTAGTCTGATGCTTGTAAAATCCCTCAAAACACCGATGAATGTAATTGGGGATAAGCTGGCCCATGCTCACTTTGGAGTGCTGAACCACCCCCTGAGCGTTGGCGAGCTGCAGCCGTTCCTCATAATCGAGGTACGCTGCGTAAAAAACACGAGAGGCCTGCTCGGTCCACACCTCTCCGTATTTCGGTGGAGTCAGAGACTCCCCTACCACCAGCGGCGTGCTTGCCGTGTGCGCCATAATCCACAGCAGTCCACCTGGACTCTACTGTAATAACGGAGAAACTGCCGCCTGACCTGTGCGTCCTCCAGCTCCCGGAGCGTCCTCCCCTGCTGTGCGCTTCAAGCCGTTTCGATCCGTCCAACGGGCCAACTGCCTTCCCAGCTGTGACCCAATACTCCGCAGCCGAAAACTCCTCCAACAGAAGTTCCGCGAATATCTAGATATTATGGCCTCTGCCAGATGATATCAGCAAGAGGGCTTCCAGCGAGGGACTCCACCAGTCTCGCTGGCCTCGCACTCAGTAAGTCTTGTTCTTAGAGCTTGTATTATCACGGAGTGATCCTCATCGGACCACGAGCCAGGTGGCTAGGGGACATCACACAGGATCCCCGGCCACTGCTCCACTCACACATGCGATTACACTGAAACCTCCACGGCTTGGTATCTTTTGGCTACAGTCAATACATCAAAAACAACTGCATATTCGTTTTAAACCCCGACGTGATATCGGGACTTTCTGTAGTGGGTATGGATAGCCGCGGACAGTATCCAAATTTGGCGGTGTTTTCATGTTTGAATATTATGTCAAAGGAGTGTTATTGAGTATAGGTGCGACAAAAGCCTTCGGTAAGAAAGAGGGAAGCTTTTGAAGTGTCTCGATCCGCGGGTCGGATGCGCGGGTCCGACCCGGGAGACAGCAGAAAACAACTCGCGGGTCGCGTTTGTCGGACCCGCGAGTGACCCATTTCTCGCTGGTCATGACCTGACCCGAACCGTGCGGTTTTAGTCAATTCTTGACCCGACCTGACTCGATCCATGAGATTTGAAAACTTCCTGACCCGACCCGACCCGACATGTGATATGCGAAAAACCCTTGACCCGACCCGACCCGACCCGTGAGGTCCGAGAAAAGCTTGCATCGACTTGACCCGACCCGCGAGGTTTAAGAACCTCTTCACCCGACCCGAATCTGACCCGACCCGTGAGGTTTGGAACACTTCTTGACCCGACCCGACCTTACCCGGGACTTTTAAAAACACTTCCTGACCCATCCCGCGAGATTCAAGAACTTCTTTACCCGACCCGACCCGACCCGACCCGACCCGACCCGACCCGACCCGGGACTTTTTGAACACCTCCTGACTCGATCCGCGGGTCGAGTCATGCTCCGCGAACGACCCTTCCCTGTTATATCTAGCATCACCCAAATGTTTATAATCCTTGCTTGATCTCCATTTCTAATTCCCTGGCAGTCCTTACTCATCGATGTATACCGGCGATATTCCGTCTTTTCCTGCCCGGGGGCCTCTTTTCGGCCCGTTCCACGACACGGTCTACTGATCTTAACGACAACAACAAACACAAAGGGGTATGCCGTGTTTGCCACACACCGGCACTGCTTCCTTGAACAATCAGCACATGGTTGCCGTACAAGAACCGACACAAATACCACAGTTGTAGCTGTTGCACTTTGACCCTTTTAGCACTGCACCGTACAAAAATCACAATGTGGCTCTACTTCCAAGTGTTTTATCCCAATGGCGGGAGTGCAGTCCTAAACGCCTCCTTAAGGCCCTCCTTAAGGCCCAAAGGGGCTAACGTGTAGCCGTCATGGAACTCCCCACACTAAAAACAGTATAATAACGCTTTTGGGACACCTCTTAAGCGGTGTGAGGGGTACAAGTAAGAGGTAGCGACCGAAACAATGGTTGGTAACTTTGGTGTTGGTGTGGTGTCATCAACCATTCAGGAGCAGCGTGAGCGCCCAGCAGTACACGGGCAGCATCGTGTCGCGCCCGTGCCGTACGACTCCCTTCATTCAACCGTTGTAACTCGGACGCCAATATATATATACATGCATGTGTATCTGTATCATCACGCGGTGATCGCAACCATTGCCCTAACCGTCATATTTTTTGGTATCGACAGACAGTTTTCCCCCTCTGAAAATGAAAGAGAGTGCAGAGTGCACCCATCTCTTTACAAACGCGTCTGGGAGTTGGTGACCAAAGAGCTTCGACTTAGAAAGGGGTTCAGTTTAGCGGGAATAAAGGGGTTGTAAGGAGTACGTCTAAAGAGGCTGTGACGAACTCCTTGACGGTTTCTTTGTCGGGTCAAACCTACACCGTCAACCCCTATCGCTATTTTTAGGGGCGCGCAAAGAGGCGGTGACCCACCCGGTCCCCACATATACCCCTGGACTTATCAGGGGCCCGGGGCCAGAGTGACATACACCATGGACGGAAATGTAAGGACGGTGTGGGTATTTATATCAATAAGCCAGCGCTCCTTAAATTTCCAGCAAGAGTGAGACAATAGGGAGCAGAGGACTAAATTTCCCAGCGGAGACACGCGAGCAGATGATTTTTAAGAGGAAGCCAGGGGTTGAGAGTGCAAGCAGCAGTGCCCCTCCCGAACCCGGCAAAGCAATACGCTCGCATGATCGAGGTTCGGAATGCCTGATTTCCCGCCCGGTGCACAATGGAGTAAAGACGGAAGAAAGTTGTAAGGGAAACTTTGTCCACGACAAACTGGTAACCGCTTTACCTCGGACAGTTCATGATCTACTTACTGTCCATCAGTAGATGATTTAGTTCCTCGCCTGTTGTGCGAGGCTGTGCATAATGTTTACCAGGTACAGTACAAACCTAACCCAGAAAACATTGCGCTGATCGTTCAGAGTTCGCGGCTCCCACTCGGCAACATGTGCTACGTAGATCATACAGATCGTACAGATCAGGGATCTATCTGTTCTGAAAGATCTAGATCATCAAATGATTTGTCCGAGACGTAAAAAAACTTTTTCATCAACAAGCTGGCACCAGCGCATCAAGTGGGATAAGTGGGCGGTTGAGAGGAATCCGTGCTATAATAATACAGACTGGGGAAGTACAGTGGAAGCAAGCTTATCGGAGATCTTCCCGACAGCTGGAGGGGAACCATGAGCAGTGCAAGCAAGCGCAGGGTTTTGTTTTACAGCACCAGGCTGTAGCAGGAAAACTACTGTTGGTGGATGGTTGTTAGTAGGGGAAGCAGTACCAGTACCAGTACCAGTGCCAGTACCAGTACTAGTACCAGTACCAGTGCCAGTACCAGTACCAGTACCAGTACCAGTACCAGTACCAATACCAGTACCATTGTACAGTGGGCGCGCGGTGATGAGAAACATCCATTTTGTGTCCAGGATCAAAGTCTTATTTTTTTCCTACCTTGATCAAACTCTACTGTATCGTAAACCAGGTACTGGCTGTAGGATTTAGAGTTGGTCCCATGATTCTAAATCAAATTTTCTTATTTTCTTGCCGATCCTATTTTTACTATTTAATAAAAATGTTTCTTATCTGCGGGGCCCCACTGCTGTACTCGAGCTCGGCAGGAGGGGTGCGGTACGTACAGGCCTCGCCTGCGTTGCATACCGGTCGGGGCACCAGTAGTACCTACACTCCACGCGTCAGCTTCGTTGCGGAGGGAGGCTCAGCAGGTGGTGGTTGGTGATAGAGACATCTACATCTTGCTGAACAGTGCGTCGCGATGAGGTGATCTACGCTGCTCCACGATCATTCGTGTCAGGTGATATTGATACGACTGATGTTTGTTGTCGACGGCGTTGGTCGGAGATGCCGAGGTAATTGTGGGGGTGATGGGGTCAGCTATCAGCTATGGAAAGGGCAAGAAGCGAGCTGCTTCGTCTGCGAAGACGCCTTCTGCGGTACAACTCTGCTGCATATCAGGCACAGCACTCAGCACTACCAGGTACCTGGCACCTACCAGGCAGGTGTCTCATACGTAGCTCAACCATCCAATGCTATATTAACTCAACCATCATTTTTCATGACACGAGGCAAAGTTGGGGGAGAATTTTCCGGGGAAAGTTGAAAGTGCCGAAGTTTCGTCGAGCATTGTCGGCGCAAGCACAGGATTCTAGACTCCGATTTGCCTTAGGCGGCGACAGCAACTAGTGGTATAACTATGACGACCAAGCGTAGTAACCCAGCGGCCCACCTTCGCCAGACTGGACCACGGAAGCAAGCCGCCAGAAGAAAAGTCAAACTTCAACAAGCCCTCGAAAGCCGAGCAATTTTTCCGCCTTCATAATCCCTCTTATTCTTTACGAAACCTCATGATTTGGTGAACGGAACATCGGATCATTTTCCACTCGTCCTCGACTATCGCCCCTCGTGACCCTGTGGACTTGAAGGTTGGTGAGTGCTTGGCAAGGGGGCTAGTGCCGAATGTACAGGGTAGGGTCCGCCGGAAGCACCATGGTTTTACAGAACAGCCCATGTGGCCTGCCTTCAGCGAGCGGGCCAACTTTTTTTTCTCAACAGCAAGCAGTTCGACGAGCCTTCTTGCCATGCTGGCATGACATCTCGCGCTCGTCTCCACGCATTGCCATGCGGGACCCGAGACCCCGTCTCTTCTTCCTGGTGCCCTCTCTGCGGGGGGCATCTACGTGTGAAGTTGTGCGCGTTCGATTGTAGCTCCACTGCTGCTGCGGTTTCTTCTATAAACGTGCATGTTGGTGACTATGATGGATAAGTACAACAGAAGAAAAAACACCATTCATGTTCATTAATGTAAGTACCGTTTGGACTTTCATATAAAACAAAAGGTGCTTACATTTGGGGACATTCCTGGTCTGTATACGCGGGAAATGTCTCGTATTCTGGTATTCTGATGATGGCCGCCTTCCTGTTCGTACATCCACAGCAGTAGTAACTACTGTGTATCCGACTTCCAGCACACGGAGCCTGTGTGCTGAGTTTCTCCTTCATAGGTAGGCATGGTTCAGTAACTCGATCAATGCGAAGCCGACAAAAAAATGCTGCTGTACGGCAGACGATAGGTACCCTTTAGCCCGTTGGGCGGTGACGTGCGTTTTTATTTCTGCTTGTTGTCACACCAACATGAGAAGAAGAAAATACCAGGAAAGGAAGATAAATGAAAGGAAAAGGGAAATAAAGTAAAGGAAAGAAAGATAAAATAAACGCGAGAACAATGGAATTATACCCTTCTGGAATTGAATATAAGGCACGTTTGGACTTTGATATGAATATCAAATGTACCTTGTATTTCCTTCCAGAATGGTTATATTATACCTGGCAGAAAAAAAGAGAGACAAGAAAACCAGAAAAGTAACAGGGACTGCAGCAGTTTTTCCCAGCAGCAGTAGTTCGAACATTTTAGAAACACTCCATGCCCAGCACAGCACAAGCGGCATCCGCAACTTCTACTGCTACTATTAATACTACTACTACTACTACTGTCTCTACTGCTGCTACTCGTACCTCCTGTGCTGCTGTTGTTGTGCTGACTCTTCTGTCTCTGCCTCTGGATACGAGACACCGCCAGGTCAGAAAAAGGAAGAGCAGTACAAGCAGTACCTGGGTTCTGATATTAACAGTATACGAGTACTCGTATGCGGGGTCTGTAAGTTAACCTCTACCATGGTAGGATACAGTATGGAAAATACCTGGGCGTTTCACGGGTCGTGACCCGACCTGCGTGTCGGGTCACAGGGTGTTCTAAATGTCACGGGTCGGGTTGGGTCGGGTCGGGTCAGGAAGTGTTCAAACTTCACGGGTCAGGTCAGGTCGGGTCAAAAGGTTTTCAAATCTCGCGGGTCGGGTCGGGTCGGGTCACAACCCGCGAGAAGCGGGTCACTCGCGGGTCGGGCCAGCATGACCCGTCAGTTGTTTTCTGCTGATGCGCGGGTCGGACCCGGGCATCCGGCTCGTAGATCCGACCCTTGAAACAGTTCTCGCTATCTTACCCGAAAGCTTGTCTCGTACCAATACTCAATAATATGCCTTTGGTATCAAATCCAAATATTCAAACACCGCTAAATCCATTTACGTATGCCCGCATCCGTCTACACCCACTGCAGCCAGGCCATATATCGCCGCGGGGCACAGAACTTAATATTAAATTGTTTGTAAAGTGTCGACCCACAGGCCGGATCCGCGGGTCGAACCCGCGGGCCAAGATTTATGGTCTGTCGGGTCAAGGTGACCCGACCTGCATGAAACCCGTGTCTCACGGGTCAATCGGAAGGTGGCGGGTCGGGTCGGGTCGGGTCGGGTCAAGAGGCTTTCAAAGTCTCGCGGGTCTGGTCGGGTCAAGTCAGCACACCTCTGAATTTTCACAGGTCGGATCCGGTCAGCTGACCGACCCGATCATACCCGACCCGTGAGGTTTGACCTGACCCGCGAAAAGCCTTGGAAAATGCCACCATAGGGGTATGAATGGTATGCGTACTATCCCACTGCGTCACACCTCGGACTGATCATAGATTCCAGGAGATGTTGCATGTTTTTCAAGGCAGATCGATTCCCGATCTTGTGGGATCTACCGGTTGCTTATGTTGCATCTGAAGACTCGTATAATGTGCACAATTTAGCACAAGTTTCGTGGGTTCGATCTGTACTGCTGTTAATATGCACAACCTCTCCAACCTTGCACAACCGCAGGCAAGGAACTCGTATACCAGCCTAATGTACAGCAGTCGATCACGATTTGTCCGGGGTGTGCACTGCTGTATAAATTCATTCACGCCTTGCATAGGCGGCCTGTAATAGTAAGAGCTTAAGAGTGAGATGAAGCAAGACCAAAGAGCAGTAAGCAACGTCAAAGCAAAACGTGCGATGGAAACATCGAACCGGGGGCAGAGAAACAAGGAGAATAGCTACACAGCCAGGGGCAGACATCAGACAGCAGCACGCAGGGAAACCATGAAAACACAATAGCCGAGGTCGTACTGTAAACACTATCGACGACGTAGGTTGCGAATATGTGTATGATATGACATCGGCGGTATGTAACATAACAGGATATGCAAACTTCGACCTCTACATTTTACGCTCCCGCCTCCGATGCAGGCCGCAGTGTGCTTCCTGCCTTGTACCTTCTACGGTACTACTGCTGCCGTTGCCGCCCCTTCCCTTTCTCGCCACTGTACAAATATTGTATATGAACAGTATGACACAGGCGCACCTTGGGTGCGCAGTAGCATATTGGGATCAACTTTTCAGGTCACTTACATGTGACATTTCATTTTCATAAATTGGAGCCTTGCTCTTCGGGCTGAGATTTCCCTCCTCGACATAACAGGGCATAGTGTCGCATAGCATCGTACTGGATCTCGTAGCATTTCGCAGCATCGCATGGCACCGCATGGCACCTCTGGGCCATCGTGGCTTCCTCCTCGTGTCGTGTGTATGTGGAACACTTCCGCGCATCGCACAGACCAGGACCCCAGTTCACGACCTAGATATTTCGGGGTAGATTGTTCCTGATTTACATTATCTACAACATCTAGGTCATGTTTGCCGAGTTTGGTGGGTATGACACGGATCCCTCCGAGGGCGACTCGGATAAAACACTCGACATCCACTTAACGACCGCAAGAACGCGTCGTGGACACATTCCTCGGAATATGAGTGCGAGATGACTTTGTGGTCCGTAGGAAGGGTTGGGTGGCAGGTGTCAAAGCCAGCTGCCACACTAGAGGGAAAGCTACCCGAGTTTGTTTGGGGACACCGGCGCGGGTGTTGTTCGTGTCGCATCCTCTTTTCTTGGCTGGACGATTTATTTTGAGTTCTACCATGCTGTGTTCCGAATAATTCCGGTCTATGTACCTTCTAGCAGCACGGGTTTTCTGGTCGTTCCACCTTTGTAGTTGTGCGGGTATGCTGTCGGTGGTATTGAAGTCCTCAAGGGAGGAGCCTCATAAAAATGCCACTCGTACCATAGGTGCATGAACTCCTACCGCAGCAGGCGTTTCGACCTATCTTGCCTTGTGGTTTTGTACCACTCTGACTGTTATATCGCACCCCAATGGTCTGACCTCCTCTTTTCGCGCGATGCGACCCTTGCATTGGACTACAGCCGACCAAGAAGAGCAAAAAGTACCCAGGGGAGGTGTCTGGACTCACTTACCAAAATAATTCGAGATGTTGAGCGAGCGTCAAATTGAGGTGAGTTGATCAACAGCTAGATTACAGCGATGCAGACAACGGCTCTACTACAGAGATACTCAACGGCTACAGCTGTAGTAGTATATTGATAAGATCAACGGCTATTCCTAGGAGTTAGATATTGAGCCAATGTTCATGCTATACATTTCGAGACAGCAGGATCAACCGCTCGGCTATGGAGATCGAGTCAACTGATGGACAGATAGCGCCGACGGCTTGGTTACAGATATGAGTCAACAGCTTTGTAGGCTACAGATATACAGTCAACTGCCAAGGTAATGAGTTAGCGTCAACGGCTAGATTCGAGAGATAAGGCCACCGGCTAGGCTTTTGATGTCGCCTGAAGGGCTAGACTTGAGTTATGGAGCCAACGGCTAGGATAAACAGATAGAGTCAACGGCTAGACTGCGGCTAGGCTAGAGAGGTATAAGCTATGCTGTAGAGATGGGGGCAACCTTTAGGCTAGAGATCGTGGCTATCTCACTATCACGGGGGTCCATAGCTAATAGGACCTATGCTATACATAAAAAACTATATATTGAACTATTTGTACTAGCAATATTTGGTCCTATTTACTATGGTTCCCCGTAATAACGGTTCGCTCTGGTGTTCGCATTTATAGCTGCCGCCAACTGTGGTGTACGTTGTTGCAGGAATGTCGACTAAAGAAGGAGCTTGCTCCACTCCTCCGGTAAGACACGCCCTATATGGTTTAAGGTGGCCGTGTACGTATTGATTTTGTTTTTCGCTCCTGATTGTTTTTCTTTCTTTTTTTTGCCACTCAGGTGGTGGTGGACAAGGTGAACGAGGACCTGGACGTGCCGTGGGTCTCGGAGAGGAGGGAAGAAGCCATCATTAAGAAGCTCGTGGACAAGCTCGCGCCGAAGGTGGAGCCCGCCCTCCTCGCGATCATGCCGACCGTGTACGTGACGTGCATCAAGCTGGCGCTCAACGAGAGTCTTTCTGTCAAGGAGCGACGGAGTCAGATCTCGGACCTGCTGCGCGCGGAGCTGTCGGTGCCGTTGTCGAGGGAGCTAAACGAGCGCGTGGACTGTTCTTTCATACCCGAAAAAATCGAGGGAAAAGTTCTTAAGGTGGTCGCTAACAAGGTCATCGATGAGTTCGTGGAGTGGACTGTCGGCGAAGTCTCGGACAAGCTCGCCTGAGTCGGGGGGTGTCTTCCCTACCGTGTAGCGGGTAATACGTGAGATAGCACCCCACTCGCCGTGGGCTCTTTTTCGAGCCGATGATGTCCAAAACTAGGGCGGCTAACATCCCTAGAAAAAATCTCGTCGATGTTTTCCCATAGACGCATCGCTGTGCGTCTGCGCTCTCCCCATTGGCGAGAAAGCCGTGCGTGAAGTTCGAGGAAGCGTGTTGTCTTACGTGTTGGTGTACGGTATTGGGTCGATCGGGTCGGGCTGTAGCTGCCATCTCGGATGATACGGTGCACGGTCAGGCGAATGGACTGGTCGTCTTTCGGGAGATTGCGGTGGGGATGAAGGGTGGGCGTGCGCGTGGGTTTGTCACTTGCACAGCGTCCAATTTTGGTGTGCCTATCAGTCAGAGGGAACGATGCTAGGCAGGGGCCCGGTTCGCGGTTTGACAAAATTTCGGTTCGCCTTCGTGTCTCTGTAGAGCGAAAGACGTTGGGAGACCGCATTTGACATAAAATTGGTTGGCGTGGCTATCCCTTTACAAATCAAAGATGCTGGGAGACCGCGCTCGACAATTTTTTGGTTCGGCTCAGTATCCATCTGCAGCGAAGGTGCTGCGTAGGAAATTGCGGCTTGGCTCCGTAGCTGATCGCTCGATTACATTCAAGCTAGTTTGGTTAGGCCATAATGTCCAAAATAGGCAAACAATACCTGTCTCTTGGAAAACGGGCGATGCGTGGGAGACACGGGTCCTTCGGCATAGCACCGTTGAACGTAGTACATTTGTTTAAGTGGGTGGGGGGAGGGGGGTGGGAAAGGTGCACTCATGCCATGCATGGCTACAGTGTGGGGGGGGGGGGGGGGGGGGGGGGGGGAGGTAATCGTATTCATTGAGTGGGGGGGAGGGGAAAGTAACGTTGGTGCGTCTGCCCTGTCTTTATGCAGTGAAAGCTGGGCGATCTCTATGGGGAGCCTAGGGCTCGGTCGGTATTAACTGTTGTTGCTTTGGTGTGTTTTTTTTTCGTTTCAACCTCCTGCAGACGGGTGCAAGTACGCCCTTGACCCCTGCAGACCTACCCTATACTAATTCCGAGTAGTGTGCAGTCCCAATGGGGTTCAGCTCGCCACGCTTCCCGCTTCTGTGTCGTTTGTCAAAATGCCGCCACAAGTCGGGTGCAGAGCACAATGAACGGTCCCGCCGTGGCTTATAGGTGTGATTGCGCTGGTGATGTACCTGTGACTGCTGTTGTTGCGTTATTGGTGATGTCGATGATGGTGACAGACGAGAGTGTTCCGCCGCGAGTTCGAAAACGCGCTGTAAATTCTTGCGTAGTGCATACTACTGTGTCGGTCGTGATGTTGGGGCACACCGCCTGCGACGTGGGACATTGGTTGACATTTTGCGATGTAGATGGTTGCGTGTTCTATCTCGTCGTCTCAGCTGGCGGTGACCTAGACCTAACCCTCACTCCTTTAGAACTGTCTGTGCCCGCCTTTTTGGGAAACGACATGGTTAGAAATAGTGTCGGTGTTTGTTTGGCAGTGGTAAAATGATTCACAGATGCGCCAGACCCTCGACTAATGATCGTTATGATCCGTAGGTCTTTCGGGGCAGGTATATTCCCTCGTGGTCTGTATGCTCTAGCTCGTGTTGCCAGGGCTGGATGGTGATCAACTGTGGGACACGGTTGATGCGTTGGATCTATACTACACAGATCCTGCACACAGCATCTCAAAACGGAAGGTTATGATCTAAATGATTTAGACGATCTATCTGCAGATGATCTATCTGTCCGTCGTGTGAAGGGGTTGAGACTCAAGACGTTGACGATGAACACACACGGAGATTGTGAATGAAGCGTAATTGGATCGACGCCTACTGCAGAACAATAGCTCTGAGTGGTGAGTGATTTGCGTGTTGTTTTTGTGGCTTTTCTTAAAGGGCCGCCTGTGCGCGAGTTCGTTCATAATTTAGTCTGATAGTAATAGTGGTGGTTCGGCGGTGGTAGTATTCGTCTTCGCATCGCGGGTTGATCTGGTTGAGCTAGTTTTAGGTGGTTCTCGTTTGTCATCAACCTGGACGTGGATGGCGTGGATAGAAACATATTTCGGCAACATGACCCAAATTGGCGTCACAATCGAGAGTGCGTGAAGCTTAACAAGTAAGAGGCCCTGCTGAGAGCGGTGGTCGAAGATCCACGTGTAGACCTCGCTTTGCACACCGCGGCGGGACCAATATACATTTCGATAATCTGGACAGTGGTAGTATTCGCGTGATACGATGTAGAGCCGTGCTAGGGCAGATACCGAGGTTGCGCTTTTGAGCTCAAGCAGCTGTCATGGATGGGGCTCCCGAATGAGGGCGAAAAAAGAACTTTGGAACCACTTACGTGTATTACTCTTATCAATACATACGTACATGCCCATATTTGTTTCATGCCTATATACCTCATGGAATTTGTGCATCGGGGATGTAGCAGACGATTTTTTTATCAGTGTCTGTTACTGGGTGAAAGTGGGGGGCTGTGAAGAGCCTCATATAGTGTAACGGGTTCTACTATTTAATAGAATCGATGCCCCCCTTGTTGTAGTACTCTGATTGCTGTCGCTTGTCTCTCAAAGTGGTCACATCGGAAATTAAATTAACTCATTGAAGATGTCATCCGTATGCAAGTCCCGCGTCAAAAACGGTTCTCAGTAGGATGCAGCTCACCCCACTCGCTCAACACCTCACGGCGCTTGGCGCTCGGTGCGACCACTATCTGCCTGGTCGGTGAAAACCCGACGTCCCTCGTCCCGGCATTGTAAGGATGGGAGGAGCTATGGTCATACGACTTCGGCCATGCATGATATCAAGTACAATCACCCCCGATCGTAGCACTTCGGTTTTGGCAGTCATAAGAAGCGACCGAGGGAATGAGTGATACTTACGCATGTGTTGGACAAATCATTCGCTGTATCTACATGATCCTATATTTGCGGTCGTGTGATGCAAGAGCCGTTTCTTAAGACAGACCCCACGCGGATGACCCGTGCTGCGGGAGCAGTGTCCCGCAGATCCCACCCGGCAAACGGGATGCGGTGTACAGTATAGTCTACTTTGTGACCCTAAACAAATCGAGCAGACCTTACACCAGGTACACCATTAGCGAGATGTACGACCCGAAAAATCGACATCGTGAAACAAATGGAGATCTGATTTGTCGGCTGTGTAGATGGTTATAAAGTTGCTCGGTTTTATCACAATACTTGTAAAATTAGGTAAAAATGGAATATAGACGAGGCGTATTACGCAGCTTGCAAAGTTGAGTATCAACTATTTAATCAGTCGAACTCACAGCTGACGTATTTCAAAATTTATAAAAAAGAAGTTATGAAGCGTAGAATGAGCATATTCTACGATAGGCTTGACACTTTTCAACTACAGCTGGTCGACCCGGTGGCTCAGTGGTACCCCCGAATGCTGCCACTGCTGTAGAGTGGATTGATTCTGTTATTACGGGGGATCATGTTAATAGAACCAAATATTGTTGGAAAAAATAGGTGAATATAAAGGTTTTTGTATGCACCGTAGGTCCTATTTACTATGCCCCCCCGTAGTAGTTGAAACTCCACTCACGGGTAGTGATTTCGTTTTAATCAAAAGTTAGAAGCAATAATAAACTGCTGAGCCATGGGTGGCGAAATTCGACGCGTGTCGACGAGGGAAGACATGGCGGAATGGCTGAAGTCTTCTCGCGATATAAAACGAAGGCACGAGCCTTAGTAGGGAGGAGGAGGGAGAGCTTGCTATGTGTTACCCCGGATCTGGGATACGACTACGAGGTATTTAATGGGGGGAAAATATAATCGAAGGGCGAAGACACGCGAAGGGAAAAAACAAACAGAAAAATACAACATAAAAAAAATGTTTCCGACCAACGAGGCCTTTCATCTGAGGAACTACCCGACGAGGGAGGCCTATCCAGGCATGCGTTGTTGCTGGAATACAAACTGCTGTATTATAACACAACATTCCTCGTTAAATGCGTCGGCCATGGGATAATTTATCAGATTGTATATTTCCTCGACCTAAGGTTTGAGGGGGAGGTATGGATCTCCTCACGCAAGGATGAGCTTCCTCGCACCAGGGTTTGCGTCGACTCCCATCGTAGCATGCCTCCGCATGCAGTTAATAGAAACAGCGCGCAACGAGGGAAACAACAAGCATGATGTGCGAAGAACGCTACTGTGTATAGCCCGTAGCTTTGCGCTGCAGATACATCTCGAACTCCCGGTAGACACAGATACAAGTCGGGCTGCATTGTGAGACTGATGTGCTGTAGTAAACGTTTGTAATTATTTACAAGATTCCCCTTCGCGATTGTGGTTGATTTCCGATCCCGGGGGCGACGTAGACTAGAAAGAGCGAACACAGACAGTATTCGTTCGTTCCTCGCGTGTGCGACATACAGTAGCTAGCTGCTCTCACGTAGCCACTGGGCGAGAACAAATAACATTAAAAAGCGAAAGAAAGGTGAAGAAAGCAGAACAAATATATATATATGTCGCACGAGCACACGAGCACTTGGCAAGTAACCGGGCAAGCAATACCGATCAGCCCAAACGAGTTCGTAGGTGGTCTATTATAACATTTTCCATCCTTTTGGCGGATAGGTGAACAAGTAAAAAAATAAAGGTTAACCTTCACCACACTTCCTCATTTGAAATAAACACGTGTGATGGGTGTCAATCTGGTCCGTCGCCCCCGTTGCACTAACAGAAGCAGCTGCTGCTACAAAGTCTCGTTCGCGTGCGCATATATTAGTAGATTGATACGATCTGGTTCCCGGGAATCGTCCATGTTTGGCCGATTGTTTTTCCTGCTGAAAGTCCCGGAGCGGTTATTTCTGCTGTGGGTGGTTTTGGGCTCTGGGATTGGTTGTTGGTCGGGCTATTGCCTACATATTTCACCAAACGTCGGTGTTGGATGAGGTGTGGATCTAGTCAAGTTATTTAGGAGAGCCTCACAAAGGGATCGCTTTTTCGCATTTTTCTGGCGAAATAATAGGTGTTTTGACTGGAATCGCCTAATGTCCCCCCCATCTCTCCTCCTCCAACACGCCCCCCTCTTCCTTTCTTGGTAAATTCAGCTTTTCCCCACCATGTGAGTTCTAGTTGTAAATTTGCTTCGCCACAAGGGAAGACTATTAACATAGTGAATATTCGCCATGTCCCTCCCGACTACCGGTACAACACCAAGCGAGTACCTCTTTCTTCCTTCGGGCAGAATCAGATACAGGTCCCCTACCTTCGCATGAAGGGGAGTTTTTTAACTCGAAGAATCAGGAGTTAGTTACAGCAAAGGTCCGGGGTACGAGGAGGGACACACGCTAGACTGGGCTACCAACATATGTAACTCCCCGTCGGGTCTGATATGTCTCTTGTGTAGGAGTGAGTGTGTCGGGGGGGAGAGCCCTTCGCTCGGCAAGATGCACCGATCTAAGTGGGCAGGCCGCTTCACCGACGTTACCTCTGCACAACGTGAAGCACCCACAGAGTTATAAGCATACACAAAAAGGCACAAGCTACGTACACAGCAGCATATACATACTGTGTAGATGATGCAAGGAACTTCCAGTGATCTTCGATTATTACATACTTCATCTCTATCGACGCTTGGTGCTCACCTGCGGGCTGGCTACCAATGATGATGTTGATGGTGCTGCCGAACGATGAATAACAGGGGTCGCCGGATAGATCAGGCTCGTCGATGCACGAACTGACACCTCTTCCTGGATGGTCAGCGTTCTACACGCGGATCGTTGATAATAAATTTTAAAGTTGACGATGCCCCACCTTGGTAAAAAAAAGGTCGCGAGGCACAGCAGCAGAATCCATTATGGAGCCCACAAAACAGAAACAAACTGACACCATTCAACTGCTGTCAATTTGTTTGATGGTTAATGTTCCAAATATAATACTATTGAGTGCACGTACCTGATGTATTATTTCTCGGGCTCCTGGCTTGAGGAGCTCTACAACACTCTACTATTACGGGGGACCATAGTAAATAGGACCCAATATTGTTAGTAAAAATATAGAAATATAGAGTTTTTTGTCTGAACCGTAGGTCCTATTAACTATAATCCTCCGTAATAATAGTAGGCCACATTACGATAGAAGGTCACCTACAGTACTGTAAAACCTGACCTCGAGAAAACTCAAAGTGCAACCCGACGGACGAGCTACGTATTAATAGTAGGCCATGATGTCGTACTGTTAAAAATACGCACGTATTGAAAAATCGTGGTAACAAATGTTTCAATGTTTTCCCTCTTTTTTCCATCCCAAATATTCGACGTCATGTATGTATATGATATACTGCTGTAGTTATAATTGCGGTTCTCATTTGCAAACGTGCAACAATGCAAACACATTCCCTGACCAAAACGTGCTGCTATTCAGCTGAATGCACAACAAGGGTTTATGTATAAATATTTTACTGCATGTATGCAGCAGTATAACGCCATCGCCCGCCTAACACTATTGTACTACTTACTGCTGACTATACTACCAGGTAGACTGTATACCTGGTACTATACTATTAATAATAGCATTTACATACTATCGCAATAGCAATGAGTGCCAATTCCAATTTGACCTATAGATACGTATGTATACCAGGTATTGCAAAGGAATAACAATGCAAACAGACCTGCCACTCGTAGGCTGTGTGGGGACGGCCTTGAATGTGGCCCACTGCTGGCGGCGCGGAGGAGAAACACACATAAATGGCAACAAAAAAAGTTACCGTGACGAAGGGGTTGCTACTATTTACGGGGGACCATAGTATAATAGGACCTACCGTATACACAAAAACCAATATATTTCCCTATTTTTACTAACAGTACTTGGTCCTATTTACTATGCCCCCCCGTAATATTAATTAGTTAATACTACTGCTGCTTCGCCTTGTGTCTTTCTAAAATATTATCAGCCGGGTATGTGGTCAATCCCATACTTGTTGCACACTTTCATAATTTATTGATTTCGAAAAACAAATACCATCTGATACGAGTTCGTATGTATGCGGTTAGTTCGAATTTATTAAGTTCGTTCTAAACAAGAGGGGCGCAATATATCTGGTGCGTCTTCTTGATGGCTGTGCAACCCGCCGAAACGGGAAAATCTTGCTATTACGGGGGATCATAGTAAATAGGACCAAATATTATTAGTAAAAATAAGTAATGCATAGGTTTTTGTGTGTACCATAGGTCCTATTTTTACTATGGTCCCCCGTAATAGTAATAACAGTTATTAATGGTGGAGTAGGTACGTGTCAGAATCGTTTCGCGGAATCTCAGTAATCTTGTTTTCCGGCAAACTCAATAATACAGCAGTCGCATACATCATGCATATACGTACTTCAAAGTTACAGCGCAGTACGTACGTACGGTATTTCGGATGGAGTCACACGAAAAAACGCTGACTACTTGCTACTACTGATAATAATGTAGGTCTAAATACGAAAGTACGCCACACTATTAAATAGCGTCACAGCCACCGCGCAATGTGATGATGTCAGCTACTGGACACTGGACACAACAATCCAGCCGCGTTGGTCCCAGAAGAGAGCAGTGACTGGCTCCTGGATTGAGACGAAGAGGTCAGGGTGGGAAACAAACCGGAGCGCTGTGACCACAGGACGATTTTAGATAATAACGTTTTTTTCGTCCGTTTTCTACAATTTGGATCACTTTTGGCTTTAGAGACCCCCCCTGTCCCGTCCATTTTGACCTTTCTATGTGAGGAGCCGAAAAACGACTGTTCCGGTCGCCCTCTCACCACGAGTGAAATACGGGATTTGTGGAGAGGTATTGAATCGTTGGCGTGATTAAAAATAGGGGACGGGGAAGGGAGTCATCAAGCAGGTGAGGGTGTTACATGGTAGAGTTCAGAGACTTGGGAAGAGGGTTGATCGAGATATAGAGTCGAAAAATAAAGCCACACCAGGCATATTGTACAGGGTTCTACGAGTACGTGTTGATTGTTGGTTTGGGCGAGCCTCATGCGCAAAACAAAGAAAGCATGTACCAGTATGCGTTTTTTTTTCTGTGGCAATACGTTTCCGGAGCGCGACAGCAGATGGGAAGGGGTGTTTTGTTCAGTGTTATTAGATGATTACGTTTGTTACTATTACGGGGGACCATACTGAATATAGGACCAAATATTGTTACTAAAAATAGGCAAATATATAGGTTTTTATGTATACCATAGGTCCTATTAACTATGGACCCCCGTAATAAATCGAAAATAACGACGAGTGTAACGGTCACTGAAAGGACAAATAATAACTGCGAAGAAACAAACAAACGGTTTTGAGAACTCTTGTTGTCTTGCTGTCGGAGGAAAAAAAAATACACGTGTATATAATAGTACCCTTGGTACCTCTCTGGACGGAAATTTTAGGGGTCATTATGGTATCGATAGGCATAAAAAAGGCCCTTACAATTTCGTCCAGAATGGTGTCGATTGCAACAATTCAACCAAGGTATATCACCACACACGAAGCCCCCTCAAAGCGGTTGTACGCCACACCCAGCTGACTTGAAAAAAAACTGTCCATCTCCTGCACACCTCTAGACTTACTATCTCCTCTCCTTGCGGGCTGGCGTGCTTCTGTGAGCTCAAGAAAGTAAAGGTCAGTGAAGCCTTGCAGCATAAAAAAAGTACCACAGAGTAGACACCTTGATTGAGCGCTTCCCTCAACACGGATGGATTGGTGCAGGAGGAGGTGCTCGAGGTGCCAGGACCGTTCCGCCTGCTGCCTGTCTCCGCGTGCATGTTACTATAACTTTGGCGGATGGGGTTGTACGACAGACATTTTTTGTTTTCCAGGCCGGGCTGGTGTAAGCAAACACCCTCCGCTTTATAAGCACAGCCAGGCTGGTACAAGCACCGGAGGCTTTATCGTTGTTTGTGCTATTTCAAGCTATAGCTCTCTTGCTGTGGCCTCGTCTACGTACGAAGTAGAGCAGCAGTAGTGTCGGCCCCGACAAAATATATTATTAAACCTGATATCAGGTATTGGGCTATAGTGATGGCATCCTTTCAGCCTTATTCTGCCAGAGCCAGAAAAGGTGGAATCCTTACTTTTTCCTGTTTATTATGTGGGCTACACCATTATTTCTCATTGTATGTATGAATCAACCCTACGATATATGTACAAGAGTGGCGAGCGCCTCTATTATTAATAATACCGCCGTGGTAGGCTACATTATTTCTGTTTCTTTTTCGTACTACTACTGTAGTTTCCAGGCTACACTGGGCTTGCTGGATGTCGACGAGTAGAAGAACGGTTTAATGTGAAGAACACACACACACCTATCTGTTGAAGTTTGGTTTCTTACGCGAGAAGGCCGATAATGAATACAGCATAATAATAACACGGTACGCACCTGGTAGGTACCTGCTTCCCTGCCAGAAATGCAACCAACTATTAATAACTGTTTAACAGCAGTACAAAAGGCATAGTAGTGCCTACTGCTGCTGCTGCTGTTTAAGAGTTGATACTTGCCGCCCGACCCGTCTGCACTGTTCGAGTGACGAGTATTTGCTGTAGAATGGGTAAACAGCGCGCTCACCATGTCCGCAGTCGCTCTTGTCACCTAACAGGCATTGCCTACTATTGATACGACATTCGGCTCGGAGGGATATGGCATTCGATTGCTTTTAAAGTGGATGATGTATCGGTGGGTAACGGAAGTCTCGCTACGGGATATTAATAGCTTAGTTATACATGTACATACAGCAAAACGACTGCGCAACAGCAGAGCTCGATCGAGCGGAATTTCACGCCGCGCTCTTGCGTACTGCGCTGGCAGACAATATTATGATGTGGCCGGACATGTTGGAATTATGTCATGCGGATCCCACTCTGGAACTACGGCAAACTTTTGATACTGTCTGTACATTTTTGCTGTAATGTACTTTGTATTGCAAATATTGATATTAATACTATACGAGGGGCCGGACCACAGTAAAAAATATTGTTACTAATATTACGGGGGGGCATAAGTAGTTAATAGGACCTACGGAACACACAAAAACCTTTATATTTACCCATTTTGACTAACAATAGTTGGTCCTATTTACTATGGTCCCCCGCAATAGTAAACTACAGTACGCGTGCCTTCTGGGGGAAGCACACTTTTTGGCCGAAATATTCTGACTCCTACAATAGATTATTATCAATAGTGCGCCTTTTTTTTAACCATGAGGCAATCGAGGCAACTGTCCACAACATCATTTCCTTTCCGCCACGACAGACCTACTTACTATTCGTGATGGGATAGTTTGCCAGTCGACATGGACCATAACGTGCATTTTTTTTCTTTTGTTCTTTCTTTTAGGACTGCACTCCCGTGTTGGGGGCACACCATTCAAATTGTAAGTAAGTTTGTCTACCACACGGGACCGCAGTCCTAAAAGGGGTTGGAGCCATTGAGCCATCGATCTGTTGTTGTAAGGAGCTACGTACGTATCGAATTGTCACACCACGCTTACGAAAATGAGTCTGAGTACATTTTCGAACTCATCACAAATAAATGTGTTGTTTTATTTCATTTTATTTTTCTTTATGCTTGTATGTACCAGGTATCGTCATCGTGTGCCCGACCGAAGTCGGAAAATATACAATTGCCTCTATGTCCAATATGAGATACAAAAGTCCGAAGTTATATTTTTTCGGGAGTAGTTATTATCACAGATCAGTGCTACGTAGGATGACGTGTATCATACAAACTTTCCAGCGTCTGTGTGTGCCTGGCCCTCTCGTGTGAACTGCTGTAAACAAGCTTCCGAATGTCTTGTGTACCCCGGCCCTCACGTGCGAACTGCCGTTTCGGTGCACGAGATGTGGTACTGACCGAAATTGGAAATCGAGCCTGTAAGTGTTATTTTCTCGTCGACCCTGGTAGCATCCAGGGGAGTTGTCGGTCAGTAGTCAATCGCGGGGGAAATAAAGGAAAACGCGCAAACGGTTATCACGCAGCCTGCAAAGTTGAGTATCGACCGAACGGCTGAACTCACAGCTGACGTGTATTTGTTTTAGATTGTTATTAAAACAATATACCAGGTACATTTGATTGTGTGCTTTATCACACTGCATCCCCAAATAGGAATAATAATGCAAACTCCCCGCTTTTCTCCCCCCTCGGTAGCACAGCAGTAGAGCAGTAGGAAAAAAATAGAGGTCCTGAAGTGAGGATAACCCTGATTCCAGCCGAAGAAAGCATTGAAGGTGCAGGCATCCCCAGCATAATGCTCCACTACAGCAGTATACCGTATAACAAGCGGGAAACATCATGGTGGCTACGAGGGGGCCCATGTACGATGCATCAAACTTATTTGAAGCCCAGTGCTGCTGTACGTTATCAGGTTTTAAGCTGCACTATATTCCGCGGTGTGGGGGACAAAGTGTTTTGAGATTAATGTGTGGGTTATTTCTGAAGCAAATAGCGTGTGTTCGGCGAGGCCGCAACACAACCACAAAAACCCGAAAAAACTTTGTGCCAGGTATACTAGGTAACTTCAACACTGCACTATAATACATTATGAGCCGGACCACGTTGTGCAGATGGGCGTGCCTGCGCGTGGTAGGCCGGTCTCTTCGTAGGGCAGCAGAGCAGCAAGTACTAACCTGTACTGTGCTATACTATAGCGTTAAACTCTATTCTATCGGCAGCATGTACGCACCGTTGCACGCATTTTTTTCCCCCAGTGCAGAGAGCTGTGGGCGTCAAGGACGGACGGTGGTGACGTGTTCAAAACAGGCGCGTGCTCCCCACTCCTGCTTCAATGTGGAACACATACACTGCTGTACCGTGCAATAATACAATGCGTCATGTATTACAGTATAGCGGTCCCCCTTCAACGCCGGTATGCGCCAGCTAACAATACCGCCGTTCTACGTAGCTTCAACCGGTACTACTCGGCACACTCCCAGGTTAATCCCACCCGTGCCAGACGATCCGACGGGTACTAAAGCGGGCAAGCGGCATTTCTGTAGTCAACCGGCACTGGTAGAGGGACCGCTACGAGTACTATACTGTAGCACAGGGTAAGGTATAGCGCACAAAACTGTAACATGGCATGGATTCACTTGTGTTGACCGCCTTGCCAGTATAATACAAAGCATATACCGGTATGCAAGTTAAAACGTTGCCTACTGTAACTCATCGTTGAGATAAAGAACACCTCCGAATGTAGTCTATCGTTGCAAGCTGTGCATGTGGTACTCCCATCGCGCGTATTTTCTGGTGCCATGATAGGATGCAGCCAGTAGGTAGTGTATAGACTTCTCTCCACTCCCCCCATAGGCCTAACCTTGCTTATGGCTACCGTTTGTCTTGTGGCGGATGCAGCGCTCCCACCTTTTGTCGGCCTGGCGTGTCGAACTTATTGCAAATTGTGTACTATTATCTACTGCGGCACCGGTACGTGTTCTCATGATTTTGCGTTTCGACGATGCACAGAACACACGCGTTTGGGTTTCCCCTGGTTTTCTTCATTTGGGGAATATTTCTGAGCGGTTAACGTTGAAGCTCATCCGGCACTAACAGTGTCTCGCATACTGTTATTACTACAGCAGTGTCAAGTAAAATGCAGAAAATCTGACCAGGAATACGAACAAAAAAACGTTGCATCGGTACGTTTTACATGCTGAATCTGCAATACTATATACACTGATAGAAATCGCGAAGTACATGAAATTACATTTGAACCGTTCTTGGTGTATTGTGGAACGGCCTCCTGGTACACTTCGCATGTCTTCGCCCTACAACTATATTTTCGACTATTGGCATATGTTGCCGTCTGGGCTATTAATTGATAACAGAACGCATGCAGTCGACTCTCAATTTTCTGCCGCGACACTACTGGACAGTATTCACATCAACAATAACAACAACAACGCCCGTTCAATCGTTTTCACTGCTTCCGTGCCCATGTTCCAACCAGGCACAAACGACTACAGCGATAAACAAAACAAAGTCGAGCTGACGTGCGGTCTTCGAAGAAGCGCGACGGTGCAGCAGCACCGGGGGCGGAAATACTCGTCATCGCGGTTCGACGCACCTAGACACTACTTCTACTACTACTACTGCTGCTACTACTGTGCTATACTACTGCTGCTACTGCTACAATGTTGAACGAGAGGCAAAAGCAGGTGAAGAAAGAATAACTGAACCGGCAGGGTCGGGGAGAAGGTGTACTCGATATCATATATGGCCGTAGTCGTGTTACCATAGACCCTCGCACGTCTACAATGCCGAGACAGATCACGTCGGGATTTCACCCACCAGACAAACATTGCGCGCACCAAGCGCAAAGCGCCGTGAGGTGTTGGGCGAGTCGCTTCGAATGCACTGATTCGTATTCTGGTGTGGTAGTAGAGGGGGGCGGGGGGGGGGGACAATCGTTGACTTTTGGGTCCAACGAGTTCTGGCTGGTGGGGTACCTTGACCCGGGTCTGGCTAGTGGGGCGCCTTGACCCCGGGCATCACGATCACCCTACCCAGTAGCTTTGCAACCCCTTTTTTTTCTTTATGTGATGTTTATCTCTTGTTCGACGTGGTAGATGCTTGACCGTTGGGTTGCGCGTAGAATTTCCCTCCAAGCCCGTTTTGGGGCGGGCCATACAGCAAAAACCCAAAGAGAGTTTTTGGGTACTGTATGTGCCGCAGCTTCTGTGACGAGGAGCTATGGCCCAGTGACAGATGTTTCGGCGCAAATTGTGTGCTATCGTAGGGGTAGCATTGTTTCAGCGTACGGTCAGAAAGAACAAGATTCGTCGGTTAATAGGTATGGCGATGTACGTGTCTTCTACTGTCGTGACACCTGCTTGTATGAGATGGGTGTACCTAAACTACGGTTGCTACAGGAGTCCCTGACAGCTCTGTGTTATCCAGCAGCTACTAGATGATAATGGCTGGTGCTGTAGTAGGTGTCATCCCCAATATCGGAGAGTTATGCTTGGGACCAAACAGTGCACGCTCTACCGTGGCACGGCTCTCCACCACAATGAGAACGAGGCTATCACCCGTTGAAACGTAGTACATCACTCGCTCTCACCCGACCCTCCCGCCGTATTGATGCGTACGTACACATATCCAAAGGCGCTGGTGGACAAGGTGAACGACGACGTGGACATTCCTTGGACCTCTGAAAATCGGGAGGAGCGCATCATCGACAAGATCGTGGACAGCGTCGCGCCCAAGGTCGAGCCGGCCCTTCAAGCGATCCTTCCGGCTGTCTACGTGGCGTGCATCAAGCTGGCGCTGAACGAAGAGGTGCCTCTCGACGACAGGAAGGACCAGATCTCCGACATGCTGCGCGCCGAGCTCTCTGACCCGCTCACGAGGGAGCTCAATGAGCGCATCGACATGACCCTCATTCCAGAGAACCTGGAAGGGGTGGTGCTCAAGGTTGTTTCCAACAAAGTGATCAGCGCGTTCGTGGATTGGACTGTCGGAGAGGTAACCGAGCAGCTCGCGTGAAAATGTCCAGAGTTCGACTGGCCGGACAGGCGATTTCGGTCCGACCTCAGCTTCGCGGGTGCTGAACTTGTTACGCCGCTCATGAGAGATCGAGTTCCCTAGCGAACTGCACTTACTTATACGTGCGTTTTTATGGAACAATCAACTAGAAAGTAATGAACATTAGTTCCTACTGATGAGCCTTGACACCTGGGATTGTCGTCCTGGTGGAACGATGGTTGAGGAATTTGTGCGAACGATGGGGTTGATCATCATCATATTTTAATCGTGGTGCTCAATGGGATTTGCCACAAAGTCATCAGCGCATTTAGTTGTGCCATGCACTATCGAACATGCTGCCGAGTCCCTATCGCGTCAGACGCAGTCCAGATTCCATCGCCCCGGGCCGCGAGGACCTGATGTACCCCAGTGCCAGAAATAAAAGGCGACTTAGATGGCAACGGTTGGTGTCGCGACTGCTTTTAGGCGGATTTTTTTTACTTCGGAAGGTGTGCTCCGAACACATTTCATTTTGCATGGGTGCGGAACACGTCAGGTTTGGAATGTGTGTCAAACCACGTCGCCAGTATGCTACGCGCGGTTATTTTTATAGGAAGAGGGATGCATTCTCTGAGTATATTGAAAAATACATGAGATTGGATTTACTGTACATCGGCACGGGTGCGAAACCACGCCAAGGAATTCCGCGCCGGGTTCATTACTGTGTAGGAGGTGGGATTCGCAGTGAGCTCATCGACTAACGGAATAAATCCGCAACATTTGGGAGACGCGTGCGGGCTCGTTTCTTGGCACATCACCCGAAGCGAAAAATTCGTTTATATGTGAGGCAAATAAGAAGACTGAGGGCGATGCTCTGAGTCTTAACGTAGCGGGTTGCGTGAGTTGATCCATGGTCGATCATCGGGTTGACCCATGGACGCTCAAGGGCTGTCCAACTAAGATTGTAGATCGTTGGGGGGTCTGATATGCGTTTATGTCCATCTTGGCGATGGAATGCTTGGAATCGACAAGGTCGTGTGAGGGCATCTCCGTACACGAGACTACGTTGAATCGACTCACGACGTGCCCAGAGCTTGTGTTGCCGCAATAAGCGCTAGATACGAAACGTCCAACGTCTCACGCATCGAACGGATCACCGACCACCACTTCGTGCTCTGGATACTTCGGGGGAAATATATGTTCCTGATATGTGCCAGCATGATCTCTAGTAATCGGTCACGTTGCTGAGTGAGTGAAGCATAAGCTACGTGATGTAGACTACGTTTTTTTTTAATGGGCAGCGAAAATAGCCCGTACTGTTGTCGACATTTTCCCCGACACACATGCATCACGATCGAACTCCTCAGCTTGAACATCGGAGATAGGGGGGGGGGGGGGGGGGGGGGGGGGGGGGGGGGGGGGGGGGGGGGGCGCCAAGGTAGGGGTAGCACCTACTTTTGCCTTCTGAGGCAGGCTGTTTACGTGAAAGCGCTATACCTCACCCAACTTGACTGATTTTGATAAAAGCGAAAAAGTGAAACCCGGCGAACTATCTCAAAGCCTATCAATAGTAGCTATACCACGGATGATGTCGTGAAACACTCACGTATTCCAACGATAGAAGACTAAGGATCGCGGCCTGTCAGAAATGTATTGACAAAACAAGGTACAGTACTCCTACCATAGCACGCGTTGAAGGGCTACTTTACGCTCCCCCCTCTCAATTTCTTCTTACGTGGCATACACAAAAATGTTCAACACGGGGAATACAGCCCCCCCCCGCCCCCTCCCAGCCACCGCGAATATCAGGGGTTTCCACGATACGCTCTCCTGTGCCTGTGCAGCGTGCATGTTTGCGGTAACGAGAACGTAGTACGACTTGGGTGCAAGGTGGGCCTGTAGATGTTTACGAAAATTCTGGGAACGTCGTGTATTGGACAGGCTTAGTTTATAGTCAGCAGTCACTGCCTGAGCATTGTACACTACGAAAAGAGGCGGCCGTAGGCAAGGACAGTGTAAACGGCCTCAAGAGAGTACTTACTCTGCATGAAACAAGAAAACTGTGGGACGAACGTACGCTACCTGAAAAAGTTGTATTGCCTGAAGGGGCTTGAGCTACGTAGGCGGTGAACCGTATCACACACGAGAGGCCTGGCGCTATTACGGTAAGAGTCCTCAGCTTTTTTTTTCCGAGGCTTCGCGATCGAGGAGCTAATATACTAGGGGTAAATCACCCAAAACCAGAGGGCGACTCAAAGCGAAAACGGCACCGAGTGGACAACCCCACGATATACATGCATCATAAAACACAAAAAATTGATGGAAATCAATCGATAAATAACTCCGCATTCACCCGTCGTCACCTCTGTGATACCGCCGACACCAACACGAACACTGGTATAATACCATCATTTATCTTTGTTATCAGGTCTTCGGAGGACACAGGTCCTGCTATACCACTCGGTAAACAACATCGATTGGGCGCCAAGACTCTGCTGCACGCATAGACAATCGCCAACACCAGTATTCGTCTTGATATCTCATCCTAGAGAGATACTAATAAATGTGCTAGGAATCGTAAGTCCAATACTATACCACTACATACAGCAGCCCTTATGTAGACGCTGCACGGAATAAACCCTTTGATAAGCGTACTCCTTCTTTGGGGGACTAAAGTACCGGGAAAAGGTTGCAGCTTAGAAGTGAAACGTATGGTCTTTTGAACTGCTCACACAAGCACAGTTAGGTGAAGCTTCGCACCTGGGTTAGGTCAGAGCTACACTACAGATCATTCTCGCCTCATGATCATGATGTAGCCATTTCAAGGCAGATTGATGTATTCCCGATCTGCATGATCTAGCTCATCATGTTGCCCGCTGGGAGCGCATCAAACCTGCATGATCTACTACTGCTGTACTCTAGGAGGACATGTTCCCTGCGTTGGATATGCACTACATTACAGATTCTGCTCAATGTCCCTTGTAACCGCATGTCAGGAGCATCTACTATGAATTCTGCTGTAAAATAGCTACACTATTTACAGGGGACCATACATAGTAAATAAGACCTATGGTACCCACAAAAAGGGATATATTTACATATTTTTCCAAACGATATTTGGTCCAACTTGCTATAGCCCCCCGTAATATTACAGATCATGATCTGTCGGGTGGTTGATATGTTATGCAGTGAGCGGTACATCTGGAATATTTTCCAGAAGACCAAAAGTCAAACAACAAGTTTTGGGGGCATTGCATTCCCAAGGGTGGTGGGGAAATATAAAACTCGAACAACGTCTGGGTCGCTGCCCATGTTTTTTTCTTTCTGGCAATAATCAATAAAGACTGTGGGTATCTACTCGTACCTCTGGGTCGCTGCTGTCTATGTTTTTTTTTTTTTTTTTTCCTTTCTGCCAATAAACTTAGGAAAACTGCAATACCTATTCTCGCATATATACGCGTTGTTATGATAAGGACGATGTATGGAGTGATGTCGGACGCGCGGTTGCACCAGGTTGCTTAATAATACGCCGTGCAATAAAGACCTACCGAACTAGCGTACCGGCAACTGGCATTTTTAGTCCTGCACGAACTAAAACAACAACTTATAATATTACGGGGGTCCATAGTTAACAGGACCTATGGTATACATAAAAACCTAAGTATTTACCTATTTTTACTAACAAAATTTGGTCCCATTAACTATGGACCCCCGTAATAGTAATATGTACGGAACGGTCAGCAAAATCTCAAGAACAGCAACAACAGAAACGTTTCGAGAATTCTTCTTCGTCTGGTCGGAGGGAAAACGCAGTACTTGACGTTTTTGTGTCAGAGTCATCTGCAAACAATTGCACGCCACGTACGAGCCTCGACATGCACATGGAAAAACTTTGACGTTTCTCCAAGCCTTCTGAATTCAGTCCTTTTGCACCTCTTCTTGCACCTCTTGCCTCAGTCCGTCCTTCTTTCTGGTTTGCTTCTTCTCAGCTAAGCAAAGGTCGGTGCATGCAGTGCTACTACAGCAGTAGTAACTGTAGGCTAACTGTTAATATGGAAATCTAATGAAAAAATACCAGTACTACACAGATATTTTTATGCTTCCCAACGCAAGCGGATAAAAAGGCGAATGGATAGTACGAACACGATGGTATGCATACGCAGTCTACATAGAAATAGCATTAGTATCGATGGTACCGTACCTATTATTATGTGTGGACGGGGTCTTTTATTAGACGTCATGCGAATGCGTCGCACAACGAGCTGGTGCAGCCAAACATCGCCAGTTAAGCGAGGAAAGCATACGTACTCTCTCGGTATATTATGCATTCGTAGCAGTAGACCTAGTAGATAGGTGCGGTCTTGCCGAATTCTTTGCGTGCAACATAGTACGCCACCTTCGTGCTGGACGGGTATTGTTTTGTTCTATAGATGCTGTCGTGTTATTGGTCCTGTTGTCTACATCGTGGTGATACCCTCTGCGTTCGAGCGATAGCACCTGTATCCATACAGAGGGTAGGTTTATGCCCTTTCGTTAATATCGTTCAGTCCCAGGCTTTTGTATGCCCGTTGTACGTCGGCAGCGTGCTGTTTCCCGGCGGCAGCGGCGGCGGAAATGCTGACTTCCTCTCCCGCTTGCCAGAGCCCGCCACAGAACACGACCGCAGTGGGTCTAGCTGCCTCAACCCCGGATCACCGCCGCCTGCTCCTGCCACCCAAATGGCAACGGTGGGGTGGAACGTGTAAACCACCCAATGGCCCAGATGTTGGCAATGGGCTGCTGTATGCAGCAAGTTGGCTATTACGGGGGACCACCGTAAATAGGACCAAATATTGCTAGTAAAAATAGGTACATGTATATATAGTTTTCTTATCTATACCATAAGTCCTATTAACTATGGACCCCCGTACTAGGAACTCAAAGCGGAAAGTCAAGGATGGCTCATACAGCGCTGCTCCTGTGGTCCACACCGTGATGATATCCCCTGCGCGCGAGCGATGATAGCGCCTGTATCCATACGGAGAGTAGTAGATGTATGCCTTCCCTTTCGTTTCACGTATACTGTATGCAGCAAGTGGGCTAGGAACCCAAAGCGGGAAGTCAAAGAGAGCTCATACAGCGCTGCTTCGTAACTGTTCGCAGACAGTTACGCAAGGTCGTACGCAGTGCACCCTCGATCTACACTACCTTCGAAAAGAAGTGCCATACATGTATTAATACAGGGGGAAATAGTAACAGGTACATACCATAAACCCTACAACTTTATATTCTGTCTCCACATCATCTTTGTTTGGTGTTTGACTACTACGGCTGTTTCGTAACACTACCATTGTATGTTCACCGTGAACACTACAAACCTACTATTGTTACGGGGGAGCATAGTGAATAGGACCAAATATTTTCAGCTTATTAAATAGGACCTATTGTACACACCAAAAACTATTTTTTTACCTATTATTACTGACGATAGTTGGTCCTATTTACTTTGGCCCCTCGGAAGATTAATACTTACAGAACGAGGCTGTTGTAGGACTATATTCGTGGGGAAATAATAGAGCCCGCCAGAATGTTGTTGTTGTGGTTGTGGTTGTCGTTCTCACTTTAACTCATGTCCAACAACGTTGAGTCTGTGATCACAGGACAGAGAGAGGTATTTCACAAAATTAAAGCCAGCCATTCAGACCAGCGCCCCCCCCCCCCCATGTTTCTTACTACAAGCAACTTGAACTTAGTGTGGGGTTATTTTTGCAGCACGCAGTACACCTGGAGTTGTAATGTGTGGGCATGCCTCTCTGTGACGACCTGAACTCGAAGACCTGGGCACGGCTACAGAGTATTGAGTGCTAAAAAAATGGAGACGATGTAATGGTAATACGAGCGAGTCTCGGATGTCGGCATGTGGCAAAAGATCAAACATCTAATGCCTCAATAGGCGCATCTCTCAAACATCGCCCAAGAAACCAAAGCAAAGTTTCGTTTGACGTAGTGAAACGTCACGCAGTTACGTTTTACAAGATGAATATAACGCGCAGAAATCCTGCATAGTGCGAAATTGCAAGAAACCAATGATGATGTATCGTTGTATCTAATTACTCAAGTCCAAAATCCAAACGGCTATGCATAGACAAACTGTGGTTTGCTTGGTACAACAAAAACATCGTGTACACACCGTTAAGATGAAAAATACTTGACAATCCTACGTGGATTTTGCTGCCAGATTATCTCTTGAATATGCGAAATACGAACTAATGTCAAGTACTGCTGTGTAGTACGAGTATTTTGTGGTCGAAACGCACGCCCGGTAGGGATGGCTCGATCTTTTCGCTCGGGAAATTCGGAAAGGGGCATCGAACGAAAGGAAGAGATATACCCTGCAAATTAAAATAGAAGCGCACGAAGCAGCCACGAGATTGTATTGCTTCAGCTACGAAGAAGCGTCATGCACCCCAAGCCAGTTATACGCTACGATATGTTGCCCAGCTCTTTTTTTGTCGGTGGCTACTTAGTCCAGCCTGCCCAGGAAGAAGTGCGTACTACGCTGTACCAGCAAGCACGCTTACGTGTGCACATTCCACAGCTAGTAGTTCATACATGCATCTGCCGGGGAATGACAGTACCCAGTGGCAGTCCTGCGTTTTCTATATACTTCAAGGCAGGTACGGTAACTGCAGTATGATCTTGGTTCGTGACACGACTTGACCGCTGCACTCGGTGTTCTGTTCTGTGGCGAGTGGGTTGATGCCACCAACGCAAGAAATTCACCCTCAATTCTCTTCCGCGACACAACTGCTGTACTCATGAACAACACTGCTTTCCGCTGGCCTTCCCCCGCTGCGGCGCGCATGTTTCAATCTGGCAGATACTACGAAGCAGACTGGAAATCGTGCCAAATTGTGCTCTTCGGAAGGGAAGGGTTGAAAGCGCCCAGACACTGCTACTACCGCTACCACTGCCACTACTGTCACGATGTTGAACGAGAGGCAAAAGCAGGTGAACATATTGCATTGACTGCGTAGGGGTGCTCGTGAAGCGTCCGTGGGCGGCTGCTCGAACAGAAACGTGAATGTAGCGGTATGGCATCATGACCCCATGGGTTGGTTGGAAGTAATAGGTACGGACGCATGGTAATGCGATTTCGTGTTGTTTCTTGTAGACAAAGAGACTATCAAAAGGAGACCAACCGGGTTTGGTATGAGCCCTAGAGAAACCACAGCAACAAACTAGAGCCAGACTACGGTACTGCACGCGGTATTGATGCTAACGTGTTTTTACGAAGACCTAACAACGTCTTGACCAACCCAAACCGATCGTCGGTCTCCCATCCTCTGAGCTTGAAGATTGTTGGCTTGCTGTCTTCAGCGACAAAATAATTGGCACCCGCCTTTCTACCCAGACACGTGTTCTGTCAGCTGATATGATTGTGCGCTATACAAGTGTCACAACAGGTCACACCGGAAACATGTTGTGCTTTTTCATCAATGACACATAACCTCTCGGTTCTGACATCGCCCGACAACTGTGTTACGATATTTAGTGACGTTGTGATTGATTGCTTTTTCTGGGCATCCGCCACCAAGCGCCCACACCCACCCGCTGGAGTTCGCGCCATGGCTTTCTCCCTGGATAGAGAAAGGAGTTTGTAGTGAAAACAACCCGAGAAGGGGGACTCGCCGACGGGGGTCTAGAAATCCGAAAGTCAACCGTGGTGCGAGTGGTGGAACTGCAAGTCAGATTTACCGCGATATTTGGGCGTGAAAATAACCCGAGAAGGGGGACTCGCCGACGGGGGTCTAGAAATCCGAAAGTCAACCGTGGTGCGAGTGGTGGAACTGCAAGTCAGATTTACCGCGATATTTGGGCTACTCCGATCCCCAGATGAACTTCCAACGCGTAACACGATAGAGGTAGCACAACTAAAAATGTTTCTGAATGACGGGGCTCCTCAATCCAAAATCGTCGGAATCCCAATCTTGTTTCGACAAGTGATATTTTTGTGGTCTTGGCCCATGGGATTTTTCATCGGGATGTAATTTGATTTTTGCTACGTAACGTCATTCTTCGTGTGAGGTACGGAGCTCATCAAGTGCGGAGCCTCAGGGAGAAAATGGTACATCTCTACCGCAGCATGCGTCTTTCACGTTTGTGTAGTTGGGGCTCACCCCCCCCCTCTTTGCATACAAGAGCCTGGTGATGAACCACGTCTCCACAAGCAAATTATCAACGGGCCAATACGTAAATGTCTTGAAGGTGAAGCAAGATGTTTGTATACAATCGCGGCCTTCAGGCACAATTCCTGCCAGAAGTAAATCCAAAGATGCCGGCGGACAAGGTCGGCGGACACAGCACACCATATGTATGCTCTTGCCTTACGCTCTTCCACTCTAATCCCCATCACAAAGGCCGGCCCTCCAACGGTGACAGAGAACGCCAATCGACGAGGATTGAGAGCCCCGTCAGCCAGATACCACGCAATAGTAGGCTCAGAAATTACTCGCTTTCCCCTCAAAACATCAATGAGTTGGCGCTGTCATCCGTTTGGAATAAAGGAAGCCCAAGGTGCCCGATCACAGCCGCTTATGTTTGTCTTGTAGGGGAAGTGCCTAATGTTTCCGAGTCCGCTCATGTGAGGAGCCCTGTACTATTAGTAAGCTAAGAGTAAGCTACCAGAAAACTGATAAACGAAAGGCTACAGGTGCCACCCTATGAACGATCTCCAGGCCTACTAAGGGTGGGAAAGTCACGACCAATATAGTAAAACACTGCTGCTGTATAAAAAATTGTAAACGGCAACGGGTCAAGGGGCCCGGTCAGTCGGAAGTACTTGTTTTTTCCAAAGCGTGCAGCTCCCACCTTTGAAGGTGTCCCTCTCGTACCCTTTTGCCCCACCAGGCGTTCTTTAGCAGAATGTAGCTCCCCCTTCATGCGATTGACTGAACACTTCACGACGCCTCGCGTTGATGCACAAGCCATACCTGTCTGGTCGGTGCAAAACCCGACATGCTCCCGGAATTGTAGGCATGCGAGGGTCTGGCCAAACAACCACTGCCATGCATGACAACGAGTACCCCCCCCCCCCCCGTCTCCCCCACCGCACTGCAGAGGCATGTCCTATCGCACAATAGAGGCATAGTCAACGGCGCTGTAGGGGCATGCTCTACCGCACGGTAAAGTCATGACTCAATTCCGTCTGTGATACCAGCTTCAGCCTTTGTGCTGCAAAAGCGCCCTTGAACGGCGATGCCCAACACAGTCACCCACAAATACTGGTGGGAAGTACAAGCGCAGGCAGCAACCATTTTTCGTACATACCTTACAACCCTTCCACAGAAACCCCCACCACATCCATCCGTCCAATGGTGATGGTGGGCTAATCCTTATAGAACTAGGATCCCCGTCTGTCGGATAGTAGTTGGCCTACAAGCCCCCCCCTGCCAACCACATTGTAGAGACATGCCCTACCGCATTACAGTCGTAGAGGCCGATATCCTTTGATCAATGACACTAACACCGACCCTTTTGCTTCGAGCCCCCGTCCACGCCATATCCCGTTTATATGCATCCAACTGGAGTTGTTGGTGGACTATGTCAACGAGGACAGGAACCCACGTATCGCGCTTGCACTCGATTGCCACCGTGTCCATCAGTTCAAAGCTCATTGCGGACAACGTCTCTGACGACTAGAATCTTCGTCCGTCGCAAGATATTGGGTCCAACTCCCCCCCTTCCCCCACTGCGCTATAGAGACGGTAGTCGACGACACTGTAGAGTCACGGCTCGATTCCGTATGATGATACCAACATCAAATCGTTTGCTTCAATACGCCCTTGTACGCTACTCTTCGTCACGTCCAGCCAAAGGTGCTGTTGGACACTGTGAACAAGGGCAGCAACCGTGGAACAAGTCGAAACGATACCCCTTGTATGCCCTACGCCCTTCCGCCCCATTCCCAACCACGTGTATGTATGCGTCCATCTAAAGGTCGTGCGCAAACAAAGCCAACAAAGGCAGCAAAGCAACCATTGGAGGTTGTTTCCTTACGCCCTCCCACCCCTATCCATATATGTCCCCATCGGATGCATGCATGTATGTATACGACCCTCCCCACGGTAGGAGCTGCACGTTTTGGCTAAACCAAACCTGACGGGTTGAGCTCCTAGAGTATGATACTTCAGGTTGGTATGATGATTGTACGCAGTATAATAATTCTTCTAGGACTAGCGCATGGTAATGTGTTGGTCGGGGCTGCGAGCACAAACGTGTGTCGGAGTCGTGTTTCGGATGCGATATTCAGCTCCTCATGTGAAAAGCTCGAGACGATAGGGCACCACCGCTGCAGTGACATCACTGATGCATCCATCCAAAGGTTCCGGTGGACAACATCAACGAAGACTATCGGTAGAATGAATGCTAGCCAGATCATGTTGGACCCGAACGTACCGTGGCAATGTTCAACTCCGTCTGTGATACCAACAACCGACCGTTGCGCATGCGCATGTACCTGTTCGCCACTCCAAACGTTGTCCACTACTACGTCCCCGACAAGTTTATCCCCGGAAAAGATGAAATGCTGTAGTTCGAAAGCAGTAAATGAACGTGCCCCCTTCACCCAAATCCCCCTTGCATGCATACCTTCACCAAAACGTGCTGGTGCATTATCTCATCTAGGATAGTAACCCATTTTAGTTGGTCTCTTAGGTCCTTTCACTTCGACCCGCACCACGGTCCAATGGCGCTGGTGGAACTAATTCAACGCCGCTAGTAACTTTACCTGCGATAGATCATCGATTTCTGTTTCATGATCTAAATATTTCAAAGCAGGTCTATTGCCGATCTTTCACGACTCAACTTTTGTTGCCGGGTGGTGCCGGCACAACGCGCATGGTCTAGCGCATGTTTCCTGGGTTGTGATCTGTACAGTTTAGTACATATCGTGCACAACCTCTCCTAAAGGCAGGTGGAGAACTCTGTTAAATCGTGATGTACTGTGTCCCACAACCCCAATCTTCGCCACGATAACGCTTGCGAAGGTGTTGGTGAAAAAGGTGAACGAAGGTTTGGACTTCCCGTTGATCAGCGAGGGCATGGAGGAGCACATCATCGACAAGATAGTTGACAGAGTCGAACCGAATGTCGAGCCGGCGCTTCACTCGATCCTCCCGGCTGTCTACGTGGCATGCATCAAGCTAGCTCTAGACGAGACAGTTGCTATCAAGGAAAGGAAGGACCGAATCTCCGACATGATGCGCGCCAAGCTCGCCGATCCGCTCACGAAGGAGCTCAACCAACGCATAGACATGAGCCTCGTTCCCGAGAACATTGAGGGTGTGATTCTCAAGGTTGTTTCCAACAAAGTCATCACCGCGTTCGTAGAGTGGACGGTCGGAGGGGTCAGCCAGAATCTCGCGTGAGACTCATCCCGGAGTCCACCTCCTCGGGCCGCGACGTTTACGTGGCTGTTCATCCACTGAGTGCTCGCGCGCTATATAGACTGTCGCCAACACAATAGCGCGGTTACGTCCGTTTCGAAGTGCATGTGCGAAAACATGTTATGTTTGGAATGCGTGTGAAGCCAGGATCATTTTCACATGGGTGCGAAAATATAGCGGGGAAATACGCACCGGCTTCTTTTACGGGAAGTGGCCTTCACACTTCGTTTACGCAAAAATGGGTCGTTGCATCCGTTTTGGAAAGTGTGCGAACACATGCTGGCGAGATATACACGCCGGGTGTGCTGTAGGAAGTTGGCATGACTCTGAGTTCGTGCATTTTTTTTTATGTCCGTGACATTTCAGGGACACATATTTTGTATTTTTTCCTTACCACACCACCGAGCAAAAAGCGCCTGTGAGATAGGGGGCGAAGAAGGTTGGGGGGGGAGGGGATGGAGTATACTCATGTTATGCATGGCCGTAGTCGTATGGAGGCGTTCTACGAAAGAGATATCATATCTGTGAAAAAACACTTTTTAAGCCACCGCGGCGTCCGTACCGGGGTCCAGTTGAAGGAGGTACGTACAGTGCCACAGTTCGTGGGGTTACTTGTATCTAAATAATGAACGTGCACGCCCCACCGATTCCGAGCATCCGTCGTACGTACTCACAAGTCGATCCCCGTTGAATTTCGCATTGTACCTTGGGGGGGGACATTGGAACGACAGAAAATTGAGGGTGAACCTCTGCCGGAGAATGTCTCAATGACCATAGACCCTCGCATACCTAAAACGTCGGAACGGAGCAGTTCGGGTTTTGACCGACCAAGCAGACATTGCTTGCATCGAGCGCGATGTACCGTGGGGCATCTGGTAAGGCGCATGAAGGGTGAACTGCATCCTACTCTGAACCGCATACGAGGCAGGTCTTCTGCGGGGGGCGTAATATCTGCGGCTGGATTGTGTTAGGACATGTTAGATTGCGTTGAACAAACGATGACGTGTCGGGGTATCTGAGCGCGCGTCTCGAGTCGATAACGACGCGTTTTAAATGATAGGTTAACTTGTCACAAAATACAGTTTGTGCATCGGCATCGGACATTGCATTTAGTGCTGTGTGCTCGATTCATTGTCAGTATACATGGTTTGAAAGAAGGCCTCCGCAGCAATGATTGCACGCGGTAAACATAATCAACTTACCGCTGCTCGGAGCTACTGAAGCCTTTCACTGAAGATCAATCAGCATATATATTTATGAGCTACATGAACTACCACATTTTTTGCCGGGTGGGAGCTACTTCTACATAGCTCGTCTGCATGTGTCTGCGGAGGGTGAGCTATGAGAGCTACTGTAGGTTAGCTCATGCAGCTCTTACAGCTCATCGATTGTCGGCGGGTCAATTCTGCAGCAGCGCCTTCGAGGGTAATATCATCAATATATGTACGACCTACGGCACATGAACAACCACATGCTTTGCCAGGTGTAAGCTACAAAACAGATGAATACATAGCGTTCCTACACATGTTTACCAGGGGTAAGCTATGGGAAATAGTAGCTAACTCGTGACCTGTACGATACGTGAGCCATTCACCATGTTGCAACGTAATCCACCCGAACGATTTCTGTGCTACGTACAGTGATCGAGGGGCGCAACCCTCCTCAATACGGGTGCAACCCGACAAGCGGTGGGGGTTAGATGAGGATTTCGGCAATAGAGGTATCACATTAGGGGGAAACTGTCTGAGCGACCACGGCATCCTTACCGGGCCCCTCATGATTCGGACTTCGACAAACCCTGGCCGCCTAAGAGTGTCTAACTTGTGTTCTTCAGTGTTGGACATGATGCGTACGTGCAAGTACGAGATGCGTACAGCATCAGTCGTATTCATACGTCTGTCCCCGTTGAATTCAACACTCTACATTGCAGGAACACAGGAAGCTCAGGAAAATTATTGTGAGCCTCTGTCGTATATTGCCTCAGATATACACAAACATCAATGACCGAGCTAGCAGTCAGCGCTTACTGATAGGTCAATGGCTACGGTGTGCTTGGTACATGCTACGACAGGAATTCACCTTTTTTTGCCTCTTGAGGGTCCTCGCTGAAGGGGGTCTATACCCTACCCCAAACCGACTTCACCAATGCGAACATGCAACCCGATATGCAATGCCGTGGCCTAGCTGAAGTACATAGTAATAGAAACATAGTGCATTAGGGAAAACACCAAAACAATCTAAATTTCCAGCGCTGCAATGGTTGGGTGGTTAGTTGAGCGGTCCCGTCAAGGTAGTGGTCTAGTCATACTCTATTGGCCTATATGCCGGCAAGGAGTGAAACTGGAGGTACCCTCCCTTACCGTAGCCACTCGCGCAGGCTCCAAGCATGTTCACAATCTGTTCTCCATCGATGTCGACGATGCCGTTGCCTACTATACTAGACTGCATTTGGAAGTCGATGAACGTACACGCGTGGTCGACGACCCCTCGGTTAGTTCCCCCTTGAGGTACATCGTCCCCACCCCACTATCAATAATATGATGGGAGACCATCGTAAATATGACCAAGTATTGTTAGTAAAAGAAATTGAATATACAGGTTTTTGTGTATACCGTAGGTTCTATATATTATGGCGGCCTTGGGTGCGGTAATGGAACGTACGAGGGAGGAATAGGAGAAGATCTGCTGAAGATGTTGTACAGCAGTGTTCCGGGGGACCATAGTAAATAGGGCCAAACAATGTTAGTAAAAATTGGTAAATATACAGGTTTTTGTGTCTACCTTAGGTCCGGTTTACTATGGTCTTCCGTAATAGTAGTATTGGCATTTGGTACGAGAAGCTCTGTTGGACGCATGCCAGGTTGTACATTTTACGTCTTCAACATACGAGTGCGGAACCAGGAAACACACAACATCGAGCACACGTACAAAGGGTGCGAGGGTTGAACCGACTCAAGCCGAGCGGGCAGCGACGCTGACCCTGGGCTCGTGTGTCCTACTGCTACTTCTGCTGCTGCTGCTGCTGCTGCTGCTGCTGCTGCTGTGTTGCTGCTGGATAGGCTCTGCTGTTGTAGATGTCGTACATCATTAGTAGTGGTGGCACTTACTGCTACCAGAATCTCTTTCTGTTGGACTCAACATGTCAGGTGCGGATTCTTCGTCTTCAAACGAACTTCCAAACACATTCTGGAGAGCATAATCTTGACCTTTCCTCAAACTATATCCGCTTTATCTCGATGCCGGAAAACAAAGGCCCGATAAAATTCGGTCAGTAATATAATGACTGTTAATAGTTGATACTCATACCAGAACTAGACAGGGTATTTTATTGGCGGCTGTTGATTGATCTCTAAAGGTATAGGCGCAGCTGGCACGGGAACGCGTGGTTGACTCCAGACAGTAACACGGAACTCCTCTTGTATTATATCCGAGCTGTCGAGTGACAGCTCATGCATCGTATGCAGATTATTATTCAACATGACGCGGGAATAAACCTCCCGTTTATCCCCCCGAATATCCGACTAAATATCCCTCTCCTATAATCCTATGTCAATATATGGAACTCCCTAATATTAGATGTAACGTCTCCGTCGTGTTTCTGAGCACAATCAATATCCCCCCTGCTCATTATACACGACCATACTTTAATATCCCCCCAGCTCTGTACACTACAATGTACGACTCCGCTGGGTGGAAACATCTCAATATTATGACCAACTCAAACGAAATTCAGAAACATAATTTCACTCCAGAACCAAAAATCAAACTCTCAATTTCCAAAATACTATCCAAAAAAATCAAACTCTCAATTTCCAAAATACTATCCAAACTCTCCAACTCAGAAAACATTTTCTATGGACCGCACACGCCCCCAGGCGCTTCATAGTCTCTCTTCAACCTTATCCAAAAAAATCTCCCTCTATTTCATGAGGAATTAATGCAAATCATATAAAACATCACAGTAGTCATACTCATCAGAATAAAAATTAAGCCAGGAAAATAAATGCCAGAGATCGCAAGGAATCCCGTTCCCTCGGACAAGGGTCTCCCCTTGCCCCCTACTCCCGCCATAGATACACAGATCGCCACGGTAATGCGAGATAGCATACATTCCTTCACTTGAATTTTATTTGACGTGAGGACTACTCGAAAACACCAAAAACTCTCGAAATCCATCACCAGGAACGAAATGGTATCATCCTCGGAATTAGCCAGGGAAAAACGGCAGCATCTTCGGATTTATACGTAGTTCACACAAATCCTTCACTCAAAAATAACATAAAACCTTCCACCTCGGAAAAACCGTGTCAAATATTCATCAGAAAATCCCGGTGGTAACGAAACACCGTATTGTTGAGCGGCTTTGTCAAGAAGTCTGCATGCTGTTTCTCCGACTCTACATGGGTAATAACAAACTCCCCCTTAAAAATAAGCTCGCGCAAAAAGTGGTGTCGTACGTCGATGTGCTTCGAATTGGACGTGCACACTGGATTTTGTGCCAGGTGCCTTGCCCCCTCGTTATCCTCGAAAACCGTAATGCATCTCTCCCCAAACCCCGGAAAAATAAAACTCCATACATAGCGCATGAACATTGCCTCCTTGATGGTGTCTGCCAGTGCTACATATTCGGCCTCAGTGGTTGAGAGTGTGACGCATTTCTGCGTCCTAGAAAACCAGCACACACACGCCCCAGCACACATGATGGCCCCACCGGAAACTGACCTCCTGTCGGTGGCTTTGTTGGCATAGTCTGCATCTGCAAACGCTACCAGCTCAAGCCCGCTACCCTTCTGGAACGTAATGCCGAAATCGCTCGTAGAAAATACATACTCTAAAATACCGACTGCTGTCTTCCAGTGTACTTCCCTCGGCCTATTCGTGTACCTCGCTACCGTCCTCACCGCGTTCGCAATATCTGGTCGTGTTTGGTTCGCAAGCCACATCAAGCACCCCACCAACTCGCGGAAAGGCCAATCACCCACGGGTTCATTCTCGTCAAACTCCTCGAGCTTCACACCAGTCGAAAGCGGGTTATTCCTCCCAGAACTAACACCAAACCTCGCCGCGGTATTTTCAGCGAACGCCTGCTGCGAAATCGTCAAAGTACCAGCATCCCAATCCCTCGTAAAACAACAACCAGCATACCACCGCAACTCGCCCAGATTGTTGATCGGAACAAGGTTGTTCAGGTCGTCACAGAACTGATCGCATCTAGCCTTGAGTCCTACAGCAAAAATATCATCCACATGAACTACCGTTACAATGGAGACAGAGCCCGACTCGACCAACCTCATGACACACGCGTCAGCGGGGCTCTGCTCAAATCCTAGACTCTTCATGTGAGTGAGAAGGTGGTTGTGCCACGACCTCGACGCTTGCTTCAAGCCGTAGAGACTGCGATTCAACCTGACCACCTTACCAGACATTTCGCCGCAGCCGGGAGGTAGTCGCATGAATACATCCTCATCCAAACTCGACTGCACGAACGCCTGCTCAGCATCAAAATGACACAAATCCAAACCCAACTCGCACGCAATAGCACCCAACAAACGGAAACAAGACGCTGCAGGCGTCGGAGCAAAAGTCTCAAAGAAATCAATACCCTCACGCTGCTTGAAACCTCGTGCCACCAGCCTTGCTTTCGCCCGCACCACGTCACCATGCTCGTTGGACTTCCAGGCGAACACCCACTTCGCCGAGATGACGTTGAGCCCCTCTGGTTGCTACGTCGCTCCAAATGTCCCCGCGTCCGCCAGCCCATGGTACTCCTTGTCCATCGCCTGTCTCCAGATGGCCGAATACTCGTCCGCACACGCTTCAGCATACGAGTTCGGCGTCGAAAGCTCGCTCGCCGGGCGTGTGGGAAGGGGAGGGTTCTCGCGCGGTGGGGCTTGGTGGAAAAGTACATGTCCTATACCTTCCCGCGCTGCCATCAACGACAGCAGCCCATGCCCCATAGCCTCGCGGTTCCGCGCAGTCTCCCCTCTTGTCCGCCCCCTCAGCACATCTCCACCTTCCGGATGTCGCCCAGCTTCCACCCTGGCCCGATCACCCTGCACACCGCCACCACCCTCCTGGTGTCGTGCGGTTTCCCCCCTAGTCCGCCCTCTCTGCACAGCGCCACCGCTCTCCTGGTGTCGTGCAGTCTCCCCCCTTGTCCGCCCCCTCAGCACATCGCCATCCCCCGGGTCCGGGATATAATAACCCAGTGCCCGGGCAGCACGCTGCGAAAGCTGTGGCTGCGGTGACTGCTGCGGCGGCGACGGCGATGATAACGGCGGCGACGCGGCGGCGGCGGCGGCGGCGGCGGTGGCGACGGCGGCGGCGGTGACGGTGGCTGTAGCGGCGGCGGTGACGATGACGGCGGCAGCGACGGCGACGGTGACGGCGATGGCGGTGGCGACGGCGACGGCGGCGGCGGCGGCGGTAGCGGCGTTGGTGACGGCGGTTGCGGCGGCAGCAGTGGAGATGGGGACGGTGGCTCGGGCCATACGTCGGGGCCCCTCAGAGGCTCCGGCGCACCCGGCGGTGGTGGCGACGGCGACGGCGGCGGCGGGGAGCTCTCCTCCTCCGAAGGCAGTAACCCCACAAACAGTTTCCTCGGGTGTTCCCAAGTGACGTCACGGGAGAACGACCTTCGGCCAGACATCAGCAGGATCTTGCTGCAGTCAGCTGCGTGGTGGTTGCCGCCGTTGAGGTAGAAGCAAGCCTCCGCCTTCGGCTCGGTCTTCAGGGTCCTCCTGACGTGGTGGAAGCCCGGCTTCAGAAACGGGAGCAGCCGCGCAAACGGTGGTCTCCCGTAGAATTTTCGGTACGGCGAGTGCATTTCCGGCTTGTCCCTTACCCTCGCCGTCATGTTGATCACATCGCTCGCGTACACGCATGACTCAGCCCAGAGGGGCTGCGTCGCCGGCATCCTTGCATCGCCGAACAGGCGGGTGGCCTCCAGGCGGGACGCCATTGCAAGCTCCAGCGTCATGGCGATCCGTCGCTCGACCACCCCGTCATGCTTCGGAGAATCGACGGGCGTGTACTCGCGGCGGATGCCGTGGTGGTTGAGCAACTCCACGAACTCCGCCTTGGTGAACTCGGTGCCGTTGTCCGAGCGAAGGCACTCCACGATGGACGGCACACCCTTCGCGTTGATGTCGGCCAGGAAACCAGCGAAGACCTTCGGGACGTCGGACTTCCGCTTAAAGAAATACGGCCATCCCAGTCGCGAGTAGTCGTCGACGATCATCATCAAGTATGACGCACCGCCAGCAGACGTAGGCTGTTGTCCCGACAGATCCACGAACAGACGCTCCAGAGGCCTGGTAGAACGGCACTCGGTCGTCCACGGCACCGCCATCCTCCTCCCTTTCGCCTCAGAACACCCAGCACACGGAACCAACTCCCCAAAAACCTTAATGTCCATCTGACGTGCCGTCTCACGGAGAGTGTCAGCATGGGAGTGGGCAAGGGCAACGTGAAGGTCGTTAATATCGATCCTCCTCATTTTTCCAGGAGCCAAAACAGCGGCAGCAATCGGGGTCTCTACAATCCGCGTGGCGTCTACGTATGAACCCGCGTCCCTACGCACGAAAGACAGCTGTCCATTCAACGTGTGAGCTCCCTGAGCATCAAGTGTCACCGGGCATTTCAACATTACTGCATGAAGCGAAAATAAATTGAAGCGAACACCGGGTACGTATGCTACGTCCATCAGCCTAACTTGAACGTCACCCTGAAAGCTGTGCATCACAATTGGAATCTGGCCGAAGTACTCTATCTTCAGTGACCTCATGTCACCGACCACCAAACGGCTCTTACCAGGGGGAGGGGGAGTACAGTTTACCATACCAAAAGGGTTGCCAGTCACATGAAAAGTTGCTCCCGAATCCGCTACCCACTCTTCTCTCCCATTAACCCAAAACAAATCATCATTCGCCTTGCCTTGGTGCGCAAACTGCGCGGTGAGGAGATGCGGATCGAACGTAGGCGTAGGGTTGCCGTTGTTCGCTGGGCCAGGGGAGGGGGAAGTGTTGAAGGAGGGTTGCTGTGGCGGGGAAGCTCCGGCCGAGGTATACCCACCACTGCCGTAGGGCGTCTCCTGTAGCCAGCCACCTTGAGAAGCGGCACCCGGGAAAGCGATATTCATTTGCGCGGGAGCTGCCTGGCATTCCGCGGCGTGGTGGCCCGGTCTGCCGCACCGGAAGCAGGGCCCCTTGCGCCTCCATGTGATGTTCGGTGGGGGACCCCAGCCTGCCGGAGTCGCTGCGGGCGGCGGGGGCATCGGCGGCAACGTCCCTGGTGGTGGGCCGGTAGGTACCCAACCCATGGGGGGGACTACTCCACCCGTACCGAAGGGGTCTGGGACTGAGTCATCCCAACGGTACCTGCAGGCCACGGCATCCCAACGCCATTTGAGGCCGGTTATCCCCCCCGACGAAGCTCCTCCCCGGTTGCCACGTTGCTGATGGGGACGGTGCTGCTGCTGCTGTTGAGGACGCTGCTGCTGCCGTTGCTGCTGCTGCTGATACTGTCGCTGGAGCTGCTGCTGCTGCTGCTGCTGCTGCTGGGGCTGCTGCTGCTGCTGCTGCTGTCGTTGGGGCTGCTGCTGCTGTTGCTGCCCATCCTTGAGCCTCCCACCTCTCCTGTTCCTCCTTCCCCCTCCTGGACCCGCACCTCCGCCACCGGCACGCTGCGCACCTCCGGCGTACAAGGCATGCTGATCTACCACTCCCTGCACGCCCAACGCCCTAGAAACCATCTCCTTCTCTACCTTGTCGTTAGCATACGCGTCACGGATGATCTCATCGATCTCGAAGCGGGGGATGGAAGGGCGGGAAAGAATGGACTTGCTTTGAATAGTATACAAAGATGAGAGGTTGGTGACAATGTGGCGGTTCACTTCCTCCGTACTCTTACCACATCCTAGCATTGCCAGCTCATCTGCAGCCTTGTCTACCCTTCCTAGGAATAGCAAGGGGTTTTCATCCTCGGCCATTCGGATTGTATCAAATTCCCTCCTCAATCTATGAGTTGCAGCTATCGTCTTCGGCATATAATAGTCTTCCAACTCCTTCCAAGCACCACTCGGAGACATTGCCTTTTGCATTCTAAACTCAGCCATATCGTATCCTGTCATGGCCTCCATCATCAATCCATACACCAATCTCGCGTCCCTAATCTCCTGGGGGGAATGTCTGGAGGCTAATTCCTCCGGCGAAACCCTCATGTCACCCACCATAACTGGGTTTGCTGTGCTACTGAGTACATGCAAGCACCCAAGCGATGATAGGTATGCCAAAAACTTACTACGCCACATGCTAAAGTGGGCCTCTACGTTATCGAACTTCGGGGGTCTCGACTGGGACAAACTTGGGCGGTACAAAGAAGGTAGTGACATGCCTGATCGGGCCTCCAGCCCAGGTGTCGGCACCGTCGACGCTGCTTGTTGTCTTCCAGCAGTTCCTTCTCCTCTCGTCCCCCCACCGGCCCCCCCTTCCTTTCCTGCTCCCTGCGCGTCCCTCTCGGCGCGCAGTCTCTGCTCCTCCATCGTCTTTTCCAGGACCTCTATTTTCTTCTTCATCTCCTCCATGGTCTTTTCACTCTCCACGCTGGCTTCTTGACTGGGCATGTCCTCGAAACTAGGCATGCCGAAGCAGGTTCCCACCTCTCTAGGTTGGCCTTGGCTACGCTTGCCAATAGAAGATCGCCGGACTCACTAGTGTGTTGATTGATCTCTAAAGGTATAGGCGCAGCTGGCACGGGAACGCGTGGTTGACTCCAGACAGTAACACGGAACTCCTCTTGTATTATATCCGAGCTGTCGAGTGACAGCTCATGCATCGTATGCAGATTATTATTCAACATGACGCGGGAATAAACCTCCCGTTTATCCCCCCGAATATCCGACTAAATATCCCTCTCCTATAATCCTATGTCAATATATGGAACTCCCTAATATTAGATGTAACGTCTCCGTCGTGTTTCTGAGCACAATCAATAGCGGCTGAGACATCAGCCGTTGTTCCGCATCGAACAACCTTAAATACTGGTGCCTGTCCTCAGCAAGTACTACCCTCGCCTGGCATAGTTGCACGAAAAACTAAGCATCTCCACGTCTGCCTCTGTGCTCTTCCCAGTCCTGCTCCTGCTGTACAGTCGTGCTCCTACCATTCTCCCTCGTCCTCAGGCAGGCTGACGTCTACTGATCTAAAGTTGGTTAATGGAGGGCGTCGTATGCGCAATGAACATTGATATGTATCTATCTGCTGGGTCTTCCCGATACGGCAGGGGTTCGCAGAGTATGGGAGAGGACTCAACGACATCAGCAGAGGTAGACCGAGAGACGAGCGCGAGTCTCTGTTGTTTTTCATGCCGCCAGCAGTGTCAGCCTGGTGCTACGTACGGTACTACTGTCGGTCCGGCTGGTGCTTGGTGCCAGATGTCAGGGGTTTTGACGACGAGTAGCAGGGTCGTGTTGGACTCGGCACGGGCATGTTCATACATGCATCCGGTCTGCGCTTAACGAAGAGGTGCCTCTCGACGACAGGAAGGACCAGATATCTGACATGCTGCACGCCGAGCTCTCTGACTCGCTCACGAGGGAGCGTAAAGCGCATCGACATGACCCCTATGTTGCGAGTTAGGGGATTCCCCTAGTTAGGGGAGGTGAATAGGGATCCCCTTAAGATGAGTGGGGATCCCCTAAGGAGAGAGTGGGATCCCCTAACATCCTAGGGGATTCCCTAACATCCTGAGGGATCCCCTAACCTCCTAGGGGATCCCCTAAGCTAAGAGGGGATCCCCTAAGGCAAACGGGATCCCCTAACTGGGGGAATCCCCTCGCAACACCCTCATTCCCGAGAATCTGGAAGGGGTGGTTCTCGAGGTGGTTTCCCACAAAGTCTTCGGCGCGTTCGTGGATTGGACTGTCGGAGAGGTTACCGAGCAGCTCGCGTGAAAATGTCCCGAGTTCGACTGATGGGACGGGAGATTTAGGGCCGACCTGAGCTTCGAGGGTGCTGAGCTTTTCACGCCGCTCATGAGGTATCGAAATCCTAGCGAACTGTACGTACATACATATATATGAGTTTTTTTGGAACAATCAACTAGAAAGTCCTGAACGGTGGTTGCTACTGATGAGCCTTTACATCTGAGATTGTCGTTCCGGTGGAACGATGGTTGAGGAATTTGTGCGAACGATAGCGTTGATCAGCATCATCTTTTAAGCGTGGTGCTCAAGGCGATTTGCAACAAAGTCATCAGCGCATTTATTTGTGCGATGGACTATCGAACAGTTTACCGAGTCGCCACAGCGTCAGACGCAGGCCAGATTCCATCGCTCCGGGCCGCGAGGGCCCCATTTGTTGCTGATGTACTCCAGTGCCAGACATAAAGGCGACTTAGATGGCAAAGGTTGATATCGTGACTGCTATTGCGCGGATTTTGCTTACTCCCGAAGGTGCGCTCCGAACACATTTCATTTTGCATGGGTTCGGAACACGGCAGGCTTGGAATGTGCGTCAAAACTCGTCGTCAGTATGCTACGCACCTTTTTTTTTATAGGAAGAGGGATGCTCTCTCTGAGTATATTGAAAAACATCGGCACGGGTGAAAACCCACGCCAAGGAATTCCGCTCCGGGTTACAACGGGTTGATTACTGTGTAGGAGGTGCGATTCGCAGTGAGCCCATAGTCCAACGGAATAAATCCGCGACATTTGGGAGACGCGTGGGGGCTCGTTTCTTGGCACATCACCCAAAGCGAAAGTTCGTATATATGTGAGGCAAATAAGAAGACTGAGGGCGATGCCCTGACTAAAATAAAGAGGCAGGGCGCTGTGGGTTGATCCATGGTCGATCATCGGGTTGACCCAAGGACGTTCAAGGGCTATCCAACCAAGAATGTAGATCGTTGGGAGGTCTGACCTGCGTTTATGTCCATCTTGGCGATGGATTGCTCGTAATCGACAAGGCCGTGTGGGGGTGTCTCCGTAAACGAGACTACGTTGAATCAACTCACGACGGGCCCAGAGCTTGTGTTGCCGCAGCATACGCTGAATACGAAATGTCCAACGTTCACACACCGAACGGATCACCCGCCACCACTTCGTGCTCTGGATACTTCGGGGAAGATTTATGTTCCTGATATGTTGCTGAGAGGGTGAAGTACAAACTACGTGATGTAGACTACGTTTTTTTCATTGGTCGGCGAAAATAATCTGTATTGTTGTCGACACTATCCCCCGACACACATGCATCACGATCGAACTCCTCAGCTTGAACATCAAGTATTGAGGGGGGGGGGGGGGGGGGGGGGGGGGGAGGGGGGTGCTACGATCGGGGTGGCACCTACGTTTGCCTTCTGAGGCAGGTTGTTTACACGAGAGGCGCCATACCTCAACCAACATGACTGATTTAGATAAAGGCGGAAAGTGAAACCCGGCGAATTATCTCAAAGCTTACCGATAATAGCTATATCACGGATGATGCCGTGGAACACTAATGGTATTCCAACGATGAAACTCATACGATCCCGGCCAGCCAGAAATATTTTTGACCAGAATTCGATACAGTACTCCTACCGTAGCACGCGTCTTGAAGGGCAACTTTACCCCCCCCCCCCCCCCCCATCACAAACGGATCTTAGTAGTATGCAGGCCGCCTTTCATGCGACTCGCCGGACACCTCACGGCGCTTCGCGCTTGGTGCAAGCAATGTCTGCCTGGTCGGTGAAAACCCGACATGCTCCGTCCCGGCATTGTAGGGATGCGAGGGTCTATGTTCATACGACTACGGCCATGCATGAGATCGAGTACATCTCTCTTATCGAGTACACCCCCCACCCTGCCCCCCCCCCCCCCCCCACTCAACGCCTTCTAACGTGGTGTACACAAATACGTCTCTTAGGTTTGGTGCGTACAAAAGTAAACATATATATATACTGTAGAACATATCGTAACGGCGGGTTAGGGCCTACGCAGTAGACTGTCCACGTCGTGGTCTGTGCGGTGAGGTGCATTATTTTCGCGAATCTTCGGCCGTCATATTTTCCGATGTATTTCGGTTTCCTTCTGAGTAAGATATCTTCGGCGCTGCAGTCTACTATAGTCAATCCTCTACTGGCGTACGTGGTGCCGGGACCCGTGAGCACACGATCGGTCATATTTCACACGTACGTGTAAACCTGCTGACATGTGCGCCTTTAAAGCCCACTACTTACATCGTCATTTCGAAGGTTTACTTAAGACAGTTTTCCCCGACACACACCTTACGATCAAGTTGCTGAACTTGAACGTCGGACAGAGAGGACGGGGGGGGACGGGGCCTACTTGATGCTCCCCCTCACCGCCCTCGATGCCTTTCAAAGTGGTGTACACAACGGCCTCAAGAGGATACTTGCATGAAACAGGAGAGGTGTGGGAAGAACGTACGCTACCTGAAAAAGGTGTACTGCCTGAAGGGTCTTGAGCTATGCGGGCGGTGAACGGTATCACACACGAGATACCTGACGCTGATAGGTTAAGAGTCTTCATCATTCTTTTCCGAGGCTTCGCGACCGAGGAGCTAATAAACACGATTGGTAAGTCACCCTAAACCTGACGGCGACCACAAGCGAAAACGATACGCAGTGGACAATCCCACGGTATACGTGCATCATAAAACACAAATGATTGATGGAAATCAATCGATAAATACTCCATAAACACCCGTCGTCACTTCTGCGATACCAACATGAACACCAAAACTGCTATACAAAATCATCTATATATTGTGGTCATCAGCTCTTCGGAGCTCACAGGTCATGCGACACCACTTGGTGAACAACGTCGATCGAGCGCTGAGACCCTACCGCATGCAAGGATAATCGCTAGCACTATTCATAGTATTCGTGTTGATATATCATCCCAGAGAAATACGAACAAATGTGCCAAGAACCGCAAGTCTAATACCACTGGTACTTAGATATATATGGTGCACAGACGAAACACCTATATAAACGTATACATTTTTTGTATAAATTTATCGGGGGAACTGTTGCAGCTACTACGGAGGACCACAGTAAAAGGGACCTGCAGTACACACAAAAACCCATATATTTACCTCTATTTGAGAGCAACACTTGGTCCTATTTATTATGCCCCCCCGTAATAGAAGTGAAATATATGGTCTTTTCAACTGCCCACACATTCTGGGAAAAAACGGTTGGAATTACGGGTTTTAGTACCGCAGTCCCGATTTGGGGAATAACTATTCTAACTCCAAGCGAGTATTCCCCAGAACAGGATTGTAGTTCTAAAAGCGTTAAGCAAAGTTGGGTAAGTTTTCTCGCCTCCTCAGCATGATCTACAGCAGTAGATACTCCAAGGCAGACAGATATGCTAATTTCCGGATCTGCATGATCTACAGTTGCTCATGTTGCCCGCTGGGAGCCACGTAAAACCTGCATGATCTACTGCTGTACTGCTGTAAGAGGAATTGTTCCCTGGGTTGGATTAGCACCACCACACAGATTCTGCACAATGTCCTATATGACCGAAGGTCAGGATCTAGAATATCTACACTATTTTCGGGAGACCATATAGTAAATAGAACCTGTGATGTTCACCAAAACCTATATACTTCCCTACTTTTAACAACAATACTTGGTCCTATTTACTATGATCCCCTGTTGATATCGTTTGCAGTGATGGGTGGTGTAGTCTGTATGGTTTCCAGAAGGACCAACAATCAAGCAAGAAGTGTTCGGAGCAGCAGCATCCCATCACTACTACGACGTAAAGGGGAGGAAATATTGACACACGAACAACCTCCGGGTCGCCCCTGTCCATGTGCTTTGTATTTCTGGCAGTAAAATCACCAAGGAAGGTGATGGGTCTAGAGGTGTTCAAACTCGAATAACCTCCGCGGGTCGCTCCTGCCCATGCTTTTTTCCATTCCGGCAATAATTTTAGGAAACATGTCATACCTAGATTCTCGCATGTACGCGCTGCTGTACAACAAACGATACTCGGAGTTCAAGTCGGACGCGCGGCTGCACCAGGTAGCTTAATACGCCGTGCAATGAAGGTATACTGCTGCACCGAGGCAACTGGCATTTTCAGTCCTACACCAACTAGAACACCAACGAAGGATATACTGAACGATCAGCAAATGCTGAGGAACAGAAACAACAAGTTTGGAGAATTCGTTCTCGTCTGGCCGGAAGGCAAACGCAGTATTTAATGTTCTTGTGTCCGAGTCATCTGCAAACAATTGTACGCCGTGTAAGAGCCTAATGCACAGGGAAAACCTTTGCCCCTACTCCACACCTTCAGCCTTCTTGCACCTTGCACCTATCGCCTCAGTCCGTCTCCACCTGTCGAGCTGGTTGGCTTCTGCTCAGCTAAAGGTCGGTGCATGCAGAGCTACTGTAGGCTAGCTGAAAATATGAATATCTGATTAAACAATGCCGGCAAATAGATATTTCAACGTTTCCCACCGCAAGTGGATAGAAAGATGGATAGTACCGTGCATATTAATATGCTCTTCCTAGACGAATCATAGGTATGAACGTGTAGCACAACGGGCTGGTGCAAACAAACATCGGCAGCGAAGCGGGGGAAACTAACTATTCTTAGGGCATGCCTAGCATAATAGTGGATAGGTGTCACCTGTGTTGGCGAAGTGCTTGCGTGCAACAAACATAGTACGCCACCTTCGTATTGGACGGCTATTGTTTTGTTCTGTGAGTGGTGTCGTGTTATTGGTCCTGTAGTCCACGCCGTGATGATAACCCCTGCGCTCGAGCGATGGCACCTGTATCCATACAGCGGGTAGATGTGTGCCTTCCCTTTCGTTTCAAGTAAACTGCTGTATACAGCATGCTGGTTACGAAATCAAAGCGGAAAGCCAAGGAGAGCTCATACAGCGCTGCTGCCTGCTCGCAGACGGTTGCGCAAGGTTGTGCGCAGTGCACCCTCAAATTACCTTCGAAGAGAAGTACCATTACAACAGCAGTACAGCAGCAGTGCATGCATGTGGTATTATTTAAGGAAGAGATAGTAGCATGTACACACGATGAACCCTAAAACGTTGCATCCTCTATGCCTTCACATCGTCTTTGGTGCTTGATTACTTTTGATACTGCTGTATGTTTACCGTGAATACTACAAACCTATGATGAATTCGTACAAGACGAGCCTTTTGTGGGACTATGTTCGTGGGAGAACAACATAGCCGTCCAGGATGTTGTTGATGTTATTGCTGTTGTTCTCACATTAACTCATGTCCAACAATCTTGAGTCCGTGATCACAGGACAGGCTCTGAAAATCTGTCGCGGAGGTGATGGTATATACGAGTGTGCCTCGGATGTCGACATGTGGCAAATGATCGAATCCAAAATAGGCACAGCTCTCTAATATCCCCCGATAAACCCACACAGAAGTTTCGTTTTACGTATTGAAACGCCACGCAGAGTCAGGTTTTACGCGATGGATAAAACGTGCAGAAATCCTGCATAGTGCGAGATCACAGTTAATCATTAATGGTGTATCGTTGTAATTATTAATAATTACTTAAGTCGAAAATGTAGGAGGCTATGCGTAGGCAAACCGTGCTACGCCTTGGTTTGGTTTGCATAACTTGGTACCAGGCACCACAAAAACATCGAGTACACACAGGTACGATGAAAAATACTCCATAACATTACGTGTAGTAATCTGGACCAGAAAAGAGGGGACGCCAGCAGGGTGGATCCCTTTTCGGGAAAACCTCCTTGTTGAATGGGGAGACAGTGATTGAGTATCACTCCGTGAGCGATATCGCAGCTCTACAACTGCACGACAAAAGTAGAAAGAGGCTAGGAAAAAAACAGAGCTTATGCCGAATGCAGCGATAGCTGCGGCGGCCGCCCCGCTCCCTTTTCGCCACCGTCGGAGGGGTCTGGAAAATCGTACACGACGTTCCCACGGGACAACCAACGGTAGCAGAACCCGTAATCAACTAGGCTACAAGTTTGGGGACAATAAGGAATAGAAGGCACCCGTAAAAAGGATACGCATCAAACGAGCGACGACATTGAGATAAGAGAAGGGTCAACAAGTATGGGTGTGATCTCATGCCGCAACAGAGAGAGGCCTCATTGATCCAAAACCAAAAGCGAATTAACGTACGACGCGATGTTACAACAGTAATCTGGACCAGAAAAGAGGAGACGCCAGCAGGGTGGATCCCTTTTCGGGAAAGCCTCCTTGTTGTATGGGGAGACAGTGATTGAGTATCACTCCGTGAGCGATATCACCGCTCTACCACAGCACGACAAAGCAGAAAGAGGATAGGAAAAAACAAACCATCCCGCCCGCCCATCGTTGGTAGCGAGGTGTACCGTCGACAACGGCATCAGGTTTGTGAGTGTTGATTTTACCGGGGTACCCACTCTCTACGACGAGGTGCCGCGTTGATTGCCAGACAACCAACGCGGGAGTAGTAACCCTGGGTGAGAGTCTCCGGCTGGTCGCAGCAGGAGGCCTCATTGATCCCAAACTATATACGAATTAACGTACGACGCGATGTGACAACAGTACTGCCAGATTACTTCTTGTGCATGCGAAGTAAAACAAAGGGTAAGTTATGTTATGTAGTACGAGTATTTTGTAGTCAAAACGCACGCACAGTAAGGGTGGCTCGAAATTTCCGCCTGGGAATACCGGAAAGGGACATCGAATAACTGGGACGGCTCTGTACCCTGCAAGAGCAAAATCGAAGCGCACGAAACGGCCACAAGATGGTATTGCTTCAGCAACGAGAACAGTTTTATGGGCCATGTCAGTTGTACGATACGATATGTTGCCCAGCTCATATTTTGTCGGTGGCTACTTAGTGCAGCCTGCTCAGGAAGAAGTACGTACTACGCTGTACCAGCAAGCACGCTTTCGTGTGGACATTCCACAGCTAGTAGTTCATGCATGGATCCGCCGTGAAAACGACAGTACCCAATGGCAGTCCTGCGTTGTCTATACACTTCCAGGTAGGTACGGTAACTACAGTATGATTCTGGTTTGAGACACGACCGCTGCTCTCGGCGTATTTTATTGTTAAGTGACGAGTTGGTTGATAATGTCAACGCAAGCAAGTAGCCCTCTTTGTTCTTCCGTGACATATCTGCTGTACCCATGAACAGCACCGCTTTCCGCTGGCCTTCACCTGTCGCCGCCGTGTGCATGTTCCAACCTGGCAGATACTACAAAGTAGACTGGAAATCGTGCTAAATTGTGCTCTTCGAAAGGGAAGGGTTAAAGGCGCCCAGACACTGCCACTACCGCTACCACTACCACTACTGCCACGATGTTGAACGAGAGGCAAAAGAAGGTGAACAAGTTGTATTGACTGGGCTTAATGAGGATTGGCTTGCTGCCCAACCGACCAAATCATTTGCACCCGCTTTTACACCAAACAAGTGTTTTGTCGGCTGGTACGATTCTGCGCCATACCTGTGCCACAATAGTTTACACCGGAATCATGCTGGGTTTTATTTCAATGACATGTGAACACTTGGTTCTGACATCGCCCGACAACTGTTTTACTATAGTATATATATTTCGTGACTTGGTGATTGATTTTCTTTTCTGGGCATACGCCACTAAGCACGCCCACATACACCCGCCGGGGTTGGCGCCGTAGCTTTCTCCCTAGATAGAGAAAGGAGTTCGTAGTGAAAACAACCCGGCAAGGGGAACTACACAACGGGGGTCTTGAAATAAAAAAATCAACCGTGTTGCGAGTGATGGTATAGCTAGTCAGATTTAGTACGATATGCGGGCTACTCCGTTAACCAGATGAACTTCCGACGCGTGGTGCGATAAAGGTATAGCACATTTCCGCTGACATGCTTCCTGAACGACGGAGTTCCTTAACTCAAAATCGTCGGAATCCCAATCTCGTTTCGAAAAATGACATTTTTGTATGCTTGGTCCATGAGATTGTTCATCGGGAGGCAATTTGAGTTTTGCTGAAGTCGTCGCGTGAGGTATGGAACTCCTCAAATGAGGAGCTTCGAGGAGATAAGGGCGCATCTCTACCATATAGCATGCGTCTTGCACTTTTTTCTAGTTGGGGCTCACCCCCCCCTTTGCATTTAAGTTTCTGGCGATGGAACACGTCTCCACTAGCAGATCATCAACGCGCCAGTACGTAAACGTCTTCAAGTTAAAGCAACCCTTGTATACACAATCGCGGCCTTCAGGCTAAATTCTCGCCAGAAGAAAAAGTACAAAAATGCCGGCGGACAAAATCGGCGGCCACACCACACCCTTTATGTGCTGGTACCTTGCGCTCTCCCACACAAATCCCCACCCCTTAAGCCAGCTCTTCGTACGGTGACTGAGGACGTGATCAACGAGGACTAGGAGCCCCGCCAGTCGCATATCGAGCAATATTGGGCCCAGCAGTTATTTACTCTCACCTCAAACATTGACCCTGTCATCCGTTCGGAAGAGAGTAAGCGCAAGATGCCCAACCACAGCCGCTTATGTTTGCCTTGTAGCGGGAGCGCCTAATGTATCCGAGCCCCCTCATGTGAGGAGCCCTGTACTATTAGTAAGCCAAGCGTAAGTCACCTCAACAATGATGACCGAAAAGGCACTGGTGCTACCCTATAAACTATCCCGAAAACCTACTGATAGTAGGCAAATCACGAACAAAATAGTGGAACACTGCTGCTGTACAGAAATTGGAAACGATAACAGGTCAAGGGGCCCGATCAGCCGCAACCATTTGTTTGGCCCAAAACGTGCAACCACCACTGTTCAACGTGTCCCTTGCGTTGTGCCTCATGAAGGATTATTCAGCAGGACATAGCTCACCCTTCATGCTATTCGCCGAACACCTCATGACGCCTCGCGCTTGATACACGCAAGCCATCTCTGTCTGCTCGGTGAAAACCCCGACGTGCTCCGTCCCGGCATTGTGGGCTCGCAGGGGTCTGGGATCATACGACCACAACCATGCATGACAACGAGTATCCCCCCTGTCTCCCCCACCGCATTGCAGAGGGGTGTCCTACCGCACAAGAGAGGCCGACTCAACGGCACTGTAGGGGCCTGCTCTACCACAATGTAAAGTCATGACCCAATTCCGTCCATGATGCCAACTTCAGCCTTTGTGCTAAAAAAAAAAAACGCCCTTGAACGGCGATGCCCAACACAGCCACACACAGATGCTGGTGGGAATTAAATTTGCCGACAGCAACCGTTTTTCGTATGTACCCAACAACCCTTCCACCGAACCCCCCACGACATCCATCCGTCCAAAGGAGATGGTGGGCGAGGCCATATAGAACTAGGATCCCCGTCAGTTAGACAGTATTATAGTTGGCCTACAAGCCCCCCGCTGCCGTCCACATTGTAGAGACATGCCCTACGGCACTACGGTCGTAGAGGCCAATATCCATTGGCCAATGACACCAACACCAATCATTTAGCTTCAAGCCCCCGTCCACATATATCCCATATATATGCATCTTACTGGAGCTGTTGGTGGACCATTTCAACGAGGACAGGAAACCATGTTTCGCGCGTACGCTCGCATTGCCACCGTGTCCATCAGTTCGAAGCTAAAGACGGACAAGGTCTACGACGACTAGGATACTCGTACGTCTCAGGATATTGGGTCCACCCCCTCCCCTCCTCCCACCGCTCGGTAGAGGCACGGCTCGAGTACGTAGACGATGTACCAACATCAAAAATCTGCTTCATCAAGCCCTTGTTCGCTGCTCTTCGTCACGTCCAGCCAGAGGTTCTGGTGGACATTGTGAACGAGGGCAGCAACCATGCAACAGGTCGAAATGATACCCCTTGTATACCCTACGCCCTCCCGTCCCATTCCCAACCACGTGTATGTATACGTCCATCCGAAGGTTGTGCTTGACAAGGCCAACGAAGGCAGCAAAGCAACCATTAGAGGTTGTTGTCTTAAACCCTTCCACTCCTATTCATTTATATCTCCAACGCGTGTACAAGATCCACCCTCCCCATGGTAGAAGGTGCACGTTTTGGCTAAGACACCCTGACCGGTTGAGCTCGTAGAGCGAGAAACTACATGTTGGTATGATACTTATACCTACAAGTAACATTCTTTCAAACCTGCGCATACCAATGTGTTGGTCGGGGCTGCAAAAACAAACGTTCTACGGAGTCGTGCTTCGGATGCGATATTGGGCTCCTCATGTGCGAAGCTCAGGAAGATAGGGCACCACCGCTGCAGTAGCAGCGCTGGTGCATCCATCAAACGGTTCTAGCGGACAACATCAACGGAGGCTATCGGTAGAATCCCTGCTAGTCAGATCATTTTCGACCCCATCTTACGGTGGCAATGCTAAACTCCGTCTGTGATACCAACAACAAACCGCTGTGCATGCGCACGTACCTGTTCGCTACTGTGACTGTTGTCCCATACTACATGCCCACCAATTTGTCTCCGGAAAAGACAAACTGCTGTACTTCGAAAGCGGTTAATCAATGTTGCCCCTTCCACCCCAATCCCCCCTACATAAATGCCTGAATCCAAAGGTGCTTGTGCAAAGTCTCATAGAGGATAGCAACCCTGTTTAATTGGCCCCTTAGGTCCTTCGACTTCCACCCGCACCACGGTCCAATAGTGCTGGTGGAACTAATTCAACGCCGCTAGCAACTTTACCTGCGATAGATCATCGATTTCTGTTTCATGATCTAAATTTTTCAAGGCAGATCTATTGCCCATCGTTCACGACTCAACTTTTGTTTCCGGGGGTGGTACCGGCACGACGCGCATGGTCTAGCGCATGGTCTAGCGCATGTTTCCTGGGTTGTGATCTGTGCCGTACACATCGTGCACAACCTCTCAAAAAGGCAGGTAGGGAACTCTGTTAAATCACGATGAACTGGCCGTGTCCCTCCACCGCAATCCTCGCCACGATAACGCTTGCGAAGGTGTTGGTGAAAAAGGTGAACGAAGATTTGGACTTTCCGTTGGTCAACGAGCGCAGGGAGGAGCGCATCATCGCCAAAATAGTTGACAGAGTCGAACCGAATGTCGAGCCAGCTCTTCACGCGATCCTTCCGGCCGTCTACGTGGCCTGCATCAAGCTAGCTCTCGACGAGACAGTTGATATCAAGGAAAGGAAGGACCAAATCTCCGACATGATGCGCAACGAGCTCTCCGATCCGCTCACGAAGGAGCTCAACAAACGCATCGACATGAACCACATTCCCGAGAACATTGAGGGTGTGATCTTCAAGGTTGTTTCCAACAAAGTCATCAGCGCGTTCGTAGAGTGGACGGTCGGAGGGGTCAGCCAGCATCTCGCGTGAGGCTCATGCCGGAGTCCACCGCCTCGGGCCGCAATGTGTACATGACTGTTGCTACACCAAGTGCTCGCGCGCTATATAGATGGTCGCCAACAGAATAGCGCGTTTACGTTCGTTTTGAAATGCATGTGCGAAAACATGTTCTGTGTCGAATGCATGTGAAGCCAGGATCATTTTCACGTGGGTGCGAAAACATGGTGAAATACGCGCCGGCGTTATTTACAGGAAGTTGCGTTCACTCCGAGCTCACGCGAAAATGGGTCGTTACTTCTGTTTTGGAATGTGTGCGAGCACATGCTGGCAAGATACACGCTGGGTTTGCTGTAGGAAGTTGGCATGACTCTGATTTCGTGCTGCAAGTGGTTTATGTCCGTGACATTTCAGGGACACATATTTTGTATTTTTCCCTTGGCACACCACCGAGCAAACAGCGCCTGTGAGATAGGGGGCGAAGAAGGTTGGGGGTGGAGGGGTTGGGGTATACTCATGTTATGCATGGCCGTAGTCGTATGGAGGTGTTCTACGAAAGATATATCATATATGTGAAAAAACACTTTCTAAGCCACCATGGCGTCCGTACTGTGGTCCAGTTGAAGTAGGAACGTACAGTGCCGCAGTTTGTGCGGTTATCTGCATCTAAATATTGAAGATGCGCGCCCCACCCATTCCGAGCATCCGTCGTACGTACTCATATGTGGGTCCCCGTTGAATTTTGCATTGTACCTTGCGGGGGGACATAGGAACGACAGAAAATTGAGGGTGAACCTCTGTCGTAGAATTTCTCTATGACCATAGACCCTCGCATACCTACAACGTCGGAACGGAGCAGTTCAGGTTTTCACCGACCAAGGAGACATTGCTTGCATCGAGTGCGATGTGCCGTGGGGCATCTGGTGAGTCGCATGAAGGGTGAACTGCATCCTATACTGAACTGCATATGAGGCATGTTTCCTGGGGGGGGCGTAAGGCCTGCTGTCGGATTCTTTCAGGACATTTAGATTGCGTTGAACCAACGATGACGCGTGTCAGGGTGTCGAACCCGCCGTCAATTGATGGGCTGTAAGAGCTACATGAGCTGACTTGCTGCAGCTTTCATAGCTCGTCCTCGGTAGACACATGCAGACAAGCTATGTAAAAGTACCCCGCACCCGGAAAAGAATGCGGTAGCTCATGTAGCTCATCTAGGTATATCTTGATTGACCTTCCATGAAAGGCTTCAGTAGTTCCGAGGGGCGCAACGCCCCTCAAGACGGGTGCAACCCGAGAAGCGGCGGTGGTTAGATGGAGATATCTACGATGGAGGTACCATATTAGGGGAAAAATTGTCTGAGCCACCACGGCATCCTTACCGGGCCCCTCATGTTTCGGACTTCGACAAACCCTGGCCGCCTAAGAGTATATAATATGCGCTTCTCAGCGTTGGACATGATGCGTACGTGCACGTACGAGATGCATACAGCATTAGTCGTATTAATATGTTTGTCCCCTTTGAATTCAACACTATACCTTGCAGGGACATGGGAACCTCAGGAAAACTAGAGTGAGCCCCTGTCGTATAACGCCTCAGATATGTGCACACAGCAATCACCGAGTTAGCAGTCAGCGCATACTGATACGTCAATCGCTGCGATGTGCTTTACTTGCTACGACAGGAATTCACCTTTTTTTGTCTGTTGAGGGTCCTCGCTAAAGGGGGTCTATACCCCACCCTAAGCCGACTTCACCAATGCGAACATACAACCCGATGAACAATGCCGTGGCCTAGCTGTAGTACATAGAAAAATAGTGCACGAGGTTAAACCCAAGAAAACAACGTAAATTTCCAGCGCTACAACGATATTATTCCACGGTAGGGATGCACCCGACGTTCCTGGGTCCCTCACATTAGGAACTCAATGCCTCACCCGATACAATACTTGGAAGAAATTCGTGCGGGCCATCCGACCGGAACTTGTATGCGCTAGTCCAATACGAGTAAATGTTTCATGCTAACTGGTAGTTCCTCACTTAACCCCTTCAGTACCGCAGTCTCAATTTGGGGAAAAAACATTCTAATTCCAAGTGATTTGTCCCCGAAACGGGACTGGGGTTCTAAATGGGTTAAGGAACTCAATTGGACAGAAACCTGTGGCCCAAAAAGTGCAACCCCTAGCGTGGGGTGACTCAAATTGGTTGGGTGATTTGTTTAGGAGTCCAGATAAGTTAGGGGATAAGTCATACTCTAGTGGCCTATAAGCCGGCAAGGAGTGAAGCTGGGGGTACCCTCCCTTACCGTACCCACTCGCGCAGGCTCCAGACATGTTCACAATCTGTTCTCCATCGATATCGACGATGCCGTTGCCTACTATACTAGAAACCATTTGGAGGTCGATGAACGTACACGCGTGGTCGACGACGCCTCGGTCAGTTCCCCCTTGACGTGCATCGTACCGACCCCACTACTAAACGCTAACGCCCGACAGGGGGGCTTGCTACCCCCCCAGCCCCCTTAAACGCGTTATGATGTCGTATGCGCCCCCCTCTTGACGTCGTATGATGTAATATGCACACATTCGAAGTGGAGCGAGTATAACGTCACCTCCCTCCTCCCTCCCAGTGTGCAGCACTGCCTGCCATGGTTCCACGGTTTGGAAGGGCGGCCTTGGGTGCGGTAGCAGAGCGTGCACTATGGGCTTGGTCCAAGGTAGTCACGAGAAGTATCCGAAAAACCCCGGAACGCCGTGAATTCGACAGTTTTCGTGGCTGGGTGACCGATCATGCTGCCCGAACAACGTAGAGAGTGAAGAAGAATTACCATGTCATCACATGGCGGGGAGGGGGCTGGAGCGTTTTCGCCCCAACGTGGTCTGACTGGGAGGGCGCCTACACTGAGGGATTGTGATACCTACCATATTTCCAATCCCAGCTGTGTTGTATTAAATTTATGTGTTCGTATGTACTGTATGTTCTTAGGGTACTTGCCTGCAGTTTTTCTGAAGACCGGGTCTAAGGACGAGCTGTGACGCGTTTTACGATAGAGATATCACATTTCCGTTCAAATGTTTTCTGAATGACGGGGTTCCTAAACGTAAAAATCGTCGGAATGCCAACCGTGTTTCGAAAAATGACATTTTTGCATACTTGGCGCAGAGGATTATTCCTCGGGATGCGATTTGAGTTTTGCGGAAGTCAGCTTTCGGGTGAGGTGCGGAGTTTTTTTACTGAGGAGCCTCAGAATTATTACGGGGGGAAAACCTCGATCGTAGAACATCTCCTGTACAGAAATTCTCGTACGAGGAAATCTGTGGAAAAAATAGGTCAAGCGCGAGACCTTTTTTCTTCTTGCTTTTCTAAGGAAACAAAAGCCTCTTCATAACGGCCCGAATACGAGAGTAGAGAGCCTCGTTTAGAGTTTCTCCGTTTGTGCGTGTCAGTCACAATGATTCAGCATTTGTGTCGGCCACATTTGTCGACCGCGCGCAACGCACACGACACCAAAATATCATACCTGGTTCCTAAAATGGTTTTGTTTTTTTTTTCAGTTCCACCTAACAAAACCTAACTCTACGAGTACTCGCAGGCAGATTGTGCCTGTCTGTCCACAGCAACGTTCGGGCTATGTCCCCACGACATGCTGGAGGTAGTATTGTCAGGCCAACCATCCTATTGATGCGGGGACGGAGAAACAGGAGAATATTTGCTGGAGATGTTGTACAGCAGTACTACGGGGGGCCACAATAAATAGGACCAAATTACTTCGGTACAAATAGTTGAATATATTGGCTTTTGTGTCTTCCTTAGGCCAGATTTATTATAGTCTACCGTGATATTCGTGGTGGCACCTGCTATGAGAAGCTCTGTTGGACGCATGGCAGGTTATAGATTTTACGTCTTCAACTGATGAGTGCGGAACCAGGAAACACACAACAACATCGAGCAAGTGTACGAAAGGTTCAAGGGTTAAACCGATACTAGCCGAGCGGACAGCGATGCTGACTCTGGCGTCGTGTGTCCTACTGCTACTGCTGCTGCTTCTGCTTCTGCTGTTAGGCTGCTGGAGAAGCTCTGCTGTTGTAGATGTCGTACATCATTAGTAGTGTTGGCACTTGCTGCTACGAAAAGTTCTTTCTGTTTGACTAAACATGTGTCAGGTGCAGCTTCTTCGTCTTGAAACGAACTTCCAGTTGAATTTCCCTCAAGCTATATCCGCTTTGGCTCGAACGCCGGGGAACAAAGGCTCGAGAACGTCGGGGCTGGTGCTGTGGCACAACACCATCATCTTGTGACCATCAGGTCTTCGGAGCTCACAGGTCATGCGACACCACTTGGTGAACAACATCGATCGAGCTCTGAGACCCTACCGCATCCAAGGACAATCGCTAACACTATTCATAGTATTAATGTTGGTATATCGTCGCAGAGAAATACTAGCAAACGTGCCAGGAACCGTAAGTCTAATACCACTTGTACTGGGATATATATATGGTGCGCAGAAGAAACCCTTAAATAAACGTACTCTTTGTTTTGGGACAAAATTGTCCCCGATGATTTTTTTTCATCTATGAATGGAAGTGAAATATATGGTCTTTTCAACTGCGCACACATTCTGGGGGCAAAACTCTCGGAATTACGGCATTTAGTACTTCACTCCCGATTTGGAGACAAACCATTCTAACTCCAAGCGAGTAGTTCCCAGAACGGGACTGCATTTCTTACAGGTTAAGTAAAGTTGAGTAAGTTTTCTCGCCTCCTGAGCATGGTCTACAGTAGATATTTCAAAGCAGATAGATATATTCCCGATCTGCATGATCTACAGTTGCTCGTGTTGCCCGCTGGGGGCCGCATCAAACCTGCATGATGTACTGCTGTACTGCTATAAGAGGAATTGTTCCCTGAATTGGATTTGCACCACCACACAGATTCTGCACAATGTCCTATATATCCGCAGGTCAGGATCTAGAATATCCACACTATTTACGGGGGACCATATAGTAAATAGAACTTGTGGTGTTCACCAAAACCTATATACTTTCCTACTTTTACGACCAACATTAGTTCCTATTCAATATGATCCCCTGTAATATTGTAGATCGTGATCTGTCGGACGGTTGATATGTGTTGCAGTGATGAGTGGTGCAGCCTGTATAATTTCTAGAAGACCAAATCAAACAAGAAGTGTTCGGAGCAGCATTGCATCACCAATGACGGTGAGGAAATATTAACACTCGAACAACCTCCGCGGGTCGCTCCTGCCCATGTGTCATTTATTTCTGGCAATAAAATCTCCAAGGACAGTGACGGGTGTATACAGGTTTCACGACTCGAACAACCTCTGCCGGTCGCTCCAGCCCCTGTGTTCTTTATTTCTGCCAATTAAATCACCAAGGACGATGATAGGTATATACAGGTGTCAAAACTCGAACAACCTCCTCGGGTCGCTCCTGCCCATGTGCTTTTTTCCTTTCTGGCAATATATTTAGGAAAAATGGCATACCTAGATTCTCGTATGTACACGCTGCTAAAATACGAACGATATCCGGAGTACAAGTCGGACGCGCGGCTGCACCAGGTTGCGTAATACGCCGTGCAGTGAAGGTATACTGCTGCACCGAGGCAACTGGCATTTTCAGTCCTACACGAACTAAACCACCAACGAAGGATATACTGAACGATCAGCAAATGCTGAGGAACAGAAACTACAAGCTTTGAGAACTCGTTCTCGTCTGATCGGAGGGGAAACGAGGTATATTTTGTTCTTGTGTCCGAGTCATCTGCAAACAATTGTACGACGTGTAAGAGCCTAATGCACTAGAAAAACCTTTGCCCCTTGTCCACACGTTCGGCCCTCTTGCATCTTGCAACTCTCGTCTCAGTCCGTCTCCTCCTGTCGAGCTGGTTTGCTTCTGCTCAGCCAAAGGTCGGTGCATGCAGAGCTACTGTAGGCTAGCTGAAAATATGAATATCTGATTAAACAATGCCGGCAAATAGATATTTCAACGTTTCCCACCGCAAGTGGATGGAAGGATGGATGGTACCGTACTTATTAATCTGCTCTTCCTAGACGAATCATAGGTATGGATGTGTAGCACAACGGGCTGATGCAAATTAACATCGGCAGTGAAGCGGGGAAAACAAACTATTCTTAGGGCATGCCTAGCATAATAGTGGATAGGTGTCGCCTGTCTTGGCGAAGTGCTTGCGTGCAACAAACATAGTACGCCACCTTCGTATTGGACGGGTATTGTTTTGTTCTGTGAGTGGTGTTGTGTTATTTATTGGTTCTGTAAGTCCACGCCGTGATGATACCCCCTGCGCTCAAGCGATGGCACCTGTATCCATACAGCGGGTAGATGTGTGCCTTCCCTTTCGTTTGACGTAAACTGCTGTAAACAGCAAGTTGGCTAGGAACTCAAAGCGGAAAGTCAAGGAGAGCTCATACAGCGCTGCTAACTGCTCGCAGACAGTTGCGCAAGGTTGTGCGAAGTGCACCCTCAAACTACCTTCGAAGAGAAATACCATTACAATAGCAGTACAGCAGCAGTGCATACATGTGATAGTTTTTACAGGAAGGGATAGTAACATGTACACACGATGAACCCTAAAACGTTGCATCCTCTATGCCTTCACATCGTCTTTGGTTTTTGATTACTACTAGTGTATATGTTCACCGTGAACACTACTACAAACCTACTACAAATAGTTACAAAGCGAGAGTAATATGCTGTAGGATTATATTCGTGGGGAGATAAATGAGCCGGCCAGGATGATGATGTTGTTGTTGTTGTTCTCTCTTTAAGTCATGTCCAACAATATTGAGTCTGTGATCACAGGACAGGCTCTAAAAATCTGTCTCGGAGGACGAGATGTAACATACTTGTAGGCAGCATGGTATTCCACAAAACTAAAGCCAGTCATTCAGAACAGCGCCGCATCCCGTGTTTTTGGTTACAAGCTACTTGAACTTGGTGTGGGGATATTTTTGCAGCACGCACTACACCTGGGATAGTAATGTCTGGGCATGCCTCTCTGTTATGACCTTAGTTCAAAGACCTGGGCACGGCTACAGAGTATTGAGTGTGTTTCGGATGTCGACATGTGGCAAAGGATCAAAATCCAAAACAGATACAGCTCTCAAATATCCCCCGAGAAACTCACACAAAGTTTCGTTTTACGTATTGAAACGCCATGATCTAGGAAGGTATGCGTAGGCAAACCGTGCTACGCCTTTGTTTGGTCCGCACAACTTGGTACCAGGTACCGCAAAAACGTCGAGTACACACCGTTACGATGGAAAATACTCCATGATCTTACGTGTAGTACCGCCAGAATGCTTCTTGTGTATGCGAAATCAAATTAAGGGGAAGCAATGTTGTGTGGTACGAGTATTTTGTGGTCAAAACGTAAGAATAGCTCGAAATTTCCGCCGAAACAGACATCGAATAAGAGAAAGGGCTATGCACCTGTGTTGCCCAGCTCATATTTTGTCGGTGGCTACTTAGTGCAGCCTGCCCAGGAAGAAGTGCGTACTACGCTGTACTAGCAAGCACGCTTGCGTGTGCGCATTCCACAGCTAGTAGTTCATACATGCATCTGCCGGGTAAATGACAATACCCAATGGCAGTCCTGCGTTTTCGTTCTCGACACACTTCAAGGTAGGTACGGTAACTGCAGTATGATTTTGGCTGGAGACACGACCTGACCGCTGCTCTCGGTGTATTATATTGTTCGGTGGCGAATTAGTTGATACTGTCAACGCAAGCAAGTAGCTGTCTTTTTTCTTCCGCGACATAACTGCTGGGCTCACGAGCAACCCCGCTTTCCGCTGGCATTTACCCGCCGCCGCCGTGTGCATGTTCCAAACTGGCAGATACTACAAAGTAGACTGGAAATCGTGCTAAATTGTGCTCTTCGAAAGGAAACGGTTAAAGGCGCCCAGACACTGCTACTACCGCTACCACTGTCACTACTGCCACGATGTTGAACGAGAGGCAAAAGAAGGTGAACAAATTGTATTGAGTGCGTGGGAGTGCACGTGAAGCTCCCGTGGGCGGCTGCTTGAACTGAAACATGTATGTAGCGGTATCGCATCGTGACCCTATGGGTTGGTTGGAAGCATTACGTACGGACGCATGGATCTGCGATTTCGTGTTGTTCCTTGCAGACAAAGAGACCATCAATAGGAGACCGACCGGATTAGGTACGGAGCTTTGACCAACCACAGAACAAACAAGAGTCAGACTACGGCATTGCACGCGGTATTGATATTACCGTGTATTTGTGAGGGCCTAGCAACGTCTCGACCCATGTAAACCGATCGTCGGTCTCCTGTCCGCTGGGCTTGAAGAGGGTTGGCTTGCTGCCCAACCGACCGAATCATTGGCACCCCAAACACGTGTTTTGTCGGCTGGTGCGATTATGCGCCATACCAGTGCTACAACAGTTTACACCGGAAACATGTTGAGGTTTACTTCAATGACACTTGACCACTCGGTTCTGACATCGCCCGACAATTGTGTTTCTACACAATATTTAGTGGCTTGGTGATTGACTACTTTTTTGTGGGCATACGCCATCAAGCACGCCCACACCCAGCCGCCGGGGTTGGCGCCGTGGCTTTCGCCCTAGATAGCGAAAGGAGTTTGTAGTGAAAATAACCCGGGAAGGTGGACTACACAAGGGGGCTCTAGAAATCTGAAAATCAACCGTGTTGCGAGTGATGGCATAGCGAGTCAGAGTTTTTGGCGATATCTGGGCTACTCCGTTAACCAGATGATCTTCCGACACGTGGTGCGATAGAAAGGTGTAGCACATTTCCGCTGAAATGTTTTCGGAATGACGTAGTTCCTTAACCCAAAATCGTCGGAACCCCAATCTCGTATGTTTGTATGCTTGGTCCATGGGATTGTTCATCGGGATGCAATTTGAGTTTTGCCGAAGTAAGTCGTCGCGTGAGGTATGGAAGTCCTCAAATGCGGAGCTTCAAGGAAAAAAGGGCGCATCTCTATCATATAGCATGCGTCTTGCACTTTTTTGTACTTGGGGCTCACACCCCCTTTTGAATGTAAACTCCTGGCGATGGAGTACGTGTCCACAAGCAGATCATCAACGCGCCAATACGTAAACGTCTTCAAGTTAAAGGAACCCTTGTACGCCTAATCACGGCCTTCAGGTCAAATTCTCGCCAGAAGAAAAAATACAAAAATGCCGGCGGACAAGATCGGCGGTCACAGCACACCCTTTTTGTTCTGGTACCTTACGTTCCCCCACCCCTTAGGTCCGCCCCTCGTACGGTGACAGAGGACGTGATCGACGAGGACCAGGAGCCCCGTCTGTCAGATATCGAGCAATATTGGGCCCAGCAGATAGTTACTCTCACCTCAAACACAAATCAGTTTGACCCTGTCATCCGTTCGGAAAGGAGTAAGCGCAAGATGCCCGACCACATCCGCTTATGCTTGCCTTGTAGGCGAAACGCCTAGTGTTTCCGAGCCCCCGCATGTGAGGAGCCCTGTCGTGTCCATCAGTTCAGAGCTAATTGCAGACAAGGTCTCTGACGACTAGAATCCTCGTCCGTCGCAGGATATTGCCGCCCCCCCCTCCTGCTTCCACCGCACGGTAGAGGCACGGCTCGATTCCGTAGATGATGTACCAACATAAACTCGACTGCTTCAACAAGCCGTTGTACGCTACGCTTCGTCACATCCAGCCGAACGTGGTGGTGGACGTTGTGAACGAGGGCAGCAACCATGCAATAGGTCGAAATGATACCCCTTGTATACCCTACGCCCTCCCGTCCCATGCCCAATCACGTGTATGCATGCGCCCATCTAAAGCTCGTGCTTGACAAGGCCACCAAAGGCAGCAAAGTAACCATTTAAAGTTGTTGTCTTACACCCTTCCACCCCTATACATTTCTATCTCCAACGAGTGTATAAGACCCACCCTCCCCACGGTAGAAGGTGCGGCCGGTTGAGCTCGTAGAGTGAGCAACTACAAGTTTGTACGATACTTGTACGTACAAGTCAATTTCTTTCAAAACTGCGCATGGTAATGTGTTAGTCGGGGCTGTGAGAACAAACGTTCTTCGGAGTCGTGTTTCGGATGCGGTATTGATCTCCTCATGTGAAACGCTCGGGGAAAGAGGGCACCACCGCTGCAGTTGCATCACTGATGCATCCGTCAAACGGTGTTGGAGGACAACATCAACGGAGGCTATCGGTAGAATCCCTGCCAGTCAGATCATTTTCGACCCCAACTTACAGTGGCAATGCTGAACTTCGTCTGTGATGCCAACAACAAACCGCTGCGCATGCGCATGTACGTGTTTGCTACCCCAAAAGTTGTCCCATACTACATCCCCACCAATTTGTCTCCGGAAAGGACAAACTGCTGTACTTCGAGAGTGTATAATCACTGTTTCCCCTTTAACCCTAATCCCCCCTACGTAAATGCTTTCACCCAAAGGTGCTGGTGCAACGTCTCATCGAGGATAGCAACCCTGTTTAGTTGGCCCCTTAGGTCCCTTCACTTCCACCCGCACCACGGTCCAATGGCGTTGGTGGAACTAATTTAACGCCACTAGCAACTTTACCTGCGATAGATCATTGCTTTCTGTTTCATGATCGAAAGATATTAAGCCAGATCTATTGCCGATATTTCACGATTCAACCTTTGTTGCCGGGTGGTATCGGCACAACGCGCATGGTCTAGCGCATGTTTCCTGGTTTGTGATCTACACCGTAAATATCGTGCACAACCTCTCATGATGGCAGGCGGGGAACTCTGTCAAACATTAATGTACTGTGTCCCTCCACCCCAATCCTCGCCACGATAACGCTTGCGAAGGTGTTGGTGAAAAAGGTGAACAAGGATTTGGACTTTCCGTTGGTCCACGAGTGGAGGGAGGAGCGCTTCATCGACAAACTAATCGACAGAGTCGAACCGAACGTCGAGCCGGCCCTTCACGCGATCCTTCCGGCTGTCTACGTGGCATGCATGAAGCTAGCTCTAGACGAGACAGTTTCTATCAAGGAAAGGAAGGACCAAATCTCCGACATGATGCGCAACGAGATCTCCGATCCGCTCACGAAGGAGCTCAACAAACGCATCGACATGCACCACATTCCCGAGAACACTGAGGGTGTGATCTTCAAGGTGATTTCCGACACATTCATCAGCACGTTCGTAGAGTGGACGATCGGAGGGGTCACCCAAAGGCTCGCTTGAAGCACATGCCGGAGTCCACCGCCTCGGGCCGCAACGTCTACATGACTGTTGCTACACCAAGTGCTCGCGCGCTATATAGATGATCGCCAACGAAATAGCGCGGCTACGTTCGTTTTCAAGTGCATGTGGGAAAACGTGTTCTGTTTCGAATGCGTGTGAAGCCACGATCATTTTCACATGGGTGCGAAAACATGGTGGTGAAATACGCGCCGGCTTTATTTACAGGAAGTGGCGTTCACTCCCAGCTCACGCGAAAATGGGTCGTTACATCTGTTTTGGAATGTGTGTGAACACATGCTGGCGACATACACGCCGGGTTTGCTGTAGGAAGTTGGCATGCATCTGATTTCGTGCTGCCAATGGCTTATGTCCGTGACACTTCAGGGACACATATTTTTGTATTGTTTCCTTAGCACACCACCGAGCAAAAAGCGCCTATGAGATAGGGGGCGAAGAAGGTTGGGGGGGGAGGGGATGGGGTATACTCATGTTATGCATGGCCGTAGTCGTATGGAGGTGTTCTACGAAAGAGATATCATCTCTGTGAAAAAACACTTTCTAAGCCACCACGGCGTCCGTACCGGGGTCCAGTAGAAGCACGTACGTACAGTAGGGAAATCGGTTTTTAAGTATGTGAGTTCCCGATGAATTTGGCACTATACCTTGCGGGAGGACATAGGAACGTCAGAAAATTGAGGGTGAACCTCTGCCGTAAAATGTCTCTGTGACCATAAACCCTCGCATACCTAAAACGTCGGAACGGAGCAGTTCGGGTTTTGTCGACCAAGCAGACATTGCTTGCATCGAGTGCGATGTGCCGTGGGACACCTGGTGAGTCACATGAAAGGTGCTACTCTGAACCGCATATGAGACAGGTCTTCTGGGTGGAGCGTAAGGCCTGCGGTTGGATTTTGTCAAGGACATTTTACTATTAGGTTGCCTTGAATCAACGATGACGTGTGGGGGTATCTGAGCGCGCGTCTTGAGTCGACAACGACGCGTTCCAAATGACTGCTTAACGGCTCCACTTGTCTCGAAATGCAGTTAGTGTTTCCGCATCGAACATTACGTTTGCTGCTGTGTGCTGGATTCATTGTCAATATACATGGTTTGAACATACGCCTTCGCAGCAATGATTGTACGCAGTGAACAAAATCAACTCCCCGCTGCTCGGAGCTACTAGAGCCTTTCATGGAACGTCGATTAACTTATATCTTAATGAGATACATGAGCTACCGCATTCTTTTCCGGGTGCGAGCTACCTTTACATAGCTCGTCTGAATGTGTCTGTGCAGGGTGAGCTATGAGAGCTGCAGTGAGTGAGCTCATGTGGCTCGTACAGCTCATCAATGGACGGCGGGTCAGACCTGCAGTAGCTCTTTCGATGGTAAACTCATCAACAAACATAAGATCGACGGCACATGAACAAGCGCATGCTTGGCCAGGGGTAAGCTACAGAGATATGAGTACATAGCGTTCCCACACATGTTTTGCTTGTTTGGGGATGAGCTATGGGGAATAGGAGCTAGCTCGTATCCTGTACGATGCGTGAGCCATTCACCGTGTTGCAATGCAATCCGCCTTAACGCTTTCCGTGCTACGTACAGTGATCGAGGGCGCAACGCTCCTCAATACGGGTGCAACCCGACAAGCGGTGGGGGTTAGATGAGGCGTTATACGATAGAGGTACCACATTAGGGGGAAAACTGTCTGAGCGACCACGGCATCCTTACCGGGCCCCTCATGTTTCGGACCTCGACAAACCCTGGCCGCCTAAAAGTATCTAACTTGTGCTACTCAGCGTTGGACATGATGCGTACGCGCAAGTACGAGATGCATACAGCATTAGTCGTATTAATATGTTTCTCCAGGTTGAAATCAACATTATACCTTGCAGGGACATGGGAACCTCAGAAAAAAAAGAATGAGCCTCCGTCATATAACGCCTCAGATGTGTACACACACCAATCATCGAGCTAGCAGTCAGCGCTTACTGATAGTTTAATGGCTGCGGTGTGCTTGGTGCATTCTACCACAGGAAGTCACCTTTTTTGGGATTTTGCGGGAATTCGCTGAAGGGAGTCTATACCCTGCCCCAAACTAACTTCACTGCAGTGGCCTAGCTGAAGTACGTAGAAAAATAGTGCAACCGGTAAAACCCAAAACAGCGTGTGAAGCTGGGGGTACCCCCCCTAACTGTAGCCTCTCGCGCAGGCTACAAACATGTTTGCAACCTGTTTTATGCCTAGGATACTAGACTGCATTTGTAGGTCAATGAACGTGCACGTGTTGTCGACGCCCCCTCGGTCAGTTCTCCCTTGAGGTACATCATACCCACCCCACTACTACTATGGGGGGCCATAGTAAATAGGACCAAGTATTGTTAGTAAACGTAGTTGAATATATAGGTTATAACATGTACCGTAGGTCCTATTTACTATGGCGGCCTTGGGTGCAGTAACGGAACATAGAAGGGGGAAACAGGAGAACATCTGCTGAATAGGTTCTACAGCAGTATTACGGGGGACCATAGTAAATAGGACTAAATAATGTTTGTAAAAATACGTAAATATATAGGCTTTTGTGTCTACCTTAGGTCCGATTTACGCAATAGTAGTGGTGGCACCTGCTCGAGAAGCTCTGTTGGACGCATGTCAGGTTGTAGATTTTACGTCTTCAACTAATGAGTGCGGAACCAGGAAACACACAACAACATCGAGCACATGTACAAAGGGTGCGAGGGTTGAACCGACTCAAGCCGAACGGACATCAACGCTGACCCTGGGCTCGTGTGTCCTACTGCTACTGCTGCTGCTGCTGCTGCTGCTGTTTTGCTGCTGTGGAAGCTCTGCTGTTGGACATGTCGTATATCATTAGTAGTGGTGGCACCTGCTGCTACCAGAAGCTCTTTCTGTTGGACTAAACATGTCAGGTGCAGATTCTTCGTCTTATGGCCTCTGCCAGATGATATCAGCAAGAGGGCTTCCAGCGAGGGACTCCACCAGTCTCGCTGGCCTCGCACTCAGTAAGTCTTGTTCTTAGAGCTTGTATTATCACGGAGTGATCCTCATCGGACCACGAGCCAGGTGGCTAGGGGACATCACACAGGATCCCCGGCCACTGCTCCACTCACACATGCGATTACACTGAAACCTCCACGGCTTGGTATCTTTTGGCTACAGCACCCCCAAAGCGAGAAAGTACGTTATTATTATTGCTGTGGTGGTGCTGGTGATGGTGCTGCTGCTGCTGCTGGTACTGGTGGTGTTTCTGTTGCGTTCTGTCTGCGCGTCGGTCTTCATCGCCAGTCCCTTTTCGTCGGTTCGTACCGACGTGGCGTTGCCTTGACAGGCTTCGCCTGTTGCTTCAGCTGCACTCGCATCGGCTCCACTTGCGCTGGCGGCCAAGATCCGCGCCGAGGCGGAGGAGATGGAGACCGCCTACCGCAAGGAACAAGGGTTGGAAGCTGCAGCCGTTCCTCATAATCGAGGTACGCTGCGTAAAAAACACGAGAGGCCTGCTCGGTCCACACCTCTCCGTATTTCGGTGGAGTCAGAGACTCCCCTACCACCAGCGGCGTGCTTGCCGTGTGCGCCATAATCCACAGCAGTCCACCTGGACTCTACTGTAATAACGGAGAAACTGCCGCCTGACCTGTGCGTCCTCCAGCTCCCGGAGCGTCCTCCCCTGCTGTGCGCTTCAAGCCGTTTCGATCCGTCCAACGGGCCAACTGCCTTCCCAGCTGTGACCCAATACTCCGCAGCCGAAAACTCCTCCAACAGAAGTTCCGCGAATATCTAGATATTATGGCCTCTGCCAGATGATATCAGCAAGAGGGCTTCCAGCGAGGGACTCCACCAGTCTCGCTGGCCTCGCACTCAGTAAGTCTTGTTCTTAGAGCTTGTATTATCACGGAGTGATCCTCATCGGACCACGAGCCAGGTGGCTAGGGGACATCACACAGGATCCCCGGCCACTGCTCCACTCACACATGCGATTACACTGAAACCTCCACGGCTTGGTATCTTTTGGCTACAGTCTTCAAACGAACTTCCAACCACGTTCTGGAGAGCATAATCTTTGGAATTTTTCTCAAACAAAATCCGCTTTGGCTCGAACGCCGGGAACCAAAGGCCCGAGAATTTCGGGCAGTAATATAATGACTAGTTGATACTCATACCAGAACTACAAAGGTTATTATACTGGCGACTGAAGCTTCAGCCGTTATTCCGCAACGAACAACCCTAAATACTGGTGCCTGTACTCAGCAACTACTACCCCCGCCGGGCATAGTTGCACACAAACCAAGCATCTCTCCGCATCTGCCTCTGTGCTCGTCCCGGTCCTGCTCTTGCTGTACAGTCGTGCTCCTACCATTCTCCCTCGCCTTCAGGCTGGCTGACGTCTACTGATCTAAAGTTGGTACATGGAGGGCTGCGTATTCGCAATGAGCATCGATCTGTATCTAATCTATCTGCTGGCACTTTCCGATACGGCAGGGTGTCGCAGAGTAAGGGAGAGGACTTGACCGTAGAACAACGACAGCAGCAGAGGTAGACCGCGAGACGAGTGCGTGTCTCTGTTGTCCTGCATGCCGCCAGCAGTGTCAGCCTGGTGCTATGTACGGTACTACTGTCGGTCCAGCTGGTGATTGGTGCCGGATGTCAGGGGTTTTGACGACGAGCAGCAGGGTCGTGCTGGGCTCGGCATGCATTCATCTGGTCTGCGCTGAACGAAGAGGTGCCTCTCGACGACAGGAAGGACCCGATCTCCGACATGCTGCACGCCGAGCTCTCTGACCCGCCCGCAAGTGAGCTCAACAAGCGCATCAACATGATCCTCATTCCCGAGAATCTGGAAGGAAGGGGTGGTTTTCAAGGTGGTTTCCAACAAAGTCATCAGCGCGTTCGTGGATTGGACTGTCGGAGAGGTTACCGAGCAGCTCGCGTGAAAATGTCCGGAGTTCGACTGGTGGGACAGGAGATTTAGGTCCGACCTGAGCTTCAAGGGTGCTGAGCTTCTCACGCCGCTCATGAGAGATCGAAACCACTAGCGAACTGTACGTACATATATATATATATATATATATGCGTGTTTATGGAACAATCCCGACTAGAAAGTATTGAACGTTAGTTCCTACTGATGAGTCTTGACACCTGGGATTGTCGTTCCGGTGGAACGATGGTTAAGGAATTTGTGCGCGAACGATGGCGTTGAACAGCATCATCGTTTAAGCGTGGTGCTCAAAGGAATATGCATCAAAGTCATCTGCGCATTTATCTGTGCGATGGAGTCTTGACAGGTCACCGAGTCGCCACGCAGTTCAGATTCCATCGCCCCGGCCCGCGAGGGCCTGATGTACCCCAGTGTCCAGACATAAAGGCGACTTAGATGGCTACGGTAGGTATCCCGACTGCTATTGCGCGGGTTTTGTTTGCTTCGGAAGGTGTGCTACAAACACATTTCATTTTGCATGGGTGCGGAACAAGTTGGGTTTGGAATGCGTGTCAAAACTCGTCGCCAGTATGCTACGTGTTTTATTTTCAAAGGAAGAGGAATGCACTCTCTGAGTATATTGAAAAATACATACGATTGGATTTACTGTACATCGGCACGGGTGCGAAATCACGCCAAGGAATTCCGCGCCAGGTTGATTACTGTGTAGGAGATGGGATTCACAGTGAGTTTCATCGGATTGATCCATGGACGCCAAGGGTTGTCCAACTAAGAATGTAGATCGTTGGGGGGTCTGACCTGCGTTTATGTCCATCTTGGCGAGGAATGCTTGGAATCGACAAGGCCGTGTGGGGGTATCTCTGTACACGAGACTACGTTGAATGTAATCACGACGGACCCAGAGCTTGTGTTTCCGCAACGTACGCTGGATACGAAATGTCTAACGTTTCAAACATCGAACGGATCACCTTTCACCACTTCGTGCTCTGGATACTTTGGGGAAGATATATGCTCCTGAATTGTTGCTGAGTGGGTGAAGTAGAAGCTACCTTATGTAGACTACGCTTGTTCCAATGGTCGGCGAAAATACCCGTATTGTTGTCGACATTTTGCCCCGACACAAATGCATCACGATCCAACTCCTCAGCTTCAACATCGAATAGGGGGGGGGGGAGGGCCGTGCTACGATAGGGGTAGCACCTACTTTTGCCTTATGGGAAGGTTGTTCACATGAGAGGCACTATACCTCAACCAACATGACTTATTTAGATACAGGCGGAAAGTGCAACCGGCGAACTATCTCAAAGCCTATCAATAGTAGCTATATCGCGGATGATGTCGTGAAACACTGATGTATTCAAACGATAGTAGACTAAGGATCCCGGCCGGTCAGAAATATTTTGACCAAAATTCAATACAGCACTCCTACCGTAGCACGCGTCTTCAAGGGCTACTCTACGCCCCCCCTCCACCCGCCCCCCCCTCATTAATGCCTTCTAACGTGGTATACACAAAAAATATAGAATACGTTTCTTAGGTTGGGTGTGTACTAAAGTAAATATATAAATACAACTATAATTACGATTTTTGAGGTCGTTGTCACTTGCTAGCTCTTGGCAGACAGACCGACTGATAGACAGCTCTTCGCAAATAGCCCTTCTTCCTTCTTCTTCGCCACAGCCAAACAACCTTTCTTCATTCTTCTTCCGCAAACTGCCAACCAATAGACAGCTCTTCGCACGGCGCCTAAAAGAGGCGTCTCGTCTTCGACGAACGGCATAGATAGGTAGGTGCAGCTGTCGGCGGCCAAGCTGCTGCTGTCGGTGGCGAACCTGCTGGTGCTGCAACCCCCGCCTCTCCCTTCTCCACGCCCCCTAAGCTCACCTACCCCTCGTCGAGAGGCGCGTGGTCCTCGCCCTCTGGCAAGAGAGCGGCAACGACAAAGACCGACCTGGTGCCGGCTGTTGTTTGCGACCAGTGCACGGACCAGCACTTGGTCAAGAACTCCGCGCCTGGTGGCAAAAACGTGGCCTTCGCCACCTGCAAGGATCTCACGTGCGCTGGTGGCGGGATCATCCTGACAGGGCAACCGACTGCGAGTTCTGTGCTCGCCCGATCAAGGAAGGGACTGTCTCGTACTCCCTCGAGACTGCTGACGGTGGTGAGTGTCTGATGTCTATTGTGCATGCTGTATGTTGCCAGTACTTTTTGGGGGGTTTTCAATTGCCTTTTTGCATACAAACCTACGTCAAAGCGTTTATATTTTTTTGTACTCATCTATGCTCGTTCTTTCCCCTTCGTGCGTTGCGTCGGCTCCTCTTACACACAGTGCACGCGAACGCGCACATGCACAACTGTTTGCGGGACGTGAACGAAGGAACGGAGGATTCAGCTGTCGCCGTCACCGCTGCACCGAACGACGTGAGTGCTGCTGCTACTGTGGTGCATTTTCGATGCATGCACACGATTTCTGTGTGTACATGTTTTGGTGACCCCACGTACTCATTTTGCTCGTTTTCGGCTGCCGCTGCTGCTGCTGCTGTCAGCGCCACGCCATGAGTGCTGCTGCTGCTGTGCACCTGCTTCTCCTGTGCACTCGCTGCTGCTGTAGTGCTGCTGCGTTGTTGCCGTGCTGTGCACGTGCTGCTCCTGTGCACTTGCTGCTGCTGTATGTAGTGCTGCTGCGTTGTTGCCGTGGATCATGCTGGAAGCGTACATATTTTCGGATCGTCAATTCCGTAGGTTTTGCGCTGGCGGCATACCAGGGTACATGCTTTTTTCTTCCTTATTTTCATATCATTGCTATGCTGCTGCTGCTGCTGCTGCTGCTGCCGCCAACGCTACGGCGATTCGTTGCAGCTTCTGCTGCTGCTAATGCTGTAGCTGCTTCTGCTGCTGCTGCTGCTAATGCTGCCGAAATATCCACTGAATGTTCGTATGTACTCGGATTACTGTTTTTCTTGGTCGTTTTTGTACCCAAATGGTTCTTTTGATACGTGAAAAAATATTTTTAGTCGTTTTGCTCCTGAATTTTGCGTACGTACTGCTTTTTCTCGTTTTTGGTTTGGTTATTTTCATATCGTTGCTATGGTGCTGCTGTGGTGCTGCTGCGTTGTTGCCGTACATCATGCTGCACTTGCGTGTGTACATATTTCGGTATCGTCAATGAAATTCCGTAGGTTTTGCAATTGCGGCATACCCGGTACCAGGGTACATACTTTTATTCTTCCTTATTTTCATATCGTTGCTATCCTGCTGCTGCCAACGCGGATTATTGTTTTTATTGGCCGTTTTTTTTTTTTTACCCAAATGGTTTTTTTGATACGTAAAAAAAATATTTTGGTCGTTTTGCTCCTGCATTTTGCGTACGTACTACTTTTTCTCGTACCTGGTATTTCGTATTGTTGCTATGCTGCTGCGTTGTTGCCGTACAGCATGCGGAGGTGGGTCTATAGTGAGGTACCAAAAATACTTTTCGGACGGCCTCGGGGTACATACTTTTTTTCTCCCTTCTTTTTTCATATCGTAGCTATGCTTCTGCTGCCAACGCTGTGGCGATCCGTTGCTGCTTGCTGCTGCTGCTGCTGCTGCTGCTGCTCTGCTTTTAGTGCTGCCGCAATATTCACTGAATGTTTGTATGTACTCGGATACTTGTGTTTCCTGGTCGTTTTGTGGCGCTGCCGCGTTGTTGCCGTACATCATGCTGGACATGATTTGTGTGTCTATTACACTTAAACTTGTGCGTGTATACGTATATTTCTGTATCGTCAATGATTTGTTTTGTGATGCTGCTGCGTTGTTGCCGTACATCATGCTGCACGTGATTTGTGCGTGTACCGTACTACACTTGTGTGTGTACATATTTCTGTATCGTCAATGAAATTACGTACTTGCTGCTTCTGCTGCTGCTGCTGCTGCCGTCGTATAGCAAGCGATTACGTACTGCTGCTGTGCCGCTGTAGAGCAGTACAAATAATGAACTCTGCCCCCCCCCCCCCCCCCCTCCCCCCTCCCCCGCCATTCCCTGCACGCCACTCCCGCCCCGCGCACCCTATATGTTTACTTCGACCAGGCCCGTGGCAAGTGCTACAACTGCCGCCTGACGGACTACACCATCAAAGACGGAGACATCATCATCAAGCGCAAAAATACTCCCTTCCATTTCGCCTGCTGCAGGGCTTCGCGGAATTCCGAAGCAATACACCAAGCAGATTGTCGCCATCCAGGACGAACGAAAGGAAACAAATTGTTTCCTACATTTCCCAAAATCACGTTTATTTCTTCCTACACATATCCAGCGGGTTCAACAGCGAACAGATCCACATTCTGGGCCTCCCGCCTCGTTACTACAGCAGCCTGGAAGACTATTTACATATCATGTCTCATCCAAACTCATATGCTGGCTACATCAAAATCGCGGCCGCCCAGCAACTATACAACATTTCCATAACCGTTGTCGTTGCCGGCACTGCTGCTTTCTCTCCTGTCCCAAACCTTCCTTTAAACAACAGCCTGTATGTTGTATATCATCCACATGCCAAGCACTACTCCACTCTCTCCCCGCACTGATGAAAGATGTTTATTCTTATTATTAGACGAATGTCATTCTTACTCTTGCGTCATCCGATCTTACGTTTCACATTACATTCATAAATAAACGCGGTTATTACATCCTTCACCGTTTCTTACGCAAATACATTTAGTTTGGTTGGCTTTGGGCTATGACGCCAATTAATTAATTGCAGTTATATGTACAAGAAACGACGGAATACCCACTCCGAAGGAAAGCCTTGTATATACATACATATATCCTGCAGAATAGGTCGTAACGGCGGGTTAGGGCCTACACAGTAGACTGTCCACACCGCGGTCTGTGCGGTGACGTGCAATATTTTCGCGAGTCTTCGGCCGTCATATTTTTTGTTGTATTTTGGTTTCCTTCTCAGTAAAATATCTTCGGCGCTGCAATCTGCTGTAGTCTATCCTCCGCCGGTGTACGTGGTGCCGGGATCCGTGAGCACACGATCGGTCGTATTTCACACGTACGCGTAAACTTGCTGACATGTGCACCTATAAAACCCACTACTAACACAGTTATTGTGAAGGTTTATTGAGGACAGTTTTCCCCGACACAAACACCTCACGATCGAATTCCTGAACTTGGACGTCGGACAGAGGGGACGGGGGGGACGGGGGCTACTTGCCGCTCCCGCTCGCCCCCCTGAATGCCTTCTAACGTGGTGTACACGGCCTCAAGAGGGTACTCACTCTTCATGAAACAGGAAGAGTGTGGAAAGAACGTACGCTACCTGAATAAGATGTACTGCCTGAAGGGGCTTGAACTACGCGGGCGGTGAACGGTGTCACACACGAGATGCCTGACGCTAATACGTTAAGAGTCCTCATCATTTTGTTCCGAGGCTTCGCGATGGAGGAGCTAGTAATACACTAATGGTAAGTTACTCAAAACCCGACGGCGACCGAAAGCGAAAACGGCACCGAGTGGACAATCCCACGATATAGATGCATACTAAAACACAAATGATTGATGGAAATCAATCGATGAATACCTCCGCATTCACCCGTCGTCACCTCTGCGATACCGCCGACACCAACACGAACACCAAAACTGGTATAATACCATCATATTGTGGTCATCAGCTGCTCGGAGCGCACAGGTCCTGCTACACCACTTGGTGAACAACATCTATCGAGCGCTGAGACCTTACCGCATGCAACGATAACCGCTAACACTAGTATTCGTCTTGATATATCATGTGCCAGGAACCGTAAGTCTAATAACACTGGTACTTGGATATATATATGGTGTACAGACGATACCCCTATATAGACGTACTTATTAATTTTGGACAAAATTATCGGGGGGGGGGGGGGGGGGGGGGGAAACTGTCGCAGCTATTATGGAGAACCGTAGCAAACAGGACCTACGATACACACAAACACCCATACATTTCCCTCTACTTCAAAACAATATTCGGTCCTATTGAATATGGTCCCCCGTAATCGAAGTGAAATATAAAGGTATTTTCAACTGCGCACACACGCTGGAGCAAAACGGGTTTTAGTACTGCAGTCCCGATTTGGTGACTAACCATTCTAACTCCAAGCGAGCGTTCCCCAAAACAGGACTGAGGTTCTAAAGGGTTAAGCAAAGTTGGGTAAGTTTTCTCCCCTCTTGAGTATCATCTAGAGTGGATATTCCGAGGCAGATAGATATATTAGGTTCCGGATCTGTATGATCTACAGTTGCTCATGGTGCCCGCTGGGAGCCGTATAAAACCTGCATGATCTACTGCTGCCCTGCTATAAGAGAAATTGTCCCTGGGTTAGATTTGCACTACCACACAGATTCCGCACAATGTCCTATATAACCGCAGATCTAGAATATCTACACTATTTACGGGGGACAGTATAGTAAATAGAATCTGTGGTACACACAAAAAACTATATGTTTTCCTACTTTTACGACCAACATTAGTTCCTATTTAATATGATCCTCTGTAATATGATCCTCTCTAATATTATAGATCGTGATCTGTGAGACGGCTGATATGTGTTGCAGTGATGAGTGGTGCAGCCTGTGTAATTTCCAGAAGACCAAAAATCAAACAAGAAGTGTTCGGAGCAGCATTGCATCACCAATGACGGTGAGGAAATATTATCACTCGAACAACCTTCGCGGGTAGCTCCTGCCTATGTGTTTTTTATTTCTGGCAACAAAATCACCAACGACCGTAACGGGTGTATACAGGTGTTACAACTCGAATAACTTCCGCCGGTCGATCCTACCCATGTGTTTTTCATTTCTGGCAATGAAATCACCAAGGACGATGATAGGTATATACAGACCTCCCCGAGTCTCTCCTGCCCACGTTTTTTCTTCCGTTCATACAGGTGTCAAAACTCGAATAATCTCCCCGAGTCGCTCCTGCCCATGTTTTTTTTTTTTTTTTTTTTCTGGTAACACATTTAGGAAAAATGGCATACCTAGATTCTCGTATGTACACGCTGTTGTACAACAAACGATACTCGGAGTTCAAGTCGGACGCGCGGCTGCACCAGGTTGCTCAATACGCCGTGCAATGAAGGTATACTGCTGCACCGAGGCAACTGGCATTTTCAGTCCTACACAAACTAGAACACCAACAAAGTATATACTGAACGGTCTGCAAATGCTGAGGAACAGAAACAACAAGCTGTGAGAATTCGTTCTCGTCTGATCGGAGGGGAAACGCAGTATTTAATGTTCTTGTGTCCGAGTCATCTGCAAACACTTGTACGATGTGTAAGAGCCTCATGCACTAGGAAAACTTTTGCCTCTTCTCCACACCTTCAGCCTTCTTGCACCTTGCACCTCTCGCCTCAGTGCGTCTCTAGCTCCAAGAGCTGGTTTGCTTCTGCTCAGGTTAAGGTCAGTGCATGCAGAGCTACTGTAGGCTACCTGATAATATGAAAATCTGATTAAACATTGCCGGCACAGAGATATTTCAACGTTTCCCAACGCAAGTGGATGGAAGAATGGATAGTACCGTACTTAATAATATGCTTTTCTTGGATGAATCATAGGTATGAAAGTGTAGGACAACGGGCTGGTGCAAATAAACATCGGCAGCGAAGTGGGGGGAAAACAAACTGTTTTTAGGACATGGCTAGTAAAATAGTTGATAGGTGTCGCCTGTCTTGGCGAAGTCCTCGCGTGCAACAAACATTGTGCATCACCTTCGTACTGGACGGCTATTGTTTTGTTCTGTGAGCGGTGTTGTGATATTGGTCCTGTAAGTCCACGCCGTGATGATACCCCCTGCGCTCGAGCGATAGCACCTGTATCTACACAGCAGGTAGATGTGTGCCTTCCCTTTCGGTTCACGTAAACTGCTGTAGACAGTAAGTTGTCTAGGAAATCAAAGCGGAAAGTCAAGGAGAGCTCATACAGCGCTGCTAACTGCTCGCCGACAGTTGCGCAAGGTTGTGCGGAGTGCACCCTCGCATTGCCGTCGAAGAGAAGTACCATTACAATAGCAGTACGACAGCAGTGCATACATGTGATAGTTTTTTCAAGAAGGGATAGTAACATGTACACACGATGAACCCTAAAACGTTGCACCCTCTATGCCTTCACATCGTCTTTGGTTTTTGATTACTACTAGTGTATATTTTCACCGTTAACGCTACTACAAATCTACTACAACTAAGTACAAAGCGAGAGTAATATGTTGTAGGACTATATTCGTGGGGAGATAAATGAACCGGCCAGGATGATGTTGTTGTTGCTGTTGTTGTCGCATTAACTCATGTCCAACAATATTGAGTCTGTGATCACAAGACAGGCTAAAAAATCTGTCGCGGAGGACGAGATGTACCATATTGCTAGGCAGCATGGTATTTCACAAAACTAAAGCCAGTCATTCAGAACAGCGCCGCATCCCGTGTTTTTGGTTACAAGCTACTTGAACTTGGTGTGGGGTATTTTTTCAGCACGCAGTACACCTGGGATAGTAATGTCTGGGCATGCCTCTCTGTTATGACCTTAGTTCAAAGACCTCGGCACGGCTACAGAGTGTTGAGTGTGTTTCGGATGTCGACATGTGGCAAAGGATCAAAATACAAAACAGATACAGCTCTCAAATATCCCCCGAGAAACTCACACAAAGTTTCGTTTTACGTACCGAAACGCCACAATCTAGAAAGGTATGCGTAGGCAAACCACTCTACGCCTTGGTTTGGTCTGCATAATTTGGTACCAGGCACCGCAAAAACGTCGAGTACACACCGTTACGATGGAAAATACCCTATAATCTTACGTGTAGTACCGCCAGAATGCTTCTTGTGTATGCGAAATCAAATTAAGGGGAAGCAATGTTGTGTAGTACGAGTATTTTGTGGTCAAAACGTAAGAATAGCTCGAAATTTCCGCCGAAAGAGACATCGAATAAGAGAAAGGGCTATGCACCTGTGTTGCCCAGCTCATATTTTGTCGGTGGCTGCTTAGTGCAGCCTGCCCAGGAAGAAGTGCGTACTACGCTGTACCAGCAAGCACGCTTACGTGTGCACTTTCCTCAGCTAGTAGTTCATACATGCATCTGCCGGGTAATGACAGTACCCAATGGCAGTCCTGCGTTTTCGTTCTCGACACACTTCAAGGTAGGTACGGTAGCTACAGCATGATTTTGGTGGGAGACACGACCTCACCGCTGCTCTCGGTGTATTTTATTGTCAAGTAGCGAATTAGTTGAGACTGTCAACGCAAGCAAGTAGCCCTCTTTTTTCTTCCGCGACATAACTGCTGTGCTCACGAGCAACACCGCTTTCCGCCGGCATTTACCCGCCGCGGCCGTGTGCATGTTCCAACCTGGCAGATACTACAAAGAAGACTGGAAATCGTGCTAAATTGTGCTCTTCGAAAGGGAACGGTTAAAGGCGCCCAAACACAGCTACTACCGCTACCACTGTCACTACTGTCACGATGTTGAACGAGAGGCAAAAGAAGGTGAACATTTTGCATTGACTGGGTAGGGGTGCGCGTAAGGCGTCCGTGGGCGGCTGCTTGAACTGAAACATTTATGTAGAGGTATCCCATCGTGACCCTATAGGTTGGTTGGAAGTGTTACGTACGGACGCATGGATCTGCGATTTCGTTTGTTCCTTGCAACAAAGAGACTATCAATAGGAGACCGACCGGGTTAGGTACGGATCTTTGACCAACCACAGAATAAACTAGAGTCAGCCTACGGCATTGCACGCGGTATTGATATTACCGTGTATTTGTGAGGGCCTAGAAACGTCTCGACCCATGTAAACCGATCGTCGGTCTCCTGTCCGCTGGGCTTGAAGAGGGTTGGCTTGCTGCCCAACCGACCGAATCATTGGCACCCCAAACACGTGTTTTGTTGGCTGGTGCGATTATGCGCCATACCAGTGCTACAACGGTTTACACCGGAAACGTGTTGAGGTTTACTTCAATGACACTTGACCACTCGGTTCTGCCATCGCCCGACAATTGTGTTACTACACAATATGTAGTGACTTGGTGATTGACTACTTTGTTCTGGGCATACGATATCAAGCACGCCCACACCCAGCCGCCGGGGTTGGCGCCGTGGCTTTCGCCCTTGATAGCGAAAGGAGTTTGTAATGAAGGGTAACCCGGGAAGGTGGACTACATAAGGGGGCTCTAGAACTCTGAAAATCAACCGTGTTGCGAGTGATGGCATAGCGAGTCAGATTTTTTGGCGATATCTGGGCTACTCCGTTAACCAGATGAACTTCCGACGCGTGGTGCGATAGAAAGGTGTAGCACATTTCCGCTGACATGTTTCCTGAATGACGTAGTTCCTTAACCCAAAATCGTCGGAACCCCAATCTCGTATGTTTGTAAGCTTGGTCCATGGGATTGTTCATCGGGATGCAATTTGAGTGTTGCCGAAGTAAGTCGTCGCGTGAGGTATGGAAGTCCTCAAATGCGGAACTTCAAGGAAGAAAGGGCGCATCTCTATCATATAGCATGCGTCTTGCACTTTTTTGAAGTTGCCCCTTTGCATGAAAGCTCCTGGCGATGGAGTACGTCTCCACAAGCAGATCATCAACGCGCCAATACGTAAACGTCTTCAAGTTAAAGGAACCCTTGTACGCCTAATCACGGCCTTCAGGTCAAATTCTCGCCAGAAGAAAAAGTACAAAAATGCCGGCGGACAAGATCGGCGGTCACAGCACACCCTTTTTGTGCTGGTACCTTACGTTCCCCCACCCCTTAGGTCCGCCCCTCGTACGGTGACTGAGGACGTGATCGACGAGGACCAGGAGCCCCGTCTGTCAGATATCGAGCATTATTGGGCCCAGCAGATAGTTACTCTCACCTCAAACACAAATCAGTTTGACCCTGTCATCCGTTCGGAAAGGAGTAAGCGCAAGATGCCCGACCATATCCGCTTATGTTTGCCTTGTAGGCGAAACGCCTAGTGTTTCCGAGCCCCCGCATGTGAGGAGCCCTGTCGTGTCCATCAGTTCAGAGCTAATTGCAGACAAGGTCTCTGACGACTAGAATCCTCGTCCGTCGCAGGATATTGCCCCCCCCCCCTCCTGCTTCCACCGCACGGTAGAGGTACGGCTCGATTCCGTAGATGATGTACCAACATAAACTCGACTGCTTCAACAAGCCGTTGTACGCTACTCTTCGTCACGTCCAGCCGAACGTGGTGGTGGACGTTGTGAACGAGGGCAGCAACCATGCAATAGGTCGAAATGATACCCCTTGTATACCCTACGCCCTCCCGTCCCATGCCCAATCACGTGTATGCATGCGCCCATCTAAAGCTCGTGCTTGACAAGGCCACCAAAGGCAGCAAAGTAACCATTTAAAGTTGTTGTCTTACACCCTTCCACCCCTATACATTTCTATCTCCAACGAGTGTATAAGACCCACCCTCCCCACGGTAGAAGGTGCGGCCGGTTGAGCTCGTAGAGTGAGCAACTACAAGTTTGTACGATACTTGTACGTACAAGTCAATTTCTTTCAAAACTGCGCATGGTAATGTGTTAGTCGGGGCTGTGAGAACAAACGTTCTTCGGAGTCGTGTTTCGGATGCGGTATTGATCTCCTCATGTGAAACGCTCGGGGAAAGAGGGCACCACCGCTGCAGTTGCTTCACTGATGCATCCGTCAAACGGTGTTGGAGGACAACATCAACGGAGGCTATCGGTAGAATCCCTGCCAGTCAGATCAGTTTCGACCCCAACTTACAGTGGTAATGCTGAACTTCGTCTGTGATGCCAACAACAAACCGCTGCGCATGCGCATGTACGTGTTTGCTACCCCAAAAGTTGTCCCATACTACATCCCCACCAATTTGTCTCCGGAAAGGACAAACTGCTGTACTTCGAGAGTGTATAATCACTGTTTCCCCTTTAACCCTAATCCCCCCTACGTAAATGCTTTCACCCAAAGGTGCTGGTGCAACGTCTCATCGAGGATAGCAACCCTGTTTAGTTGGCCCCTTAGGTCCCTTCACTTCCACCCGCACCACGGTCCAATGGTGCTGGTGGAACTAATTTAACGCCACTAGCAACTTTACCTGCGATAGATCATTGCTTTCTGTTTCATGATCGAAAGATATTAAGCCAGCTCTATTGCCGATATTTCACGATTCAACCTTTGTTGCCGGGTGGTATCGGCACAACGCGCATGGTCTAGCGCATGTTTCCTGGTTTGTGATCTGTACCGTAAATATCGTGCACAACCTCTCATAATGGCAGGCGGGGAACTCTGTCAAACATTAATGTACTGTGTCCCTCCACCCCAATCCTCGCCACGATAACGCTTGCGAAGGTGTTGGTGAAAAAGGTGAACAAGGATTTGGACTTTCCGTTGGTCCACGAGTGGAGGGAGGAGCGCTTCATCGACAAACTAATCGACAGAGTCGAACCGAACGTCGAGCCGGCCCTTCACGCGATCCTTCCGGCTGTCTACGTGGCATGCATGAAGCTAGCTCTAGACGAGACAGTTTCTATCAAGGAAAGGAAGGACCAAATCTCCGACATGATGCGCAACGAGATCTCCGATCCGCTCACGAAGGAGCTCAACAAACGCATCGACATGCACCACATTCCCGAGAACACTGAGGGTGTGATCTTCAAGGTGATTTCCGACACATTCATCAGCACGTTCGTAGAGTGGACGATCGGAGGGGTCACCCAAAGGCTCGCTTGAAGCACATGCCGGAGTCCACCGCCTCGGGCCGCAACGTCTACATGACTGTTGCTACACCAAGTGCTCGCGCGCTATATAGATGATCGCCAACGAAATAGCGCGGCTACGTTCGTTTTCAAGTGCATGTGGGGGAAAACGTGTTCTGTTTCGAATGCGTGTGAAGCCACGATCATTTTCACATGGGTGCGAAAACATGGTGGTGAAATACGCGCCGGCTTTATTTACAGGAAGTGGCGTTCACTCCCAGCTCACGCGAAAATGGGTCGTTACATCTGTTTTGGAATGTGTGCGAACACATGCTGGCGACATACACGCCGGGTTTGCTGTAGGAAGTTGGCATGCTTCTGATTTCGTGCTGCCAATGGCTTATGTCCGTGACACTTCAGGGACACATATTTTTGTATTGTTTCCTTAGCACACCACCGAGCAAAAAGCGCCTATGAGATAGGGGGCGAAGAAGGTTGGGGGGGGGAGGGGATGGGGTATACTCATGTTATGCATGGCCGTAGTCGTATGGACGTGTTCTACGAAAGAGATATCATCTCTGTGAAAAAACACTTTCTAAGCCACCACGGCGTCCGTACCGGGTCCAGTAGAAGCACGTACGTACAGTAGGGAAATCGGTTTTTAAGTATGTGAGTTCCCGATGAATTTGGCACTATACCTTGCGGGAGGACATAGGAACGTCAGAAAATTGAGGGTGAACCTCTGCCGTAAAATGTCTCTGTGACCATAAACCCTCGCATACCTAAAACGTCGGAACGGAGCAGTTCGGGTTTTGTCGACCAAGCAGACATTGCTTGCATCGAGTGCGATGTGCCGTGGGACACCTGGTGAGTCACATGAAAGGTGCTACTCTGAACCGCATATGAGACAGGTCTTCTGGGTGGAGCGTAAGGCCTGCGGTTGGATTTTGTCAAGGACATTTTACTATTAGGTTGCCTTGAATCAACGATGACGTGTGGGGGTATCTGAGCGCGCGTCTTGAGTCGACAACGACGCGTTCCAAATGACTGCTTAACGGCTCCACTTGTCTCGAAATGCAGTTAGTGTTTCCGCATCGAACATTACGTTTGCTGCTGTGTGCTGGATTCATTGTCAATATACATGGTTTGAACATACGCCTTCGCAGCAATGATTGTACGCAGTGAACAAAATCAACTCCCCGCTGCTCGGAGCTACTAGAGCCTTTCATGGAACGTCGATTAACTTATATCTTAATGAGATACATGAGCTACCGCATTCTTTTTCCGGGTGCGAGCTACCTTTACATAGCTCGTCTGAATGTGTCTGTGCAGGGTGAGCTATGAGAGCTGCAGTGAGTGAGCTCATGTGGCTCGTACAGCTCATCAATGGACGGCGGGTCAGACCTGCAGTAGCTCTTTCGAGGGTAATCTCAACAACAAACATAAGATCGACGGCACATGAACAAGCGCATGCTTGGCCAGGTGTAAGTTACAGAGATATGAGTACATAGCGTTCCCACACTTGTTTTGCTTGTTTGGGGATGAGCTATGGGAAATAGGAGCTAGCTCGTATCCTGTACGATGCGTGAGCCATTCACCGTGTTGCAATGCAATCCACTTTAACGCTTTCCGTGCTACGTACAGTGATCGAGGGCGCAACCCTCCTCAATACGGGTCCAACTCGACAAGCGGTGGGGGTTAGATGAGGCGTTATACGATAGAGGTACCACATTAGGGGGAAAACTGTCTGAGCGACCACGGCATCCTTAGCGGGCCCCTCATGTTTCGGACCTCGACAAACCCTGGCCGCCTAAAAGTATCTAACTTGTCCTACTCAGCGTTGGACATGATGCGTACGTGCACGTACGAGATGCATACAGCATTAGTCGAATTAATATGTTTCTCCCGGTTGAAATCAACGTTATACCTTGCAGGGACATGGGAACCTCAGAAAAAAAAAGAATGAGCCTCCGTCATATAACGCCTCAGATATGTACACACACCAATCACCGAGCTAGCAGTCAGCGCTTACTGATAGTCCAATGGCTGCGGTGTGCTTGGTGCATTCTACCACAGGAAGTCAGCATTTTTGGGATTTTGCGGGAACTCGCTGAAGGGGGTCTATACCCTCCCCCAACCCAACTTCACCACTGCCGTGGCCTGGCTGAAGTACGTAGAAAAATAGTGCAACAGGTAAAACCCAAAACAGCGTGTGAAGCTGGGGGTACCCCCCCCTAACTGTAGCCTCTCGCGCAGGCTACAAACATGTTTGCAACCTGTTTTATGCCTAGGATACTAGACTGCATTTGTAGGTCAATGAACGTGCACGTGTTGTCGACGCCCCCCTCGGTCAGTTCTCCCTTGAGGTACATCATACCCACCCCACTACTACTATGGGGGGCCATAGTAAATAGGACCAAGTATTGTTAGTAAACGTAGTTGAATATATAGGTTTTAACGTGTACCGTAGGTCCTATTTACTATGGCGGCCTTGGGTGCGGTAACGGAACATAGAAGGGGGAAACAGGAGAACATCTGCTGAAGATGTTCTACAGCAGTATTACGGGGGACCATAGTAAATAGGACTAAATAATGTTTGTAAAAATACGTAAATATATAGGCTTTTGCGTCTACCTTAGTTCCGATTTACTATGGTCCTCAGCAATAGTAGTGGTGGCACCTGCTACGAGAAGCTCTGTTGGACGCATGTCAGGTTGTAGATTTTACGTCTTCAACTAATGAATGCGGAACCAGGAAACACATAACAACATTGAGCACATGTACAAAGGGTGCGAGGGTTGAACCGACTCAAGCCGAACGGACATCAACGCTGACCCTGGGCTCGTGTGTCCTACTGCTACTGCTGCTGCTGCTGCTGATGCTGCTGTTTAGCTGCTGGGGAGGCTCTGCTGTTGTACATGTCGTATATCATTAGTAGTGGTGGCACCTGCTGCTACCAGAAGCTCTTTCTGTTGGACTAAACATGTCAGGTGCAGATTCTTCGTCTTCAAACGAACTTCCAACCACGTTCTGGAGAGCATAATCTTTGGAATTTTTCTCAAACAAAATCCGCTTTGGCTCGAACGCCGGGAACCAAAGGCCCGAGAATTTCGGGCAGTAATATAATGACTAGTTGATACTCATACCAGAACTACAAAGGTTATTCCGCATCGAACAACCCTAACTACTGGTGCCTGTACTCAGCAACTACTACCCCCGCCGGGCATAGTTGCACACAAACCAAGCATCTCTCCGCATCTGCCTATGTGCTCGTCCCGGTCCTGCTCTTGCTGTACAGTCGTGCTCCTACCATTCTCCCTCGTCTTCAGGCTGGCTGACGTCTACTGATCTAAAGTTGGTACATGGAGGGCTGCGTATTCGCAATGAGCATCGATCCGTATCTAATCTATCTGCTGGCACTTTCCGATACGGCAGGGTGTCGCAGAGTAAGGGAGAGGACTTAACCGTAGAACAACGACAGCAGCAGAGGTAGACCGCGAGACGAGTGCGTGTCTCTGTTGTCTTGCATGCCGCCAGCAGTGTCAGCCTGGTGCTATGTACGGCACTGCTGTCGGTCCGGCTGGTGATTGGTGCCAGATATCAGGGGTTTTGACGACGAGCAGCAGGGTCGTGCTCGGCTCGGCATGCATTCATCTGGTCTGCGCTGAACGAAGAGGTGCCTCTCGACGACAGGAAGGACCCGATCTCCGACATGCTGCACGCCGAGCTCTCTGAACCGCCCGCAAGTGAGCTCAACAAGCGCATCGACATGATCCTCATTCCCGAGAATCTGGAAGGAAGGGGTGGTTTTCAAGGTGGTTTCCAACAAAATCATCAGCGCGTTCGTGGATTGGACTGTCGGAGAGGTTACCGAGCAGCTCGCGTGAAAATGTCTCTAGTTCGACTGGTGGGACAGGAGATTTAGGTCCGACCTGAGCTTCAAGGGTGCTGAGCTTCTCACGCCGCTCATGAGAGATCGAAACCCCTAGCGAACTGTACGTACATATATGTATATGCGTGTTTATGGAACAATCTCAACTGGAAAGTATTGAACGTTAGTTCCTACTGATGAGTCTTGACACCTGGGATTGTCGTTCCGGTGGAACGATGGTTGAGGAATTTGTGTGCGAACGATGGCGTTGATCAGCATCATCATTTAAGCGTTGTGCTCAAAGGGATTGGTATCAAAGTCATCTGCGCATTTATCTGTGCGATGGAGTCTTGAACAGGTTACCGAGTCGCCACGCAGTTCCGATTCCATCGCCCCGCCCCGTGAGGGCCTGATGTACCCCAGTGTCCAGACATAAAAGCGACTTAGATGGCTACGGTTGGTATCCCGACTGCTATTGCGCGGATTTTGTTTGCTTCGGAAGGTGTGCTACAAACACATTTCATTTTGCATGGGTGCGGAACAAGTCGGGTTTGGAATGTGTGTCAAAACTCGTCGCCAGCATGCTACGTGTTTTATTTTCACAGGAAGAGGAATGCACTCTCTGAGTATATTGAGAAATACATACGATTAGATTTACTGTACATCGGCACGGGTGCGAAATCACGCCAAGGAATTCCGCGCCAGGTTGATTACTGTGTAGGAGATGGGATTCACAGTGAGCTTCATCGGATTGATCCATGGACGCCCAAGGGTTGTCCAACTAAGAATGTAGATGGTTGGGAGGTCTGACCTGCGTTTATGTCCATCTTGGCGATGGAATGCTTGGAATCGACAAGGCCGTGTGGGGATATCTCTCTACACGAGACTACGTTGAATGTAATCACGACGGACCCAGAGCTTGTGTTGCCGCAACGTACGCTGGATACGAAATGTCTAACGTTTCAAACATCGAACGGATCACCTTTCACCACTTCGTGCTCTGGATACTTTGGGGAAGATATATGCTCCTGAATTGTTGCTGAGTGGTGAAGTAGAAGCTACCTTATGTAGACTACGCTTGTTTTAATGGTCGGCGAAAATACCCGTATTGTTGTCGACATTTTGCCCCGACACAAATGCATCACGATCCAACTCCTCAGCTTCAACATCGAATATGGGGGGAGGGGCGTGCTACGATAGAGTACTGTTGTCGACATTTTGCCCCGACACAAATGCATCACGATCGAACTCCTCAGCTTCAACATCGAATATGGGGGGAGGGGGGGGGGGGGGGGGCGTGCTACGATAGGGGTAGCACCTACTGTTGCCTTATGAGGAAGGATGTTCACATGAGAGGCGCTATACCTCAACCAACACGACTTATTTAGATACAGGCGGAAAGTGCAACCCGGCGAACTATCTCAAAGCCTATCAATAGTAGCTATATCACGGATGATGTCGCGAAACACTAATGTATTCCAACGATAGTAGACTATAGATCCCAGCCGGTCAGAAATATTTTGACCAAAATTCAATACAGTACTCCTACCGTAGCACGCGTCTTCGAAGACTACTCTACGCTCCCGCTCCCCCCCCCCCCCCCCTCAATCAATGCCTTCTAACGTGGTATACACCAAAAATGTAGAATATGTTTCTTAGGTTGGGTGTGTACTAAAGTAAATATATATATATATCCTGCAGAACAGGTCGTAACGGCGGGTTGGGGCCTATACAGTAGACTGTCTACATCGCGGTCTGTGCGGTGAGGTGCATTACTTTTGCGAGTCTTCGGCCGTCATATTTTTTGTTGTATTTTGGTTTCTTTCTCAGTAAAATATCTTCGCGGCGCTGCAATCTGCTGTAGTCCATCCTCTACGGGTGTACGTGGTGCCGGGATCCGTGAGCACACGATGGGTCGTATTTCACACGTACGTGTAAACCTGTTGACATGTGCACCTATAAAACCCACTACTAACAGAGTTATTGTGAAGGTTTACTTCCGACAGTTTTCCCCGACGCATACACCTCACGATCGAATTCCTGAACTTGGACGTCGGACAGAGGGGACGGGGGGGTTGGGGGGTACTTAACGCCCCCCCTGGCTCCCCTGAATGCCTTCTAAAGTGGTGTACACAACGGCCTCAAGAGGGTACTTGCTCTGCAATCAGGAAGAGTGTGGGAAGAACGTACGCTACCTGAAAAAACGATGTACTGCCTGACTGGGCTTGAACTACGCGGCCGGTGAACAATATCACACACGAGATGCCTGAAGCTATTTCGTTACGAGTCCTCATCATTTCGTTCCGAGGCTTCGCGATGGGAGGAGCTAACAACACACCCTAGGTAAGTCACTCGAACCCTGGCGGCGACCAAAAGCGAAAACGGTACCGAGTGGACAACCCCACGACATACATGCATCATAAAACACAAAAGATTGATGGAAACAAATCGATAAATAACTCCACATTCACCCGTCGTCACCTCTGATATACCGCCGACACCAACACGAACACTAAAACTGGTATTAAAAATCATCTATATTGTGGTCATCAGGTCTTCGGAGCACCCAGGTCCTGCTATACCACTCGGAAAACAACATCGATTGAGCGCTAAGACTCTGCCGCACGCATAGACAATCGCTAACACTAGTATTCGTCCTGATATATCATGCCAGAGAAATACTAACAAATGTGCCAGGAACCGTAAGTCGAATAACACTGGTACTTAGTTATATATGATGTACAGAAGAAACCATTATGTAAACGTACTTATTTTTGTTGGACAAAATTATAGGGGGAAACTCTTGCAGCTATTACGGAGGACCGTAGTAAACAGGACCTACGGTACACACAAAAACCCATATATTTTCCCTCTACTTCAAAACAATATTTGGTCCTATGCAATATGGTCCCCCGTGATAGAAGTGAAATATAGAGGTGTTTTCCACTGCGCACACATGCTGGGAGCAAAACGGTTGGAATTACGGGTTTTAGTACTGCAGTCCCGATTTGGGGACTAACCATTCTAACTCCAAGCGAGTATTCCCCAAGACAGGACTGAGGTTCTAATATGGTTAAGCAAAGTTGGGTAAGTTTTCTCACCTCTTCAGTATGATCTACAGTGGATATTCCAAGGCAGATAGATATATTAGGTTCCGGATCTGCAGTATCTACAGTTGCTCATGTTGCCCGCTGGGAGCCGCATAAAACCTGCATGATCTACTGCTGCACTGCTATAAGAGAAATTGTCCCCTGGGTTCGATTTGCACCAACAGATTCTGCACAATGTCCTTTATAACCGCAGACCAGGATCTAGAATATCTACACTATTTGCGGGGGACAGTATAGTAAATAGAATCTGTGGTGTTCACCAAAACCTAAATAAATACAACTATAATTACGATTTTTGAGGTCGTTGTCACTTGCTAGCTCTTGGCAGACAGACCGACTGATAGACAGCTCTTCGCAAACAGCCCTTCTTCTTTGAAACAGCCAAACAGCCAAACTACCTTTCTTCCTTCTTTGAAACAGCCGAACAGCCAAACAACCTTTCTTCTTTCTTCTTCACCGAACAGCCAAACAACCTTTCTTCTTTCTTGTTCCCCAAACTGCCAACCAATAGACAGCTCTTCGCACGGCGCCTAAAAGAGGCGTCTCGCCTTCGACGAACGGCATAGATATAGGTGCAGCTGTCGGCGGCCAAGCTGCTGCTGTCGGTGGCGAACCTGCTGGTGCTGCAACCCCCGCCTCTCCCTTCTCCACGCCTCCTAAGCTCACCTCCCCCTCGTCGAGAGGCGCGTGGTCCTCGCCCTCTGGCAAGAGAGCGGCAATGACAAAGACCGACCTGGTGCCGGCTGTTGTTTGCGACCAGTGCACGGACCAGCACTTTTGTCAAGAACTCCGCGCCTGGGGGCAAAAACGTGGCCTTCGCCACCTGCAAGGATCTCACGTGCGTGGTGGCGGGATCATCCTGCATTGGGCAACCGACTGCGAGTTCTGTGCTCGCCCGATCAAGGAAGGGACTGTCTCGTACTCCCTCGAGACTGCTGACAGTGTTGAGTGTCTTATGTCTATTGTGCATGCTGTATGTTGCCAGTACGTTTTTTTTGGGGTTTTCAATTGCCTTTTAGCATACAAATCAACGTCAAAGCGTTTTTTTTTTTTTTTTTTTTTTTTTTTTTTTTACTCATCCATGCTCGTTCTTTCCCCTTCGTGCGTTGGGTCGGCTCCTCTGACACACAGTGCACGCGAACGCGCACATGCACAGCTGTTTGCGGGACGTGAAGCACACGATTTCTGTGTGTACATGTTTTGGTGACCCCACGTACTCATTTTGCTCGTTTTCGGCTGCCGCTGCTGCTGCTGCTGCTGTCATCGCCACGCCATGAGTGCTGCTGCTGCTGTGCACCTGCTTCTCCTGTGCACTCGCTGCTGCTGTAGTGCTGCTGCGTTGTTGCCGTGCTGTGCACCTGCTGCTCCTGTGCACTTGCTGCTGCTGTATGTAGTGCTGCTGCGTTGTTGCCGTGCATCATGCTGGAAGCGTACATATTTTCGGATCGTCAATTCCGTAGTTTTGCGATGGCGGCATACCAGGGTACATGCTTTGTTTCTTCCTTATTTTCATATCGTTGCTATGCTGCTGCTGCTGCTGCTGCTGCCAACGCTGCGGCGATTCGTTGCAGCTTCTGCTGCTGCTAATGCTGTAGCTGCTGCTGCTGCTGCTAATGCTGCCGCAATATCCACTGAATGTTCGTATGTACTCGGATTACTGTTTTTCTTGGTCGTTTTTGTACCCAAATGGTTCCTTTTGATACGTGAAAAAATATTTTTTGTCGTTTTGCTCCTGCATTTTGCGTACGTCGTTGCTATGCTGCTGCTGTGGTGCTGCTGCGTTGTTGCCGTACATCATGCTGCACTTGAATATGTACATATTTCGGTATCGTCAATGAAATTCCGTAGGTTTTGCGATTGCGGCATACCAGGGCACATACTCTTTTTCTTCCTTATTTTCATATCGTTGCTATGCTGCTGCTGCCAACGCGGATTATTGTTTTTATTGGCCGTTTTTCTGCCCAAATGGTTTTTTTGATACGTAAAAAAATATTTTGGTCGTTTTGCTCCTGCATTTTGCGTACGTACTACTTTTTCTCGTATTTCGTATTGTTGCTATGCTGCTGCTGCGTTGTTGCCGTACAGCATGCGGGGGTGGGTCTATAGTGAGGTACCAAAAATACTTTTCGGACGGCCTCGGGGTACATACTTTTTTTCTCCCTTCTTTTCATATCGTTGCTATGCTGCTGCTGCCAACGCTGTGGCGATCCGTTGCTGCTGCTGCTGCTGCTGCTGCTCTGCTTTTAGTGCTGCCGCAATATTCACTGAATGTTTGTATGTACTCGGATATAATTGTGTTTCCTGGTCGTTTTTTGGCGCTGCTGCGTTGTTGCCGTACATCATGCTTGACATGATTTGTGTGTCTATTACACTTAAAAACTTGTGCGTGTGTACCTATTTCTGTATCGTCAATGATTTTTTTTGTGTGGTGCTGCGGCGTTGTTGCCGTACATCATGCTGCACGTGATTTGTGTGTGTACTGTACTACACTTGTGTGTGTACATATTTCTGTATCGTCAAGGAAATTACGTACTTGCTGCTTCTGCTGCTGCTGCTGCTGCCGTCGTATAGCAAGCGATTACGTACTGCTGTTGTGCCGCTGTAGAGTAGTACAAATAATGAACTCTGCCTGCCCCCCCCCCCACCTTCCCCCTCCCCCGCCATTCCCTGCACGCCACTCCCGCCCCGCGCACCCTATATGTTTACTTCGACCAGGCCCGTGGCAAGTGCTACAACTGCCGCCTGACGGACTCCACCATCAAAGACGGAGACATCATCATCAAGCGCAAAAAGACTCCCTTTCATTTCTCCTGCTGCAGGGCTTCGCGGAATTCCGAAGCAGTACGCCAAGCAGATTGTCGCCATCCAGGACGAACGAAAGGAAACAATTTTTTTCCCACATTTCCCAAAATCACGATTATTTCTTCCTACACGTATCCAACGGGTTCAACAGCGAATAGATCCACATTCTGGGCCTCCCGCCTCGTTACTACAGCATTCTGGAAGACTATTTACATATCATGTCTCATCCAAACTCCTATGCTGGCTACATCGAAATCGCGGCCGCCCAGCAACTATACAACATTTCCATAACCGTTGTCGTTGCCGGCACTGCTGCTTTCTCTCCTGCCCCATACCTTCCTTTAAACAACAGCCTGTATGTTGTATATCATCCACATGCCAAGCACTACTCCACTCTCTCCCCACACTGATCATGAAAGATGTTATGCTTATTATTAGACGAATGTCATTCTTACTCTTGCGTCACCCGATCTTACGTTTCACATTACATTCATAAATAAACGCGATTATTACATCCTTCACCGTTTCTTACACAAATACATTTAGTTTGGTTGGCTTTGGGCTATGTCGCCAATTAATTGCAGTTTTATGTACACGAAACGACGGAATACCCACTCCGAAGGAAAGCCTTGTAGATACAACTATAATTACGATTTTTGAGGTCGTTGTCACTTGCTAGCTCTTGGCAGACAGACCGACTGATAGACAGCTCTTCGCAAACAGCCCTTCTTCTTTGAAACAGCCGAACAGCCAAACAGCCAAACAACCTTTCTTCTTTCTTCGCAAACTGCAACCAATAGACAGCTCTTCGCACAACGCCTAGAAGAGGCGTCTCGCCTTCGCCGAACGGCATCTAGATGCAGCTGTAGGCGGCCAAGCTGCTTGCTGCTGTCGGTGGCGAACCTGCTGGTGCTGCAACCCCCGCCTCTCCCTTCTTCACGCCCCCTAAGCTCACCTCCCCCTCGTCGAGAGGCGTGTGGTCCTCGCCCTCTGACAAGAGAGCGGCAACGACAAAGACCGACCTGGTGCCGACTGTTGTTTGCGACCGGTGCACGGACCAGCACTTACTTACTTGCCCAAGAACTCCGCGCCTGGTGGCAAAAACGTGGCCTTCGCCACCTGCGAGGATCTCATGTGCGATGGTGGCGGGATCATCCTGCATTGGGCAACCAACTGCGAGTTATGTGCTCGCCCGATCAAGGAAGGGACTGTCTCGTACTCCCTCGAGACTGCTGACAGTGGTGAGTGTCTTGGGTCTATTGTTGAATGCTGTCTGTTGCCAGTACGTTTATTTGGGGTTTTCAATTGCCTTTTTGCATACAAACCTACCTCAAAGCGTTTATTATTTTTTTGGACTCATCCATGCTCGTTCTTTCCCCTTCGTACGTTGCGTCGGCTCCTCTTACACAGTGCACGCGAACGCGCACATGCACAACTGTTTGCGGGACGTGAACGAAGGAACGGAGGATTCAGCTGTCGCCGTCACCGCTGCACCGAACGATGTGAGTGCTGCTGCTACTGTGGTGCATTTTCGGTGCGCACGATTTCTATGTGTACATGTTTTGGTGACCCTACATACCCCCTTTGCTCGTTTCGGCTGCTGCTGCTGCTGCTGCTGCTGCTGCTGCTGCTGCTGCTGCTGTCAGCACCACGCCATGAGTGCTGCTGCTGTGCACCTGCTGCTCCTGTGCACTTGCTGCTGCTGTGCACTTGGTGCTGCTGTAGTGCTGCTGCGTTGTTGCCGTGCGTCATGCTGGAAGTGTACATATTTTCGGATCGTCAATAAAATTCCGTAGGTTTCGCGATGGCGGCATACTAGGGTACATCATGCTTTTTTTCTTCCATGTTTTCATATCGTTGCTATGCTGCTGCTGCTGCTGCTGCTGCTGCCAACGCTACTGCTGCCAACGCTGCGGCGATTCGTTGCAGCTTCTGCTGTTGCTAATGCTGTAGCTGCTGCTGCTGCTGCTAATGCTGCCGCAATATCCACTGAATGTTCGTATGTACTCGGATTATTGTTTTTATTGGTCGTTTTTGTACCCAAATGGTTCTTTTGATACGTGAAAAATATTTTTGTCGTTTTGCTCCTGCATTTTGCGTACGTACTGCTTTGTCTCGTTTTTGGCTTGATTTTTTTTCCTATCGTTGCTATGCTGCTGCTTGCTGCTGCTGTGGTGCTGCTGCGTTGTTGCTGTACATCATGCTGCACTTGTGTGTGTACATATTTCTGTATCGTCACTGAATTTCCGTAGGTTTTGCGATCGCGGCATACCAGGGTACATAGTTTTCTTCTTCCTTATTTTCATATCGTTGCTGTGTTGCTGCTGCCAACGCGGATTATTGTTTTTGTTGGCCGTTTTTGTACCCAAATGTTTTTTTTTATACGTAAAAAATATATTTTGGTCGTTTAGCTCCTGCATTTTGCGTACGAACTACTTTTTCTCGTATTTTAGCTTGGTGATTTTCGTATTGTTGCTATGCTGCTTCTGCTGCGTTGTTGCCGTACAGCATGCGGGGGTGGGTCTATCTATAGTGAGGTACCAAAAATACTTTTCGGACGGACTCGGGGTACATACTTTTTTTCTTCCTTCTATTCATATCGTTGCTATGCTGCTGCTGCTGCTGCTGCCAACGCTGTGGCGATCCGTTGCTGCTTCTGCTGCTGCTGCTGCTGCTGCTAGTGGTGCCGCAATATTCACTGAATGTTCGTATGTACTCGGATAATTGTGTTTCTTGGTCGTTTTGTCGTTTTGTGGCGCTGCTGCGTTGTTCCCGTACACATCATGCTGGACATGATTTGTGTGCACTTGTGCGTGTGTACATATTTCTGTATCGTCAACGATTTTTTTTGTGGTGTTGCTGCGTTGTTGCTGCGTTGTTGCCGTACATCATGCTGGACGTGATTCGTGTGTGTATTACACTCGTGTGTGAGTACATATTTCTGTATCGTCAATAATTACCGTACGTTTTGCGATTGCGGCCGACCAGGGTACGTAGTTTTTTTCTTCCTCCTTTTCATATCGTTGCTATGCTGCTCCTGCTGCAGTCAACGTTGCGGCGATCCGTTGCTGCTGCTGCTGCTGCTGCTAATGCTAATAATAATGCTGCCGCAATATTCACTGGATGTTCGCATGTACTCGGATTATTGTTTTTCTTGATCGTTTTTGTACCTAAATGGTCGTTTGGGTACCTGGAAAAAATATTTTGGTCATTTTGCTGCTGCATTTTGCGTACGTACTGCTTTTTTTCTCGTTTTGGGCTTCGTTCTTTCCATATCGCTGCTACGCCGCTGTGGTGCTGCTGCTGCGTTGTACATCATGCTGGTCATTTGTGTGTACATATTTTTGTTTCGCCAATGAAATTCCGTAGATTTTGCGGTCGCGGCATACCAGGGTACATACTTTGTTTCTTCTTTTTTATCATATCTTTGCTATGCCGCTACTGCTGCCAACGCTGCGGCGATCCATTGCTGCTTCTGCTGCTGCTAATGTTTCTAATGCTGCCGCAACCACTGCTCGAAGCCGTTGCGGCTGCTGCTGCTGCTGCTGCTGCTGCTGATACTGCTAATGCTGGCTCAATATCCACTGATTGTTCTTATGTGTTCGGATTCCTGTTTTTCTTGGTCGTTTTTGCACCCAAATGGTCGTTTTGGTACGTGAAAAAAATGTTTTGGCCGTTTTCCTGCTGCGTTTTACGCATGTACTTGCTGCTTCTGCTGCTGCTGCTGCCGTCGTATAGCAAGCGATTACGTACTGCTGTTGTGCCGCTGTAGAGCAGTACAAAAATAATGAACTCTGCCCCCCCCCCCCCCCCCCCTTCCCCCCTCCCCCGCCATTTCCTGCACGCCACTCCCGCCCCGCGCACCCTGTTTACTTCGACCAGGTCGGTGGCAAGTGCTACAACTGCCGCCTGCGGACTCCACCATCAAAGACGGAGACATCATCATCAAGCGCAAGAAGACTCCCTTCCATTTCGCCTGCTCAAGGGCTTCGCGGAATTCCGAAGCAGGACGCCAAGCAGATTGTCTCCATCCAGGACGAATGAGAGGCAACAAAATGTTCCCACATTTCCCAAAATCACGACTATTTCTCCCTACACATACCCAACGGGTTCAACAGCGGACAGATCCACATTCTGGGCCTCCCGCTTCGTTACTACAGCAGCCTGGAAGACTATTTACATACCATGTCTCATCCAAACTCCTATGCTGGCTAAGTCGAAATCGCGGCCGCCCAGCAACTATACAACATTTCCATAACCGTTGTCGTTGTCGGCACTGCTGCTTTCCCCTCTGTCCCGAACCTGCCTTGAAACAACAGCCTGTATGTTGTATATCATCCACATGCCATGCACTACTCCACTCTCTCCCCGCACTGATGAAATATGTTACCCTTATCATTAGACGAATGCCACATTCTTACTCTTGCGTCACCCGATCTTACGTTTCACATTACATTCAGAAATAAACGCGATTATTACATCCTTCACCGTTTCTTACACAAATACATTTAGTTTGGTTGGCTTTGGGTATTGCCCCAATTGCAATATAACTGGCAATATAACTGCAATTGGCGTCATAACATTTAGTTTGGTTGGCTTTGGGCTATTACCCCAATTGCAATATAACTGCAATTGGCGTCAAAGCCCAAAGCCAACCAAAACTGCAATTGGCGTCATAGCCCAAAGCCAACCAAACTGAATGTATTTGTGCAAGAAACGACGGAATACCCACTCCGAAGGAAAGCCTTGTAAATACAACTATAATTACGATTTTTGAGGTCGTTGTCACTTGCTAGCTCTTGGCAGACAGACCGACTGATAGACAGCTCTTCCCAAACAGCCCTTCTTCTTTGAAACAGCCAAACAGCCAAACAGCCAAACAACCTTTCTTCTTTCTTCTTCGCATCAAAAACACGTACTTGTACGTCAAGACCTGCTGCAACATTTACAGGGAGTACTAAGAAATTTCCGGTGTCTTGGTGTGTATGTCACGTGTGAACTGCTGTAAACCAACTTTCGACTGTCTTGTGTACCCCGGCCCTCACGTGTCGACCTGCTGTTTCAGTGCGCGAAATGGTACTGGCCGAAATTAATTGGAAATCGAACCAGCTGTAAGTATTATCGTCTCGTCGACCCTGGTGGCATCCAGGGGAGTCTCTGGCCAGTAGTCAATCGCGAGGGCAATGATGGAAAACGCGCGCGGTTCACGCAGCTTGCAAAGTTGAGTATCGACCGATCAGCCGATCGGTTGAACTCACAGCTGACGTGCTTTCTTAGTTTCTTATAAAAACTGCAACCAATAGACAGCTCTTCGCACAACGCCTAGAAGAGGCGTCTCGCCTTCGACGAACGGCATCTAGATGCAGCTGTAGGCGGCCAAGCTGCTTGCTGTTGTCGGTGGCGAACCTGCTAGTGCTGCAACCCCCGCCTCTCCCTTCTCCACGCCCCCTATGCTCACCTCCTCCTCGTCGAGAGGCGCGTGGTCCTCGCCCTCTGGCAAGAGAGTGGCAACGACAAAGACCGACCTGGTGCCGACTGTTGTTTGCGACCGGTGCACGGAACAGCACTTACTTACTTGCTTGCCCAAGAACTCCGCGCCTGGTGGCAAAAACGTGGCCTTCGCCACCTGCGAGGATCTCATGTGCGATGGTGGCGGGATCATCCTGCATTGGGCAACCAACTGCGAGTTCTGTGCTCGCCCGATCAAGGAAGGGACTGTCTCGTACTCCCTCGAGACTGCTGACAGTTGTGAGTGTCTTGGGTCTATTGTTGAATGCTGTCTGTTGCCAGTACGTTTTTTGGGGGTTTTCAATTGCCTTTTTGCATACAAACCTACCTCAAAGCGTTTATTATTTTTTGGACTCACCCATGCCGTTCTTTCCCCTTCGTGCGTTGCGTCGGTTCCTCTTACACAGTGCACGCGAACGCGCACATGCACAACTGTTTGCGGGACGTGAACGAAGGAACGGAGGATTCAGCTGTCGCCGTCACCGCTGCACCGAACGATGTGAGTGCTGCTGCTACTGTGGTGCATTTTCGGTGCACACGATTTCTGTGTGTACATGTTTTGGTGACCCTTTGCTCGTTTTCGGCTGCTGCTGCTGCTGCTGCTGCTGCTGCTGCTGCTGCTGTCAGCACCACGCCATGAGTGCTGCTGCTGTGCACCTGCTGCTCCTGTGCACTTGCTGCTGCTGTGCACTTGCTGCTGCTGTAGTGCTGCTGCGTTGTTGCCGTGCATCATGCTGGAAGTGTACATATTTTCGGATCGTCAACAAAAAATTCCGTAGGTTTCGCGATGGCGGCATACTAGGGTACATCATGCTTTTTTTCTTCCATATTTTCTTATCGTTGCTATGCTGCTGCCAACGCTGCCGCCAACGCTGCGGCGATTCATTGCAGCTTCTGCAGCTAATGCTGTAGCTGCTTCTGCTGCTAATGCTGCCGCAATATCCACTGAATGTTCGTATGTACTCGGATTATTGTTTTTGTTGGGCGTTTTTGTACCCAAATGATTCTTTTGATAAGTGAAAAATATTTTTGTCGTTTTTGGCTTGATTTTTTTTCCTATCGTTGCTATGCTGCTGCTTGCTGCTGCTGTGGTGCTGCTGCGTTGCTGCCGTACATCGTGCTGCACTTGTGTGTGTACATATTTCTGTATCGTCACTGAATTTCCGTAGGTTTTGCGATCGCGGCATACCAGGGTACATAATTTTCTTCTTCCGTATTTCATATCGTTGCTATGTTGCTGCTGCCAACGCGGATAATTGTTTTTGTTGGCCGTTTTTGTACCCAAATGTTTTTTTTTTATACGTAAAAATATATTTTGGTCGTTTTGCTTCTGCATTTTGCGTACGAACTACTTTTTCTCGTATTTTAGCTTGGTCATTTTCGTATTGTTGCTATGCTGCTGCTGCTGCGTTGTTGCCGTACAGCATGCGGGAGTGGGTCTATCTATAGTGAGGTACCAAAAATACTTTTCGGACGGACTCGGAGTACATACTTTTTTTCTTCCTTCTGTTCATATCGTTGCTATGCTGCTGCTGTTGCTGCTGCCAACGCTGTGGCGATCCGCTTTGCTGCTTCTGCTGCTGCTGCTGCTGCTGCTGCTGCTGCTAGTGGTGCCGCAACATTCACTGAATGTTCGTATTTACTCGGATAATTGTGTTTCTTGGTCGTTTTTTCGTCGTTTTGTGGCGCTGCTGCGTTGTTCCCGTACACACCATGCTGGACATGATTTGTGTGCCTATTACACTTGTGCGTGTGTACATATTTCTGTATCGTCAACGATTTTTTTTGTGGTGTTGCTGCGTTGTTGCCGTACATCATGCTGGACGTGATTTGTGTGTGTATTTACACTCGTGTGTGTGTACTTATATTTCTGTATCGTCAATAATTACCGTACGTTTTGCGATTGCGGCAGACCAGGGTACATAGTTTTTTTCTTCCTTCTTTTCATATCGTTGCTATGCTGCTGCTGCTGCAGCCAACGTTGCGGCGATCCGTTGCTGCTGCTGCTGCTGCTGCTGCTGCTGCTAATGCTAATAATGCTGCCGCAATATTCACTGGATGTTCGCATGTACTCGGATTATTGTTTTTCTTGATCGTTTTTGTACCTAAATGGTCGTTTGGGTACACATACCTGGAAAAAATATTTTGGTCATTTTGCTGCTGCATTTTGCGTACGTACTGCTTTTTCTCGTTTTGGGCTTCGTTCTTTCCATATCGCTGCTACGCCGCTGTGGTGCTGCTGCTGCGTTGTACATCATGCTGGTCATTTGTGTGTACATATTTTTGTTTCGCCAATGAAATTCCGTAGATTTTGCGGTCGCGGCATACCAGGGTACATACTTTGTTTCTTCTTTTTTATCATATCTTTGCTATGCCGCTACTGCTGCCAACGCTGCGGCGATCCATTGCTGCTTCTGCTGCTGCTAATGTTTCTAATGCTGCCGCAACCACTGCTCGAAGCCGTTGCGGCTGCTGCTGCTGTTGCTGCTGCTGCTGCTGCTGATACTGCTAATGCTGGCTCAATATCCACTGATTGTTCTTATGTGTTCGGATTCCTGTTTTTTCTTGGTCGTTTTTGCACCCAAATGGTCGTTTTGGTACGTGAAAAAAATGTTTTGGCCGTTTTTTTGCTGCGTTTTACGCATGTACTTGCTTCTGCTGCTGCTGCTGCCGTCGTATAGCAAGCGATTACGTACTGCTGTTGTGCCGCTGTAGAGCAGTACAAATAATGAACTCTGCCTCCCCCCCCCCCCCCCTTCCCCCTCCCCCCCCCCGCCATTCCCTGCACGCCACTCCCGCCCCGCGCACCCTGTTTACTTCGACCAGGTCGGTGGCAAGTGCTACAACTGCCGCCTGACGGACTCCACCATCAAAGACGGAGACATCATCATCAAGCGCAAGAAGACTCCCTTCCATTTCGCCTGCTCCAGGGCTTCGTGGAGTTCCGAAGCAATACGCCAAGCAGATTGTCTCCATCCAGGACGAATGAGAGGCAACAAGTTGTTCCCACATTTCCCAAAATCACGACTATTTCTCCCTACACATACCCAACGGGTTCAACAGCGGACAGATCCACATTCTGGGCCTCCCGCTTCGTTACTACAGCAGCCTGGAAGACTATTTACATATCATGTCTCATCCAAACTCCTGTGCTGGCTAAGTCGAAATCGCGGCCGCCCAGCAACTATACAACATTTCCATAATCGTTGTCGTTGCCGGCACTGCTGCTTTCCCCTCTGTCCCGAACCTTCCTTGAAACAACAGTCTGTATGTTGTATATCATCCACATGCCATGCACTACTCCACTCTCTCCCCGCACTGATGAAAGATGTTATCCTTATTATTGGACGAATGCCATTCTTATTCTTGCGTCACCCGATCTTACGTTTCACATTACATTCACAAATAAACGCGATTATTACATCCTTCACCGTTTCTTACACAAATACATTTAGTTTGGTTGGCATTGGGTATTGCCCCAATTGCAATATAACTGCAATTGGCGTCAAAGCCCAAAGCCAACCAAAACTGCAATTGGCGTCACATATCCCAAAGCCAACCAAACTCAATGTATTTATACAAGAACCGACGGAATACCCACTCCGAAGGAAAGCCTTGTACTTCCCTACTTTTACTAACAATATTTGGCCCTATTTAGTATGATCCCCCGTAACATTGTAGATCGTGATCTGTCGGACGGCTGATATGTGTTGCAGTGATGAGTGGTGCAGCCCGTATAATTTCCAGCAGAAAAACAAATCAAGCAAGAAGTGTTTCGAGCAGCATTGCCTCACCAATGACGGTGAGGAAATATTTGCACTCGAACAACCTCCGCGGGTCGCTCCTGCCCATGTGTTTTTCCTTTCTGGCAATAAAATCACCAAGGACAGTGACGGGTGTGTACAGGTGTCACGACTCGAACAACCTCCGCCGGTCGCTCCTGCCTATGTGTTTTTCATTTCCGGCAATGAAATCACCGAGGACGATGATAGGTATATACAGGTGTCAAAACTCGAACAACCTCCCCGAGTCTCTCCTGCCCATGGTTTTTCTTCCGTTCATACAGGTGTCAAAACTCGAATAATCTCCCCGAGTCGCTCCTGCCCATGTTTTTTTTCCTTTCCGGCAATAAATTTAGGAAAAATGGCATACCTAGATTCTCGTATGTACACGCTGCTGTACAACAAACGCTACTCGGAGTTCAAGTCGGACGCGCGGCTGCACCAGGTTGTTTAATACGCCGTGCAATGAAGGTATACTGCTGCACCGAGGCAACTGGCATTTTCAGTCCTACACGAACTAAAACACGTACGAAGTATATATTGAACGGTCTGCAAATGCTGAGGAACAGAAACAACAAGCTTTGAGAATTCGTTCTCGTCTGATCGGAGGAGAAACGCAGTATTTAATGTTCTTGTGTCCGAGTCATCTGCAAACAATTGTACGACGTGTAAGAGCCTCATGCACTAGGAAAACTTTTGCCTCTTCTCCACACCTTCAGCCTTCTTGCACCTTGCACCTCTCGCCTCAGTGCGTCTCCTCCTATCGAGCTGGTTTGCTTCTGCTCAGCTTAAGGTCAGTGCATGCAGAGCTACTGTAGGCTACCTGATAATATGAAAATCTGAATAAACAATGCCGGCACATAGATATTTCAACGTTTCCCAACGCAAGTAGATGGAAGAATGGATAGTACCGTACTTATTAATATGCTTTTCTTGGACGAATCATAGGTATGAAAGTGTAGGACAACGGGCTGGTGCAAACAAACATCGGCAGCGAAGCGGGGTAAACAATTTTTTTTTTAGGATATGCATAGTAAAATAGTGGATAGGTGTCGCCTGTCTTGGCGAAGTCCTTGCGTGCAACAAACATTGTGCATCACCTTCGTACTGGACGGCTATTGTTTTGTTCTGTGAGCGGTGTTGTGTTATTGGTCCTGTAAGTCCACGCCGTGATGATACCCCCTGCGCTCGAGCGATAGCACCTGTATCTATACAGCAGGTAGATGTGTGCCTTCCCTTTCGGTTCACATAAATTGCTGTAGACAGTAAGTTGTCTAGGAAATCAAAGCGGAAAGTCAAGGAGAGCTCATACAGCGCTGCTAGCTGCTCGCCGACAGTTGTGCGGAGTGCACCCTCGCATTGCCGTCGAAGAGAAGTACCATTACAATAGCAGTACGACAGCAGTGCATACATGTGATAGTTTTTCAAGAAGGGATAGTAACATGTACACACGATGAACCCTAAAACGTTGCACCCTCTATGCCTCCACATCGTCTTTGGTTTTTGATTACTACTAGTGTATATGTTCACCGTGAACACTACTACAAACCTACTACCAATACTTACAAAGCGAGAGTAATATGTTGTAGGACTATAATCGTGGGGAGATAAATGAACCGGCCAGGATGGTGTCGTTGTTGCTGTTGTTCTCAGATTAACTCATGTCCAACAATGTTGAGTCTGTGATCACAGGGCAGACTCTGAAACACTGTCGCGGAGGACGAGATGTACTATATTGGTAGGCGGCATGGTATTTCATAAAACTAAAGCCAGTCATTCAGACCAGCGCCCCCCCCCCCCCGTGTTTTCGGTTACAAGCTACTTGAACTTGGTGTGGGGATATTTTTGCAGCACGCAGTACACCTGGGGTAATAATGTCTGGGCATGCCTCTCTGTTACGACCTAAATTCGAAGACCTGGGCACGGCTACAGAGTGTTGAGTGTGCCTCGGGTGTCGACATGTGGCAAAGGATCAAAATCCAAAATAGGCACAGCTCTCCAATATCCCCCGAGAAATTCACACAAAGTTTCATTTTATGTATTGAAACGCCACGCAGAGTAACGCTTTACACGATGAATAAAACTAGGAGAAATCCTGCGGAGTGGGTAATTACAATAAAATCAATAATGATGTATCGTTGTTTCTAACCACTCAAGCCCAAAGTGTAGGAAGGTATGCGTAGGCAAACCGTGCTACGTCTTGGTTTGGTTTGCATAACTTGGTACCACAAAAACGTCGAGTACACACCGTTACGATGGAAAATACTCGACTATCTTACGTGTAGTACTGCCAGCTTGTTTGTTGTGTACCTGGTATGCGAAATAAAATTATAGGTAAGTAATGTTGTGTAGTACGAGTATTTTGTGGTCAAAAAGTAAGAATAGCTCAAAATTTCCGCCGAAAGAGACATCGAAAAAGAGAAAGGGCTATGCACCTGTGTTGCCCAGCTCATATTTTGTCGGTTGCTGCTTAGTGCAGCCTGCCCAGGAAGAAGTGCGTACTACGCTGTACCAGCAAGCACGCTTACGTGTGCACATTCCACAGCTAGTAGTTCATATATGCATCTGCCGGGTAAATGGCAATACCCAATGGCAGTCCTGCGTTTTCGTTCTCGACACACTTCAAGGTAGGTACGGTAACTACAGCATGATTTTGGTGGGAGACACGACCTGACCGCTGCTCTCGGTGTATTTTATTGTTCGGTGGCGAATTAGTTGATACTGTCAACACAAGCAAGTAGCCCTCTTTTTTCTTCCGCAACGTAACTGCTGTGCTCATGAACAACACCGCTTTCCGCTGGCATTTACCCGCCGCCGCCGTGTGCATGTTCCAACCTGGCAGATACTACAAAGTAGACTGGAAATCGTGCTAAATTGTGCTCTTCGAAAGGGAAGGGTTAAAGGCGCCCAAACACAGCTACTACCGCTACCACTGTCACTACTGCCACGATGTTGAACGAGAGGCAAAAGAAGGTGAACAGATTATATTGAGTGCGTGGGAGTGCACGTGAAGCTCCCGTGGGCGGCTGCTTGAACTGAAACATGTATGTAGCGGTATCGCATCGTGACCCTATGGGTTGGTTGGAAGTATTACGTACGGACGCATGGATCTGCGATTTCGTGCTGTTCCTTGCAGACAAAGATACCATCAATAGGAGACCGACCGGGTTAGGTACGGATCTTTGACCAACCACAGAACAAACCAGAGTCAGACTACGGCATTGCACGCGGTGTTGATATTGCCGTGTATTTGTGAGGGCCTAGAAACGTCTCGACCCATGTAAACCGATCGTCGGTCTCCTGTCCGCTGGGCTTGAAGAGGGTTGGCTTGCTGCCCAACCGACCGAATCATTGGCACCCACGTTTATCCCCAAACACGTGTTTTGTCGGCTGGTGCGATTATGCGCCATACCAGTGCTACAACAGTTTACACCGGAAACGTGTTGAGGTTTACTTCAATGACACTTGACCACTCGGTTCTGCCATCGCCCGACAATTGTGTTTCTACACAATATTTAGTGACTTGGTGATTGATTACTTTTTTCTGGGCATACGCCATCAAGCACGCCCACACCCAGCCGCCGGGATTGGCGCCGGGGCTTTCGCCCTAGATAGCGAAAGGAGTTTGTAGTGAAAATAACCCGGGAAGGTGGACTACACAAGGGGGCTCTAGAAATCTGAAAATCAACCGTGTTGCGAGTGATGGCATAGCGAGTCAGATTTTTTGGCGATATCTGGGCTACTCCGTTAACCAGATGATCTTCCGACACGTGGTGCGATAGAAAGGTGTAGCACATTTCCGCTGACATGTTTTCGGAATGACGTAGTTCCTTAACCCAAAATCGTCGGAACCCCAATCTCGTATGTTTGTATGCTTGGTCCATGGGATTGTTCATCGGGATGCAATTTGAGTTTTGCCGAAGTAAGTCGTCGCGTGAGGTATGGAAGTCCTCAAATGCGGAGCTTCAAGGAAAAAAGGGCGCATCTCTATCATATAGCATGCGTCTTGCACTTTTTTGTAGTTGGGGCTCACACCCTCCTTTGCATGAAAGCTCCTGGCGATGGAGTACGTCTCCACAAGCAGATCATCAACGCGCCAATACGTAAACGTCTTCAAGTTAAAGGAACCCTTGTACGCACAATCGCGGCCTTCAGGTCTAATTCTCGCCAGAAGAAAAAAAATACAAAAATGCCGGCGGACAAGATCGGCGGTCACAGCACACCCTTTTTGTGCTGGTACCTTACGTTCCCCCACCCCTTAGGTCCGCCCCTCGTACGGTGACTGAGGACGTGATCGACGAGGACTAGGAGCCCCGTTTTTCAGATATCGAGCAATATTGGGCCCAGCAGATAGTTACTCTCACCTCAAACACAAATCAGTTTGACCCTGTCATTCGTTCGGAAAGGAGTAAGCGCAAGATGCCCGACCACATCCGCTTATGTTTGCCTTGTAGGCGAAACGCCTAGTGTTTTCCGAGCCCCCGCATGTGAGGAGCCCTGTCGTGTCCATCAGTTCAGAGCTCATTGCAGACAAGGTCTCTGACGACTAGAATCCTCGTCCGTCGCAGGATATTGCCGCCCCCCCCTCCTGCTTCCACCGCACGGTAGAGGCACGGCTCGATTCCGTAGATGATGTACCAACATAAACTCGACTGCTTCAACAAGCCGTTGTACGCTACTCTTCGTCACGTCCAGCCGAACGTGGTGGTGGACGTTGTGAACGAGGGCAGCAACCATGCAATAGGTCGAAATGATACCCCTTGTATACCCTACGCCCTCCCGTCCCATGCCCAATCACGTGTATGCATGCGCCCATCTAAAGCTCGTGCTTGACAAGGCCACCAAAGGCAGCAAAGTAACCATTTAAAGTTGTTGTCTTACACCCTTCCACCCCTATACATTTCTATCTCCAACGAGTGTATAAGACCCACCCTCCCCACGGTAGAAGGTGCGGCCGGTTGAGCTCGTAGAGTGAGCAACTACAAGTTTGTACGATACTTGTACGTACAAGTCAATTTCTTTCAAAACTGCGCATGGTAATGTGTTAGTCGGGGCTGTGAGAACAAACGTTCTTCGGAGTCGTGTTTCGGATGCGGTATTGATCTCCTCATGTGAAACGCTCGGGGAAAGAGGGCACCACCGCTGCAGTTGCATCACTGATGCATCCGTCAAACGGTGTTGGAGGACAACATCAACGGAGGCTATCGGTAGAATCCCTGCCAGTCAGATCAGTTTCGACCCCAACTTACAGTGGCAACGCTGAACTTCGTCTGTGATGCCAACAACAAACCGCTGCGCATGCGCATGTACGTGTTTGCTACCCCAAAAGTTGTCCCATACTACATCCCCACCAATTTGTCTCCGGAAAGGACAAACTGCTGTACTCCGAGAGTGTATAATCACTGTTTCCCCTTTAACCCTAATCCCCCCTACGTAAATGCTTTCACCCAAAGGTGCTGGTGCAACGTCTCATCGAGGATAGCAACCCTGTTTAGTTGGCCCCTTAGGTCCCTTCACTTCCACCCGCACCACGGTCCAATGGTGCTGGTGGAACAAATTCAACGCCACTAGCAACTTTACCTGCGATAGATCATTGATTTCTGTTTCATGATCGAAAGATATTAAGCCAGATCTATTGCCGATATTTCACGATTCAACCTTTGTTGCCGGGTGGTATCGGCACAACGCGCATGGTCTAGCGCATGTTTCCTGGTTTGTGATCTGCACCGTAAATATCGTGCACAACCTCTCATGATGGCAGGCGGGGAACTCTGTCAAACATTAATGTACTGTGTCCCTCCACCCCAATCCTCGCCACGATAACGCTTGCGAAGGTGTTGGTGAAAAAGGTGAACAAGGATTTGGACTTTCCGTTGGTCCACGAGTGGAGGGAGGAGCGCTTCATCGACAAACTAATCGACAGAGTCGAACCGAACGTCGAGCCGGCCCTTCACGCGATCCTTCCGGCTGTCTACGTGGCATGCATGAAGCTAGCTCTAGACGAGACAGTTTCTATCAAGGAAAGGAAGGACCAAATCTCCGACATGATGCGCAACGAGATCTCCGATCCGCTCACGAAGGAGCTCAACAAACGCATCGACATGCACCACATTCCCGAGAACACTGAGGATGTGATCTTCAAGGTGATTTCCGACACATTCATCAGCACGTTCGTAGAGTGGACGATCGGAGGGGTCACCCAAAGGCTCGCTTGAAGCACATGCCGGAGTCCACCGCCTCGGGCCGCAACGTCTACATGACTGTTGCTACACCAAGTGCTCGCGCGCTATATAGATGATCGCCAACGAAATAGCGCGGCTACGTTCGTTTTCAAGTGCATGTGGGAAAACGTGTTCTGTTTCGAATGCGTGTGAAGCCACGATCATTTTCACATGGGTGCGAAAACATGGTGGTGAAATACGCGCCGGCTTTATTTACAGGAAGTGGCGTTCACTCCCAGCTCACGCGAAAATGGGTCGTTACATCTGTTTTGGAATGTGTGTGAACACATGCTGGCGACATACACGCCGGGTTTGCTGTAGGAAGTTGGCATGCATCTGATTTCGTGCTGCCAATGGCTTATGTCCGTGACACTTCAGGGACACATATTTTTGTATTGTTTCCTTAGCACACCACCGAGCAAAAAGCGCCTGTGAGATAGGGGGCGAAGAAGGTTGGTGGGGGAGGGGATGGGGTATACTCATGTTATGCATGGCCGTAGTCGTATGGAGGTGTTCTACGAAAGAGATATCATATCTGTGAAAAAACACTGTCTAAGCCACCACGGCGTCCGTACCGGGGTCCAGTAGAAGCACGTACGTACAGTAAGGAAATCGGTTTCTAAGTATGTGAGTTCCCGATGAATTTGGCACTATACCTTGCGGGAGGACATAGGAACGTCAGAAAATTGAGGGTGAACCTCTGCCGTACAACGTCTCTGTGACCATAAACCCTCGCATACCTAAAACGTCGGAACGGAGCAGTTCGGGTTTTGTCGACCAAGCAGACATTGCTTGCATCGAGTGCGATGTGCCGTGGGACATCTGGTGAGTCGCATTAAAGGTGCTACTCTGAACCGCATATGAGACAGGTTTTCTGGGTGGAGCGTAAGGCCTGCGGTTGGATTTTGTCAAGGACATTTTACTATTAGGTTGCCTTGAATAAAAAAATGACGTGTGGGGGTATCTGAGCGCGCGTCTTGAGTCGACGACGACGCGTTCCAAATGACTGCTTAACGGCTTCACTTGTCTCGAAATGCAGTTTGTGTTTCCGTATCGAACATTACGGTTGCTGCTGTGTGCTGGATTCATTGTCAATATACATGGTTTGAACATACGCCTTCGCAGCAATGATTGTACGCCGTGAACAAAATCAACTCCCCGTTGCTCGGAGCTACTGGAGCCTTTCATGGAAGGTCATTTGAAATATATCTTTACGAGATAAATGAGCTACCGCATTCTTTTCGGGTGCGAGCTACTTTTACACAGCTCGTCTGAATGTGTCTAGCTATGAGAGCTGCAGTGAGTCAGCTCATGTGGCTCGTACAGCTCATCAATTGACGGCGGGTCAGACCTGCAGTAGCTCTTTCGAGGATAAAATCAACAACAAACATAAGATCGACGGCACATGAACAAGCGCATGCTTTGCCAGGTGTAAGATACAGAGATATGAGTACATCGCCTTCCTACACATGTTTTGCCTGTTTGGGTATGAGCTATGGGAAATAGGAGCTAGCTCGTATCCTGTACGATGCGTGAGCCATTCACCGTGTTGCAATGCAATCCACCTTAACGCTTCCCGTGCTACGTGCAGTGATCGAGGGCGCAACCCTCCTCAATACGGGTGCAACCCGACAAGCGGTGGGGGTTAGATGAGGCGTTATACGATAGAGGTACCACATTAGGGGGAAAACTGTCTGAGCGCCCACGGCATCCTTACCGGGCCCCTCATGTTTCGGACCTCGACAAACCCTGGCCGCCTAAAAGTATCTAACTTGTGCTACTCAGCGTTGGACATGATGCGTACGTGCACGTACGAGATGCATACAACATTAGTCGAATTAATATGTTTCTCCCGGTTGAAATCAACGTTATACCTTGCAGGGACATGGGAACCTCAGAAAAAAAAAGAATGAGCCTCCGTCATAAAACGCCTCAAATATATACACACACCAATCACCGAGCTAGCAGTCGGCGCTTACTGATAGTTTAATGGCTGCGGTGTGCTTGGTGCATGCTACCACAGGAAGTCACCTTTTTAGGGATTTTGCGGGAACCCGCTGAAGGGGGTCTATACCCTGCCCCAAACCAACTTCACCACTGCCGTGGCCTGGCTGAAGTACGTAGAAAAATAGTGCAACAGGTAAAACCCAAAAACAGCGTGTGAAGCTGAGGGTACGCCCCCTAACTGTAGCCTCTCGCGCAGGCTACAAACATGTTTGCAACCTGTTTTATGCCTAGTATACTAGACTGCATTTGTAGGTCAATGAACGTACACGTGTTGTCGACGCCCCCTCGGTCAGTTCTCCTTGAGGTACATCATCCCCACCCCACTACTACTATGGGGGGCCATAGTAAATAGGACCAAGTATTGTTAGTAAACGTAGTTGAATATATAGGTTATAACGTGTACCGTAGGTCCTATTTACTATCGCGGCCTTGGGTGCGGTAACGGAACGTAGAAGGGGGAAACAGGAGAACATCTGCTGAAGATGTTCTACAGCAGTATTACGGGGGACCATAGTAAATAGGACTAAATAATGTTAGTAAAAATACGTAAATACATAGGCTTTTGTGTCTACCTTAGGTCCGATTTACTATGGTCCTCCGCAATAGTAGTGGTGGCACCTGCTACGAGAAGCTCTGTTGGACGCATGTCAGGTTGTAGATTATACGTCTTCAACTAATGAATGCGGAACCAGGAAACACACAACAACATCGAGCACATGTACAAAGGGTGCGAGGGTTGAACCGACTCAAGCCGAACGGACATCAACGCTCACCCTGGGCTCGTGTGTCCTACTGCTACATTGCTGCTGCTGCTGCTGTTTAGCTGCTGGGGAAGCTCTGCTGTTGTACATGTCGTATATCATTAGTAGTGGTGGCACCTGCTGCTACCAGAAGCTCTTTCGGCTGGACTAAACATGTCAGGTGCAGATTCTTCGTCTTCAAACGAACTTCCAACCACGTTCTGGAGAGCATAATCTTTGGAATTTATCTCAAACAAAATCCGCTTTGGCTCGAACGCCGGGAACCAAAGGCCCGAGAATTTCGGGCAGTAATATAATGACTAGTTGATACTCATACCAGAACTGCAAAGGTTATTATACTGGCGACTGATGCTTCAGCCGTTATTCCGCATCGAACAACCCTAACTACTGGTGCCTGTACTCAGCAACTACTACCCCCGCCGGTCATAGTTGCACACAAACCAAGCATCTCTTCGCATCTGCCTATGCGCTCGTCCCGGTCCTGCTCTTGCTGTACAGTCGTGCTCCTACCATTCTCCCTCGCCTTCAGGCTGGCTGACGTCTACTGATCTAAGGTTGGTACATGGAGGGCTACGTATTCGCAATGAGCATCAACCTGTATCTAATCTATCTGTTGGCACTTTCCGATACGGCAGGGTGTCGCAGAGTAAGGGAGAGGACTTGACCGTAGAACAACGACAGCAGCAGAGGTAGACCGCGAGACGAGTGCGTGTCTCTGTTGTCCTGCATGCCGCCAGCAGTGTCAGCCTGGTGCTATGTACGGTACTGCTGTCGGTCCGGCTGGTGATTGGTGCCAGATATCAGGGGTTTTGACGACGAGCAGCAGGGTCGTGCTCGGCTCGGCATGCATTCATCTGGTCTGCGCTGAACGAAGAGGTGCCTCTCGACGACAGGAAGGACCCGATCTCCGACTTGCTGCACGCCGAGCTCTCTGACCCGCCCGCAAGTGAGCTCAACAAGCGCATCGACATGATCCTCATTCCCGAGAACCTGGAAGGAAGGGGTGGTTTTCAAGGTGGTTTCCAACAAAGTCATCAGCGCGTTCGTGGATTGGACTGTCGGAGAGGTTACCGAGCAGCTCTAGTTCGACTGGTGGGACAGGAGATTTAGGTCCGACCTGAGCTTCAAGGGTGCTGAGCTTCTCACGCCGCTCATGAGACCTAGCGAACTGTACGTACATATACATATATATATACAAGGCTTTCCTTCGGAGTGGGTATTCCGTCGTTTCGTGTACATAAATCTGCAATTAATTGGCGACATAGCCCGAAGCCAACCAAACTAAATGTATTTGTTTAAGAAACGTCGCGTTTATTTATGAATGTAATGTGAAACATAAGATCGGGTGACGCAAGAGTAAGAATGACATTCGTCTAATAATAAGAATAACATCTTTCATCAGTGTGGGGAGAGAGTGGAGTAGTGCTTGGCATGTGGATGATATACAACGTACAGGCTGTTGTTTAAAGGAAGGTTTGGGACAGGAGAGAAAGCAGCAGTGCCGGCAACGACAACGGTTATGGAAATGTTGTATAGTTGCTGGGCGGCCGCGATTTCGATGTAGCCAGCATAGGAGTTTGGATGAGACATGATATGTAAATAGTCTTCCAGGCTGCTGTAGTAACGAGGCGGGAGGCCCAGAATGTGGATCTGTTCGCTGTTCGCTGAACCCGTTGGATATGTGTAGGAAGAAATAATCGTGATTTTGGGAAATGTGGGAAACAATTTGTTTCCTTTCGTTCGTCCTGGATGGCGACAATCTGCTTGGCGTACTGCTTCGGAATTCCGCGAAGCCCTGGAGCAGGCGAAATGGAAGGGAGTCTTTTTGCGCTTGATGATGATGTCTCCGTCTTTGATGGTAGAGTCCGTTAGGCGGCAGTTGTAGCACTTGCCACGGACCTGGTCGAAGTAAACATATAGGGTGCGCGGGGCGGGAGTGGCGTGCAGGGAATGGCGGGGGAGGGAGAAGGGGGGGGGGGGGCAGAGTTCATTATTTGTACTACTCTACAGCGGCATAACAGCAGTACGTAATCATACCGGCGTCGCCGGTGGCTTGGTAGAGGTGGTCCGCGAGCCTATCAAGATCAATTTCGTGAGTTCGAGTCTCACCGAGTGCATGCTCATAGGGACTTTTTCTTGCATAAAATTGATTAGCGGAAAGCGCGAGAGCGTGAGTTAGCTGTACATTCGATGCAAATCGACGAGCAGTGGGAATGCTGAACCCTATGCGCGATAAAAAATAAAGGCACGTACCGGAGGGGAGAAGGGACGACACCTGTGACCACGGCTTGTCCAGAAGATCGTCGAGGGTAAAACCTCCTACGAGTGGGCTGGAAAGTAAAAGTGATGATGAAAAAAAATAAAATAAAAATCGCTGGCTATACGACGGCAGCAGCAGCAGCAGAAGCAGCAAGTACGTAATTTCATTGACGATACAGAAACATGTAGACACACAAGTGTAGTACAGTACACACACAAATCACGTCCAGCATGATGTACGGCAACAACGCAGCAGCACCACAAAAAAAGTCATTGACGATACAGAAATATGTACACACGCACAAGTTTAAGTGTAATAGACACACAAATCATGTCCAGCATGATGTACGGCAACAACGCAGCAGCGCCACAAAACGACCAGGAAACACAATTATCCGAGTATATACAAACATTCAGTGAATATTGCGGCAGCACTAAAAGCAGAGCAGCAGCAGCAGCAGAAGCAGCAACGGATCGCCACAGCGTTGGCAGCAGCAGCATAGCAACGATATGAAAAGAAGGGAGAAAAAAAGTATGTACTCCGAGGCCGTCCGAAAAGTATTTTTGGTACCTCACTATAGACCCACCTCCGCATGCTGTACGGCAACAACGCAGCAGCAGCATAGCAACAATACGAAATACGAGAAAAAGTAGTACGTACGCAAAATGCAGGAGCAAAACGACCAAAATATTTTTTTTACGTATCAAAAAAACCATTTGGGTACAAAAATGGCCAATAAAAACAATAATCCGCGTTGGCAGCAGCGGCAGAGCAACGATATGAAAATAAGGAGGAAAAAAAGTAAGTACCCTGGTATGCCGCAATCGCAAAACCTACGGAATTTCATTGACGATACCGAAATATGTACACACACAAGTGCAGCATGATATACGGCAACAACGCAGCAGCACCACAGCAGCAGCATAGCAACGATATATATGAAAATAAGCAAGCCAAAAACGAGAAATTGCGGTACGTACGCAAAATGCAGGAGCAAAACAGCAAAAATATTTTTTCACGTATCAAAAAGAACCATTTGGGTACAAAAACGACCAAGAAAAACAGTAATCCGAGTACATACGAACATTCAGTGGATATTGCGGCAGCACATTAGCAGCAGCAGCAGAAGCAGCTACAGCATTAGCAGCAGCAGAAGCTGCAACGAATCGCCGCAGCGTTGGCAGCAGCGGTGGCAGCAGCAGCAGCAGCAGTAGCAGCAGCATAGCAACGATATGAAAATAAGGAAGAAAAAAAGCATGTACCCTCGTATGCCGCCATCGCAAAACCTACGGAATTGAGGATCCGAAAATATGTCGTACGCTTCCAGCATGATGCACGGCAACAACGCAGCAGCACTACATACAGCAGCAGCAAGTGCACAGGAGCAGCAGGTGCACAGCACGGCAACAACGCAGCAGCACTACAGCAGCAGCGAGTGCACAGGAGAAGCAGGTGCACAGCAGCAGCAGCACTCATGGCGTGGCGCTGACAGCTGCAGCAGCACAGCAGCAGCGGCAGCCGAAAACGAGCAAAATGAGTACGTGGGGTCACCCAAACATGTACACACAGAAGTCGTGTGCATGCACCGAAAATGCACCACAGTAGCAGTAGCACTAACGTCGTTCGGTGCAGCGGTGACGGCGACAGCTGAATCCTCCGTTCCTTCGTTCACGTCCCGCAAACAGTTGTGCATGTGCGCGTTCGCGTGCACTGTGTGTAAGAGGAGCCGACGCAACGCACGAAGGGGAAAGAACGAGCATGGATGAGTAACAAAAAAAAAAAAAAAACGCTTTGACGTAAGTTTGCATGAAAAAAGGCAATTGAAAACCCCCAAAAAACGTACTGGCAACATACAGCATGCACAATAGACATAAGACACTCACCACTGTCAGCAGTCTCGAGGGAGTACGAGACAGTCCCTTCCTTGATCGGGCGAGCACAGAACTTGCAGTCGGTTGCCCTGTCAGGATGATCCCGCCACCACGCACGTGAGATCCTTGCAGGTGGCGAAGCCCACGTTTTTGCCACCAGGTGCGGAGTTCTTGACCAAGTAAGTGCTGGTCCGTGCACTGGTCGCAAACAACAGCCGGCACCAGGTCGGTCTTTGTCGTTGCCGCTCTCTTGCCAGAGGGCGAGGACCACGCGCCTCTCGACGAGGGGGAGGTGAGCTTAGGGTGCGTGGAGAAGGGAGAGGCGGGGGTTGCAGCACCAGCAGGTTGGCCACCGACAGCAGCAGCTTGGCCGCCGACAGCTGCACCTATCTATGCCGTTCGTGTCGTCGAAGGCGAGACGCCTCTTGTAGGCGCCGTGCGAAGAGCTGTGTATTGGTTGGCAGTTTGCGGAAGAAGAAAGAAGAAAGTTTTTTTGGCTATTCGGCTGTTGCAAAGAAGGAAGAAAGGTTGTTTGGCTGTTCGGCTGTTTCAAAGAAGAAGGGCTGTTTGCGAAGAGCTGTCTATCAGTCGGTCTGTCTGCCAAGAGCTAGCAAGTGACAACGACCTCAAAAATCGTAATTATAGTTGTATCTATATCCGCGTGTTTATGGAACAATCTCGACTAGAAAGTATTGAACATTAGTTCCTACTGATGAGTCTTGACACCTGGGATTGTCGTTCCGGTGGAACGATGGTTGAGGAATTGTGCGCGAACGATGGCGTTGAACAGCATCATCGTTTGAACGTGGTGCTCAAAGGAATATGCATCAAAGTCATCTGCGCATTTATCTGTGCGATGGACTCTTGACAGGTCACCGAGTCGCCACGCAGTTCCGATTCCATCGCCCCGCCCCGTGAGGGCCTGATGTACCCCAGTGTCCAGACATAAAGGCGACTTAGATGGCTACGGTTGTTATCCCGACTGCTATTGCGCGGGTTTTGTTTGCTTCGGAAGGTGTGCTCCAAATACATTTCATTTTGCATGGGTGCGGAACAAGTCGGGTTTGGAATGTGTGTCAAAACTCGTCGCCAGTACTCTACGTGTTAAATTTTCACAGGAAGAGGGATGCACTCTCTGAGTATATTGAGAAATACATACGATTAGATTTACTGTACATCGGCACGGGTGCGAAATCACGCCAAGGAATTCCGCGCCAGGTTGATTACTGTGTAGGAGATGGGATTCACAGTGAGCGTCATCGGATTGATCCATGGACGCCCAAGGGTTGTCCAACTAAGAACGTAGATCGTTGGGGCGTCTGACCTGCGTTTATGTCCATCTTGGCGATGGAATGCTTGGAATCGAGAAGGCCGTGTGGGGGTATCTCTCTACACGGGACTACGTTGAATGTATTCACGACGGACCCAGAGCTTGTGTTGCCGCAACGTACGCTGGATACGAAATGTCTATCGTTTCAAACATCGAACGGATCACCTTTCACCACTTCGTGCTCTGGATACTTTGGGGAAGATATGTGCTCCTGAATTGTTGCTGAGTGGGTGAAGTAAAAGCTACCTTATGTAGACTACGCTTGTTCCAATGGTCGGCGAAAACAACCCGTATTGTTGTCGACATTTTGCCCCGACACAAATGCATCACGATCCAACTCCTCAGCTTCAACATCGAATATGGGGGGAGGGGCGTGCTACGATCGAGTACTGTTGTCGACATTTTGCCCCGACACAAATGCATCACGATCGAACTCCCCAGCTTCAGCATCGAATATGGGGGGGGGGGGGGGGGGGGGGGGGCGTGCTACGATAGGGGGTAGCACCTACTTTTGCCTTATGAGGAAGGATGTTCACATGAGAGGCGCTATACCTCAACCAACACGATTTTTTATTTAGATACAGGCGGAAAGTGCAACCGGCGAACTATCTCAAAGCCTATCAATAGTAGCTATATCACGGATGATGTCGCGAAACACTAATGTATTCCAACGATAGTAGACTATAGATCCCGGCCGGTCAGAAATATTTTGACCAAAATTCAATGCAGTACTCCTACCGTAGCACGCGTCTTCAAAGACTACTCCACGCTCCCCCCCCCCCCCCCCCCCCCCCCTCAATCAATGCCTTCTAACGTGGTATACACCAAAAATGTAGAATACGTTTCTTAGGTTGGGTGTGTACTATAGTAAATATATATATATATATCTTGCAGAACAGGTCGTAACGGCGGGTTAGGGCCTACACAGTAGACTGTCCACATCGCGGTCTGTGCGGTGAGGTGCAATATTTTCGCGAGTCTTCGGCCGTCATATTTTCTGGTGTATTTAGGTTTCCTTCTCAGTAAAAAATCTTCGGCGCTGCAATCTGCTGTCGTCTATCCTCCACTGGTGTACGTGGTGCCGGAATCCGTGAGCACACGATCGGTCGTATTTCACACGTACGCGTAAACCTGCTGACATGTGGACCTATAAAACCCACTACTAACAGAGTTATTGTGAAGGTTTACTTCGGACTGTTTTCCCCGACGCATACACCTCACGATCGAATTCCTGAACTTGGACGTCGGACAGAGGGGACGGGGGGGGTGGGGGGTACTTAACGCCCCCCCTGCCTCCCTGAATGCCTTCTAAAGTCGTGTACACAACGGCCTCAAGAGGGCACTTACTCTGCAATGAAGCAGGAAGAGTGTGGGAAGAACGTACGCTACCTGAAAAAGATGTACTGCCTGGAGGGGCTTGAACTACGCGGCCGGTGAACACTATCACACACGAGATGCCTGAAGCTATTTCGTTACGAGTCCTCATCATTTTGTTCCGAGGCTTCGCGATGGGAGGAGCTAACAACACACCCTAGGTAAGTCACTCGAACCCTGGCGGCGACCAAAAGCGAAAACGGCACCGAGTGGACAACCCCACGATATACATGCATCATAAAACACAAAAGATTGATGGAAACAAATCGATAAATAACTCCACAATCACCCGTCGTCACCTCTGATATACCGCCGACACCAACAGGAATACCAAAACTGGTACAAAATATCATCTATCTTGGTTATCAGGTCTTCCGGGCACCCAGGTCCTGCTATACCACTCTGTACATAACATCGATTGAGCGCTAAGGCTCTGCCGCACGCATAGACAATCGCTAACACTAGTATTCGTCTTGATATATCATGCCAGAGAAATACTAACTAATGTGCCAGGAACCGTAAGTCGAATAACACTGGTACTTAGATATATATGATGTACAGAAGAAACTATTATGTAAACGTACTTATTTTTTCTGGACAAAATTATCGGGGGAATCTCTTGCAGCTATTACGGAGGACCGTAGTAAACAGGACCTACGGTACACACAAAAACCCATATATTTCCCTCTACTTCAAAACAATATTTGGTCCTATGCAATATGGTCCCCCGTAATAGAAGTGAAATATAAAGGTGTTTTCCACTGCGCACACATGCTGGGAGCAAAACGGTTGGAATTAAGGGTTTTAGTACTGCAGTCCCGATTTGGGGACTAACCATTCTAACTCCAAGCGAGTATTCCCCAAAACAGGACTGAGGTTCTAAAATGGTTAAGCAAAGTTGGGTAAGTTTTCTCACCTCTTCAGTATGATCTACAGTGGATATTCCAAGGCAGATAGATATATTAGGTTCCGGATCTGCAGTATCTACAGTTGCTCATGTTGCCCGCTGGGAGCCGCATAAAACATGCATGATCTACTGCTGCCCTGCTATAAGAGAAATTGTCCCCTGGGTTCGATTTGCACTACCACCAGATTCTGCACAATGTCCTATATAACCGCAGACCAGGATCCAGAATATCTACACTATTTACGGGGGACAGTATAGTAAATAGAATCTGTGGTGTTCACCAAAACCTATATACTTCCCTACTTTTACTAACAATATTTGGCCCTATTTAGTATGATCCCCCGTAACATTGTAGATCGTGATCTGTCGGACGGCTGATATGTGTTGCAGTGATGAGTGGTGCAGCCTGTATAATTTCCAGCAGAAAAACAAATCAAGCAAGAAGTGTTTCGAGCAGCATTGCATCACCAATGACGGTGAGGAAATATTTGCACTCGAACAACCTCCGCGGGTCGCTCCTGCCCATGTGTTTTTCCTTTCTGGCAATAAAATCACCAAGGACAGTGATGGGTGTGTACAGGTGTCACGACTCGAAACAACCTCCGCCGATCGCTCCTGCCTATGTGTTTTTCATTTCCGGCAATGAAATCACCAAGGACGATGATAGGTATATACGGATGTTACAACTCGAATAACCTCCCCGAGTCTCTCCTGCCAAGGGTTTTTCTTCCGTTCATACAGGTGTCAAAACTCGAATAATCTCCCCGATTCGCTCCTGCCCATGTTTTTTTTCCTTTCTGGCAATACATTTAGGAAAAATGGCATACCTAGATTCTCGTATGTACGCACTGCTGTACAACAAACGATACTCGGAGTTCAAGTCGGACGCGCGGCTGCACCAGGTTGCTTAATACGCCGTGCAATGAAGGTATACTGCTGCACCGAGGCCACTGGCATTTTCAGTCCTACACGAACTAAACCACGTACGAAGTATATACTGAACGGTCTGCAAATGCTGAGGAACAGAAACAACAAGCTTTGAGAATTCGTCTCGTCTGATCGGAGGGGAAACGAGGTATATTTTGTTCTTGTGTCCGAGTCATCTGCAAACAATTGTACGACGCGTAAGAGCCTCATGCACTAGGAAAACATTTGCCTCTTCTCCACACCGTCGGCCCTCTTGCATCTTGCACCTCTCGTCTCAGTGCGTCTCCTCCTATCGAGCTGGTTTGCTTCTGCTCAGCTTAAGGTCAGTGCATGCAGAGCTACTGTAGGCTACCTGATAATATGAAAATCTGAATAAACAATGCCGGCACATAGATATTTCAACGTTTCCCAACGCAAGTAGATGGAAGAATGGATAGTACCGTACTTATTAATATGCTTTTCTTCGACGAATCATAGGTATGAAAGTGTAGGACAACAGGCTGGTGCAAACAAACATCGGCAGCGAAGCGGGGGGAAACAAACTGTTTTTAGGATATGCCTAGTAAAATAGTTGGTAGGTGTCGCCTGTCTTGGCGAAGTCCCTGCGTGCAAAAAACATTGTGCATCACCTTCGTTCTGGACGGCTATTGCTTTGTTCTGTGAGCGGTGTTGAGTTATTGGTCCTGTAAGTCCACGCCGAGATGATACCCCCTGCGCTCGAGCGATAGCACCTGTATCTATACAGCAGGTAGATGTGTGCCTTCCCTTTCGGTTCACGTAAACTGCTGTAGACAGTAAGTTGTCTAGGAAATCAAAGCGGAAAGCCAAGGAGAGCTCATACAGCGCTGCTAGCTGCTCGCCGACAGTTGCGCAAGGTTGTGCGGAGTGCACCCTCGCATTGCCGTCGAAGAGAAGTACCATTACAATAGCAGTACGACAGCAGTGCATACATGTGATAGTTTTTTCAAGAAGGGATAGTAACATGTACACACGATGAACCCTAAAACGTTGCACCCTCTATGCCTTCACATCGTCTTTGGTTTTTGGTTACTACTAGTGTATATGTTCACCGTTAACGCTACTACAAACCTACTACAACTAACTACAAAGCGAGAGTAATATGTTGTAGGACTATATTCGTGGGGAGATAAATGAACCGGCCAGGATGATGTTGTTGTTGCTGTTGTTGTCGCATTAACTCATGTCCAACAATATTGAGTCTGTGATCACAAGACAGGCTAAAAAATCTGTCGCGGAGGACGAGATGTACCATATTGCTAGGCAGCATGGTATTTCACAAAACTAAAGCCAGTCATTCAGAACAGCACCGCATCCCGTGTTTTTGGTTACAAGCTACTTGAACTTGGTGTGGGGATATTTTTTCAGCACGCAGTACACCTGGAATAGTAATGTCTGGGCATGCCTCTCTGTTATGACCTTAGTTCAAAGACCTGGGCACGGCTACAGAGTGTTGAGTGTGTTTCGGATGTCGACATGTGGCAAAGGATCAAAATCCAAAACACATACAGCTCTCAAATATCCCCAGAGAAACTCACACAAAGTTTTGTTTTACGCATTGAAACGCCACAATCTAGGACGGTATGCGTAGGCAAAGCGTGCTACGCCTTGGTTTGATTTGCATAACTTGGTACCAGGTATCACAAAAACGTCGTACACACCGATACGATGGAAAATACCCTATAATCTTACGTGTAGTACTGCCAGATTGTTTGTTGTGTATGCGAAGGACAAGCAATGTTGTGTAGAACGAGTATTTTGTGGTCAAAAAGTAAGAATAGCTCGAAATTTCCGCCGAAAGAGACATCGAATAAGAGAAAGGGCTATGCACCTGTGTTACCCAGCTCATATTTTGTCGGTGGCTGCTTAGTGCAGCCTGCCCAGGAAGAAGTGCGTACTACGCTGTACCAGCAAGCACGCTTACGTGTGCATATTCCACAGCTAGTAGTTCATACATGCATCTGCCGGGTAATGACAATACCCAATGGCAGTCCTGCGTTTTCGTTTTCGACACTTCAACGTAGGTACGGTGACTACAGCATGATTTTGGTGGGAGACACGACCTGACCGCTGCTATCGGTGTATTTTTTGTTCGGTGGCGAATTAGTTGATACTGTCAACGCAAGCAAGTAGCCCTCTGTTTTCTTCCGCGACATAGCTGCTGGGCTCACGAGCAACACCGCTTTCCGCTGGCATTTACCCGCTGCCGCCGTGTGCATGTTCCAACCTGGCAGATACTACAAAGTAGACTGGAAATCGTGCTAAATTGTGCTCTTCGAAAGGGAAGGGTTAAAGGCGCCCAGACACTGCTACTACCGCTACCACTGTCACTACTGTCACGATGTTGAACGAGAGGCAAAAGAAGGTGAACAAATTGTATTGAGTGCGAGGGAGTGCACGTGAAGCTCCCGTGGGCGGCTGCTTGAACTGAAACATGTATGTAGTGGTATCGCATCGTGACCCTATGGGTTGGTTGGAAGTATTACGTACGGACGCATGGATCTGCGATTTCGTGCTGTTCCTTGCAGACAAAGATACCATCAATAGGAGACCGACCGGGTTAGGTACGGATCTTTGAACAACCACAGATTAAACCAGAGTCAGACTACGGCATTGCACGCGGTGTTGATATTGCCGTGTATTTGTGAGGGCCTAGAAACGTCTCGACCCATGTAAACCGATCGTCGGTCTCCTGTCCGCTGGGCTTGGAGAGGGTTGGCTTGCTGCCCAACTAACCCTAACCCTAACCCAAATCATTGGCACCCACGTTTTATCCCCAAACACGTGTTTTGTTGGCTGGTGCGATTATGCGCCATACCAGTGCTACAACGGTTTACACCGGAAACGTGTTGAGGTTTACTTCAATGACACTTGACCACTCGGTTCTGCCATCGCCCGACAATTGTGTTACTACACAATATGTAGTGACTTGGTGATTGACTACTTTGTTCTGGGCATACGATATCAAGCACGCCCACACCCAGCCGCCGAGGTTGGCGCCGTGGCTTTCGCCCTTGATAGCGAAAGGAGTTTGTACTGAAGGGTAACCGGGAAGGTGGACTACATAAGGGGGCTCTAGAACTCTGAAAATCAACCGTGTTGCGAGTGATGGCATAGCGAGTCAGATTTTTTGGCGATATCTGGGCTACTCCGTTAACCAGATGAACGTCCGACGCGTGGTGCGATAGAAAGGTGTAGCACATTTCCGCTGACATGTTTCCTGAATGACGTAGTTCCTTAACCCAAAATCGTCGGAACCCCAATCTCGTATGTTTGTAAGCTTGGTCCATGGGATTGTTCATCGGGATGCAATTTGAGTGTTGCCGAAGTAAGTCGTCGCGTGAGGTATGGAAGTCCTCAAATGCGGAACTTCAAGGAAGAAAGGGCGCATCTCTATCATATAGCATGCGTCTTGCACTTTTTTGAAGTTGCCCCTTTGCATGAAAGCTCCTGGCGATGGAGTACGTCTCCACAAGCAGATCATCAACGCGCCAATACGTAAACGTCTTCAAGTTAAAGGAACCCTTGTACGCCTAATCACGGCCTTCAGGTCAAATTCTCGCCAGAAGAAAAAGTACAAAAATGCCGGCGGACAAGATCGGCGGTCACAGCACACCCTTTTTGTGCTGGTACCTTACGTTCCCCCACCCCTTAGGTCCGCCCCTCGTACGGTGACTGAGGACGTGATCGACGAGGACCAGGAGCCCCGTCTGTCAGATATCGAGCATTATTGGGCCCAGCAGATAGTTACTCTCACCTCAAACACAAATCAGTTTGACCCTGTCATCCGTTCGGAAAGGAGTAAGCGCAAGATGCCCGACCATATCCGCTTATGTTTGCCTTGTAGGCGAAACGCCTAGTGTTTCCGAGCCCCCGCATGTGAGGAGCCCTGTCGTGTCCATCAGTTCAGAGCTAATTGCAGACAAGGTCTCTGACGACTAGAATCCTCGTCCGTCGCAGGATATTGCCCCCCCCCCCTCCTGCTTCCACCGCACGGTAGAGGCACGGCTCGATTCCGTAGATGATGTACCAACATAAACTCGACTGCTTCAACAAGCCGTTGTACGCTACTCTTCGTCACGTCCAGCCGAACGTGGTGGTGGACGTTGTGAACGAGGGCAGCAACCATGCAATAGGTCGAAATGATACCCCTTGTATACCCTACGCCCTCCCGTCCCATGCCCAATCACGTGTATGCATGCGCCCATCTAAAGCTCGTGCTTGACAAGGCCACCAAAGGCAGCAAAGTAACCATTTAAAGTTGTTGTCTTACACCCTTCCACCCCTATACATTTCTATCTCCAACGAGTGTATAAGACCCACCCTCCCCACGGTAGAAGGTGCGGCCGGTTGAGCTCGTAGAGTGAGCAACTACAAGTTTGTACGATACTTGTACGTACAAGTCAATTTCTTTCAAAACTGCGCATGGTAATGTGTTAGTCGGGGGGGCTGCGAGAACAAACGTTCTTCGGAGTCGTGTTTCGGATGCGGTATTGACCTCCTCATGTGAAACGCTCGGGGAAAGAGGGCACCACCGCTGCAGTTGCTTCACTGATGCATCCGTCAAACGGTGTTGGAGGACAACATCAACGGAGGCTATCGGTAGAATCCCTGCCAGTCAGATCATTTTCGACCCCAACTTACAGTGGCAATGCTGAACTTCGTGAGTGATGCCAACAACAAACCGCTGCGCATGCGCATGTACGTGTTTGCTACCCCACAAGTTGTCCCATACTACATCCCCACCAATTTGTCTCCGGAAAGGACAAACTGCTGTACTCCGAGAGTGTATAATCACTGTTTCCCCTTTAACCCTAATCCCCCCTACGTAAATGCTTTCACCCAAAGGTGCTGGTGCAACGTCTCATCGAGGATAGCAACCCTGTTTAGTTGGCCCCTTAGGTCCCTTCACTTCCACCCGCACCACGGTCCAATGGTGCTGGTGGAACAAATTCAACGCCACTAGCAACTTTACCTGCGATAGATCATTGCTTTCTGTTTCATGATCGAAAGATATTAAGCCAGCTCTATTGCCGATATTTCACGATTCAACCTTTGTTGCCGGGTGGTATCGGCACAACGCGCATGGTCTAGCGCATGTTTCCTGGTTTGTGATCTGTACCGTAAATATCGTGCACAACCTCTCATAATGGCAGGCGGGGGAACTCTGTCAAACATTAATGTACTGTGTCCCTCCACCCCAATCCTCGCCACGATAACGCTTGCGAAGGTGTTGGTGAAAAAGGTGAACAAGGATTTGGACTTTCCGTTGGTCCACGAGTGGAGGGAGGAGCGCTTCATCGACAAACTAATCGACAGAGTCGAACCGAACGTCGAGCCGGCCCTTCACGCGATCCTTCCGGCTGTCTACGTGGCATGCATGAAGCTAGCTCTAGACGAGACAGTTTCTATCAAGGAAAGGAAGGACCAAATCTCCGACATGATGCGCAACGAGATCTCCGATCCGCTCACGAAGGAGCTCAACAAACGCATCGACATGCACCACATTCCCGAGAACACTGAGGGTGTGATCTTCAAGGTGATTTCCGACACATTCATCAGCACGTTCGTAGAGTGGACGATCGGAGGGGTCACCCAAAAGCTCGCTTGAAGCACATGCCGGAGTCCACCGCCTCGGGCCGCAACGTCTACATGACTGTTGCTACACCAAGTGCTCGCGCGCTATATAGATGATCGCCAACGAAATAGCGCGGCTACGTTCGTTTTCAAGTGCATGTGGGAAAACGTGTTCTGTTTCGAATGCGTGTGAAGCCACGATCATTTTCACATGGGTGCGAAAAACATGGTGGTGAAATACGCGCCGGCTTTATCTACAGGAAGTGGCGTTCACTCCCAGCTCACGCGAAAATGGGTCGTTACATCTGTTTTGGAATGTGTGCGAACACATGCTGGCGACATACACGCCGGGTTTGCTGTAGGAAGTTGGCATGCTTCTGATTTCGTGCTGCCAATGGCTTATGTCCGTGACACTTCAGGGACACATATTTTTGTATTGTTTCCTTAGCACACCACCGAGCAAAAAGCGCCTATGAGATAGGGGGCGAAGAAGGTTGGGGGGGGAGGGGATGGGGTATACTCATGTTATGCATGGCCGTAGTCGTATGGAGGTGTTCTACGAAAGAGATATCATCTCTGTGAAAAAACACTTTCTAAGCCACCACGGCGTCCGTACCGGGGTCCAGTAGAAGCACGTACGTACAGTAGGGAAATCGGTTTTTAAGTATGTGAGTTCCCGATGAATTTGGCACTATACCTTGCGGGAGGACATAGGAACGTCAGAAAATTGAGGGTGAACCTCTGCCGTAAAATGTCTCTGTGACCATAAACCCTCGCATACCTAAAACGTCGGAACGGAGCAGTTCGGGTTTTGTCGACCAAGCAGACATTGCTTGCATCGAGTGCGATGTGCCGTGGGACACCTGGTGAGTCACATGAAAGGTGCTACTCTGAACCGCATATGAGACAGGTCTTCTGGGTGGAGCGTAAGGCCTGCGGTTGGATTTTGTCAAGGACATTTTACTATTAGGTTGCCTTGAATAAAAAAATGACGTGTGGGGGTATCTGAGCGCGCGTCTTGAGTCGACGACGACGCGTTCCAAATGACTGCTTAACGGCTCCACTTGTCTCGAAATGCAGTTTGTGTTTCCGTATCGAACATTACGGTTGTTGCTGTGTGCTGGATTCATTGTCAATATATATGGTTTGAACATACGCCTTCGCAGCAATGATTGTACGCCGTGAACAAAATCAACTCCCGTTGCTCGGAGCTACTGGAGCCTTTCATGGAAGGTCATTTGAAATGCAGTTTGTATATCGAACATATCTTTACGAGATAAATGGAGCTACCGCATTTCTTTTCCGGGTGCGAGCTACTTTTACACAGCTCGTCTGAATGTGTCTACACAGCTATGTGTCTAGCTATGAGAGCTGCAGTGAGTCAGCTCATGTGGCTCGTACAGCTCATCAATTGACGGCGGGTCAGACCTGCAGTAGCTCTTTCGAGGATAAACTCAACAACAAACATAAGATCGACGGCACATGAACAAGCGCATGCTTTGCCAGGTGTAAGATACAGAGATATGAGTACATCGCCTTCCTACACATGTTTTGCCTGTTTGGGTATGAGCTATGGGAAATAGGAGCTAGCTCGTATCCTGTACGATGCGTGAGCCATTCACCGTGTTGCAATGCAATCCACCTTAACGCTTCCCGTGCTACGTGCAGTGATCGAGGGCGCAACCCTCCTCAATACGGGTGCAACCCGACAAGCGGTGGGGGTTAGATGAGGCGTTATACGATAGAGATACCACATTAGGGGGAAAACTGTCTGAGCGCCCACGGCATCCTTACCGGGCCCCTCATGTTTCGGACCTCGACAAACCCTGGCCGCCTAAAAGTATCTAACTTGTGCTACTCAGCGTTGGACATGATGCGTACGTGCACGTACGAGATGCATACAACATTAGTCGAATTAATATGTTTCTCCGGTTAAATTCAACATTATACCTTGCAGGGACATGGGAGCCTCAGAAAAAAAAAGAATGAGCCTCCGTCATAAAACGCCTCAGATATATACACACACCAATCACCGAGCTAGCAGTCGGCGCTTACTGATAGTTTAATGGCTGCGGTGTGCTTGGTGCATGCTACCACAGGAAGTCACCTTTTTAGGGATTTTGCGGGAACCCGCTGAAGGGGGTCTATACCCTGCCCCAAACCAACTTCACCACTGCCGTGGCCTGGCTGAAGTACGTAGAAAAATAGTGCAACAGGTAAAACCCAAAAACAGCGTGTGAAGCTGGGGGTACGCCCCCTAACTGTAGCCTCTCGCGCAGGCTACAAACATGTTTGCAACCAGTTTTAAGCCTAGTATACTAGACTGCATTTGTAGGTCAATGAACGTACACGTATTGTCGACGCCCCCTCGGTCAGTTCTCCCTTGAGGTACATCATACCCACCCCACTACTACTATGGGGGGCCATAGTAAATAGGACCAAGTATTGTTAGTAAACATAGTTGAATATATAGGTTATAACGTGTACCGTAGGTCCTATTTACTATCGCGGCCTTGGGTGCGGTAACGGAACGTAGAAGGGGGAAACAGGAGAACATCTGCTGAAGATGTTCTACAGCAGTATTACGGGGGACCATAGTAAATAGGACTAAATAATGTTAGTAAAAATACGTAAATACATAGGCTTTTGTGTCTACCTTAGGTCCGATTTACTATGGTCCTCCGCAATAGTAGTGGTGGCACCTGCTACGAGAAGCTCTGTTGGACGCATGTCAGGTTGTAGATTATACGTCTTCAACTAATGAATGCGGAACCAGGAAACACACAACGACATTGAGCACATGTACAAAGGGTGCGAGGGTTGAACCGACTCAAGCCGAACGGACATCAACGCTCACCCTGGGCTCGTGTGTCCTACTGCTACATTGCTGCTGCTGCTGCTGGGGAAGCTCTGCTGTTGTACATGTCGTATATCATTAGTAGTGGTGGCACCTGCTGTTACCAGAAGCTCTTTCTGTTGGACTAAACATGTCAGGTGCAGATTCTTCGTCTTCAAACGAACTTCCAACCACGTTCTGGAGAGCATAATCTTTGGAATTTATCTCAAACAAAATCCGCTTTGGCTCGAACGCCGGGAACCAAAGGCCCGAGAGTTTCGGGCAGTAACATAATCACTAGTTGATACTCGTACCAGAACTACAAAGGTTATTATACTGGCGACTGAAGCTTCAGCGGTTATTCCGCATCGAACAAACCTAACTACTGGTGCCTGTACTCAGCAACTACTACCCCCGCCGGGCATAGTTGCACGCAAACCAAGCATCTCTCCGCATCTGCCTATGCGCTCGTCCCGGTCCTGCTCTTGCTGTACAGTCGTGCTCCTACCATTCTCCCTCGCCTTCAGGCTGGCTGACGTCTACTGATCTAAGGTTGGTACATGGAGGGCTACGCATTCGCAATGAGCATCAATCTGTATCTAATCTATCTGCTGGCACTTTCCGATACGGCAGGGTGTCGCAGAGTAAGGGAGAGGACTTGACCGTAGAACAACGACAGCAGCAGAGGTAGACCGCGAGACGAGTGCGTGTCTCTGTTGTCTTGCATGCCGCCAGCAGTGTCAGCCTGGTGCTATGTACGGTACTGCTGTCGGTCCGGCTGGTGATTGGTGCCAGATATCAGGGGTTTTGACGACGAGCAGCAGGGTCGTGCTCGGCTCGGCATGCACTCATCTGGTCTGCGCTGAACGAAGAGGTGCCTCTCGACGACAGGAAGGACCCGATCTCCGACTTGCTGCACCCCGAGCTCTCTGACCCGCCCGCAAGTGAGCTCAACAAGCGCATCGACATGATCCTCACTCCCGAGAACCTGGAAGGAGGGGTGGTTTTCAAGGTGGTTTCCAACAAAGTCATCAGCGCGTTCGTGGATTGGACTGTCGGAGAGGTTACCGAGCAGCTCGCGTGAAATGTCTCTAGTTCGACTGGGTGGGACAGGAGATTTAGGTCCGACCTGAGCTTCAAGGGTGCTGAGTTTCTCACGCCGCTCATGAGACCTAGCGAACTGTACGTACATATACATATATATATATATATCCGCGTGTTTTTGGAACAATCTCAACTAGAAAGTATTGAACGTTAGTTCCTACTGATGAGTCTTGACACCTGGGATTGTCGTTCCGGTGGAACGATGGTTGAGGTATTTGTGCGCGAACGATGGCGTTGATCAGCATCATTGTGTAATCGTGGTGCTCAAAGGGATTGGCATCGAAGTCATCTGCGCATTTATCTGTGCGATGGACTCTTGACAGGTCACCGAGTCGCCACGCAGTTCAGATTCCATCGCCCCGGCCCGCAAGGGCCTGATGTACCCCAGTGTCCAGACATAAAGGCGACTTAGATGGCTACGGTTGGTATCCCGACTGCTATTGCGCGGGTTTTGTTTGCTTCGGAAGGTGTGCTCCAAACACATTTCATTTTGCATGGGTGCGGAACAAGTCGGGTTTGGAATGCGTGTCAAAACTCGTCGCCAGTATGCTACGTGTTAAATTTTCACAGGAAGAGTGATGCACTCTGTGATTATATTGAAAAAATACATACGATTGGATTTACTGTACATCGGTACCGGTGCGAAATCACGCCAAGGAATTCCGCGCCAGGTTGATTACTGTGTAGGAGATGGGATTCACAGTGAGCTTCATCGGATTGATCCATGGACGCCCAAGGGTTGTCCAACTAAGAACGTAGATCGTTGGGGCGTCTGACCTGCGTTTATGTCCATCTTGGCGATGGAATGCTTGGAATCGACAAGGCCGTGTGGGGGTATCTCTGTACACGAGACTACGTTGAATGTAATCACGACGGACCCAGAGCTTGTGTTGCCGCAACGTACGCTGGATACGAAATGTCTATCGTTTTAAACATCGAACGGATCACCTTTCACCACTTCGTGCTCTGGATACTTTGGGGAAGATATATGCTCCTGAATTGTTGCTGAGTGGGTGAAGTAGAAGCTACCTTATGTAGACTACGCTTGTTCCAATGGTCGGCGAAAATAACCCGTATTGTTGTCGATATTTTGCCCCGACACAAATGCATCACGATCCAACTCCTCAGCTTCAACATCGAATATGGGGGGAGGGCCGTGCTACGATCGAGTATTGTTGTCGACATTTTGCCCCGACACAAATGCATCACGATCGAACTCCCCAGCTTCAACATCGAATATGGGGGGGGGGGGGGGGGGGGGGGGCGTGCTACGATAGGGGTAGCACCTACTTTTGCCTTATGAGGAAGGATGTTCACATGAGAGGCGCTATACCTCAACCAACACGATTTTTTATTTAGATACAGGCGGAAAGTGCAACCCGGCGAACTATCTCAAAGCCTATCAATAGTAGCTATATCACGGATGATGTCGCGAAACACTAATGTATTCCAACGATAGTAGACTATAGATCCCGGCCGGTCAGAAATATTTTGACAAAAAATAGGTACGGTACACCAACCGTAGCACGCGTCTTCAAGGACTACTCTACGCCCCCCTCCCCCCCCCCCCCCTCAATCAATGCCTTCTAACGTGGTATACACCAAAAATGTAGAATACGTTTCTTAGGTTGGGTGTGTACTAAAGTAGACATAGCTATCCTTCAAAACAAATCGTAACGGCGGGTTAGGGCCTACACAGTAGACTGTCCACATCGCGGTCTGTGCGGTGAGGTGCAATATTTTCGCGAGTCTTCGGCCGTCATATTTCCTGGTGTATTTAGGTTTCCTTCTCAGTAAAATATCTTCAGCGCTGCAATCTGCTGTAGTCTATCCTCCACTGGTGTACGTGGTGCCGGGATCCGTGAGCACACGATCGGTCGTATTTCACACGTACGCGTAAACCTGCTGACATGTGGACCTACGAAACCCACTACTAACAGAGTTATTGTGAAGGTTTACTTAGGACAGTTTTCCCCGACGCATACACCTCACGATCGAATTCCTGAACTTGGACGTCGGACAGAGGGGACGGGGGGGGTGGGGGGTACTTAACGCCCCCCCTGGCTCCCCTGAATGCCTTCTAAAGTGGTGTACACAATGGCCTCAAGAGGGTTCTTACTCTGCAATGAAGCAGGAAGAGTGTGGGAAGAACGTACGCTACCTGAAAAAGATGTACTGCCTGAAGGGTTTGAACTGCGCGAGCGGTGAACAATATCACACACGAGAGCCTGAAGCTAATACGTTAAGAGTCCTCATCATTTTGTTCCGAGACTTCGCGACCGAGGAGCTAACAATACACTATGGGTAGGTCCCACAAAACCTGACGGCGACCAAAGGCCAAAACGGCACCAAGCGGACAACCCCACGATATAGACGCATACTAAAACGCAAATGATTGATGGAAATCAACCGATGAATAACTCCGCATTCACCCGTCGTCACCTCTGCGATACCGCCGACACTAACACGAACACTAAAACTGGTATTATTAAAAATCATCTAGATTGTGGTCATCAGCTGCTCGGAGCGCACAGGTCCTGCTACACCACTTGGTGAACAACATCTATCGAGCGCTGAGACCTTACCGCATGCAACGATAACCGCTATCACTAGTATTCGTCTTGATATATCATGCCAGAGAAATACTAACAAATGTGCCAGGAACCGTAAGTCTAATAACACTGGTACTTAGATATATATGGTGTACAGAAGAAACCCTATATAAACGTACTTATTTTTTTTTTTACAAAATTATCGGGGGAAACTGTTGCAGCTATTACGGAGGACCGTAGCAAGCAGGCCCTACGGTACACACAAAAACCCGTATGTTTCCCCCCTACTTAAAAGCAATATTTGGTCCTATTTAATATATGGTCCCCCGTAATAGAAGTGAAATATAAAGGTATTTTCCACTGCGCACACATGCTGGGAGCAAAACGGTTGGAATTACGGGTTTTAGTACTGCAGTCCCGATTTGGGGACTAACCATTCTAACTCCAAGAGAGTATTCCCCAAAACAGGACTGAGGTTCTAAAAGGGTTAAGCAAAGTTGGGTAAGTTTTCTCACCTCTTCAGTATGATCTACAGTGGATATTCCAAGGCAGATAGATATATTATGTTCCGGATCTGCATTATCTACAGTTGCTCATGGTGCCCGCCGGGAGCCGCATAAAACCTGCATGATCTACTGCTGCACTGCTATCAGAGAAATTGTTCCATGGGTTAGATTTGCACTACGACACAGATTCTGCAAAATGTCCTATATAACCGCAGATCAGGATCTGGGACATCTACAATATTTACGGGGGGACCATATAGTGAATAGAACCTGTGGTACACGCAAAAACCTATATATTTCCCGACTTTTACTGAAAACATTTGGTCCTATTTAATATGATCCCCTGTAATATTGACGGCTGATATGTTTTGCAGTGACGAGTGGTGCAGCCTGTATAGTTTCCAGAAGACCAAAAATCAAACAAGAAGTGTTCGGAGCAGCATTGCATCACCAATGACGGTGAGGAAATATTAACACTCGAACAACCTCCGCGGGTCGCTCGTGCCCATGTGTCTTTTATTTCTGGCAATAAGATCACCAAGGACAGTGACGGGTGTATACAGGTGTTACAACTCGAACAACCTCCCCGGGTCGCTCCCGCCGATGTGTCTTTTATTTCTGGCAATAAAACCACCAAGGACGGTGATGGGTATATACAGGTGTCACAACTCGAATAACCTCCGGCGGTCGCTCCTGCCCATGTGCTTTTTTATTTCTGGCAATTAAATCACCAAGGACGATGGTAGGTATATACAGGTGCTAAAACTCGAATAACCTCCACGAGTCGCTCCTGCCCATGTTCTTTTTTCCTTTCTGGCAATATATTTAGGAAAAATGGCATACCTAGATTCTCGTATGTACACGCTGCTACAATACGAACGATATCCGGAGTACAAGTCGGACGCGCGGCTGCACCAGGTTGCTTAATACGCCGTGCAGTGAAGGCATACTGCTGCACCGAGGCAACTGGCATTCTCAGTCCTACACGAATTAAAAACACGAACGAAGTATATACTGAACGATCAGCAAATGCTGAGGAACAGAAACAACAAGTTTGGAGAATTCGTTCTCGTCTGATCGGAGGGGAAACGAGGTATATTTTGTTCTTGTGTCCGAGTCATCTGCAAACAATTGTACGACGTGTAAGAGCCTCATGCACTAGGAAAACCTTTGTCCCTTCTCCACACGTTCGGCCCTCTTGCATCTTGCACCTCTTGCCTCAGTCCGTCTCCTCCTGTCGAGCTGGTTTGCTTTTGCTCAGCTGAAGGTCAGTGCATGCAGAGCTACTGTAGGCTAGCTGTTCATACGAAATCTGATTAACAATGCCGGCAATAGCTCTTTCAACGTTTCCCACCGCAAGCGGATGGAAGGATGGATAGTACCGTACTTACAAATATGATCTTCCTAGACGAATCATAGGTATGGAGGTGTAGCACAACGGGCTGATGCAAATTAACATCGGCAGCGAAGCGGCGGAAACTAACTGTTCTTAGGGCATGCCTAGCATAATAGTGGATAGGTGTCGCCTGTCTTGGCGAAGTGCTTGCGTGCAACAAACGTAGTACGCCACCTTCGTATTGGACGGGTATTGTTTTGTTCTGTGAGTGCTGTTGTGTTATTGGTTCTGTAAGTCCACGCCGTGATGATACCCCCTGCGCTCGAGCGATAGCACCTGTATCCATACAGCGGGTAGATGTGTGCCTTCACTTTCGTTTCACGTAAACTGCTGTAAACAGCAAGTTGGCTAGGAATTCAAAGCGGAAAGTCAAGGAGAGCTCATACAGCGCTGCTAACTGCTCGCAGACAGTTGCGCAAGGTTGTGCGGAGTGCACCCTCAAACTACCATCGAAGAGAAGTACAATAGCAGTACAGCAGTACAGCAGTACAGCAGCAGTGCATAAATGTGTCATTATTAGAGGAAGCGATAGTAACATGTACACACGATGAACCCTAAAACGTCGCATCCTCTATGCCTTCACATCGTCTTTGGTGTTTGATTAGTACTAGTGTATATGCTCACCGTGAACACTACTACAAACCTACTACAAATACTTACAAAGCGAGAGTAATACGTTGTAGGATTATATTCGTGAGGAAATAATAAGAGCCGGCCAGGATGTTGATGTCGTTGTTGCTGTTGTTCTCAGTTTAACTCATGTCCAACAATGTTGAGTCTGTGAGCACAGGACAGGCTCTAAACATCTGTCGCGGATGACGCGATGTACCATATAGGTAGGCAGCATGATATTTCACAGAACTAAAGCCAGTCAATCAAACCAGCACCTTTTTGGCTACTAGCTACTTGAACTTGGTGTGTGGATATTCTTGCAGCACGCAGTACACCTGGAATTGTAATGCCTGGGCATGCCTCTCTGTTACGACCTGAATTCAAAGACCTGGGCACTGCTACAGAGTGTTGAGTGTGCCTTCGGATGTCGACATTGGCAAAGGATTAAAATCAAAAATAGGCACAGCTCTCAAATATCCCCTGAGAAACACACACAAAGTTTCGTTTCGCGTATTGAAACGCCACGCAGAGTTACGTTTTACACGATGCAAAAAACGAGCAGATATCCTGCATAGTGGTAAATTACAATAAAATCAATAATGATGTATCGTTGTATCTAATTACTCAAGTCCAAAATGTAGGAGGCTATGCGTAGGCAAACCGCTGCTACGCCTTGGTTCGGTTTGCATAACTTGGTACCAGGTACCACAAAAACGTCGAGTACACACCGTTACGATGGAAAATACTCTATAATCTTACGTGTGGTACTGTCAGATTGCTTCTTGCTTCTTGTGTATGCGAAATGAAATTAAGGGTAAGTAATGTTGTGGTACGAGTATTTTGTGGTCAAAAAGTAAGAATAGCTCGAATTTCCGCCCGGGAATATCGGAAAGAGACATCGAATAACAGGAAGGGCTATACACCTGTGTTGCCCAGCTCATATTTTGTCGGTGGCTACATAGTGCAGCCTGCCCAGGAAGAAGTGCGTACTACGCTGTACCAGCAAGCACGCTTACGTGTGCATTCCACAGCTAGTAGTTCATGCATGCATCTGCCGGGTAAATTGACAGTACCCAATGGCAGTCCTGCGTTTTCGATACACTTCAAGGTAGGTACGGTAACTACAGTATGATTTTGGTTGGAGACACGACCTGACCGCTGCTCTCGGTGTATTTTATTGTCAAGTGGCGAATGAGTTGATACTGTCAACGCAAGCAAGTAGCCCTCTTTTTCTTCCGCGACATAACTGCTGTGCTCATGAACAACACCGCTTTCCGCTGGCCTTCACCCGCCGCCGCCGTGTGCATGTTCCAACCTGGCAGATACTACAAAGTAGACTGGAAATCGTGTTAAATTGTGCTCTTCGAAAGGGAAGGGTTAAGGCGCCCAGACACTGCTACTACCGCTACCACTGCCACTACTGCCACGATGTTGAACGAGAGGCAAAAGAAGGTGAACAAATTGTATTGACTGGGTGGGGAGTGCGCATAAAGCGTCCGTGGGCGGCAGCTCGAACTGAAACGTTTATGTAGCGGTATGGCATCGTGACCCTATGGGTTGGTTGGAAGTATTACGTACGGACGCATGGATCAGCGATTTCGTGTTGTTCCTTGCAGACAAAGAGACTATCAATAGGAGACCAACCGGGTTAGGTGTGGATCCTTGACCAACCACAGATCAAACAAGAGTCAGACTACGGCATTGAACGGCAGTATTGATATTAACGTGCATTTGTGAGGGCCTACCGTAGAAACGTATTGACCCCATGTAAACCGATCGTCGGTCTCCCATCCTCTGGGCTTAAAGAGGGTTGGTATGCTGCCCAACCGACCAAATCATTGGCACCCACGTTTATACCCAAACGCGTGTTTTGTCGGCTGGTGCGATTCTGCGCCATACCTGTGCCACAACAGTTTACACCGGAAACATGTTGAGTTTTACTTCAATGACACGTCACCACTCCGTTCTGACATCGCCCGACATGTGTTACTATATAGTATATTTAGGGACGTTGTGGTTGATTGCTTTTTCTGAGCATACGCCACCAAGAACGCCCACACCCACCCGCCGGGGTTGGCGTGTTGGCTTTCTCCCTATTACGGGGGGTACATAGTTAATAGGACCTATGGTATACACAAAAACCCTAGATAGACAGAAATTTGGTCCCGAGTTCGTAGTGAAAATAACCCGGGAAGGGGGAATCCACAAGGGGGGTCTAGAAATCCGAAAATCAACCGTGTTGCGAGTGGTGGGATTGAAAGTCAGATTATTGGCGATATCCGGGCTACTCCGTTAACCAGATGAGCTTCCGACGCGTTGTGCGATAGAAAGGTGTAGTACACATTTCCGCTGAAATGTTCTCTGAACGACGAGGTTCCTCAACTCAAAATCGTCGGAATCCCAATCTCGTTTCGAAAAATGACATGTTTGTATACTTGGTCCATGGGATTGTTCATCGGGATGCAATTTGAGGTTTTGCTGAAGTAAGTGAGGTATGGAACTCCTCAAGTAAGGAGCTTCAAGGAAATATGGGCGCATCTCTACCGTGTAGCATGCGTCTTGCACGTTTTTGTAGTTAAGGCTCACCCCCTCCCCTTTCATGTAAGCTCCTGGCCATGGAACACGTCTCCACAAGCAGATCATCAACGCGCCAATACGTTCAGGTCTTCACGTTAAAGCAATCCTTGTACACACAATCGCGGCCTTCAGGCTAAATCCTCGCCAGAACTAAATACAAAGAAGCTGGCGGACAAGGTCGGCAGACGTAGCACACCCTTTTTGTGCGGATCTCTTACGCTCTCACACTCCGATCCCCACCCGTTTACGCTAGCCTTTCCAACGGTGACTGACGGCGTGATCAACGAAGAATAGGAGCACCGTCAGTCAGATATCGACCAATATTGGGCACAGAACTTGTGTTCTCTCACATCTAAACATAAATGGTTGGACGCTGTCATCCGTTCGGAAGAGAGTAAGCGCAAGATGCCCGACCCCGGCCGCTTATGTATTGTCTTGTAAGGCAAGCGCCTAATGTTTCCGAGCCGTCTCAATATAGGAGCCCTGTACGAATGGTAAGCCAAGAGTAAGCCATCCAAAAATGATGAAAAAAAAGGCACTAGTGCCACCCTATGAACTATCCCGAAAGCATACTAATAGTAGGCAAATCACGAACAAAAAAAAAGATAGAGCAAACACTGCTGCTGTACAGAAATAGTAAACGACAACCGGTCAAGGGGCCCCATCAGGCGCTGTCGTGTAGGGCCTCACGAGGGTTCTTGAGCAAGATATAGCTCACCCTTCGTGCGATTTGCCGAACCCCTCACGACGCCTCGCGCTTGATGCACGCAAGCCATGTGTGCCTGCTCAGTGAAAACCCCGACGTACTACGCGCCGGCATTGTAGGCATGCAGGGGTCTGCGAACGTACGCCCACAGCCATGCATGACAAAGTGAGTACCCCCCCCCCTGTCTCCCCCACCGCACAGCAGCGGCATGTCCTATCGCACAATAGAGGCATTATCGACGGCGCTGTAAGGGCATGATCTACTGCGCTCGTAAAATCATGACTCAACTCCGTCTGCGATAGCTACTTCAGCCTTCGGGCTAAAAAAACGCCCTTAAACGGCCATGCCCAACGCAGTCACCCAGAGATGCTGGTGGGAAATATAAGCGCGGACAGGAAACGTTTTTAGTACGTACCTTACAACCCTTCCATCGAAACCCCCACCAAATCCATCCGTCCAAAGGCGATGGTGGGCGAGGTCAAAGAGAACTCGGATCCCCGTCAGTCGGATAGTAGTTGGTCTACAAGCCCCCCGCTGCCGACCACATTGTAGAGGCATGCCTTACCGCACTACAGTCGTAGAGGCCAATATCCATTAATCAATGACGCCAACACCAACCCTTTTGCTTCAAGCCCCCGTCCACGCCATATCCCGTATATATGCATCAAACTGGAGGTGTTGGTGGACCATTTCAACGAGGACAGGAACCCATGTTTCGCGCTTTCACTCGCATTTCCACCGTGTCCATCAGTTCGAAGCTCTATACGGATAAGGTATACGACGACTAGGATACTCGTCCGTCGCAGGATGTTAGGTTCAACTGCACCGCCTCCTCTCATCGCTCCGTAGAGGCACGGCTCGATTCTGTAGATGGTGTACCAACATCAAATCGGCTGCTTCAATACGCCCTCGTACGCTATTCTTCGTCACGTCCAGAAAAAGCTGGAGGTGGGCATTGTGAACGAGGGCCGCAACCATGGAATAAGTCGAAATGATACACCTTGTATACCCTACGCCTTTCCGTCCCGTTCCCAACCACGTGTATGTATGCGCCCATCTAAAGGTCGTGCTTGACAAGGCTAATTAGTGCAGAAACGCAACCATCAGAGGTTGTTGTCTTACACCATTCCACCCCTATACATTCCTATCTCCAACACGTGAACAAGACCCACCCTTCCCACGGTAGAAGGTGCACGTTTCGGCTAACCCAAACCTGACCGGTTGAGCTCCGAGAGTGAGCAACTACAGATGGGTATAAAAATTGTACGTAGAAGCAACATTCTTTGAGGACTATGAATGGAAATGTGTTGGTCGGGGCTGCGAGAACGAACGTGCTCCAGAGTCGTGTTTCGGATGCGATATTGATCTCTTGATGTGAAAAGCTCGGGAAAGAGGGCACCACCCCTAAAGTGGAATCGCTGATGCATCCGTCCAAAGGTTCTGGTGGACAACATCAACGGAGACTATCGGTAAAATCCCTGCCAGTCTGGTTATTTTCGCCCCGAACTTACCGTGACAACGCTAAACTCCGTCTGTGATACCAACAACTAAACGCTGCTCATGTGCATGAACGTGTTTACCCCTGCAAAAATTATCCTATACTACATCCCCACCAATTTGTCTCCGGAAAGGACAAACCACTGTACTTCGAAAGCGGTTAACCAATGTTGCCCCTTCCACCCCAATCCCCCCTACATAAATGACTTCACCCAAAGGTGCTGATGCAACATCTCATCGAAGATAGCAACCCTGTTTAGTTGGCCCCTTAGGTCCTTTCAACTCGAGCCGCACCACGGTCCAATGGTGCTGGTTGAACTAATTCAACGCCGCTAGCAACTTTTTCTGGGATAGATCATCGACTTCTGTTTCATTATCTTAATAGTTCAAAGCAGATTTATTGTTGATATTTCATTATTCAACTCCTTATTGCCGGGTTGTACCGGCACAACGCGCATGGTTTAGCGCGTGTTTCCTGGGTTGTGATCTGTACCGCAAATACCGTGCACAACCTCTCCTAAAGGCAGGTGGGGAACTCTGTTAGATCGTGATGTACTGTGTCCCCCTCTACCCCAATCCCCGCCACAATAACGCTTGCGAAGGTGTTGGTGAAAAAGGTGAACGAAGATTTGGACTTTCCGTTGGTCAACGAGTGCAAGGAGGCGCGCTTCATCGACAAACTAATTGACAGAGTCGAACCGAAGTTCGAGCCGGCCCTTCACTCGATCCTTCCGGCCGTCTACGTGGCATGCATCAAGCTAGCTCTGGACGAGACAGTTCCTATCAAGCAAAGGAAGGACCAAATCTCCGACATGATGCGCGCCAAGCTCTCCGGCCCGCTCACGAAGGAGCTCAACAAGCGCATCGACATGCACCACATTCCGGAGAACTCGGAGGATGTGATCTTCAAGGTGGTTTCCAACACATTCATCAACGCGTTCGTAGAGTGGACGGTCGGAGGGGCCAGCCAGCATTGCGCATGAGGCTCATGGCGGAGTCTGCCGCCTCGGGCCGCAACGTCTGCATGACTGTTGCTACACCAAGTGCTCGCGCGATATATAGTTGGTCGCTAACAAAATAGCGCGGTTACGTTCGTTTCGGAGTGCATGTGCGAACACATGTTCTGCTTGGAATGCTTATGAAGCTAAGATCATTTTTACATGGGTGCAAAAACATGCCGGTGAAATACACACCGGCTTTATTTACAGGGAGTGGCGTTCACTCTGAGCTCACGCAAAAATGCGCCTTTACGTCTGTTTTGGAGTGTGTGCGAACACATGCTGACGAGATACACGCCGGGTTTGCTGTAGGAAGTTGGCAAGACTCTGATTTCGTGCTGCAAATGGTTGATGTCCGTGACATTTCACGGTCAGATATTTTGTATTCTTTATTGGCACACCACCGAGCAAAGAGCGCCCGTGAGATAGGGAGCGAAGGGGTTGGGGGAGGGGATGGAGTATACTCATGTTATGCATGGCCGTAGTCGTATGGAGGCGATCTACGAGAGAGATATCATATCTATGAAAAACCATTTTCTAAGCCACCAACGGCGTCTGTACCGGGTTCCAGTTAAAGGAGGTACGTGCAGTGCCACAATTCGTGGGGTTATCGGTATCTAAGTATCGAAGGTGCGCGCCCCACCCATCCCGTGTATGCATCGTACGTACTCATATGTCGGTCCCCGTTGAATTTTTCATTGTACCTTGCGGGGGGACATAGGAACGCCAGAAAATTGAAGGTGAACCTCTGCCCTAGAATGTGTCTGTCACCATAGACCCTCGCATACCTAAGACGTCGGAACGGAGCAGTTCGGGTTTTCACCGACCAAGCAGCCATTGCTTGCATCGAGTGCGATGTGCCGTGGGGCATTTGGTGAGTCGCATGAAGGGTGGGCTGCATCCTACTCTGAAGCGCATATGAGGCAGGTCTTCTGGAGGGGCGTAAGGCCTGCTGCCGGATTGTATCAGGACGTTTTCGATTGCGTTGAACCAACGATGACGTGTGGGGGAATCTGAGCGCGCGTCTCGAGTCGACCACGACACGTTACAAATGATAGCTTAACGTCTCCACTTGTCACGAAACACAGTTTGTGCTTCCGCATCGAACATAACGTTTTCTGATGTGTCCTGGACTCATTGTCAGTATACATGGTTTGAATAAACGCCTGCACAGCAATGATCGCACGCAATGAACTAAAAAACAACTCACCGCTGCTCGGAGCTACTGAAGCTTTTCATGGAAGGTCATCCAACATATATCGGTACGAGATACATAACCTACCGCATTATTTTCCGGGTGCGAGCTACTTTTACATAGCTCGTCTGCATGTGTCTGCAGGGCGACCTATGAGAGCTGCAGTAAGTCAGCTCATGTAGCTCGTACCGCTCATCAATTGACGGCGGGTCAGACCTGCAGTTACTCATTCGAGGGTAAACTCATCAATATATATATATAGGATTGACAACACATTAACAAGCGCATGCTTTGCCAGGTGTAAGCTACAGAGATATGAGTACATAGCGTTCCTACACATGTTTTGTTTGTTTGGGGGTGAGCTATGGGAAATAGGAGCTAGCTCGTAACCTGTACGATGCGTGAGCCATTCACCGTGTTCCAATGCAATCCACATTAACGCTTTCCGTGCTACGTACGGTGGTCGAGGGGCGCAACGCTCCTCAACACGGGTGCAACCCGAGAAGCGGTGGGGGTTAGATGAGGATTTCTACGATGGAGGTATCACTTTAGGGGGAAAATGTCTAGGCGACCAAGGCATCCTTGCCGGGCCCCTCATGTCTCCGACCTCGACAAATCCTGGCCGCCTAAAAGTATCTAACTTGTGCTACTCAGCGTTGGACATGATGCGTACGTGCACGTACGAGATGCATACAGCATCAGTCGTATCCACATGTTTGTCCCCGCTGAATTCAACAGTATACCTGGCAGGAACACAGGAACGTCAGGAAAATTAGCGTGACACTCTGTCTTATAACGCCTCAGATGTATGCACACAGCAATCACCGAGCTAGCAGTCAGCGATGATTTATAGGTCAATGGCTGCAATGTGCTTGATACATGCTACGACAGGAATCTACCATATTTTGCCTCTTGAGGGTCCTCCCTGAAGGGGGTCTACACCCCACCCTAAACCGACTTCACTAATGCGAACATTCAACCCGACGAGCAATGCCGTGGCCTAGCTGTAGTACATAGAAAAATAGTGTACCAGGTAAAACAAAAAAAACAACAAGATAAAATTCCAGCGCTACAATGGTCGGGTGATTAGTCGAGGAGTCCGGGTCTAGTCATACTCTAGTGGCCTATAAGCCGGCAAGGAGTGAAGCTGGGGGTACCTTCCCTTACCGTGGCCACTCAGGGAGGCTCCAAGCATGTTCACAATCTGTTCTCCATCGATATCGATGATGCCGATGCGTACTATACTAGAAACCATTTGGAGGTCGATGGACATTCACGTTTGGTCGACGACCCCTCGGTCAGTTCCCCCTTGACGCACATCGTACTCACCCCACAACTAAACGCTAACGCCCGACATGGGGGCTTTCTACCCCCCCTGCCCCTTAAGCACGTTAAGAGGTCGTATGCGCCCCCCTCTTGACGTCGTATGAGGTCCTATATGCACACATTCGAAGTGGGGAGAGTATAGCGTCAACTCCCTCCTGCTTCCCTCCCAACGCGCAGCACTGCCTGCCATGGTTCCACGGTTTGGTATGGCGCCTCGGGTGCGGTGACAGAGCATGCACTATGGCCTCGGTCCAGGGTAGTCACAAGAAGTATCCAAACACCCCGGAAACGCCGTGAATGGGACAGCTTTCGTGGCTGGGTGACCGATCATGCTGCTGAACAACGTAAAGAGTGAGGAAGAAATACCATGTCATCACATGGCGGGGAGGGGGCTGAAGCGTTTACGTCCCAATATGGTCTGACTGGCAGGGCGCCTATACTGAGAAGTTGTGATACCTATGATATTTTCAATCCCAGCTGTGTTGTATTAAATTGTGTGTTCGTATGTATTGTATTTTCTTAGGGTACTTGCCTGCAGTTTTTCTGATGACCGGGTCTAAGGACGAGCTGTGACGCGTTTTACAATAGAGTTTTCACATTTCCGAAAAAATGTTTTCTGAATGACGGGGTTCCTCAACTTAAAAATCGTCGGAATGCCAACCGTGTTTCGAAAAATGACATTTTTGCATACTTGGCGCAGAGGATTATTCCTCGGGATGCAATTTGAGTTTTGCATAAGTCAGCTCTCGGGTGAGGTATGGAGCTCATTTAGTGAGGAGCTTCAGACAACTTACGGTAAACATCGATCGTAGCGGGCCTCCTGTACAAAACTTCGCGTGTGAGGAAACTTGTGGAAAAAATAGGTCATCAGGACGAGGAGAAAAAATTCGCTTCATAACGGCTCGACTATTACGGGGGACCATAGTTAACAGGACCTACGGTACACACAAAAACCTATATATTTACCGATTTTTACTAACAATATTTGGCCCTGTTAGCTAGGGGACCCCAGTAATAGCAGAGTAGGGTGCCTCGTTTTGAGTGATTCAACATTTTGTTCGGCCATATTCGTCTATAGCGCGCAACGCACGCGGCACCAATTCCAGTCCCGGCGGGCTCTGTGCACGCATGCACACAAACAAAACCTTCTCGTGCTCGTGCGGTGATATGTTGTTCACAGCTCGTCGAGCTAGGTGCGGCAACGTGTGTAGGTAGACGTTTGGGCCATAGTTGAAAAAAACAGAACTAACTACCGTAAAATATCGTAAGTAAGTTAAAACAAATTTTAGTTCTACCTAACGAAACCCAGCTCTACGAGTACTCGCAGGCAGACTGTGCCTGTCTGTCCACAGCAACGTTCGGGCCATGTCCCCAAGACATGCTGGAGGTGGAATTGTCAGGCCCACCATACTACTTATGACGGGATGAAGAAACAGGAGAAAATCTGCTGAAGGTTTCTACAGCAGTGCAAGGTTCCCCTTCGAAGTGTACGTGGCAAGAAATCCCGGGGGAGTCGCTATTATAGTTGAAAAGGGAGACGCACGTAAAACCGTTGCCGTTTTGAATAAAAGTGATCTCGGAGTAAACTGAGTCATGGGCTGTTGATTTTTTGCTAAAAGCAAAGAGTAGTAGTCTAGTCTTCGATGCTCTCGCATGTCTTGGCGTATAGGAGGCATGCACTACTGTACTGCTCAAAGGGAAGCGTACCACTCAGAAAGAAACTGCAGCGGCTGCAGCAGTAGCTAACTACCATGATAGTGTGAAGCAGCAGCGTCATCAGCAGGAGCACCAAGATAAGCCATCGTGTGACACGGGCGAAAAAGCGCTAGGAGCAACTCTAGTAGTAGTAACCATGCCGTGATTGTGCGCTGCAGTGTGCAGCAGCAGCGGCAGCAGGAGCAGCAACAACGGGAGCAGCAAGATAAGTAACTTCGTGGCAAGGGCAAAAATAAAATAAAGGTAGCAGCAAGAAAGGCAACCTGTGCCACTAACAGCAGTAGCAGCTATACCGTGATTGTGTGTAGCAGTAGCGGCAGCAACAACAGGAGTAGCAGAAAAATAAGTAAACCTTGTGGCTCGGGCACATTGAACGAAGGGTAGTGAACACTCGGCTGTCACACACAACGCCATACGTGGTACAAATATCCGATAAATGATCAATCGCACCAAGATAGTGAAAAAACTTCTACCAGGCATGTACATGGTGACACAGCCTTTTTTCTCACGTCCTGTGGCCAAGCAGTCACAAGGACACGAGCACTGAGCAGCAGCAGCAGCAGCAGCAGCATTCAGCAACACCGGAACAATATTCGATTCGAGCAGGTTACGAACTCCTGTTGTTGGTCTTGTACTGCTGTGTACTGCTCGAGCAGCACACGAGCGCATGAGCATGATGAGTAGGTTTCCAAGTCTATTGCAACGCAAAAACAAACACACGGGACTACGCGATCACTCGATTGCTCAAGCGCAATGAGCACGAAATGAACACGAGCACGACGTGGCCAATCAGCCACGGGCACACGAGCACTCAGCAGCAGAGCAGCAGCAGAGCAGCAGCACCCAGCGACACGCGAGCAACACCCGACTCGAGTAGCACTCGTACGCCTGTTATTGCTGTTGTTTACTGCTGCAGCTTGAGCACAGGGTTCGAGCAGCACTGCTGTGTGTTGTTGTTTGTTGCAGTTGCAGCAAGAAACGAGGAGAACAAGATTTTTGCAGCTAAAAATATGATTCGGGTAGGTTTCCAGGCCCCTAGATGGCTTTTCGGAAGTGGGCCCCCGTTCCCTGAGTTACTTGCTGGGTCACGCGACTTTGACCACCTAGAGCATGTGCCACGAAGCCCGGCCGGAGCCAACGCTTGCACCGTACTGTCCACGCCGCCCCCGTGTGGGCTCCGCAGCAGGAAGCACGAGAAACGACCCGCGGCCAAACGAGGAAAGTGAACTTTTCCGGAAAAACGGCCATTTGGTACAAAGTAATACTACGGGGGACCTAGAATAGGACCAAATAAAGTTGGTAAAAAAATGTAAAAAAGAAGGTTTTGTGTCTACCTCAGGTCCGATTTACTATGGTCCTCTGTAATAGAAGTTGTGGCACCTGCTACGAGAAGCCCGGTTGGACGCATGTCAGGTTGTAGATTTTACGTCTTCAACTTATGAGTGCGGAACCAGGAAACACACAGCAACATCGAGCATGTGTACGAAGGGTTCATACAAGCCGAGCGGACAGCGACGCTGACCCTGGCCTCGTGTGTCCTACTGCTACTGCTGTTGCTGTTGCTGTTTCGCTGCTGGGGAAGCTCTGCTGTTGTAGATGTCGTACGTCATTAGCAGTGGTGGCACCTGCTGTTAAGAAAAGCTCTTTCTGTTGGACAAAACATGTCAGGTGCAGATTCTTCGTCTCCAAAAGAACTTCCAACAACGTTCTGGATAGCATAATCTTGAATTTTCCACAAACTATATCCGCTTTGGCTCGAACGCCGGGACGTAAAGGCCGCAGAATATGTGTAGAAATATATTGGCTACTGTAGTTGACACTCATACCAGAACTAGAATATTATATTGGTGGCTGAAGCTTCAGCCGTTATTCCGCATTGAACAACCCTAAACATTGCCGATTGTACTCAACGAGTAATACCCCCGCCGGGCGTAGTTGCACACAAACCAAGCATCTCTCCGAACCTGCCTCTGTGCTCCTCCCATTCCTGCTCCTGCCGTACAGTCGTACTCCTAACAATTTTCCTCCCCTTCAGGATGGCTGATTTCTACTGATCAAAAGTTGGTTCATGGATGGTTTCGCATTCGCAATGAGCTTTGATCTGTATCTATCTGCTGGCACTTCCCGATACGGCAGGGGGTCGCAAAGTAAGGAAGAGGACTTTCTGTAAAACAACGACAGCAGCAGAGGTAGACCGCGAGACGAGTGCGTGTCTCTGATGTCATGCATGCCGCCAGTAGTGCCAGCCTGGTGCTACGTACGGTACGGCTGTCGGTCCGGCTTTGTTCTTGGTGCCAGATGTCAGGGGTTTTGACGATGAACAGCAGGGTCAAGTTGGGCGCGGCAAGACTCTGTTGATACATGCATCCATTCTGCGCTGAGCGAAGAGGTGCCTCTCGACGACAGGAAGGACCAGATCTCCGACATGCTGCGCGCCGAGCTCTTTGACCCGCTCGCGAGGGAGCTCAACGAGGGCATCGACATGACCCTCATTCCCGAGAATCTGGAAGGGGTGGTTCTCGAGGTGGTTTCCCACAAAGTCATCAGCGCGTTCGTGGATTGGACTGTCGGAGAGGTTACCGAGCAGCTAGCGTGAATATATCCAGAGTTCGACTGGTAGGACAGGCGATTTAGGTACGACCAGAGCTTCGAGGGTGCTGAGCTTGTCACGCCGCTCATGAGTTTTCCAACCGCCTAGCGAAGTGCACGTACATCTATATTCGTTTTTATGGAACAATCAACTAGAAAGTATTGAACGTTAGTTCCTACTAATGAGCCTTGACACCTGGGATTGTCGTTCCGGTGGAACGATGGTTGAGGAATTTGTGCGAATGATGGCGTTGATCAGCATCATTTTTTAAGCCTGGTGCTCAAGGGGATTTGGCACAAAGTCATCAGCGCACTATATTTGTGCGATGGACTATCGACAGGTTTGCGAGTCGCCATAGCGTCAGACGCAGTCCACCTCCATCGCCCCGGGCCGCGAGGGCCCCATTGGTTGCTGATGTACCATAATGCCAGACATAAACGGCGACTTAGATGGCTACGGTTGGTATCGCGACTGCTGTTGCGCGGGTTTTGTTCACTTCGGAATGTCCGCTCCAAACACATTTCATTTTGCTTGAGTGCGGAACAACTCGGGTTTGGAATGTGTGTCAAAACACGTCACCAGTATGCTACGTACTGTTTATTTTCATAGGAAGAGGGATGCACTCTCTGAGTATATTGAAAAAACATGCGATGGGATTTACTGTACTTCGGCACGGGTGCGAAACCACGCTAAGGAATTCCGCGCCGGGTTGATTGCTGTGTAGGGCGTGGGAGTCGCAGTGAGCTTCATAGTCCAACGTAAATATCCGTGGTATTGGCAGACACGTGCGGGCTCGTTTGTTGGCACATCACGCAAAGCGAAAATCCGTATATATGTAAGGCAAATAAGAAGGCTGAAGACGATGCCCTCAGCCGTAAAGTGGCGGGTCGCTGTGATTTGATCCATGGCCGATCATCGGGTTGACCCATGGACGCTCAAGGGCTGTCCGACTAAGAATGTAGATCGTTGGGGGGTCTGTCCTGCGTTTACGTCTATCTAGGCGATGGAATGCTTACAATGATTTAGGCCGTGTGGGGGCATCTCCGTTGAATCAAATCACGACGTGCCCAGGGCTTGTGTTGCCGCAACATACGCTGGATACAAAAAGTCCAACGTTTCACACATCGAACGGATTACCCTTCACAACTTCGTGCTCTGGATACTTTGGGGAAGATATATGCTCCTGATGTGTGCCAGCACGATCTCTAGTAATCGGTCATGTTTCTGAGTGGGTGAAGTATAAGATACGTGATGTAGACTACATTTTTCAAATGTCGGCGAAAACAAACTCGTGTTGTTGTCGACATTTCCCCCGACACATAGCTGAGTGGGTGAAGTATAAGCTACGTGATGTAAGCTACATTTTTTCAATTGTCGGCGGAAATAACCCGTATTGTTGTCGATACCTTCCCTTGACACACATACATCACGATCGAACTCCTCAGCTTGAACATCGGATATGGGGGGAGGGGGTGCTACGATAGAGGAAGCACCTACTTGTGCCTTCTGAGGCAGGTTGTTTACCTGAGAAGCGCTATACCTCAACCAACATGACTTATTTAGATAAAGACTGAAAGCGAAACCCGGCGAAGTATCTCAACGCCTATCAATAGTAGCTAAAGCACGGATGATGCCGTGAAACGCTACTGGTATTCATGTTAAAATACGCCCCCCCTCCCGCCCCCCTCACTGCGTTCTAAAGTGGTGTACACAATCCGCCTCAAGAGGGTACTTACTCTGCATGAAACAGGAAAGAGTGTGGAAAGAACGTACGCTACCTGAAATAGGTGTACTGCCTGAAGGGGCGAGAACTACGCGGACAGTGAACGGTATCACACACGAGATGCCTGACGCTAATACGATTAGACTCCTCATCATTTTTTCTCCGAGGCTTCGCGATCGAGGAGCTAATAATACACTATTGGTACGCCACTTGAACCCTGGCGGCGATCAAGAGCGAGAACGGCACCAAACAAATGGACAACCCCATGATATAGATGCATAATAAAACACAAATGGTTGATGGAAAGCAATCGATAAACATCTCCACAGTCACCCGTCGTCACGTCTGCGATACCGCCGAAAACCAACACGACGACTATAAGGGGTATAACACCATCATCTTGTGGCCATCAGTTCTTCGGAGCTCACAGGTCATGCTACACCACTTGGTGAACAACATCGATCGAGGGCTGAGACCCTACCGCATGCAACGATAATCGCCAAAACTAATATTCGTCTTGATATATCCTCCCAGAGAAATGCTAACTAATGTGCCAGGAACCGTAAGTCTAGTATTACTCGTACTGGGATATAATATATATATGGTGTACAGAAAGAAACCGCTATATAAACGTACTCTTTTTTTTTTAACAAAATTATCCGCGAACACCCATACATTTCCCAGTATTTACAACACTATTTATCCCTATGGAATATGGTCCCCCGTAAAAGAAGTGAAATATATGGCCTTTTCAACTGCGCACACATTCTGGCAACGAAACTGTTCGAATTATGGCCCATTCGGGGACTAACCATTCTAACTCCAAGCGAGTATTCCCCAAAACGGGACTGCAGTTCTGAAAGCGTTAAGCATAGTTGGGACGGTTTTTTCGCCTCCTGAGCATGATCAACGGTACATATTTCGAGGCAGATAGATATGTCCCTGGTCTGCATGATCTACGGTAGGACATGTTGCCCGCTGGGAGTCGCATAAGACAGGCATGATCTACTGCTGTACGGCTACAAGGGGAATGGTTACCTGGGTTGGATTTCCACTACCACTGCACATCACACTGTCCTACATAACCGCAGATCAGGATCTAGAATATCTACACTATTTACGGGGGACCATAGAGGAAATAGAACCTGCGGTAGACACAAAACCCTATATATTTCCTACTTTTACTAACAACATTTGTTCCTATTTAATATGATCCCCTGTAATATTGTGGATCGTGATGTGTCAGACGGCTGATATGTGTTGCAGTGATGAGTGGTGCAGCCTGTATAATTTCCAGAAGACCAAAAATCAAACAAGAAGTGTTCGGAGTAGCATTGCATCACCAATGACGCTGGGGAAACATTAACACTCGATCAACCTCCGGGTCGCTCCTGCCCATGAGTTATATATATATATATATACATCTGGCAATAAAATCATCAAGGACAGTGATGGATATATACAGGTGTCAAAACTCGAACAACCTCCGCGGGTCGCTCCTGCCCATGTTTTTCTTCCTTTCCGGCAATAAATTTAGGAAACATGTCATACCTAGATTCTCGCGTGTACGCGCTGCTGTACAACAAACGATACTCGGAGTTCAAGTCGGACGCGCGGCTGCACCAGGTTGCTTAATACGCCGTGCAATGAAAGTATACTGCTGCACCGAGGCAACTGGCATTTTCAGTCCTACACGAACTAAAACACGTACGAAGTATATACTGAACGATCAGCAAATGCTGAGGAACAGAAACAACAGGCTTTGAGAATTCGTTCTCGTCTGGTCGGAGGGGAAACGCAGTATTTAACGTTGTTGTGTCTGAGTCATCTGCAAACAATTGTACGCCATGTACGAGCCTCATGCACTTGGAAAACCTTTGCCACTTCTGCACACCGTCAGCCCTCTTGCACGTTGCACCTCGTGCCTCAGTCCGTCTCCTCCTGTCGAGCTGGTTTGCTTCTGCTCAGCTAAAGGTCGGTGCATGCAGAGCTGCTGTAGGCTAGCTGTTAATATGAGTATTTGATTGAACAATGCCAGCACATAGACATCTCAACGTTTCCCAACGCAAGTGGACAGAAGAACGGATAGTACCGTACTTAGTAATATGCGTTTCTTAGACGAATCGTAGGTATGAAAGTGTAGCACTACGGGCTGGTGCAAATAAACATTGGCAGCGAAGCGGGGGAAAACAAACTATTCTCAGGGCATGCCTAGTACAACAGTGGATAGGTGTCGCCTGTCTTGGCGAAGTCCTTGCGTGCAACATACAGTGTACATCACCTTTGTATTGGACGAGTTTTGCTTTGTTCTGTGAGTGCTGTTGTGTTATTGATCCTGTAGTTCTCACCGTGATGATACCCCCTGCGCTCCAGCAATAGCACCCGTATCCATACAACGGCTCGATGTATGCCTTCCATTTCGTTTCACGTAAACTGCTGTATACACCAAGTTGGCTGGGGACTCAAAGCGGAAAGTCAAGGAGAGCTCATACAGCGCTGCTAGCTGCTCGCAGACAGTTGCGCAAGGTCGTGCGCAGTGCACCCTCGCATTACCTTCGGAGAGAAGTACCATTACAACAGCAGTACGACAGCAATGCATACATGTGATAGTTTTTCCAGAAGGGAAAGTAACATGTACACACGATGAACCCTAAAACGTTGCATCCTCTGTGCCTTCACATCGATTTTGGTGTTTGATTAGTACTAGTGTATATGTTCACCGTGAACACTACTACAAACCTACTACCAATACTTACAAAGCGAGAGTAATAAATACAACTATAATTACGATCTTTGAGGTCGTTGTCACTTGTTAGCTCTTGGCAGACAGACCGACTGATAGACAGCTCTTCGCAAACAGCCCTTCTTCTTTGAAACACCCGAACAGCCAAACAACCTTTCTTCTTTCTTCTTCGCAAACTGCAACCAATAGACAGCTCTTCGCACAACGCCTAGAAGAGGCGTCTCGCCTTCGACGAACGGCATCTAGATGCAGCTGTAGGCGGCCAAGCTGCTTGCTGCTGTCGGTGGCGAACCTGCTGGTGCTGCAACCCCCGCCTCTCCCTTCTCCACGCCCCCTAAGCTCACCTCCCCCTCGTCGAGAGGCGCGTGGTCCTCGCCCTCTGGCAAGAGAGCGGCAACGACAAAGACCGACCTGGTGCCGGCTGTTGTTTGCGACCGGTGCACGGACCAGCACTTACTTACTTGCTCAAGAACTCCGCGCCTGGTGGCAAAAACGTGGCCTTCGCCACCTGCGAGGATCTCATGTGCGATGGTGGCGGGATCATCCTGTACTGTATTGGGCAACCAACTGCGAGTTTCTGTGCTCGCCCGATCAAGGAAGGGACTGTCTCGTACTCCCTCGAGATTGCTGACAGTGGTGAGTGTCTTGGGTCTATTGTTGAATGCTGTCTGTTGCCAGTACGGTTTTTGGGGTTTTCAACTGCCTTTTTGCATACAAACCTACCTCAAAGCGTTCATTATTTTTTTGGACTCATCCATGCTCGTTCTTTCCCCTTCGTGCGTTGCGTCGGCTCCTCTTACACAGTGCACGCGAACGCGCACATGCACAACTGTTTGCGGGACGTGAACGAAGGAACGGAGGCTTCAGCTGTCGCCGTCACCGCTGCACCGAACGATGTGAGTGCTGCTATTACTGTGGTGCATTTTCGGTGCACACGATTTCTGTGTGTACTGTAGCCAAAAGATACCAAGCCGTGGAGGTTTCAGTGTAATCGCATGTGTGAGTGGAGCAGTGGCGGGGATCCTGTGTGATGTCCCCTAGCCACCTGGCTCGTGGTCCGATGAGGATCACTCCGTGATAATACAAGCTCTAAGAACAAGACTTACTGAGTGCGAGGCCAGCGAGACTGGTGGAGTCCCTCGCTGGAAGCCCTCTTGCTGATATCATCTGGCAGAGGCCATAATATCTAGATATTCGCGGAACTTCTGTTGGAGGAGTTTTCGGCTGCGGAGTATTGGGTCACAGCTGGGAAGGCAGTTGGCCCGTTGGACGGATCGAAACGGCTTGAAGCGCACAGCAGGGGAGGACGCTCCGGGAGCTGGAGGACGCACAGGTCAGGCGGCAGTTTCTCCGTTATTACAGTAGAGTCCAGGTGGACTGCTGTGGATTATGGCGCACACGGCAAGCACGCCGCTGGTGGTAGGGGAGTCTCTGACTCCACCGAAATACGGAGAGGTGTGGACCGAGCAGGCCTCTCGTGTTTTTTACGCAGCGTACCTCGATTATGAGGAACGGCTGCAGCTCGCCAACGCTCAGGGGGTGGTTCAGCACTCCAAAGTGAGCATGGGCCAGCTTATCCCCAATTACATTCATCGGTGTTTTGAGGATTTTACAAGCATCAGACTACGATGACCGCCTCGGAGTTGTTGGACGCTGTTAGGCAGCACGCTGGTTACACAACCACCAGCAACAGATTTGACACCTCGCGGGCGGCAGCGGACTTGCGTCGCGTTCTCTCAATGAGGAGCGATGAAAAGCAGGGCGGTGAAACATCCGTCAAAGACCGCGCGATGATGGTAAACTCCGCTATGGAAAAGTATTTTGCGGAGAATCACGCGGTGCATGCCATGTACCGCGCGCAGGACCGTTCGTGGTTGCCCGGACCGGCGGAATTTGTGAGCATGGCGTTGGTGGATGGCTTATGGCCGTCCGAGTTCAAAAAGTACGTAAAAGGTCAGCTCACGTACGCTGCAGGGTGGAAGAAGGACCCGGCATTGGTCATGGACCAAATTTTTTCTGCTGCAGAACAGTGGAAATTCATCGAGGCGTATGGTCGGAAAGATGCTGCAGGGGCAGCTGAACCGCGACGCCAAACAGCAGCAGAAAACCGAAACAGCAGCAATCCGCGAAAAAGTCGTTTGTTCGCGTCTGTTTCGAGTGTGGTGATCCCAACCATTATGTTTCTGATTGCCCAAAAGCTCGCGGTGGCGGCACAGCTCCCAGCAGTGGTGGGCGCGGGGTCGTCAGGGTATCGCGTGGGGGCCGCAATGGCGGCCGGGGCAGATTCAACCATGGACGCGGGCGCGGTGGCCGTGGTGGCAATCAATTGACAGCGGGCGGTGGAACTTTGCTGTTGCTTCTTCAACTTCTGGTGCGCCAGCGGCAGGAGCCGCTGGGTCGGGATCTGGTTCGTCTGTTGCCGGCCGAGCTGTATACGTTGGAGGAGCTGGAACATCGGTGGGTGCTGCTGGAGCGAGAACTTCGCCATCCACCGAGCGGGCGGAGTCAGTGTCTGGTGCTGCTGCAGGGGCGGTAGCGCCGGAACCGTCTGTATATTCGACGTCTTGGTCGGGGTGGACCGCCGATTCTATTTCTTCGGCGCCGGCTGTAGGAGGGCAGCCATGGCGTCAGGTGACTCTTGGTACCGACCAGAGTTCAACGGCAGGTGAAGTGCCTGTCGATCGCAGCGCTGAGTGTTTACGCGCTGATCTCTCTTTGCCAGGGTCGGTTGGTTCGCTGATGGCGCGTGTGATCCTTGATTCGGGGTCGGCGCTCACGTCCATCGGTGTCGGCTTACTTCAGCAGCTGTCTTCGCATTTCGGCGGCGCCGATCTGCAAATTCCGTTCGAAAATGGCCCGCAGCAGGCGAAAACCGCTACGGG